>CM076852.1:36510176-37110176 GCA_039519185.1 Astragalus membranaceus | reverse complement strand
ATTTAAATAGGGATTTTAGGACCTGATCCGTAACGGTTCATTAGTGGCCTAAAAAGCAGACTAACCCGACTGTACAGTCGACTTAGTCCCCTATTCATATTTTGAAAATGAAATATTCATCTATTTATTTTTTATAGGTTTTTCTTGTAAAAAGAATTAAGAAAGAAAAGTAATGGAAATTATTTATTTTTGCGCTTGACAGGGGTGGGACCCTGCTCCTACGTATCTCCAGGTGCGATGGAGAAATCAAAGCTACGTAGTTCTAGGGGAAATTTAGCTTCTTTCGTTGATTTTAAATTTTGTAAAAAGGAAATTTTTTTTGAAAGAAATATAAAAGAAAACAGAAAGGGTGGGAAGTAGCAAATGGGGGTGCAATTCGCAAAGAAGGGTTGTATTAGGGAAACTGGGGGTGCAGTAAGTAAGCCCGTTCGTTTTCAGATCTGTGTTAGAACAAATGGGCTTCTGGGGGCGTATTGATTGATGCGTGGGGGTGTAAATATGCATCTGAAGTTTAAAATTAAAAAAAGATAAAATAAATTAATAAATGAATGGGGGTATAAAATGGAACAAAATGGGAAACCCTAGTTCTCTCTTTCCCATCCACGGCGCCTCCATCCCTAAAAAATGTCCAACCCTAAATTTTCCCCTCTCTCTCTCTTGGCGCGGCGGATCCACCTCCCCCCAAATCATCAACTTCATTTTTCTTCTCTTCTCCCACTGTAGACCGAACCCTTCCCTCTCCACTCCATTTTCGCCTCTTCTTTTCTCTCCACCACCGAACCCTCTCATGGCGCCGTGCGCACCCTCTCTCTCTCTCTCTCTTTACACCGTTTCTCAACTCGCGGTTTCTGACCTCGCTCTCTCTCCTTATTATCGTTTTTTTCTGGTTTGTTGTCGTCGTGGCGGTGTTGGGGGTTGTTCGGTGGGGATATGCACCGTGGGTGGTGGTCGGCCGTGAGAAGGAGGAGGCGATGATGGTGGAGGGTGGAGTAGCGAAAGGGAAGGTGGCGCTTTTTCGGTGGACGATGGTTCGTGGCCGGACAGTTAGGCGGCGGTCCATGGTGGCTGGGGGTGGCGGCTTTTTTTGGGCGGTGGCGGTTGTTGGGATACTGTGGTTGGCGAGGAGAGGGAGAGTGGAACGGCCGAAACAGTGGAAGTGTTTGGGTGGTGCGGCGGAGCCACGGCGAGGTACGGTGACGGAGGTGACCACCGTACGGTGGTCATTCGTTTCTGGTTCGGTTTCCAAGGCCAGTTAGGGGAAGACGACGGCGACGGCACGTTTGGGGAGAATGAAGACGAAAGTTTGGCAGAGCCACGGCGAGGTTCACGGCGTACGACCACCGTCTACGGTGGCCGGAGGTGAGCCCCACTGTTTTTTATTTTTCTCTTCCTCTCCTATTTATTTTTTTATCCTTTCCGCACCTCTGTTACAAAAAAAAAATAATCTATCTCCTAAAAGTTTTCGGATCTATGTTTTCTTTTTACTTCCATTAACTTCCAGATCCTCAAACCAATTTCACTGTTATGCAAAAACGAAATCTGTATTTTCTATGCCTATTTTTGACAATCCCTTTGTTTAGGTGTATTCTGGTTTTATCTACGATTATGAGTTAAACGTATCTTACCTACACAAAGGCATGGACAGATTTTTGAATGAACGAAAAAAAATGTAGGTGACTGTGTATAGATTTCTCTGAATGAATGAGTAATGACATAATATAAGGACAATGAACATAATCTAAATTTAAAGTGACTATGCATATATACATGATCAGTGAATGAATGATTTTTCTGAGATTATACGGTTTAGGTGCATACGAAAACAATATGGTATCCTGAGTAAACAAATAAATTGGGAACTAACCTAGTTCCAAACACTTAGAAAATGGAGAACGCCACCCCTACAGCTTCAGCTTCTCTCTAATTTCTGCTCTCTGTTTTTGCTCAAATAGAGAAGATTTCTGATTCTCAGTGTATTTTTGAAGTGATATCAGTTTTCTATTGTGTTTTCTGCTCATGTGACTGAGATTGAATTTATAGGCAAAAATCTGCTTATGCTGTTGCATTGTGAGGTCAAATTGTATCAGTTTCCTATGTATCATTTTGTTTGATGTTTTCCTTTTTGATGTATGAGACTCTCTGCCCATAATTATCTTCCCCCAAGTCTCTTATGCATTCATTAATTTAGCCTAGTTTGACCAATATCCAGCTGCTAAATCTTTCTTATTGTGTGCATTATGCAGAGGAAAAGATGCAAAGAAAGAAGAACCTCCCATTTACAGCTTTGGAGCCTATGCCTACTGCTGCCACGAATTGGACTGTTCTTATTGTCTATACTGCTGGCCTTTGTCCTGTTGTTTTTTGTCTCTGCTCACTTTTGGGTTGCTGTGGTGTGTCCTTTGTGTTAAGGCCAGCTTGGCCTTTTTGTTAAAAAAGCATTTCTTTGACCATTGTAACTTTGTTAAAAAGCATTTCTTTGACAATTGTAACTGACAAATTATTATGTAGCCTTTGGCCAAATTGTTATAGTATTATATATTTTTCCAAGCATTCAGCCTTGTGATATGCATCCTCTTTTTTTTTGTTTGAATTGTATGATGATAAGCAAAAGAGCTACACCACTATATATACGCATACCATTGGACATCAACAGTTTGGGCTTATTGTAAAAACAAAATTTTGGGTTTTATAGAAAAAGGAAAGGAAATGAAATGAATCCAATTATAACTATAATTATAATTACTATTGGACTTGAATAGAACTTTTGTTCGATTTTCTAATAAAAAGAAAATTAAATTACGAAAAGAAATGCGGACAAAATTAGGGTATGACAGCTGCCCCTCTTTATTTATATTCTGTAGATAAATTGAAGGGTTTTCATAGTAGGAATAGAAATAAAGACAAGACAAACGCTAATTTTGTCCTTTTTAGAGGAAAAATGGGGGTTTTGAGAATTTACAAGTATGGTTAACACTCGGCGTGTTCACGAAAAGGGAAATAAAGAAGGGCCGTTGGGGGTCTAAAGGAGCACTGGGGCTCTGAAGGACTGATTAGTCTGAAGGTCGAATTCTCAGGCGACGCGTGGTGCACTGGTTTGAATTAAACTGAAGAACCGACAGGTCTGAAGGGCTGCCTGAGCCTGATGGACCAAAAAAAAAAGATCTGAGGGACTGCAACTAGTTGTGGCACTAGCAAAACAATCGAAGGGTGACCTACGTCAGGGCGGTCGTGAGGGTCAAGATCAGATCCGGAACTGATAGGTTGACCACGAAGGATTTACGCTATGCCTTAGGCAGACACAGCTAATCTGAAGGACCACTGGGGGTCTAAAGGATCTGTCGCGCTCTGTGGCGACGTTATGATCTGAAGGTGCAGCTCGACGTAGCGTTTGACGTGCTAATTCAAACTGAACTGAAGGACCAATTTGGTCTGAAGGATCTACGCTAGACTTTGCTAACACTGCGACCTAGCGCGCGATATAGGTTTCAACACTAATCGCTTTGGCTTAAGAATTGGATGCAAATACGTGTCGACACGGGGAGTCGATACGAAAAACCACATATGATATGTATATGACATGTATGCGATGTATGCGTCTGCGGTGATTAATTTTGAGTGAGATGATGAATGAAATGCTGAATGATTTTTGTTTCTTTTGTATTTTTGTTTTTTTTGCTTTCCTCTTTTGCCCTCTCTTTTTTCTAGTTTTGCTCTTTTGGCTTCTTTTTACTGGTTCGATCAACTCGCGAGGTTTCAGTCGTGGGGCATGAGGGTAGTCCAGAGCAGCAGTATTGCTAGATTCAGCGCAGACTCATTATGATTTGTTGTTTGAAGTGATCGTGCAGATACTGGTCCTTATCGCAAATTCATTCATGAGAGATCGTCTTAATTCTGTGATTTTTAGGAATTTCGCAAAGATTGCAATGCCCCTTAGTCTATGCACATGTTCCACAATTCAGTATCATTTATCATAAAACATCACTTTAAAGTAAAGAAAGAAAAACAAGCAGGAGAAGAAAAGTGTTTAATATGGAAACCGAACGTACAGAAGGTCACGCCGATTGAAAATTACATTGAGAGTTTAAACTAAAAAACGAGAAAAAGGAAAGAACAGATCTGTTGATTGTTTGTATCTTCGAAGTGACGGTGCCAATCACCCATACGCATAGTTTTGACCGCCCACCATCCAACTTTGGAGTGTTGACTGCCTTTTTATTTCTTCTAAGTCCAACTTTTTGACCCTAATTTTTGCCTGGACCGCTCTTTAGAGTTTTCGTTCCACCGGGTCGCTCTAACTTTTGCCTAGGCCGCCCTTTTGGGTTTTCAGCCTAGCGAGCTCATTTTGCTTGGCTCATCTTTTTCCTTTTTCATATATTTCTTTAGGCATAGTACTTCTTAACTGCGTCTGAATTTACCGGGAGTGGGAGATCCTCACCATCCATTTTTGTGAGAATTAAAGCTCCTCCAGAGAATGCTTTCTTTATCACGTAAGGTCCTTCGTAGTTTGGGGTCCATTTTCCCCGGGAATCCTTTTGGATAGGTAAAATTTTCTTGAGCACGAGGTCTCCTTCTTGAAGCTGTCGAGGGCGAACCTTCCTATCATAAGCCTTCTTCATTCTTTGTTGGTACAGCTGCCCGTGACACAACGCAACCACCCTTTTTTCCTCTAATAGGTTCAACTGATCAAAACGAGCTTGAACCCATTCTGCCTCGTCTAATTTCGTCTCCGTTAGCACCCGTAGAGAGGGTATTTCAACTTCGATGGGGAGAACTGCTTCCATCCCATATACTAGTGAGAACGGAGTTGCCCCTGTTGACGTGCGAACCGAGGTCCGATACCCATGCAAGGCAAAAGGAAGCATTTCATGCCAGTCTTTGAAGGTCACCACCATTTTTTGCACAATTTTCTTTATATTCTTGTTTGCTGCTTCAACTGCCCCATTCATTTTTGGACGATATGGGGAAGAGTTATGGTGCTGAATTTTGAAGTCTTCACACAGCTCTTTCATCATTTTGTTATTCAAGTTACTCCCATTATCAGTAATGATCTTATTTGGAAGGCCGTAACGGCAGACCAAATCTCTCTTTATGAACTTGACAACCATATATCTTGTCACACTGGGATAGGAAGCAGCCTCGACCCATTTGGTGAAATAATCAATAGCGACCAAAATGAAGCGATGCCCATTTGATGCCTTAGGTTCGATGGGACCAATGACATCCATCCCCCACATTGAGAACGGCCACGGTGCTATTAGGACGTTCAAGGAGGCTGGTGGCACATGAATGTTGTCAGCATAAACTTGACATTTGTGACACTTCCTCACATAGTTAAAGCAATCAGCCTCCATTGTCAACCAGTAGTAGCCAGCCCTTAGGATTTTCCTTGCCATGGTATGCCCATTGGAATGAGTTCCGAACGAGCCTTCATGGATATCTTTCATAATTCTTTCTGCTTCCTCTTTTGCTACACATCTGAGGAGGACCATATCATGATTTCTTTTGTAAAGCACTTCCCCATTTAGGAAGAAACCCATCGATAGCCTTCTAAGTGTTCTCTTGTCATTCTCTGAAGCACCAGGAGGGTATTCTCGGCTTGTGATATAATGCTTGATATCATAATACCAAGGCTTACTGTCAGGCTCTTCTTCAATTGCCATGCAAAGGTGCGCTGGTAATTCCCGGTGTTGGATCCTGATGAATGTCAGATTCTTGTCGCAATTGACATTGAACATTGAGGATAGAGTTGCTAAGGCATCGGCCAACTGGTTTTCTTCACGCGAGAGTGATAAGTCTATTTTTAGAGTCTTTTTAAAGTTATTTTATTAAGTCTTTTTAGTATTTTAAGTATATTTTTGTTCTATTTTACTGCAAATGTTTACTTTTTATCTTCAGGTCTTATTTTGAAGCAATTTGGGCTGCTTAAAGTCTCAGCAGGTCAGAATTCGACTGGATCTCTCAGAATTCGACCAAGATCTCTCAGAATTCGACCAAGATCTCTCAGAATTCGACCAAGATCTCTCAGAATTCGACAGCATCTGTCTCAGCAGGCCAGATTTCGACTGGATCTCCCAGAATTCGACTGCATCTTCCAGATTTCGACTTCGACTGCTTCTGCTTCCCAGATTTTGACTGTGCCTACTTCTGCTGGCAAGATTTCGACTGTACCTGCTTCTGCCACCAGATTTCGACTGTGCCTCAACTCTGCTATCCAGAATTCGACTGAACAGTCAGAATTCGAATTGCCCACTTGCTGATGGATATTTTGCCCACTTGTTGCCCACTTGTTGATGGATATTTTTGATGGCTACCTTGGCCAACTTGATTTGCCACTTTTTCCTCTTTAGGACCATTTTGCCCCTCATATTTTCCTATAAATAGAGGCTTGATCCTCACTTGTACCTAAGCTTGAATTTTGTTAGAAAATCAATGACAAAGGCTCTCTAATTATTCATGACTTCAATTTACTCTTCATGCTTTTTATGATTCTTGTTTATTTACTTTCTTGCCCTTTAAATTCTTGCTATTTATTTTCCAAGTCATTTACTTTCATTGCCTTTTAATTTCTCGCTCTTTACTTTTCTCGCTCTTTACTTTTCGCTCTTTACTTTTCCGCTCTTTTATTTTCCCTGCTATTTACTTTTTCGCCCTTTTTCTTTCCAAGTCATTTACTTTCATTGCTATTTAATTTCTCGCTCTTTACTTTTCGCTCTTTACTTTTTCGCTCTTTTATTTTCCTTGTCATTTACTTTTTTGCCCTTTAAATTTCCAAGTCAAGTAAACTACTGGCAAGTCAAGTAAACTACTGGCAAGTCAAGTAAACTACTGGCAAGTCAAGTAAATTACTGGCAAGTCAAGTAAATTACTGGCAATTTACTTTTCAAGCAATTTACTTTTTTGTCGTTTACAATTCTGCTATTTATGATTTTTGCACTTTACCGCTTTCTTTTATTTCTCGCTATTTAAACTTTATGTCTTCTTCTTTTATTTCCTTTTTTCCTCTTTTGTCTACAATGATCATGAGTGAGTAGACTTTGCTAAAATATTCCTTCTTTCCAAAAACACTTTCTTTTCAGTTAATCAACTTTGAAAAATTAAATTGGTATTCACTTAGGCTCTCCCTGTGGACCGATACTCTTTTATTACGCGATACGACCCGTGCACTTGCGGGGCTATCAGAGAGATGATGGAAAGTGATCTCGTCGAATGACTTGATCATCTTTTGGATGTGATCGCGATAAGGGATCAATTTGGAGTCTCTAGCTTCCCAGTCACCCTTGATTTGGTGGATGACCAAGGCTGAGTCTCCATATACATCGAGCCTTTTAACTTTCCATTCAAGGGCCGCTTTGATGCCTAGAATGCACGCTTCATATTCCGCAATGTTGTTAGTGCAATAGAAGCTCAATCTAGCGGTAAACGGTATGAAGCGGTTATCTGGGGAGATTAATATAGCTCCGACCCCATGCCCCCACACATTGGAAGCGCCATCAAATAACATCCTCCATCTTTCATCATCTTGAGACTTTCCTTCTTCGAATAGAGCCATTATATCTTCATCTGGGAATTCGTATTGCATTGATTGGTAATCCTCGACTGGTTGGTGTGCTAAGTATTCCGCCAATGCACTACCTTTGATTGCTTTCTGTGTAACATATAAGAGATCGTACTTGGACAGTAGCATCTGCCATCGGGCGATTCTTCCTGTGAGTGCGGGTTTTTCAAAGATATACATGATCGGATCCATTTTAGATACCAACCAAGTCGTGTGGCTTAACATATACTGCCTTAGACGATGCGCAGCCCAGGCTAGAGCGCAACATGTTCTTTCTAACAGTGAGTACCTTGTCTCGCACTCAGTGAACTTCTTACTTAAGTAATAGATGGCATGTTCTTTCCTTCCGGATTCGTCATGCTGCCCCAACACACAACCCATCGATTTGTCTAACACTGTTAAGTATAGGATGAGAGGTCTGCCAGCTACAGGTGGCATCAGAATCGGAGGGTTTTGGAGATACCTCTTGATCTTTTCGAATGCTTCTTGGCAGCTATCGTTCCACTTCGTTTCTTGATTCTTGCACAACAATTTGAAGATAGGCTCATAGGTAGACGTTAATTGGGATATGAATCTAGAGATGTAGTTCAATCTTCCTAGAAACCCACGGACTTCTTTTTCAATTTTAGGCGCTGGCATTTCAAGAATTGCTCGTACCTTGTCTGGATCTACCTCTATTCCCTTTTGACTGACTATGAACCCCAACAGCTTTCCCGATCTTACGCCGAAGGTGCATTTAGCAGGGTTTAATCTGAGTTTGAATTTCCTTAGACGTTCAAAGAGTTTCCGCAGATTAACAATATGCTCTTCCTCAGTCTTTGACTTGGCAATCATATCATCCACATATACCTCTATTTCTTTGTGCATCATATCATGGAATAAAGCCACCATCGCCCTTTGGTATGTTGCACCAGCGTTCTTTAATCCGAATGGCATTACTTTGTGATAGCCCCGCAAGTGCACGGGTCGTATCGCGTAATAAAAGAGTATCGGTCCACAGGGAGAGCCTAAGTGAATACCAATTTAATTTTTCAAAGTTTGATTAACTGAAAAGAAAGTGTTTTTGGAAAGAAGGAATATTTTAGCAAAGTCTACTCACTCATGATCATTGTAGACAAAAGAGGAAAAAAAGGAAATAAAAGAAGAAGACATAAAGTTTAAATAGCGAGAAATAAAAGAAAGCGGTAAAGTGCAAAAATCATAAATAACAGAATTGTAAATGACAAGAAAGTAAATTGCTTGAAAAGTAAATTGCCAGTAATTTACTTGACTTGCCAGTAGTTTACTTGACTTGCCAGTAGTTTACTCGACTTGCCAGTAGTTTACTTGACTTGGAAATTTAAAGGGCAAAAAAGTAAATGACAAGGAAAATAAAAGAGTGAAAAAGTAAAGAGCGAAAAGTAAGGAGCGAGAAATTAAATAGCAATGAAAGTAAATGACTTGGAAAGAAAAAGGGCGGAAAAGTAAATAGCAGGGAAAATAAGAGAGCGGAAAAGTAAAGAGCGAAAAGTAAAGAGCGAGAAAAGTAAAGAGCGAGAAATTAAAAGGCAATGAAAGTAAATGACTTGGAAAATAAATAGCAAGAATTTAAAGGGCAAGAAAGTAAATAAACAAGAATCATAAAAAGCATGAAGAGTAAATTGAAGTCATGAATAATTAGAGAGCCTTTGTCATTGATTTTCTAACAAAATTCAAGCTTAGGTACAAGTGAGGATCAAGCCTCTATTTATAGGAAAATATGAGGGGCAAAATGGTCCTAAAGAGGAAAAAGTGGCAAATCAAGTTGGCCAAGGTAGCCATCAAAAATATCCATCAACAAGTGGGCATCAAGTGGGCAAAATATCCATCAGCAAGTGGGCAATTCGAATTCTGACTGTTCAGTCGAATTCTGGATAGCAGAGTTGAGGCACAGTCGAAATCTTGCCAGCAGAAGTAGGCACAGTCGAAATCTTGCCAGCAGAAGTAGGCACAGTCGAAATCTGGGAAGCAGAAGCAGTCGAAGTCGAAATCTGGAAGATGCAGTCGAATTCTGGGAGATCCAGTCGAAATCTGGCCTGCTGAGACAGATGCTGTCGAATTCTGAGAGATCTTGGTCGAATTCTGAGAGATCTTGGTCGAATTCTGAGAGATCCAGTCGAATTCTGACCTGCTGAGACTTTAAGCAGCCCAAATTGCTTCAAAATAAGACCTGAAGATAAAAAGTAAACATTTGCAGTAAAATAGAACAAAAATATAATTAAAATACTAAAAAGACTTAATAAAATAACTATTAAAAAGACTCTAAAAATAGACTTATCAAACTCCCCCACGCTTGAACCTTTGCTTGTCCTCAAGCAAAAACAGTGTAAATCTTTAGGCCGATTCTGAAGGAAAATTATTTTCATATCGAAACCTTAAGTGAACTGTGGGGCAATTCTAACACTTTGGTTTGAGAGCTACTATTTTGGGCTTCTTGTGGAATTGGGAGACAAATTTAAAGCATCAATACATTAGAGAGGATATCCATGTCATCATAGAACCGGTTCCCCAACATTCTTAAGCTTGGGTCTTCCATTTACTAAGACCGGGTCTCAAAGGAGGGTCTTTATACGTTGGGTATTCAAGCATTTTTCTTTTCTTTTTGATCTTATACGCTAACCATTTATTTTGACATTTAAAATGCACTAACTTCTGCATTTTTGAATTGGTTTTGCATATATACATAAGTTTTTTTTTTTTTTTTTTTTTTTTTTTTTTTGAATACCCCAACTCAGACGTTTTTTCTCCAGTAACCGCGCATCCAGTGAATGTCACCAAGAGAACCAGGTTACTAGTTTCTTTTCAGTCCTTCTAATTGTATTAACAACTGAAAACAGTCTCAGTAGTGTGTGTGTGAAAAAGCCCTATAAGTAGAAATCGAACCATGATACAATTTTTGTTGTTCCCAACCAGTCCACCTAGATGATTGCTAATGAAAAATTGAAAAATTATTTTTGTCCAGAAAAGGCTTATTTAAAACATGCTTAAGGTTCACAAAGTTTCGCGATGGAGGGAGCAGATACTATCTCAAAGTAAAAAGATAAAAAAACTTGGCAAAACAATAAAGAAATTCCTAATAAAAGTAATAAATAAAATACCCCCCCATGCTTGGACTAGGCATTGTCCTCAATGATTTTTCAAATAAAACAAAAGGGGTTAGGAGAGCTCACCTGGCTGTCTGGTTCAGGATACTCGGCCCTGGGGTATTTTATTTTTCAACAAATCGAAAAATACATTAAGCCGTGGGTTGCCTCCCACGCAGCGCTCGTTTATGGTCATTAGCTTGACCTTTTCCCTTTAGAAAGTTATTCCTGGGTCCCATTGTTTGAAGCATAGAGACCAAGTGACATATGAAGAATGAAAGCATTTTCCTAGATCCCATGGCTTGTAAAATGGAAGTTGTGTAAGCAATAAGATCTTTTTTACAACTCCCCCCAGATCAAATGTTATTTTTTTCACAAAGGAAGGTGAAAAATAAGATAAAGGAGATGGTTTGTATGGTGGTGGGGGGATGTATGGTTCTTCTCTTTCTTTTTCTGGTTCCTTCTCTTTTTCTTTTTCTGGTTCCTTCTCTTTTTCTTTCTCTTCTTGCTCACACGGTGAATTATGTTTTTCACTCACAAATTTTTCTTGGTTTGCTCTTGGTTCCTCTAATTGTTTTTCGCTTCTAAGGGTGACAGCATATATTTGGCCATTTAGATTTTGTTCAGGCTGTCCGGGAAATACCCCCGAAGATTTAGAGGATGAAGCCACCTGTGTTGCCACTTGAGTTATTTGATTTTCAAGCATCTCACTATGAGTGGCAATAGAGTCGATTTTTGATTTTAATTTGATAAGTGTGTCATTCAAATAACCAGTTTGATTTTTGAATTCTTCATTTTGTTTTGTTTGAGATGACACAAATTTTTCCATCAAAAATTCCAAGTTCGACTTTTGTGGGTTGTTTTGTGGGTTGTTAAAAACGCTTTGATTTTGAAAGACAGGAGGTGGTCTAGGTGCTGGATTGGGTGGAGGATTTTTATAAGAAAAATTTGGATGATTTCTCCACCCAGAATTATAAGTATTTGAAAACGGATCTTCTTTTTGAGCATAGTTTATATGCTCATTTCCAGTACTAGATGCCTCAAGCTGGCATTTAGCTCCAATATGGCCAACAACCCCACATAATTCACATGGTGGAGTAGTAGGAGAAAAAGTTTGTGAAACGGCACTTACATTTAATTTTTCAAATTTTTGAAAAAGTGCGTCCACTTTTGAGGCAAGATGATCAACAGCGGATATTTCATACTTACCTGGCTCTTTTGATGATGCTGGTTTATCTGTTATGGCTCGCTCACTTGCCCATTGACAATGGTTTTGAGCCATATCTTCAATGAGTGCATAAGCTTCAGTAAAATTTTTGTTCATCAAAGCTCCACCTGCAGCTGCATCAACAGTCATTCTTGTTGCATATTGTAATCCATTATAAAAAGTGTGAACAACAAGCCATTTCTCTAGTCCATGATGGGGGCATAGCCTTAACATTTCTTTGAAACGTTCCCAAGCATCATAAAGAGATTCCCCGTCGTTTTGAGAAAATCGAGTAATTTGATTTCTCATTTGAGCTGTTTTACTCGGGGGAAAGAACTTAGCAAGAAAAGTTTGTTTTAATTGGCCCCAGCTGGTAATGGATTCCGAAGGCAAAGAATGTAGCCATGCTCTTGCTCTATCCCTTAAAGAAAAAGGGAAGAGTTTTAGTCTTATGGCATCTTGAGGTACCCCGTTTAATTTGAGAGTCCCACAGTATTCCAAAAAAATTGAAATATGAAGATTTGGGTCCTCCGTGGGAGAACCAGAAAATTGGTTTTGTTGAACCATTGAAAGCAGAGATGATTTGAGTTCAAAATTATTTGCTTCCACATTTGGATGTACAATGGCAGCCGATGGTTCTGCTGAAGGTGTTGCGTACTCTTTGAGAGCACGATTTTCATTAGCCGCCATTTGGTTATCGGGAATTTCTCTCCTCCTTCTATGTAAGAACCTTTCAATTTCGGGAATTTGTTGAACAGTTTCACCGAAACTTCTGGTTCTTCGCATTCGAGGGACAAGAGAAGAAAAAGTAAAAATAAAGAAAATAAAATTTCAGTCTAACCGGTTACGAAAAACTTAATTAATATCACTGCCTCCCCGGCAGCGGCGCCAAAAACTTGATAGCCCCGCAAGTGCACGGGTCGTATCGCGTAATAAAGAGTATCGGTCCACAGGGAGAGCCTAAGTGAATACCAATTTAATTTTTCAAAGTTTGATTAACTGAAAAGAAAGTGTTTTTGGAAAGAAGGAATATTTTAGCAAAGTCTACTCACTCATGATCATTGTAGACAAAAGAGGAAAAAAAGGAAATAAAAGAAGAAGACATAAAGTTTAAATAGCGAGAAATAAAAGAAAGCGGTAAAGTGCAAAAATCATAAATAACAGAATTGTAAATGACAAGAAAGTAAATTGCTTGAAAAGTAAATTGCCAGTAATTTACTTGACTTGCCAGTAGTTTACTTGACTTGCCAGTAGTTTACTCGACTTGCCAGTAGTTTACTTGACTTGGAAATTTAAAGGGCAAAAAAGTAAATGACAAGGAAAATAAAAGAGTGAAAAAGTAAAGAGCGAAAAGTAAGGAGCGAGAAATTAAATAGCAATGAAAGTAAATGACTTGGAAAGAAAAAGGGCGGAAAAGTAAATAGCAGGGAAAATAAGAGAGCGGAAAAGTAAAGAGCGAAAAGTAAAGAGCGAGAAAAGTAAAGAGCGAGAAATTAAAAGGCAATGAAAGTAAATGACTTGGAAAATAAATAGCAAGAATTTAAAGGGCAAGAAAGTAAATAAACAAGAATCATAAAAAGCATGAAGAGTAAATTGAAGTCATGAATAATTAGAGAGCCTTTGTCATTGATTTTCTAACAAAATTCAAGCTTAGGTACAAGTGAGGATCAAGCCTCTATTTATAGGAAAATATGAGGGGCAAAATGGTCCTAAAGAGGAAAAAGTGGCAAATCAAGTTGGCCAAGGTAGCCATCAAAAATATCCATCAACAAGTGGGCATCAAGTGGGCAAAATATCCATCAGCAAGTGGGCAATTCGAATTCTGACTGTTCAGTCGAATTCTGGATAGCAGAGTTGAGGCACAGTCGAAATCTTGCCAGCAGAAGTAGGCACAGTCGAAATCTTGCCAGCAGAAGTAGGCACAGTCGAAATCTGGGAAGCAGAAGCAGTCGAAGTCGAAATCTGGAAGATGCAGTCGAATTCTGGGAGATCCAGTCGAAATCTGGCCTGCTGAGACAGATGCTGTCGAATTCTGAGAGATCTTGGTCGAATTCTGAGAGATCTTGGTCGAATTCTGAGAGATCCAGTCGAATTCTGACCTGCTGAGACTTTAAGCAGCCCAAATTGCTTCAAAATAAGACCTGAAGATAAAAAGTAAACATTTGCAGTAAAATAGAACAAAAATATAATTAAAATACTAAAAAGACTTAATAAAATAACTATTAAAAAGACTCTAAAAATAGACTTATCACTTTGTAACAGAAGGTTCCCCAGAGAGTGATGAAGGTGGTTTTCTCCATATCCTCGGGGGCCATCTTGATTTGATTATATCCGGAATATCCATCCATGAAGGAAAATAAAGAGTGTTGCGCTGTGCTATCCACCAGGACATCAATGTGGGGCAAAGGGAAATCATCTTTAGGACTTGCTCTGTTCAGGTCTCGATAATCGACGCACATTCTGACCTTCCCATCCTTCTTTGGAACCGGGACAATGTTGGCTACCCATTGGGGATACTTTGCTACTGCTAAGAATCCGGCATCAAACTGCTTTTTAACCTCATCTCGGATTTTCAGGGACATGTCTGGCTTCATCCTTCTTAGTTTCTGCTTCACTGGCGGGCATTCAGGTTTTACTGGCAACTTGTGTTCAACTATGTTTGTGTCTAGCCCTGACATGTCTTGGTATGTCCATGCAAAGACGTCGACATAGTCGGACAAGAGTTGAATCAATTTCTCCCGCTCACTCTCCTTCATTGTGGTGCCCACTCTAACTTCCTTCTTATCCTCTTCTGTGCCCAAGTTAATCGCTTCAGTGGATTCCTCGTGAGGTTGGATTACCTTTTCCTCTTGTTCTACCATTCTCATTAACTCTGGAGGGGCTTCCCAATGATCTTCAACATCCTCCTCGGTTTGATTAATGGGGTGATCAAAGTTATGGTATGAATTATTGGCGTTGTTATTTTCAAAGATGATATTTTTAGATCTGCATTAGCGAAAATTGACGGAATGAAAACAAATAAAAGAGACAGAACAAGGCGAAATGAAGTTTATTAGAGAATTCAAAATGCTATTTTATTGATACTGATATTGAAACGGAACATGCGTGCCCTTATGAAATGTCCTAAGGCCTTGGGCAGAGCCATAGGATTGCATTACAGAAAATTACTTTGAACTAAAAACTACAGGAAAATCAACAGTCTCCCAATTCTTGAGCTTTTCGTCTGCAGGACAACGACGCACAAGACTGACACTGCATTCTTCGGTACTTGAATCATCTTCAATAGCTGCAACCTGGTTAGGGTCTAGTATTCCTGCGCTCTGAAAGCTTTGCTTTATGTCACAGATGAAGATCTTCTTCATATCTGGCTCCCGACCCTCAAGTTTGGCCAACCTCCGCTCCTTTTTTTCCGCGGCGACCCTTCCTTTGTCAGCACGACTAGGCCGGTACCCTATCCCACGTCTGTCTTTGTTTTCATGCAGCTGTATGGGCGTTAGGATCCCTTGTTCAGTCTTCCCTAAACCACTTCCAGCTTGATAACCCTTGCTTGTCATGACTTTAGCGATCATCAGTGCAGCTTTGGACAGCTTTGGTTTTAGCGATGGGGCCCCGTCCCCCACAAAGATTGCATTTGCAATTTCTAGTGCTTGGAATGCGGTCTCGAAAGATTCTTCTGCAGCCTCAACATAGCGGATAGGAAACGGCTTATTCACTAGCAACTCTTCTTCCCCCGAAACGACCACTAACTTGTTGTTGACTATGAACTTGAGCTTTTGATGTAGAGAGGAGGGCACAGCCCCTGCGGAATGGATCCAAGGTCTTCCCAGAAGACAACTGTAAGACGGATTGATATCCATTACTTGGAAACTCACTATGAAGACCTCTGGACCTACCTGTACAGGTAACTCCATCTCTCCGATGACCTCTCTTTTAGACCCATCGAATGCCCTGACCAGTGTAGAACTGGGTTTCATGTATGAACAATCTACGTCTAGCTTGTTCATGGTTGATTTGGGTAGTACGTTCAGGGACGATCCGTTATCGATAAGTACTCGAGCTAAAGAGTATTCTCCACATTTCACGGAGATATGCAAAGCCTTGTTGTGCCCTCTTCCCTCAACGGGGATCTCGTCATCTGTGAAGGTGAGGTAGTTGTTTGCAACGATATTTCCGACGATCCCATCAAACTGACCAACGGTGATATCGTGAGTGACATGAGCTTCACTCAGCACCTTCATTAGTGTTGCCCGGTGGGCTTCAGAATTGAGTAATAGTGATAGCAGGGATATCTTAGCAGGGGTCTGTTCAGCTCATCCACTACCTTGTACTCACTCTGCCTCATAATCTTTAGAAACTCACCGGCTTCTTGTTCAGATAGTGCTTTCTTGCCTGTATTTTTGTTAGATGGCTCTCCCTCTGTGTCTTTTCCTTTATCAGTCATTCCTCTTTCATTTGATTTTCTTTCCCCGGGTCCTTCAGGGGCATAGACGCGCCCGCTCCGAGTCATTCCGCTGCCTCCCGAGATGTTGGTGACATCAGGATTGCTCTGAACTTTCGCACTGTAATTCCACGGGACTGCGTTCGTATCTTTGAAAGGGAACGGAGTCGGTACCCGGATGGTTATTGCCTTTGGTGCAGCAAGGGCCATCCTTGAGTCTTTGCTATAGAGAATCTCTAGCGGCCGTCGAGTATCTGTATTCCTGCCCCTGTTTGACTGAATGGTTGATACGTCTTCTTCTTTCTTTAGAGAACTTACTTGTATTATGTGCCGGTCCAACAGGTCCTGAAGCACTTGTTTGAACGCCACACAGTTTCCAATGCAGTGATGATCATTGCATGGATTCTTTCCAGTGCATTCTCCCTTGATAATCCCAAAGAAACACAAATTAGCATGAATCGCTTCTAGGGGTGTCTGGATGCGTTCTACCCTTCTGATTAGGGACTGCTCTGAAGAATCCTCAATTGCATTAGTTGATGGCATCCCATGTCCTGGTAATGGGTTAGTAGCCACATTAGGACCATTTTCCTTGAAATTCAACCAGCCCGAGGCGATTAAATCTTGGACAACATACTTCAATGCCTTACAGTTTTCTATGGAGTGGCCGACCGTTCCTGAATGAAATTCACATGTGGTGTTTGGGTCGAAGCCTCTAGGAAAAGGGGGCTAGATCTGTCTCATTGGGCGGGTGGTGATTAAATTATGGCTGAGCAGGTGGCGAAATAGGTCGGAGTATGACATGGGGATTGGATCAAACTGGACGAACTTTCTGTCTGAGCTGTTTTGTGGTTTATGGCCTTGGTTGTTTTGGGCCGGTAGGGTGGATAGTGTTTGTGCTGAGAACGGATTGGTGTGAGAGGGATTGGGGTAGGGGGTTTTTCCGGTTCCCGTGATGGCGTTCGCTTCTCCTTCCTTCTTTTTAGGAAATCCGGAGAAGGGCTTTTTCTGGTTAGTGTTTCCGGGAGAAGTATAAGCGATTTTCCCATTCCTCATTCCGTTTTCCAGCCTTTCTCCAATAACGACCATGTCCGAGAAACTTGACGATACACTCCCAATTAATTTTTCATAGAAGGGTGAAGGAAGAGTTTCCATGAACATAGATACCATTTCCTTTTCAAACAGAGGTGGTACTACCTGTGCTGCTAGTCCTCTCCAACGCTGAGCATATTCCTTGAATGACTCATTATCTCTTTTAGCCATGTTTTGTAGCTGAGTCCTGTCAGGAGCCATATCAATGTTGTACTTATACTGCTTAAGGAAAGCATCAGCGAGATCCTTCGAACATCGGATATGAGTGGGTGTCAACTGCATATACCAACTTGAAGCTGCCCCAGCTAAGCTGTCTTGGAAGTAGTGGATAAGCAGCTTATCGTCGTTTGCGAACGCAGCCATTTTCCTGCAGTACATAGTTAGGTGGCTTGCCGGACATGTTGCTCCTCTGTACTTATCAAAATCTGGCACCTTAAACTTGGGGGGAATAACCACGTTGGGAACGAGACATAACTCATGTGCATTTCTTGCCCCAGTATTAGTTCCCTCTATGGCCCTTAACCGTTCTTCAAGCATTTGATACCTGTCCCTGGATTGAGGGTCCCACGTTGGGTAGTTATAAGGATGGACCAATGGAGCAGCAGCTGAGCTCACATGTGGGATATGTAAGTGGGAGGAGTTCCCGGTATTTTGCACAGGAGTCTGATGACTCACCACTAACGGCGGAGTGTAATTCTGTAACACAGCCTGCGGCATAGTCATAGGGATCTGGACTTGCGGTATTTCATTCAGTGCTTGAGGCATACTGTGATTCGGATTCACGACCCCCGTAGGGCCACCCTCCAAAGTGGCGTCCATCGTAGAAGGTGTGTAGCCGGCTGGAAGTCCATAAGGGGGCCAGTATTGGCCCTGACCATCAAACCCGGAGTTGTGCGGCGGAGGAAGGCTTGTAGCAATATTTCCAGTATTTCCTACTGAGGCGTTTTCGTCTGCCACTCTCTTTTCGAGAAGTTTCATAATATCGGCCATCTGCTCCTTCATGGCCATCATCTCGTTCATCTTCTCCTTCAGCTGCTCGATATCATCTCTCAACGCTTGGTTGTCTTGATTCTCAGTCATTTTCCTGGCTTGCAAGCGAGTACGGTAGCGGTGTTGATGAACCAGTTTGCCTTTTCGTTCTGTTTTTTTCAAAATAAGTTCGTGAATGAATGAATGAATGAATGAGTGTGCATGAGAGGCATATGCATGTTTTTCGCATCGAGCCTGTGGAATTGTAAACCACTCATTCGACAAGTGAAGGATAAATTAGGATCGAGATTTAAACCAAATGAATTTTTTATTGATAAAAGAAAGTACAACCAAACGAGTTCTCCAGGGATTACAATGGAAACTACAGCAATTTAAACTCACACAACTACGCCATCCAAGCCATTTTTCTTTTTTTCACACCGGGCCACTTTGCCTTAATCTTTAAGAAGGCGATAAGCTCTTTCATATACTGAACAAAGTTGAAGACTTCAGCTGGGGTATTCTCCCTAGACATGACGATATCGGCATCCTTCAAATGATCTGGAACATCTATGATGGCTTCATTGAATAGTTTAGCTAGATTTGAGAACCTGTCCTGGAGGTAATGACAGTGATCATTCAGCTTCATGTATTCCTCTTTTAGATATGCATGCTCTTTCTCAGTTGTTTCATGGAGGTTTTTCTGATAATCAGCGAACTCTTTCAATTCGCTCGCATTCCTGAACTCCTTTTGGAGTGCTGCTTGACATTCTTCGAGCCTTCCTAGTATTACCCCTCTGGCTTCTCTTTCGCCCGCAAGCCTACCCTCATACTCATCAATCTTTTCTTTCAACTGCGCCCTCAAACTTTGGAGCTGAGTTTGAAGATCTTTTTCCTTCTCCACAGCTTCTGTCAACTGACTCTTCCATACATAAGCATTGTCAATGGCCCTGTCTCGGTCTCTGTTACGTACTTGGAGCTCTTCATTGGCACCTCTAAGGCTCTCTTGCACACGAAGAAACTTAGCCTTCCCGACCTTTAATCTTTCTTCGCATTCTGCAATGCGTTTACTTTTGACGATATTTTCTCGCCTCAGGCCTGCGTTTTCTTGAAGTGCTCTTTCCAACTGGGCTTGCAGCTCAATCGTTTCTTGTTCAGATTTGGTTAAGGCAACTTTGACTTCTTCTACTTCTTCATTGACGACGGGAACCGGTTCAGGAATTTCATGGCCGGTGGGTAGTGTGAGGCGAAAAGGTAGCCCGACCTCCCGGACTCTCAGTGCAACCCATTGAAGATAGTTTTCCCCAGCATCAATAGCTCTAGGGCCTAGTTCACGTCCCTTTTTGACTATTCTGTCCCAGGCTCGACTAACCCTTCTTAACATGTCAAGATCTTTAGAGCCTCTGCACTCCAGCTCAAATGAGAATAGGGATTCTCCTGGGGGCGGATTCATCATAGGATAACCGAATTGCCTTAAAGCAATGGCTGGATTGTAACTGATGCAACCTCTCGTTCCTATGAGGGGGACATTTGCGAAGTCTCCACACTGATAAACAAATTCATCGATGTTTTGATCTCGAGAATACCACGAGATGTCACTCCCTGTTAGGCCAGCGAGGTACTGGGCCCACTCGGTCTTACCCCTAACTTCCATATGATGACCTCTTTTGAATATATGGGAGGTTAGCCAACGGTACAACACAGGCAAACAACACCATATCACACCTGCTCTTTTCTCATGACGCTCCCAGAGAGAAAAATAAACATCAGCCAGAACGACTGAGGCAGGGTTTTGTCCTCGGAGCTTGAAGGCCAGAAAGACATCAATTGCGATATCTTCAACAAAACCTTTGTCATTTGGGAAAAGAACAATCCCATAGATGAGGAGAGCAAAGACATCCATGAAAGTGGCCCAATCTTTCTTTTTGGCCCAGAGTGAAGCTTCCTTCTCTAGGTACTTTCTGGTCAAACCCTTTTTGCCACCTATTTCCACTATCTTTGTAGCTAATTCTGACGTTGGAACCTTCAGTATCTTGGATAAATTTTCAGGTAGGGGATAATGCTCTACATACCGATAAGGCTTCTTATTCTCGGGAGGGAAACGCAAAATATTTTCAAACTCTTCCAATGTTGGAGCCAGCTGATAATCTTGGAAAGTGAAACACCGTAACGGTGGATCAAAATACTGGCCCAGTGCAGTGATAGCTCCAGCTGGTACCTCAACGTCCAGGAGGCTCAGGAGATTCCCATACTTGACAGTGAATAAGTCACGACGCCATGCTAGCATTTCATTGCCAAGGTCCCGCAGATTTCTCAAGTTTGGTTGTCTGACTTTCAAATGCATGGTTCTTTTTAATTTTATGGCCCGATCCATCTCTCCTTGCCGAAAAGGTCTTACAATTCCCTGGCGGTCATAAAAATGCATGCGAAATGAGATGTCGATGCATATATTTTTGTGTCGTGCGACAAAAAAGGAGCGCATGAAACATTTTCTTGAGATAAAGTTTAAAAAGCGTTTTCTTTTGTTTTTTTTTTTGAGAAATTTTGAAAAAAGAAAAGTATTAGGTTTGTTTGGATGCAAGGGGTATGATGCTCCTTTGTGTCCTAGAGAGGTTCCTTGAGAGATGTTCTAAAGCTGTTCTATTAAGTGAACCTTCCAAGGGATAGCTCTATAGGGTCCTAAATAAGGTTCCTAGAGCCAACGACCCCGTTCGAGAACGCTAGCCACAGCAATAGGCAAGCTATTGGAAGTGATAGCGCCCTCGAAGGGACCAAACTCTAGGTGAGACTTTCGTAACCACCGAGCTGGATGTACATCCAGAGGGCCATTACTACGCAGTCTCGTTCTAACTTAGTTTATGCTCCAGCCCGGGTACAGGACTATTCTCACGTGTGTGAAAAAGTGTAGTAGTGCAGTGTGTGCAGGAGCAAAATGACAGATATATCCCCAAGCTGCAAAACAAGCAAACACATATACAGAAAGTGGTCCTCTATCCTAATGTTTACATATCACATCAAGGAGAATATAATATGCAATAATAACAATAAAAAAAATAAATGAAAGACAAAATAGGGTAAAAATAATGCATTAAATTAACAACTATTCCTACAACTAATTAGACTAGATTTGACTCTCTAAAAAAAAGTATCCCCAGTGAAGTCGCCAGCTGTAGCGACCGAAAAATCCGGGAGAGGGATTCCTCGAAGGTTCAAAAATGAAGCCGCCACCAAAATTTAGTTTAAGGGTAAACATTGGAAAATCCCTTTTGGAATGGATAAGGGTCCTTGAGACCAGATAAGGGTTCGGGAGTCGGTTATGCATAGGGAAGGTGTTAGCACCCCACGACATCCTTCCTAAGGAAGGTTACCTGCTAATTAGTTGTAGGAAAGAATATTAATTTTTTTTTTAAAATGTTTATTTTACCCTTTTATTGTGAATTGAAAAGAAAGGAGACTTAATAAAAATTTTAGTTTTTTGTGCTTGACAGGAGCGGGCCCCTGCTCCTACGTATCTCCAGGTGCGATGGAGAAATCAAAGCTACGTAGTTCTTGGGGTAGAAAATGTTTGTTGGTTGGTGTTTTTTAATATAGGGGTTTTAGGACTGTGTGATCTGTGTTGAAGGGCCACTCGGGGTCTGAAGGAGCGCTGGGGCTCTGAGGGGCCGCTGAGGGCTGAAAGACTGCTGGGGCTCTGAAGGACCACAGTTCACTTATCCTAAAACGATGACTAACCCGGCCGTACGATCGACTTAATCCCCTACTTCGAAAATAAGATTTTTGATTTTTGAAATGAAAGAGGTGTGTTTGCATATTTTTTAATTTAGAAGTTTTTTAATTTAAATAGGGATTTTAGGACCTGATCCGTAATGGTTCATTAGTGGCCTAAAAAGCAGACTAACCCGACTGTACAGTCGACTTAGTCCCCTATTCATATTTTGAAAATGAAATATTCATCTATTTATTTTTTATAGGTTTTTCTTGTAAAAAGAATAAGAAAGAAAAGTAATGGAAATTATTTATTTTTGCGCTTGACAGGGGTGGGACCCTGCTCCTACGTATCTCCAGGTGCGATGGAGAAATCAAAGCTACGTAGTTCTAGGGGAAATTTAGCTTGTTTCGTTGATTTTAAATTTTGTAAAAAGGAAATTTTTTTTGAAAGAAATATAAAAGAAAACAGAAAGGGTGGGAAGTAGCAAATGGGGGTGCAATTCGCAAAGAAGGGTTGTATTAGGGAAACTGGGGGTGCAGTAAGTAGGCCCGTTCGTTTTCAGATCTGTGTTAGAACAAATGGGCTTCTGGGGGCGTATTGATTGATGCGTGGGGGTGTAAATATGCATCTGAAGTTTAAAATTAAAAAAAGATAAAATAAATTAATAAATGAATGGGGGTATAAAATGGAACAAAATGGGAAACCCTAGTTCTCTCTTTCCCATCCACGGCGCCTCCATCCCTAAAAAATGTCCAACCCTAAATTTTCCCCTCTCTCTCTCTTGGCGCGGCGGATCCACCTCCCCCCAAATCATCAACTTCATTTTTCTTCTCTTCTCCCACTGTAGACCGAACCCTTCCCTCTCCACTCCATTTTCGCCTCTTCTTTTCTCTCCACCACCGAACCCTCTCATGGCGCCGTGCGCACCCTCTCTCTCTCTCTTTACACCGTTTCTCAACTCGCGGTTTCTCACCTCGCTCTCTCTCCTTATTATCGTTTTTTTCTGGTTTGTTGTCGTCGTGGCGGTGTTGGGGGTTGTTCGGTGGGGATATGCACCGTGGGTGGTGGTCGGCCGTGAGAAGGAGGAGGCGATGATGGTGGAGGGTGGAGTAGCGAAAGGGAAGGTGGCGCTTTTTCGGTGGACGATGGTTCGTGGCCGGACAGTTAGGCGGCGGTCCATGGTGGCTGGGGGTGGCGGCTTTTTTTGGGCGGTGGTGGTTGTTGGGGTACTGTGGTTGGCGAGGAGAGGGAGAGTGGAACGGCCGAAACAGTGGAAGTGTTTGGGTGGTGCGGCGGAGCCACGGCGAGGTACGGTGACGGAGGTGACCACCGTACGGTGGTCATTCGTTTCTGGTTCGGTTTCCAAGGCCAGTTAGGGGAAGACGACGGCGACGGCATGTTTGGGGAGAATGAAGACGAAAGTTTGGCAGAGCCACGGCGAGGTTCACGGCGTACGACCACCGTCTACGGTGGCCGGAGGTGAGCCCCACTGTTTTTTATTTTTCTCTTCCTCTCCTATTTATTTTTTTATCCTTTCCGCACCTCTGTTCCAAAAAAAAAAAATCTATCTCCTAAAAGTTTTCGGATCTATGTTTTCTTTTTACTTCCATTAACTTCCAGATCCTCAAACCAATTTCACTGTTATGCAAAAACGAAATCTGTATTTTCTATGCCTATTTTTGACAATCCCTTTGTTTAGGTGTATTCTGGTTTTATCTACGATTATGAGCTAAACGTATCTTACCTAAACAAAGGCATGGACAGATTTTTGAATGAACGAAAAAAAATGTAGGTGACTGTGTATAGATTTCTCTGAATGAATGAGTAATGACATAATATAAGGACAATGAACATAATCTAAATTTAAAGTGACTATGCATATATACATGATCAGTGAATGAATGATTTTTCTGAGATTATACGGTTTAGGTGCATACGAAAACAATATGGTATCCTGAGTAAACAAATAAATTGGGAACTAACCTAGTTCCAAACACTTAGAAAATGGAGAACGCCACCCCTACAACTTCAGCTTCTCTCTAATTTCTGCTCTCTGTTTTTTCTCAAATAGAGAAGATTTCTGATTCTCAGTGTATTTTTGAAGTGATATCAGTTTTCTATTGTGTTTTCTGCTCATGTGACTGAGATTGAATTTATAGGCAAAAATCTGCTTATGCTGTTGCATTGTGAGGTCAAATTGTATCAGTTTCCTATGTATCATTTTGTTTGATGTTTTCGTTTTTGATGTATGAGACTCTCTGCTCATAATTATCTTCCCCCAAGTCTCTTATGCATTCATTAATTTAGCCTAGTTTGACCAATATCCAGCTGCTAAATCTTTCTTATTGTGTGCATTATGCAGAGGAAAAGATGCAAAGAAAGAAGAACCTCCCATTTACAGCTTTGGAGCCTATGCCTACTGCTGCCACGAATTGAACTGTTCTTATTGTCTATACTGCTGGCCTTTGTCCTGTTGTTTTTTGTCTCTGCTCACTTTTGGGTTGCTGTGGTGTGTCCTTTGTGTTAAGGCCAGCTTGGCCTTTTTGTTAAAAAAGCATTTCTTTGACCATTGTAACTTTGTTAAAAAGCATTTCTTTGACAATTGTAACTGACAAATTATTATGTAGCCTTTGGCCAAATTGTTATAGTATTATATATTTTTCCAAGCATTCAGCCTTGTGATATGCATCCTCTTTTTTTTTGTTTGAATTGTATGATGATAAGCAAAAGAGCTACACCACTATATATACGCATACCATTGGACATCAACAGTTTGGGCTTATTGTAAAAACAAAATTTTGGGTTTTATAGAAAAAGGAAAGGAAATGAAATGAATCCAATTATAACTATAATTATAATTACTATAGGACTTGAATAGAACTTTTGTTCGATTTTCTAATAAAAAGAAAATTAAATTACGAAAAGAAATGCGGACAAAATTAGGGTATGACACCAGGAAGGCGTCGTGGGTAAAGATTTTAACTAAAAGATACTCGTGTGTATATGTATAGTGAGGTACCGTTGGGGAACTCACTAAGATTTTATAAATCTCACCCTTTATTATGTGGCGTTTTTTAGATAAACGGGTTAAAAGCAACAAAGGCAAAGGAAATGCAGAAGCTTCTTACAGTTAATTACATTTAAGTTTCATTGAGAATGCTTTAAGAAATGTATCATATATTTTGCTATGTATTCAGGATGTATCAAGTGAAGTCAATGAATGTTTTTCTTAAGAGTAACACAAAGAAAGCATTGGAAGATAGAACCTATCTTGTGAGTTTAATCATTCAAATTAATGCGTGTAGATAAGGATGAGTGAAATAGGTCAAGGTACTAAGAAGATGTATAAGATATGTAGAAACAATATAGATGTCTTCTTAGATTCTTAGATGTTGGATGATGTAAGGAAGATAAAATGATTGAGAAGTGAGGTTCTGGCTCCTTACACATGTGATCAAGTTGTTTTATAGGTAGATGAAGTGACTGTAGGAAGATGATAGAAGATATCTTAACCCTGCTTGTTTAGAGATTATAGGAAGGATCCTATAATGGAGTGGAGGAAGCTTTTCTATTAAGTGTAGATTGTTGTCTAGAGTAAACTGTAAAGAAAAATAGTAAAGGACGCTTAAGAGTTATAGTGGTTCACCCATATTACATGGGCAACATCCACTCCTCACACCAAGTGAGAATTCCACTATTTTCAAATAGTTTACAAGTGAAACACAAGCTACAACAATGATAGTTTCTTCCACAGCCCTTTTAATTGTTCCACTAGTTTTTTTCTACAACATTAACAACTTTTTACTCCTACCTTAGGCATCATCACTAACATTTTCAAAAACCAATGCCATGTTAGGAAGGCACTAACCCCTGAGACCCTACTTAGGCTTCTTCATTAACAATCTGGTAACCAATGCCTTGTTATTTGTTAAGAAGGTTCATAGATAAAGTAGTGTTTGGGAACTACACAAGCTTGGATGATTATATGATGTCTATACTTCTATGCTTTCCAAAGTTATTACATACTCAGAGAAGATTCCCATAACAACTTTGTAAGCACACTGAGTATAGTTGAGAGAGATGATAGACCTTCAAAAGCTTGGTGATAAGCTTTAGAAACTATTTAGCAAGCCATATGAAAAAAAAAATTGGTGTAGGCTTGCAATCTACTCTCACACTTTGAATGTAATCATCCATTGGGTATTTATTGATTATTTTACCCAATAGATCCATTGAATAACGTCTCTCAAGACTTGAGCTAGCCGTTGAAGCTTTTTGCGCCTAACCGAGTCCACTTTTGAGCTTTCACCAGAATCGTACACTGTCACAGCAGGTGATCGTTGGATGCTTCTGAGGGTAGTGGCTTCTGAGCGATGTAGCTTCTGAGCTTTTCAAGTTAATGACGACTGGCTTCTAAGGTTGATTACCAATCTTCTGAGATACTGACTAATTGGTCTGGTGACGTTGTTGTACTTTCATAGCTTTTGATGTATCTTCTGAGTATATCTTTTGAACATGTCATCTTGAGTATCTTATGAACCCTTGTCTTCTGAAGTTCCTACTTGAAGAGTCTTCTGAACGTCTTCTGAAGATCTTCTGAGTCACTTATCTTTCTGTAACAAGATTGATCTTGTTAGGTTCTTGTCTTCCTTTGATTGTGTCTTTAACACTTGACTTTATGTGTTCATTCAATGTTCAATGAAGTTTATTACAGTGATTGTATCTTCTGAATACTTTCTCTAGCTTTACATGTATCTTCTGAAGAACTTAGCTTATAAGATAATTTGTCTTGATGGTGATAAGCTCTTGTACTCTGCCTATCTGATACATACTTTTATAAGTCACTTCGAAAATGTAGTGCCTAGGACACATGACTTGATTTTTCCATAAGATGCTTGATAACTTCTCAAACTGTTTGTTTGAGGCTCCTTTGCTTTAGCATCTTATGAGAGTGTGTGCATAAGATTCCATCTTCTCATTGTGAGAAGCCTTTGGCTTAAACAGCTATGTCATAAAAATATTCTTACTGTAACACCCCGATTTTCGTGTGTTGTGTTTTTGTTACTATGTGCTTGTTTTATGAACTATTTTCAATTGGTAAGATTAATTTATTGTGTGTTCTGTTATTAAAATTATTTGAGATGACATTTAAATGTATTTTATGGGCTAATGATAATATATGATTGTTATTATTATTTTTATTTTATTTTTAAAAAAATATTGGTATTTAAAGTGGAATTTATCTTAAAAGTTATTTTGGGCTATTAAGTTGTTAGCATGGTAGTTGTAATGAAAATTGGCATTAAAAAAGGATTTAAAATGAATTTTTGAAGTTCGTTTAATGACACACCCCCTTGCTTTCATTCGCACACCCCCTCTTGCTAGCCCAATCCGCCCCAAACCTTCTGAAGCCCGGTTCGTGCGTGACCCATGGACTGGACCCGACCCAGAACGTCTTCTTCTTCCTCTTCACCTGCAACTCGCAAAAACCCTA
The DNA here is from genome assembly GCA_039519185.1 of Astragalus membranaceus. Classification (NCBI taxonomy): domain Eukaryota; kingdom Viridiplantae; phylum Streptophyta; class Magnoliopsida; order Fabales; family Fabaceae; genus Astragalus; species Astragalus membranaceus. The sequence continues at coordinate 37,082,614 of CM076852.1, read as the reverse complement.
GGCAGCCTCCTTCCCTCACGCGTTTTCTATCACCCGGCCACGGCCAACCAAGAAAATTCACCCTTCCACTCGAAAATAAGTGCTGAACCCTTATTTTTTGTTGATTTCGCCGATTTCAGCCTCCTTCTCGTGCTCCCGTCGCCACCCCATTCGCAAATAACCACCATGGCCGCCAGCATTTCAGGCCACGACGTCACCATCGTGGTCCACCCCTTCGCCTGCGGACACGACAGAACCTTTTCCCCGGCTCCCTTGCTTAGATTCCATCAACCATCATCATCTCGAACCAACTTGCCATGTGTCAAATCGAAAATCACCATGGATTCAGCTTCAAACTCACATATTCACGGTGCCACCGAGGTTAGACAACGACCCTCTCCGTAACTCCGCATTGCATTCAAATCCCTACCTTCAACTTCTCTAGTTCACGTTATCAAGTTGTCGCCGTTGTGTTCCCATTCGGGTACTTTTCGATAGGTACCATTTTTCGAAAGACTAATTGTTAAACGAGTGATTAAATATTTCTAGTTTTTGTGATTGGGTAAGTAATTGAATGTTCTCGTTATTTAATTGTACGTGCACGAGTCAAACATGCTGTCGTTGGAATCAGATCACACTCGAGAGTTTATGACCGGCCTTCACCATTGTGTCAAGAAACGACTACAATTAATTAATTAATTATCAGGTACGGGAGAAAGGGTTTCTATTCTATATGGGGAATAGGGGATAGAACTAAAATAGTATTGATTGCCGTTACTCCCATTTGACTGTATTTGTTTATTTACTTATTTAGTTATTAATTATTACTTATTCGATTTATTCAATTTGGATGACTATAAATGATTTGGATGACTGTAATTAAATGATTTGGACGACTGTGATTAAATGATTTGGATGACTGTAATTAAATAATTTGGACGACTGCAATTAAATAATTTGGATGACTGTAACTAAATGAATTTGATGACTGTAGTTAATATGCCGAGTTTAGGGAATGAATCATAGTCAATTTTATATCAATGTATGTTCTCTGATTTGAATGACTCGTATGTTACTAAGATGAAGTTGATATGTTTAAATGCTATGCCTATAGGCTGTTGTTTTTGTGATTGCCGTTGCTGTTATAATTGTTGTTGATGATGATAAGAGACCAATTCAATGTGATTGAGTCTCGTCGTTAAGGCCTAAGGCCTAACCTCCCTAGAAGACATATGATTGTTAGTGTTGGTGTAATTGGGTAGTTACAGTTGATGAACTCTAGGGTAGTAAACCTTATTGGAGCTTTGAATAAGTTGATGATGAAATCATATGGTTAAATAGCCCATAAGTTGAGATTGATGATGTACTTATGGTTTTGAGTATCTCTAAGTTAAGTAACAAGCTTAAACTTTAGTATCGTATACTGGTTTGATGATATTGAGATTCCTAAGTATTTTAATAGTTAAATTTAGACAACAACGACTTATAATGATTCCTAGGCATGAATAACGATGATGATTGATTAAGTTGATGTTGTTAGTTTATTAGAGTAGTGAAATTATCTAATAGACAACTTAGAGCCTCTTAACCGATTAAGACTAAGTCGTTAATGGATTAGGGCTGTTCTTGGTGTGTCGGATATTAAAATTACCTAAGAGACCAATTGAAGCCTATTAGTTGGATAAGATTAAGTTGTTAATGGATTAGGACTATTGTAGGGGTGTTTTGGATAATGCTTGACCCTTCCTAAGATAGTTTCAGGTAACCTTGACCATGAATGATGATTGAGACAATAAGAGTCATATGAGCCTTAAGAAATATCAAATAACGGGTGGAGTTGGAATTAGATGCATTGAATTAAAAAGACTACATATTAATATAACAATGACACTATTATATAGACCTAGTGGGGACTTGGGTAATAGTTATGACCCGAGATGATGATTAAATGACCCCTAGTTGTTGTTGATACCCTCAGACTTAGGAGTTATTAGGGAAGTTAATGATTATGTTTAAGGAACCTTGTCGTAGTATGGGCAATGACTTGCCGCAGTATGGGCGAGCCGTACCTTAGTAATTTAAGTTGTAGGAGAAACCTTGTCGCAGTATGTGGGAGCCGTACCTCAAAGGATGGTGATGATGATAGGTATTGTTGTGGTTGTTGTTGTTGTTGTTGTTGTTGTTGTCATCGTCGTTCTCGTTTCGTTGTGCGATATCGCATCTGATTAGGTCCATTGTGTGTCCATCTTGTTGTTGTTGTTGTGGTTGTCGTCGTTGTTAGTAGGGCATTATCGGGCAAGGTATCCCGTTTGAGCAAGGTATCTCGGTCCTCATAGTCCTCTTGGGTGTTCTTCAGGGAATTATCGGGCAAGGTATCCCGATCGGGCTATTCCGGTCCTGTTGTTTTCTTGTAGGGCATTATCGGGCATGGTATCCCGTTCGGGCAAGGTACCCCAGTCCTATTGTTGTTCGTCGTAGGGCGTTATCGGGCAAGGTATCCCGGTCCTATTGTTATCGTTGTTGTGATTGTTGTTGTTGTTGTTGTTGATGATTAATCGAGCATAGAGGTTATGTTTGTCGTATATACTGTAGTGATTTTAACGGTGTGATGTGACCCCTCACTTTTTACGTACGAGCCCTTTGGGGCTTCACTTTGTGACATCTTGCTGTATGAACATGATGTGTTGGTCACTCTTTTGAGAGTGACTGTTTGATATTGATTTGATGGATTATGGTTGCCTTTGCTGTTTTAGTCTCAGTCTTATTTTCTTTATATGGTTTGGACGCTCTTTCTCACCCGTGCACCATTTTTTTAGATTGAGTTCCAGGTGTCGTTGATGTGAGCTTCTACGATTGTGCAGCGGTGGAGATGTGATCACTACGGATCACCCATCAACTTGCAGAATGACACTATACGTTGATGTCACTTTCTTTTTATTTAATTGATTGAAGCTTTATTGCTCTGATCATGTGACATCGGGACTTGCGTTGTATTTTCAATATTATATTTAAAATCAGTCTTATTACTGTATTGAAAGAAATGCTTCAGTGTTTTGTCTTTAATATTATTGTAAATCGTTTATATATGATTTCAGGAAATTGGTCGACATCTTTTACTTGTGAAAGGTATTTCGAAAATGAACTACTAATTTTATTTGAGAAACAAATTTACTCGTTTTTTGTACTTTTTCACTTATAAATACTTTCGGGGTAAAGGGTGGCACATTTAGTGGTATAAAAGCAGTTCGGTACTAACCGGACTGTATGTGTTTTATTGTGATTTTGATTGTGAACTCTGAGTAGAGTTGCATTTATTGTTTGTTTGGTTCGTAATAGTCGTGAGGCTGACCAAAATAGTTGGTTAAGTTTTCGAGATAATAGAATGTGAGCGATAGATATTATTACTTAGAAGAAACATCAAGGGCAGAGTAGATGGAAAGAAGTTAGAGCTTAGTCTACTTTTTAGGCGGTGCGTTGTGTGTCTGTTGTGTCTTCTCTTTGTGAACTCTGTATCTTTGTGCATTGTTTTCTAACCTCCTTGTTATTTAGTGTATGATTGTAAACTCTAAATGTGTAGATATTCCGAGTTTTTATGATTTATTTTTATACTTATTTTTTTTCAAGAATGGCGTTACGTGGTGTTGTGATTCAAATACAAATATGTATCAAGTTTATTTTGATTAATTAATACTAAGTCTTGTATAAAGTTTTTTTTGTATACGTGTTTTTATTGGTGTGTTGATATTTCAGACTTAGTGTCTTGTGGATTAGTCTTACTTGTTATTTTAATGTACTAATTCATTATTAATGTGTTGTAATAATTTGATCACTATAAGTAATACTCATTTTTAAATGCTTTAATTACCGTTTCCTCTTATCCTATAATTGCATTGGCTTGTAATGGTTTGTTTAATTGTAGACTGTATTTTTATGTTATTATTATTGCGTTAACATGGGTTATCCTAGTGTTTTAATTATATTTGATTATGTGAAGAAAAAAAAAACTCCGTCTTATTAGTAGTATATGTTCCATTTCTTTTTCCACGAAACTTAGTAAAATGATATGTTAGTAAACTAAATTAGAAATTCATGTTAGTTACTCTTTTAAATTGAAAATTTTTGAAAAAACTGAAACTATGTCCACTAGTTAAATTATTTTCCCTATATCAAACTATATTGGTGGTTATGTCTAGATCATTAACTCTAAAAAGCTATTTTTTTAAGTGACCGGTGACTAACATCATTGAACTCGATTTTCCTGCTTGTTTGGAAAATGCTTAGCTTTTGGAAAATGCATAGTTTTAGATCCTATACTATTTTTTTTATAATATCAAGTGTGTTAACGTACCTCCCGTGTTTGAACAACTTTGTGTAACGCGATCGTCGTGCTTGCATGACTTCTACTCTCTGTTATTTTTATTTTTATTTTTATTTTTATTTTCATGTTATTAATTGGTCAATGAGTGTGTAGGATTTCCTTATTATTGATCCTTATGTTTTCAAATATGTCGGTTGTGTGACGGTTGTTTACTTAAATTTTGTACTATAGTGTTGTCTGTGTTGCCGTGATAACGTAACTACACCTTGTTTGTACTATTTTACTTTTTGTGAACTTTATTTAATGTCATTAGCATTGATTTCTATGCTTGTTAGTGAAATTCTTAGTTTTAGCTTCTATGATCTTTTACATTGTGACATGAGTTCATTAGATCCTCTTATAGCGACTAATGATTCATGATTTTTGGGGATGTGAAAACCTAATGTCTCATACCCTACCTTCAATTCTTCTTCTAAGCATTTCCACTAAAGGCTGTCAAGACTCAATCATGTAGCTCTCCTTTCTGAAATCTCTAAGTTATTTTTGTTGATATTCTAGCTTTGCTTTCCTTGCCTTGATGTTGTTGACTCAACCCCTCTGGTGACTCTAACAATGTTTTTATAATCTCTCCATAATCTTGAACTCTTGAAGTGTTTATTCTTTTATTTTGAGCCTTTGAAATTTCGAGGACGAAATTTCTTTTAAGGGGGGTGAATTTTAACACTCCGATTTTCGTGTGTTGTGTTTTTGTTACTATGTGCTTGTTTTATGAACTATTTTCAATTGGTAAGATTAATTTATTGTGTGTTGTGTTATTAAAATTATTTGAAATGACATTTAAATGTATCTTATGGGCTATTGATAATATATGATTGTTATTATTATTTTCATTTTATTTTTAAAAAATATATTGGTATTTAAAGTGGAATTTATCTTAAAAGTTATTTTGGGATATTAAGTTGCTAGCATGGTAGTTGTAATGAAAATTGGCATTAAAAAAGGATTTAAGATGAATTTTTGAAGTTCTTTTAATGATACACCCCCTTGCTTTCATTCGCACACCCCCTCTTGCTAGCCCAATCCGCCCCAAACCCTCTGAAGCCCAGTTCGTGCGCGACCCATGGACTGGACCCGACCCGGAACGTCTTCTTCTTCCTCTTCACCTGCAACTCGCAAAAACCCTAGGCAGCCTCCTTCCCTCACGCGTTTTCTATCACCCGGCCACGGCCAACCACGAAAATCCACCCTTCCACTCGAAAATAAGCGCTGAACCCATATTTTTTGTTGATTTCGCCGATTTCAGTTTCCTTCTCGTGCTCCCGTCGCCAACCCATTCGCAAAAACCCACCATGGCCGCCGGCGTTTCAGGCCACGACGTCCCCACCGTGGTCCACCCCTTCGCCTGCGAACACGACAGAACGTTTTCCCTGGCTCCCTTGTTTAGATTCTGTCGACCATCATCATCTCGAAACAACTTGCCATGTGTCAAATCGAAAATCACCATGGATTCAGCTTCAAACTCACATATTCACGGTGCCACCGAGGTTAGACAACAACCCTCTCCGTAACTCCGCATTACGTTCAAATCCGTACCTTCAACTTCTCTAGTTCACGATATCAAGCTGTCGTCGTTGTGTTCCCGTTCGGGTACTTTTCGATAGGTACCATTTTTCGAAAGACTAATTGTTAAACGAGTGATTAAATATTTCTAGTTTTGTGATTGGGTAAGTAATTGAATGTTCTTGTTATTTAATTGTACGTGCACGAGTCAAACATGCTGTCATTGGAATCAGATCCCACTCGAGAGTTTGTGACCGGCCTTCACCATTGTGTCAAGGAACGACTACAATAAATTAATTATCAGGTACGGGGGGGAAGGGTTTCTATTCTATATGGGGAATAGGGGATAGAACTAAAATAGTATCGATTGCCGCTACTCCCATTTTACTGTATTTGTTTATTTACTTATTTAGTTATTAATTATTACTTATTCGATTTATTCAATTTGGATGACTATAAATGATTTGGATGACTGTAATTAAATGATTTGGACGACTGTGATTAAATGATTTGGATGATTGTAATTAAATGATTTGGACGACTGTTATTAGATAATTTGGATGACTGTAACTAAATGAATTTGATGACTGTAGTTAATATGCCGAGTTTAGGGAATGAATCATAGTCAATTTTATATCAATTGATGTTCTCTGATTTGAATGACTCGTATGTTACTAAGATGAAGTTGATATGTGTAAATGCTATGCCTATAGGCTGTTGTTTTTGTGATTGCCGTTGTTGTTATAATTGTTGTTGATGATGATAAGGGACCAATTCAATGTGATTGAGTCTCGTCGTTAAGGCCTAAGGCCTAACCTCCCTAGAAGACATATCATTGTTAGTGTTGGTGTAATTGGGTAGTTACAATTGATGAACTCTAGGGTAGTAAACCTTATTGGAGCTTTGAATAAGTTGATGACGAAATCATATGGTCAAACAGTCCATAAGTTGAGATTGATGATGTACTTATGGTTTAGAGTATCTCTAAGTTAAGTAACAAGCTTAAACTTTAGTATAGTATACTGGTTTGATGATATTGAGATTCCTAAGTATTTTAATGATTAAATTTAGACAACAACGACTTATAATGATTCCTAGGTATGAATAACGATGATGATTGATTAAGTTGATGTTGTTAGTTTATTAGATTAGTGAAATTATCTAATAGACAACTTAGAGCCTCTTAACCGATTAAGACTAAGTCATTAATGGATTAGAGCTATTCTTGGTGTGTCGGATATTAAAATCACGTAAGAGAGCAATTGAAGCCTATTAGTTGGATAAGATTAAGTTGTTAATGGATTAGGACTATTGTAGGGGTGTTTCGGATAATGCTTGACCCTACCTAAGCTAGTTTCAGGTAACTTTGACCATGAATGATGATTGAGACAATAAGAGACATAGGAGCCTTAAGAAATATCAAATAACGGGTGGAGTTGGAATTAGATGCATTGAATTAAAAAGACTACATATGAATATAACGATGACACTATTATATAGACCTAGCGGGGACTTGGGTAATAGTTATGACCCGAGATGATGATTAAATGACCCCTAGTTGTTGATGATACCCTCGGACTTAGGAGTTCTTAGGGAAGTTGATGATGATGTTTAAGGAACCTTGTCGCAGTATGGGCAAGGACTCGCTGCAGTATGGGCGAGCCATACCTTAGTAATTTAAGTTGTAGGAGGAACCTTGTCGCAGTATGGGCAAGGACTCATCGCAGTATGGGGGAGCCGTGCCTCAAAGGATGGTGATGATGATAGGTATTGTTGTTGTTGTCATCGTCGTTGTTGTCGTTGTGCGATATCGCGTCTGATTAAGTCCATTGTGTGCCCATCTTGTTGTTGTTGTGGTCGTCGTCGTCGTTGTTAGTAGGGCATTATCGGGCATGGTATCGCGGTCCTCATAGTCCTCTTGGGTGTTCTTCAGGGCATTATCGGGCAAGGTATCCCGTTCGGGCTATTCCGGTCCTGTTGTTTTCTTGTAGGGAATTATCGAGTAAGGTATCCCGTTCGGGCTAGGTATCCCGGTCCTATTGTTGTTCGTCGTAAGGCGTTATCGGGCAAGGTATCCCGTTCAGGAAAGGTATCCCGGTCCTATTGTTATCGTTGTTGTGATTGTTGTTGTTGTTGTTGATGATTAATCGAGCATACAGGTTATGTTTGTCGTATATACTGTAGTGATTTTAACGGTGTGATGTGACCCCTCACTTTTTACGTACGAGCCCTTTGGGGCTTCACTTTGTGACATCTTGCTATATGAACATGTTGTGTTGGTCACTCTTTTGAGAGTGACTGTTTGATATTGATTTGATGGATTGAGGTTGCCTTTGCTATTTTAGTCTCGGTCTTATGTTCTTTATATGGTTTGGACGCTATTTCTCACCCGTGCACCATTTTTTTAGATTGAGTTCCAGGTGTCGTTGATGTGAGCTTCTACGATTGTGCAGCGGTGGAGATGTGATCACTACGGATCACCCAGCAACTTGCGGAATGGCACTATACGTTGATGTCACTTTCTTTTTATTTAATTGATTGAAGGTTTATTGCTCTGATCATGTGACATCGGGACATGCGTTGTATTTTCAATATTATATTTAAAATCAGTCTTATTACTGTATCGAAAGAAATGCTTCAGTGTTTTGTCTTTAATATTATTGTAAATCGTTTATATATGATTTCAGGAAATTGGTGGACATTTTTTACTTGCGAAAGGTATTTTGAAAATGAACTACTAATTTTATTTGAGAAACAAATTTACTCGTTTTTCGTACTTTTTCACTTATAAATACTTTCGGGGTAAAGGGTGTCACACTTACTATTGCTTATGGCTTATGAAGAATGTCTTCTTACTTAATAGTGTTTCTCTGATTGATATCACTTATGAAGCTCATCTGGCTTGGATCATTTAATCTCTTTGTCTTGATGTTTGGCTTGTAAGACCTCTTTGTCAATGAACAACGTATCTTCTCATGTTTGAGAAGCATTTAATCTACTCTTTGTTCACGTGTCTTCTGTTGATCATCATTCATTTCTTGATATGACACTTGTTTGTGTCTTCATATTTTTCCAGGCTTTATTGAAATGAGGAAAGTCTTCCTGACATGTGAAGTTACTGTCAATTCATTGTTTTCTTCTTTAGTTCATCGTCAAAGCCTTCTTTAGATAAATGCTCTTTGTAACATCCCTAATTTTTAAAGACTCGTACTATGATGCCTAGGACCGAGTAATTATTTGTGGGAATAATTGGCCGTGTCTCGGGGATTTATAGTCGAGGAATTTGTCAAGAAATTCCTATTCTCCATTAAATTGTGGCCTAGTCATAGTTTTAATCAAAGAATTTAGCTGAGGGGCAAAAATATCTTTTTACCCCTTTAATGCTTCAGCCTAGACCTGAACCCTCCGTCACTCTCACACTTAATCATTTTGAAAAATCCAGAAGAAAGAAAGAAAGGAAAATAGAAGGAAAAGAGGGAGAAGAGGGCGTGAAGTAGAGGAGGAAGTGTGATTTTGGTAAGTCTTCTAACCCAGAAGAGGGCGTGAAGTAGAGGATCCTTCATCAAACCCAGCTGCATGTAAGTCTTCTAACCTTCCCTCTACTCCAAATTCGATTTCCCTTCCATTGATACCACTTTCGAAGTCTGATTCTCACCCATTCTCTCTATCCCATTTTCTGTCTTGTGGTTGAAATGGTAAAGATGGTCAAGTTTGGAGCTGCCATCCTCTTGCATGTCCAAGTGTAGCGGTCTAGAAGAAGATTTGTGCCTTGCATTTAGATTTGGAGAAAAGTCTGGTGAAGTCAGTTGTTGTAGTTCGGTAGTTGATGTGGGTGACTTTGTTGGTGCCTTTCGGTTCTCGTTCGCGCGTTTTACTATTCGGTCATTCCTTGTCTCGGTGGAAGCTCCTAGCGAAATCGACATCACGGTGAGTTCTACTCACGGATAGGGATGTTTTTGTGTGTCCTGAAAATGTGTCTGTTTTGAGTCATAAGGCAGTATCTTGTTTTCGAAAGATTTTGGAACCGAAAACCGTTTTTGAGCAATATCGCGTTTTTACGGTTTTTATTGAATTTTTGAGCAATTTACGAAATTGTGATTTAAACGCTTTCACTGGAATATAGTCTGGAATGTGGTTTATTAAATCTGTTTTCAGGTTGGATTTCGATCGGAATTCGACTTGGGCGAGAAACGGAAAAGCGAAATGAGAAACGGATTGGAAATAGAGAAACAGAACCGGACGCACGGATCGTGCGCCCCTGGGCACGGACCGTGCGCCCTCTTCGGGTTGGTTGTGATATTTTGGTAAGTCACGCACGGGTCGTGCGCCCCTGGGCACGGACTGTGCGTGAGCTTCTGTTACCGATCCCCGATTTCTCATTTCGTCGCTCCTTTCGATCCCAAACCACTTCTAATCTTCTTCCCAACCAATTTTAAGGATATTGCTTTACTGAAAACCTTATTTTGAACTTCTTTAACTCATGATTTTGAAAAAGAGCTTTGAAAGCCTATTTGATTGAAAAACCGAAACCCTAGTATACGTGTGGGTACACCGATTGATGGATTGACTAAATATATATAACTATATATGTCATTGTGTATGATTATAACGCCGGATGTCTAACTATTGAATTCATCTAAACGGGTTATAGATTGATATAGATATAAATTATCTAATGAGCTTATGTGACTGATCCTTTGGTGATCAAAATCAAAAAGAAGAAATAAATTATCTAACTCTCGAAAATTGATACGTATTGTCATATGTATCGCGTTGGGTGACGATCCGACAAGTAGCATACTAGGGAGGGTATTCATGACCCCTTACCTAGGATCTGAATGTGTTTTGGCGTGGTCAACTCACGGGTTACCGGGATTAGCACTGGATTGCAGTCGGTTTATGCTAAGTTGAACACACGATTACCGGGATTAACACTGGATTGCAGTCGGTTCGTGTTAAATAAATTCACGAATTGCTTGGCATTTCGATTACAGCTTATGATAACTAATCATCTATATTTGATGACGGTTTAATAAATTGAACCGAGTGTCGGTGAGGGGGCACGGTAGGACTCACTGAGATAATGTTATCTCACCCAATCCATAATTGTTGTTTTTCAGAGAAGCAGGGAAAAAGGAAGACTATTGTGCACGAGTAGTTGGCATACTCTCGGAGGTGCTGAAGACTTAGTCATGTTTACCCTTTGTTCTTTGGTTGTTCTATTTGGTTGTATAAACTTGTATTGGTTATGAGTTTTATGAACCGCTTTATGTTTCTGTTTGGTATTTGGACTTGGATATTGTATTCCGTTCGGTATGGAACCGATGAACTTCTATTTTATGAAGTAATGTTATTTCCGACTATGTGTTGATTTCGGAAAATGTTTGTATGTCCAATACTTAAACAGGAATTGTGTCCTCTGAACTTCCGCATCTGTGCATCTTCGGTGTCTCTACACGTTAGAAATACCGGGGTGTTACACTCTTCTTAGCATATTATCTTCTTCAGATATGAATGAATGTTTCCCACACTTTAGATCACTCAAGAAGATCCATTATATCCATAATGGATCAGATAACTTAAACACTTATCAAAATGGTTTATTTCCATAAAAACTGGTTCAACGGATTTTGCCTCAACACTCTCTCCCGTTTGATGATGACAAACATTTTGAGAAAATTTTAAGTTGTCTGATATAACAATTGTTTTTTAACCATGTTTAGATATATGCTTCACCTGAGAAAATTCATATGACCCTTGAGTTTATGCATTTTTTTTAATGTAGAAGGGTTAAGTGCATTGAGTACATACAGAACCAATATATGATATGTTGACAGATTAAAGTTATTTGATTCAGAAGCATATATAAACAACATAACAACAGTAAATATCTAAGAGCACAGATAAATAACATTTAAATGCACAGTATAAAATACTCTTTTAACAACAAGGATGTAGATTGTAAAGTACAAATATCATAATGTAACAAATATATTGATTCAAGAACAATTGTTAATGTTCTGGACTGGACCAAGAGGCCCATTCAGCAATAGGAGATGGATTGGCCCAATCACTTTGGTCCATATCCACAATATACAAGCCCAATTATGACTATCATACTTGGATGGCTCAGATCAATTCTATCAATCCAACGGCTCACAATGGGCATGATTCCCTATAAATACTGGCACACATTCCCATTAATAGGTACATTCTGATTCCTAGAATATTACTACACTCTCATTCCCTATACTGACTTGGTCGTCGGAGTGGCATCGCAGGTGCCCCCTCTGGGATTCATTCAACACTCTGCTCGGATTGCAAGAGACCTACAGACTGCAGTCACCGCAGTGCTGGGTATAGAACATTGGCGACAACATTGGGTGATATCTATCTTTCACACCATCTCTACTCTTCGAACTTTCTCCTGCCTTCCCTTGGCACCCAGAGGTAGACCCCAAGTCCAAAGCATTGCTGCTCCATAACCCCAGCCAGAGGGCACTCCCGAAGGCCTAGCTGCTTCCACGCCAAACCAAGACATTCAGGTCTCGGTACCTCAGCCAGCCGCTATCCAGATCCCCGTACAACCTGGGGATGCGACGACCATCCGCCAGCTCTTGGACCTGATGTGCAACCGCACCCAAACTATGTTGCAGCATGAAGCGCACCTCAAGCAGATAGAGAGGCGAATAACAGCCATGCCTGAGCAACCCCTTCCCCAAGGACAATGAGCTCTAGGCACCGCAGATCTCCACCCAAGCGTCATCACAATCATCGCTCTCCACCTAGATGGAAGCGAGCTCGCCACTCTCCTCCTCGAAGCGGCAGGCACCAAAGGTCAATTTCACCTCCAAGCACCCCTCCAACCTCGCCTGGCAGTACATACTGGCCTGAGGAGTCTCTCCCCAGGTCCTCATCGCCCGCAACCTCCAATTCTCGCGAGAGGTCACGGAGCCGAGTCAAGACCCATAGGAGGCATCGCCAAAGATCTACATCGAGGAGATCTCCAGCCCAACGTGATCGTCGAGATATAGATCTCGGGGACTGGTCACCTCACAACTCACGATGGACCTCCAATGAAGGACCCTTCACTAGGAAGGTTAACGACTCCCCAATTCCGAGGACCTTAGAGAAGCTCCCAGCCCTCAAAACATACGACGGGATTGGAGACCCTGACAGGCATTTGGCCTAATTCTCTTTCATGAAGAGATACCGGGGGGCAAGGGAACCTATCCACTGCAAGATCTTTCCCCTCACTCTCACGGATTCTGTAACACCCCGATATTTCTAACAAGTAGAAATACTGAAGTGCAAACTTAGGCATACATCAGAGAATAATTTACTGTTTCAGATATTGAACATAATTATAAACTCTTGATAAAAACCATATCAAGGAGTCTCACATGAAATAAACTGCTCATAGCCTAGAGTCCAATATCCAAATACAAAGATATAGCGAAAATGATTTTACAACTTTTACTGATACAAGTTATACAATCGGGAATACAAAGACCTCGATGGAAAGACATAAACAATGAAAACTAAGTCTTCACCGTCTTCATAAGCACACCACCTAGCTGTGCTTCTTCACCTTTTCTTTTTCCCTGCTTCTCTGTAAAAACCAAAAAACATAAACAGTGAGATAAACATCTCAGTGAGTTCTACCGAGACCCCTAACTACGCTCTCGGTTCAATTATGAATTCTTATACATTCGTAGTTTACTTCATAAACTACATTCTTTTAATTTGGCACGACACTGACCCCAGCTTTGGTAATCCCGGTGACTCGTACTAGTCAACATAGTATGATACCAGCTCCAGCTTTGGTAATCCCGGTAACCATACTATTGATATCTTTAGAATGACACCGACCCCAGCTTTGGTAATCCCGGTGACCATTATTTCTAACTTTAACACGGTACCGACCCCAGCTTTGGTAATCCCGGTAGACTGTATCATAACTTTATTACAGCACCGATCCCAGCTTTGGTAATCCAGATGAACTGTTTTATAACTGTAACATAACACCGACCTCAACTTTGGAAATGTAACACCCTAAATATTTAATTAATTAATTTAATTAAGTATTTAGGAATTTAATTTAATTTATTGGGTATGATTTAATTAATTAAAATTTTATTAAATTGTGGTGGTATTAGGAAATGGAGGCGTCACTTGGATGAGCTGGGCTTAAGTGAAAAGCCCAAGCCCATGATCCAAGTGACATGCGAATAGCTAGTGAGGCTAGGGTTTGGTGCCTCATTCGCAAAAATTGAAAGAAAGAGCATAGAGAGAAGAGAGAAAGCGCCGTAGAGAGAAAGGGAGAGAAGAGAAGGCCGCGAGCAAGGAGGAGGAAGGGACGTGATCTTGTTGCCGTGATTCCGTTCGTGACCGTCTCTAGGGCTTCTAATCTTCAAATTCGAGGTAAGGGGATGTCCTATCAATTTCTATAATAGGTCCTATGATAGGTTTTAGGTAGTGATGGCCTAGATTTAACCATGATCATGAGTATGTTTGCGACTTCATGTTCTTGTTGTTGATGCATGCGTGATTCAATGTTTGTGTTTGGGATGTTGTTGAATTTTGATGTTTTGATAGATGATTTTGATGATCTTATATGTGCTCATGAGTTGTGGTAAATTGGTGTTGTGGTTGGTCATGTGAAAAATTTGAAGAAAAAAAATAGTTTGTGCTGAAATTGTGTTGAATCTGTGTTGCTGAAAGTGTCTGGGCGCTGGGCGCCCATGGGTGCTATGCGCTGTGTGCAGTGTTGCGCCAGGCGCTGGGCGCTGGGTGCCAGCGCTGGGCGCTGAGCGCCCGTGTGTGAGTGTGTGTGTTGCGCTGGGCGCTGGGTGCCAGCGCTGGGCGCTGAGCGCCCTTGTGTGCGTGTGTGTTGCGCTGGGCGCCAGTGTGTGTGCGTGTTGCGTTTTGCTGGGCGCTGGGCGCTGGGCGCCCAGGGCGCCAGTTTTCAGGATGTTCCCAAATTTTTTATGAAAACTGTTTTTGCTATATCTTTTGACTCGGACATCCGTTTTAAACGTTTCAAAAAGTGTTGGGAAGATTTTTCAGTTGTCTATCTGTGTGTCCTATTTTCAAAAATAAAAACTTATAATTTCTGAAAGTTGCTGGGCGCCCCAAGTGGCTGTCCCCGGTGGTCGTTGCTGTGACATTGAAAAATCGTTTTGGTGTCTTTAGAAATCCTCTTTTGTGTATAACCAGTGGTTTTAACGTTTTAGTGTCAAAAGTGATGATTTTGACGATGATGCCCCTAGTGGCTAGTTAAATGACCTTTTTGCCCTTAGTGGCCAATGTTGTTGATAATGATGTGTAAATGACGATGATGCTCTTAGTGGCTAGTTAAATGACCTTTTTGCCCTTAGTGGCCAATGTTGTTGATAATGACGTGTAAATGACGATGATGCCCTTGGTGGCTAATAAATGACGTTTTTGCCCTCAGTGGCTATTGTTTGAGTTGATGATGTTTATGAATAAGTGACGATGAAAATAAGTGGCGTTGAGGCCCAAAAGGCTAAGTGATGATAAGGCCCAAAAGGCTAAGTGACGTTGTTGTGTGTAAATTGTGAATTGACAGGTGTTGTCCCTCTTATTGGGCAAATTGGTAAGTGACGGGTCACGTAGTTGACCGTGATTGTGTGATTTGTGCGTGGTGCATGTTATAGTGTCTCATGCATCCCATATGCATAAACCCAGTGACGTTTTGAAGCCCAAAAGGCTAAGTGACGATGAGGCCATAATGGCTAAGCGACGTTTGTGAAAAGGTACCTCATGCATATACCCGCGAGTGGGTTGCATTTCATATGCCTACATGACATAGTGATGAGTTAATGTAGTGATGTAATTGATGATTGTGATGTGATTATTTTAGAGCTGTGACCTGACTTATTATTTATCATATGATTTATTATATGAATTGAATTGGACTCACCCTTCTGTTTGAATGTTACCCCTATGTGGTAACGTGCAGGTGATCGCGAGTGAATGACTAGGTACCTTCACTAATTCGAGTCGAGTCGTCACGCTCTGATACGTAGCACTCATGGGGGGGGACGAACTTAATGTTATGAATGATTTCGGTTGTTATGTTTTGTTGACAATTCTGTTTTATTTTGTTATTCCGCTGCGTAGTTGGTTTAATTGACGTTGAGTTTCATTTGCGATGATAATTGTGGTTTGAAGCTCTCCTTTTTAGTGACGTGCTACGTGATGCATGATTATTGTGTTTGAGCTGTTTTATTGAGAAGCGTTGTTTTATTGAAGTATGTGGAACATCCTTTGCGATGAAAAGAAATTTTGAAAACTCTGATTTTATAAACAAATTAATGGGTAGAAAAGGGGTGTTACATTAGTGGTATCAGAGCAGTTCGGTCTGTCCGGCCAATGTTGTCCTGTCATAGTGTCTTATGACAATAGATTAGTTCTGAATCTTTGGTTTGTGCTGCAGTGATAGTTCGAAATGGCTGGGAGAAACGACGCTGCTCTTGCTGCTGCATTGCAAGCTATGGCTCAGGCTGTGCAGAATCAGCATAATGCTGGGGAGAACGCTGGTTTTCGGAGTCTGACTACTTTCCAGAGAGAGAATCCGCCCACATTTAAGGGCAAATATGATCCAGATGGTGCTATGGCTTGGTTGAAGGAGATCGAGAGGATTTTCAGGGTGATGGACTGCACTGTTGAGCAGAAGGTCCGTTTTGGTACCCACATGTTAGCCGAGGAGGCTGACGACTGGTGGTTGGCTACTAGGCAGAGGTTGGAGGCTGTGCAGGAAGAGATTACTTGGGAGGTATTCAGCAGGGAATTTCTGAGAAAATATTTTCCTGAAGACGTCCGAGGAAAGAAAGAGATAGAGTTCCTAGAACTGAAGCAGGGTGGTATGTCTGTGACTGCATATGTGGCGATGTTTGTGGAATTGGCAAAATTCTATCCGCACTACAGTGAGGCGACAGCTGAGTTCTCAAAATGCATCAAGTTCGAGAATGGGTTGAGGCCTGATATCAAAAAGGCCATTGGTTATCAGAAGATCCGTGTGTTCGCTGATCTGGTTGACAGTTGTAGAATCTTTGAGGAGGACAGCACTGCTCGTTACAAAGCTACGTCTGAGAAAAATGGTAAGTTTCAGAGTCGAAGCAAGCCGTATGAGGTTCCTGCGGGTAAGAGTTATCCGAAGGCTGCTGGAGGTAAGAATTCTAGTGGGGGAGATGCTCCTGCTAGCATTGTCTGTTATAAGTGTGGCAAGCCTGGCCACAAGAGTACTACATGCAGGTCTGATGAGAGATTTTGCTATCGTTGTGGTAAAAAGGGTCATATGGCGGCCGAGTGTAAGGTTAAGGATGTGGTGTGCTTCAACTGTGGTGAGTCTGGGCATATCAGTACAAAATGTACAAAGCCGAAGAAGGAAAGGTCTAGTGGGAAAGTGTTCGCATTGGCAGGAGAGGAGCCTGATGAGAAGGATGGTCTGATTAGAGGTACGTGTTTTATTAACGGTATTTCTCTGAAATCTCTTATTGATACTTGTGCTACCCATTGCTTTATATCTGTTGATTGTTGTAAAAGATTGGGTCTTGTTTTATCTGCTATGTGTGGGGATATGGTTGTCGATACTCCTGTGAAGGGGTCGGTGATTACTTCCCAGGTGTGTTCTCAGTGTCCCGTGTCGATCTTCGGCAGGGACTTTGTTGTGAATTTTGTTTGCTTGCCGTTGAGAGGTCTGGATGTAATCTTGGGCATGGACTGGTTAGAGAATAACCACGTTCATATCAACTGTCGTAGCAAGTCGGTCAGTTTCGGGGAAGAAGATTCTGTTTTGGTATCTGCTGGTCAGTTGAAGAAGTTGAAGAAAGAAGGAGTTCAGCTATTTGCGTTGATGGCATCGTTGTCTGCTGAGAGTCAGGCTGTTATTGAAGAACTGCAAGTGGTACGCGAGTTCCCTGAGGTTTTTCCTGATGAAATTCCGGGTGTGCCACCGGAAAGAGAAGTTGAGTTTTCGATTGATCTTGTACCTGGTACGAGGCCTGTGTCTATGGCACCGTACAGGATGTCGGCGTCGGAATTGTCTGAGTTGAAGACGCAACTCGAAGAATTGCTTGAGAAAAAGTTTGTAAGACCGAGTGTATCACCGTGGGGAGCTCCGGTATTGTTGGTAAAGAAAAAGGATGGGAGTATGAGGTTATGTGTGGACTATCGTCAGTTGAATAAGGTAACCATCAAGAATAAGTATCCGCTTCCGAGGATCGACGATTTGATGGATCAGTTAGTGGGTGCCCGTGTTTTCAGCAAAATTGATTTGAGGTCCGGATATCATCAGATTAAAGTAAAGGATGAAGATGTTCAGAAGACAGCGTTCAGGACAAGGTATGGGCATTATGAATATTCAGTGATGCCGTTCGGTGTGACCAATGCACCTGGTGTATTTATGGAATATATGAATCGTATTTTCCATAATTACCTAGATCGGTTTGTGGTGATCTTCATAGATGACATTCTAGTTTATTCTAAGTCGGAGGAAGAGCATGCTGAGCACCTGAAGACAGTATTGGGAGTTCTGAAAGAGAAAAAGTTGTACGCTAAGTTATCAAAGTGTGAGTTCTGGCTGAAAGAGGTGAGTTTCCTTGGGCACGTGATTTCTGGTAATGGTATTGCGGTTGATCCGGCAAAAGTGGAAGCAGTGTTGGAGTGGGAGGCTCCGAAGTCCGCAACAGAGATTAGAAGCTTTTTGGGTTTGGCTGGGTACTACAGGAGGTTCATCGAGGGTTTTTCCAAGTTGGCCCTTCCGTTGACTCAGTTGACTTGTAAGGGCAAAGTTTTTGTTTGGGATGCTCGCTGTGAGGAAAGTTTTATGGAACTGAAAAAGAGATTGACAACGTCGCCTGTTTTGACGTTGCCTAATCCGGAGGAACCGTTTGTTGTATATTGTGACGCTTCGAAGATGGGTGTGGGTGGTGTGCTGATGCAAGATGGGAAAGTCGTTGCGTATGCGTCGAGGCAGTTGCGGGTTCATGAGAAAAATTACCCTACGCATGATTTGGAATTGGCTGCTGTGGTATTTGTGCTTAAGATTTGGAGGCACTACCTTTATGGTTCGAGGTTCGAAGTGTTCAGTGATCATAAGAGTCTAAAGTATCTGTTCGATCAGAAAGAGTTGAATATGAGACAGCGTCGGTGGTTGGAGCTCTTGAAGGATTATGACTTTGGTTTGAATTATCATCCCGGCAAAGCTAATGTCGTGGCTGATGCTTTAAGCAGAAAGTCTTTGCATATGTCGGCAATGATGGTGAAAGAATTAGAGTTGATTGAGGAATTCAGAGATTTGAGTTTGGTTTGTAAAATGACACCTCGCAGTGTCAAGCTGGGAATGTTAAAGATCGATAATGATTTCCTGGGCAGCATGAGAGAGGCTCAGGAGTCAGATGTCAAGTTAGTAGATTTAATTAATGGGGTTGGTCAATCTGAAGATGAAGATTTCAAGTTAGATTCCCGTGGTGTGTTGAGGTTCCGAGGTAGGATCTGTGTTCCGGATGATGCGGAGATGAGAAAGGCAATTTTAGAGGAGGGTCACCGTAGCAAGTTGAGTATCTGTAACACCCCTTTCTACCCGTTACTTCGTTTATAAAAATCAGAGTTTGAAAATCTCGTTCATAGGGAAATGTTACACATACTTCAATAAAACGTCGCTTAGCAGTTTTGAAAAACAGTTCAACTCACTACTCATGCATTCGCGTAGCACATCACAAATAAAGAATCTCCAATCTCATTTCAACGTCACTTATAAAACTCAACATAATACAACCCAATACGCAGCGGAAAATAGTAAAACATAATCAAATAGTCCACATGGACATAATAATCAAAAATCATAAATAAATGCCGAGTTCGTTATCCCCCCTGAGTGCTACGTATCAGAGCATGACGACTCGACTCATAAGTGAAGCTAATACCTTCACTGGGAATCACCTGCACGTTACCAACACGGGGGTAACATTCAAACAGGAAAGGGTGAGCATCATTTCAGTCTATATAATAGAAAGTATGATAAGCACTAATCATAGGCTACGCACTAGAACAAATCAGCATCCAAACACCAAATACTCACATCATAGTCATCTCTTACATCATTTACAATAACTCATTACATATCATGTAGATTTATGAAATGCAACCCACTCGCGGGTATATGCATGAAGGTACCTTTTCACAAAACGTCGCTTAGCCACTCAGGCCTTATCATCACTTAGCCACTCAGGCCTCAAAACATCACTGGGTTTTATGCATATGGGCATGAGACTCTATGACATGCACCACTCAGTTCACGAAATCACACAATTACTCAGATTACAGTCAACAATGTGACCCATCACTTACCTGTTTGCTCGCACGGAGCACAGCACCTGTCAAATTCATAATCATCACACAACATCACTAGGCCACTTAGACCTTAATATCACTTAGCCACTCAGGCCCCAAATGTCACTTACATATAAACATCATTTAACTCAAACATTAGCCACTGAGGGCAAAACGTCATTTGACTAACCACCAAGGGCATCCTCGTCATTTACACATCATTATCATTAACTTTGGCCACTAGGGGCAAAACAGTCATTTGACTAGCCACCAAGGGCATCCTCGTCATTTACACATCATTATCATTAACTTTGGCCACTAGGGGCAAAACAGTCATTTTGACACTACCGTGTTAAAACTGTTGTTTATACACCAAAAGGGATTTTTAAAGAGTTCCACGTCATTTTTCAATGTCACTGGGACGATCACCGGGGACAGCCACTTGGGCGCCCACAAACAGTCAGAAAATAACAATTTTCCATTTTAAAAATTGAACACATAGATAGACAGCGGAAAAAGCTTCACGACACTTTTTGAATCGTTCGAAACGGACGTCTGAGTCAAAAGTTATGATAAAAATAATTTTTTGGAAAAATTAGGCAACATCCTGGGAACAGGCGCCTTAGGCGCCCAGGCAACCAGGCAACAAGTGCACAGGCGCCCAGCGCCCAGGAGCAACAGCGCGCCACACAGCGCAACAAGCAACACAGACACGGGCGCCTAGCGCCCAGGGGCAACAACGCACGCACAACACAGCGCCACAGGCGCTCAGCGCCCAGGCGCGCACAACGCACACACAACACGGGCGCCTGGCGCCCAGGCGCGCACACACGCGCAGCGCAACACAACATCAGGCGCCCAGCGCCCAGCACAGGCGCTTAGCGCCCAGAACACAGCAACAACGTCCAGAATTCCTTTCAACAATTTTTCAACACTAAAAACTGGTTTCCTAACAAATTTTAAAGTGCAAAAACTCCATTTTTTCCCAGCAACTAAACACGCACTTGTCTCATTCAAAAACACCAAAACTCAATTTTATCAAAACCCAATAAAAGAAACCAAACAACATCACTAACCCCATCATGCGACTTCACTTCCAACAAAATCAACACATAGATCAACACCATATTTCTCATTACATACGCATAGCACCATCAATAATACAAATTCGTAGATCACACCAATTAATAAATCAAATCGCATGAACTCATGATATATATATATATATACGAAGATTTACATCAAGAACGCAAAGAAACATCAAGAACGCAAAGATCACCAAAACACAAAGAATATCAAGAACGCAAGGAACAATCAAGAGCATCACGAATCTAGCATGAACTTTAGATCTAGGGCCTATCATAGAATGTATTAGATAGAGTGATAGAGCTCCCCTAACCTTTTCAAGAAGAATTCGATGCCTAGGATGCAGTCACCTACAGATCCACAGCAACAACGGAGATCCTTCCTTTGAACTTCGAACCCTCTTCTCCTTCCTCCCTTGGCCGCCTTGCTCTTTTCTTTCTCACGCTATTCTCTCCTTCCCTTGCTCTCTCTCGAAATTTCGCATACAATAAGCTAACAACCCTAACCCCAAACACTACTCCACTTCGCATATGACAAGAATAATGGGCTTGGGCTTCTCACTTAGGCCCAAGTCCATTTGGTTTGGCACCTCCACTTTCTACCACTTCCTACGCATATTAACATAAATTCAGTTAATTAAATTACATCAAATAATTTAATTTAAATCCCCAATTACTTAATTAAATAAATTAATTAAATAATTTTAGGGTGTTACAACTCTCCCCCACTTAGAATATTTCGTCCTCGAAATTTACCTGATCAAACAACTCTGGGTAGGATTCTCGCATCTTGCTCTCTAGCTCCCAAGTCATACTCTCGCCGGCAGCTCCTAGCCAAACCACTTTCACTAATGCAATCTCTTTGCCTCTAAGCGCTTTCACTTCACGATCCTCAATCCGTACGGGCATCGTCTCCACAGTGAGATTATCCCGCACCTCCACATCGTCCATATGGATCACATGGGATGGATCCGAAACATACTTCCGAAGTTGCGACACGTGAAACACGTCGTGCAAGTTCGAAAGATTTGGCGGTAAAGCCACTCTATAAGCCACATTTCCGATTCTTTCAGAAATCTGATAAGGACCAACAAATCGAGGAGTGAGCTCCTTCGATTTCAACGCTCGACCAACACCGGTAATAGGAGAAACCCTCAAGAACACATGCTCCCCCTCCTGAAATTCTAAATCCTTCCTCCGCTTGTCATGATAACTCTTCTGACGACTCTGCGAAGCCTTCATCTTCTCACGGATCATCTTGATCTTCTCTGTAGTCTCCCGGACAATCTCCGGACCCAACACGACACTTTCTCCCGACTCATACCAACATAACGGTGTCCTACACTTTCGACCATACAATGCTTCAAACGGTGCCATCCCAATACTGGCATGGTGACTGTTGTTATAAGTAAACTCAATCAACGCAAGATATGAGTCCCATGAACCCCGCTGTTCCAATACACAAGCCCTCAACAAATCCTCTAACGACTGAATTGTTCTCTCTGACTGACCATCGGTCTGGGGATGATACGCCGAACTCATTTTTAACTTAGAACCCAATTCTTTCTGTAGACTCTTCCAAAACTCGGAAGTGAACCTCGGATCCCTATCTGACACAATACTCTTCGGAACACCGTGCAGCCTCACAATCTCCTTGACATATACCTCTGCCAACCTCGACACCGGATAAGTGATATTAATAGGAATAAAATGAGCAGACTTCGTTAACCTATCAATGATCACCCAAATAGCGTCATGACCCTTAGCTGTATTCGGTAACCCCGTCACAAAATCCATTGCTATGCTATCCCATTTCCACTCTGGAATTTCCAACGGTTGCATTAGCCCTGCAGGCTTCTGATGCTCTACCTTAGATTTCTGACAGGTCAAACAGGCATACACAAATTGCGCCACATCTCTCTTCATACCATACCACCAAAACATCCTTTTCAGATCTTGATACATCTTCGTCGCTCCAGGATGGATACTCAACTTGCTACGATGACCTTCCTCTAAAATTGCCTTTCTCATCTCTTCATCGTCAGGAACACAGATCCTACCCCGGAACCTCAACACACCACTGGAATCTAATTTGAAATCTTCATCTTCAGATTGACCAACCCCATTAATTAAATCCACTAACTTAACATCTGACTTCTGAGCCTCTCTGATGCTGCTCAGGAAATCATTATCGATCTTTAACATTCCCAGCTTGACACTGCGGGGTGTCATTTTACAAACCAAACTCAAATCTCTGAATTCCTCAATTAACTCTAATTCTTTCACCATCATTGCCGACATATGCAAGGACTTTCTGCTTAAAGCATCAGCCACGACATTAGCTTTGCCGGGATGATAATTCAAACCAAAGTCATAATCCTTCAAGAGTTCCAACCACCGACGCTGTCTCATATTCAACTCTTTCTGATCGAACAGATACTTTAGACTCTTATGATCACTGAACACTTCGAACCTTGAACCATACAGGTAGTGCCTCCAAATCTTAAGCACAAATACCACAGCAGCCAATTCTAAATCATGCGTAGGGTAATTTTTCTCATGAATCCGCAATTGCCTCGACGCATACGCAACGACCTTCCCATCCTGCATCAACACACCACCGAGACCCATCTTCGAAGCGTCACAATACACAACGAACGGTTCTTCTGGATTAGGTAACGTCAAAACAGGCGACGTCGTCAATCTCTTTTTCAGTTCCATAAAACTTTCCTCGCACCGAGCATCCCAAACAAAAACTTTACCCTTGCAAGTCAACTGAGTCAATGGAAGGGCCAACTTGGAAAAACCCTCGATGAACCTCCTGTAGTACCCAGCCAAACCCAAAAAGCTTCTAATCTCTGTTACGGACTTCGGAGACTCCCACTCCAACACTGCTTCTACTTTTGCCGGATCAACTGCAATACCATTACCAGAAATCACGTGCCCAAGGAAACTCACCTCTTTCAGCCAGAACTCACACTTCGATAACTTAGCGTACAACTTTTTCTCCTTTAAAACTCCCAACACTAACTTCAGGTGCTCAGCATGCTCTTCATCTGACTTAGAATAAACTAGAATATCATCTATGAAGATCACCACAAACCGATCTAGGTAATTATGGAAAATACGGTTCATATATTCCATAAATACACCAGGAGCATTGGTCACACCGAACGGCATCACAGAATACTCATAATGCCCATACCTTGTCCTGAACGCTGTCTTCTGAACGTCTTCATCTTTTACTTTAATCTGATGATATCCGGACCTCAAATCAATTTTACTAAAAACACGGGCACCCACTAACTGATCCATCAGATCGTCTATCCTCGGAAGCGGATACTTATTCTTGATAGTTACCTTATTCAACTGACGATAGTCCACACATAACCTCATGCTCCCATCTTTCTTTTTCACTAACAATACCGGAGCTCCCCACGGTGATACACTCGGAATTTCATCAGGAAAAACCTCAGGAAATTCACGTACTACCTTCAGTTCTTCAATAACAGCCTGACTCTCAGCAGACAACGAAGCCATCAACGCAAATAACTGAACTCCTTCTTTCTTCAATTTCTTCAACTGACCAGCAGACACCAAAACCGAACTTTCTTCACCGAAACTAACCGACTTGCTACGACAGTTGATATGGACGTGATTATTCTCTAACCAGTCCATGCCTAAGATTACATCCAGACCTCTCAATGGCAAACATACAAAATTCACAATAAAGTCCCTGCCGAAGATCGACACGGGACACTGAGAACACACCTGGGACGTAATCACCGACCCCTTCGCAGGAGTATCGACAACCATATCCCCACACATAGCAGATAAAACAAGACCCAATCGTTTACAGCAATCAACAGATATAAAACAATGGGTAGCACCAGTATCAATAAGAGATTTCAGAGAAGTACCATTAATAAAACACGTACCTCTAATCAGACCATCATCATCATCAGGCTCCTCTCCTGCCAATGCAAATGCCTTCCCAGTAGACCTTTCCTTTTTCGGCTTGGTACACTTTGTACTGATATGCCCAGACTCACCACAGTTGAAACACACCACATCCTTGACCTTACAATCGGCTGCCATATGACCCTTTTTACCGCAACGGTAGCAATTCCTGTCATCCGACCTGCATGTAGTACTCTTGTGGCCAGGCTTGCCACACTTATAACAGACAATGCTAGCAGGGGCATCTCCCCCACTAGGACCCTTACCTCCAGCAGCCTTCTGATAACCCTTACCCGCAGGAACCTCATACGGCTTGCTTCGACTCTGAAACTTGCCCTTTCTCTCAGAAGTAGCTTTGTAGCGAGCAGTACTGTCCTCCTCGAAGATCCTGCAACTATCAACCAGATCTGCGAACACACGAATCTTCTGATAACCAATGGCCTGTTTAATATCAGGCCTTAACCCATTCTCAAATTTGATGCATTTTGAAAATTCAGCTGTAGCCTCACTGTAATGCGGATAAAATTTGGCTAGCTCCACAAATTTTGCCGCATAGGCAGTCACAGACATACCACCCTGCTTCAGCTCCAAAAATTCTATCTCTTTCTTCCCGCGGACGTCTTCAGGAAAATACTTTCTCAGAAATTCCCTGCTGAAAACCTCCCAAGTAATCTCTTCCTGCACAACCTCTAACCTCTGCCTAGTAGCCAACCACCAGTCGTCGGCCTCCTCGGCTAACATGTGGGTACCAAAGCGGACCTTCTGTTCAACAGTACAGTCCATCACCCTGAAAATCCTCTCGATCTCCTTCAGCCAAGCCATAGCACCATCTAGATCATATTTGCCCTTAAAGGTGGGCGGATTCTCCCTCTGAAAGGTTGTCAGACTCCTAAAACCAGCATTATCTCCAACATTTTGCTGACCCTGCACAGCCTGAGCCATAGCTTGCAAAGCAGCAGCAAGAGCAGCGTCGTTCCTTCCAGCCATTACGAACTATCACTGCAGCACAAACTAAAGATTTAGAACTATACTATTGTCATAAGACACTATGACAAGACGACATTGGCCGGACAGACCGAACTGCTCTGATACCACTAATGTAACACCCCTTTCTACCCGTTACTTCGTTTATAAAAATCAGAGTTTGAAAATCTCGTTCATAGGGAAATGTTACACATACTTCAATAAAACGTCGCTTAGCAGTTTTGAAAAACAGTTCAACTCAATACTCATGCATTCGCGTAGCACATCACAAATAAAGAATCTCCAATCTCATTTCAACGTCACTTATAAAACTCAACATAATACAACCCAATACGCAGCGGAAAATAGTAAAACATAATCAAATAGTCCACATGGACATAATAATCAAAAATCATAAATAAATGCCGAGTTCGTTATCCCCCCTGAGTGCTACGTATCAGAGCATGACGACTCGACTCATAAGTGAAGCTAATACCTTCACTGGGAATCACCTGCACGTTACCAACACGGGGGTAACATTCAAACAGGAAAGGGTGAGCATCATTTCAGTCTATATAATAGAAAGTATGATAAGCACTAATCATAGGCTACGCACTAGAACAAATCAGCATCCAAACACCAAATACTCACATCATAGTCATCTCTTACATCATTTACAATAACTCATTACATATCATGTAGATTTATGAAATGCAACCCACTCGCGGGTATATGCATGAAGGTACCTTTTCACAAAACGTCGCTTAGCCACTCAGGCCTTATCATCACTTAGCCACTCAGGCTTCAAAACATCACTGGGTTTTATGCATATGGGCATGAGACTCTATGACATGCACCACTCAGTTCACGAAATCACACAATTACTCAGATTACAGTCAACAATGTGACCCATCACTTACCTGTTTGCTCGCACGGAGCACAGCACCTGTCAAATTCATAATCATCACACAACATCACTAGGCCACTTAGACCTTAATATCACTTAGCCACTCAGGCCCCAAATGTCACTTACATATAAACATCATTTAACTCAAACATTAGCCACTGAGGGCAAAACGTCATTTGACTAACCACCAAGGGCATCCTCGTCATTTACACATCATTATCATTAACTTTGGCCACTAGGGGCAAAACAGTCATTTGACTAGCCACCAAGGGCATCCTCGTCATTTACACATCATTATCATTAACTTTGGCCACTAGGGGCAAAACAGTCATTTTGACACTACCGTGTTAAAACTGTTGTTTATACACCAAAAGGGATTTTTAAAGAGTTCCACGTCATTTTTCAATGTCACTGGGACGATCACCGGGGACAGCCACTTGGGCGCCCACAAACAGTCAGAAAATAACAATTTTCCATTTTAAAAATTGAACACATAGATAGACAGCGGAAAAAGCTTCACGACACTTTTTGAATCGTTCGAAACGGACGTCTGAGTCAAAAGTTATGATAAAAATAATTTTTTGGAAAAATTAGGCAACATCCTGGGAACAGGCGCCTTAGGCGCCCAGGAAACCAGACAACAAGTGCACAGGCGCCCAGCGCCCAGGAGCAACAGCGCGCCACACAGCGCAACAAGCAACACAGACACGGGCGCCTAGCGCCCAGGGGCAACAACGCACGCACAACACAGCGCCACAGGCGCTCAGCGCCCAGGCGCGCACAACGCACACACAACACGGGCGCCTGGCGCCCAGGCGCGCACACACGCGCAGCGCAACACAACATCAGGCGCCCAGCGCCCAGCACAGGCGCTTAGCGCCCAGAACACAGCAACAACGTCCAGAATTCCTTTCAACAATTTTTCAACACTAAAAACTGGTTTCCTAACAAATTTTAAAGTGCAAAAACTCCATTTTTTCCCAGCAACTAAACACGCACTTGTCGCACAGGTTCTGTGGATGAAACAAACTTTGCAAGATTTTGGTCTAATTTTTGAAAATGTGCCTGTTTTGTGTGATAATACAAGTGCTATTAATATTGCTAAGAACCCTATACAACACTCTCGCACTAAACATATTGACATTAGACATCATTTTATTAGAGATCATGTGTCTAGGGGGAGCATTGCATTGAAATTTGTAGGCACTGATGACCAACTAGCAGATATCTTCACTAAACCCCTAGCCGAAGCTCCTTTTTGTAAAATCCGTAGAGAGCTAGGGATGCTTGACTATGCTAGTTTATGATTTTGTTTCACCCCACCTCCTTTTTGATGAAAACAAAGGGGGAGAGAATATTACTATGCATGTTATATATGGGGAGAAAATATTATGCTCATGTTATATGTGGTATTATGCTGATTATTGTTATGCATATGCTTAGGGGGAGCCTTTTTTTAAGATTTTTAATCCCTATGCATAATGTAATTTGTTATCATCAAAAAGGGGGAGTTTGTTAAACCAAGGGTAAAACAGTCCTTTATTTTGAATGATAACAAATTACATCATATCTACTAATGTTTCAAGTTGAGCAAAGTGCAGGACCTAATTTAAAAAGAAGAAGACACAAAAGAAGAGAAGCTTGAAGAAGAAGCAACATATAAAGTTCAAAACCCTATTTTGTGTCTAAGCCTTTTCTTAGGACTCTTTGTAAAGGTCCTATCACCTAAAGTGTGTGACACTTTAGATATTGAGAGAGATGATCTTTTTTAATCATACATGATGCATAAAAATAGTTTTGAAAAAAATATTTCACAAAACTGCATGCATGCATAAGGTGGCAAGTTGAAAAATAATTTTTAGGGAAGCTTGGAATCGATTTCCAACCCATTTCATAGGCTTTGGAATCGATTCTCAGGACCTCCTATATGGCCTGAAAATCGATTCCTTCATATTTCCAAAGGGCCATGAATCGATTCCCATGTCTTCCAAAAAGAAAAGAATCGATTCCCTATTATTTTAACTAGCTTAAAAATCGATTCCTCCTATTTCTTATGAACTAAGAATCGATTCCCCATGCTTCTAAATGAACCAAGAATCGATTCTCAGGACAACCATATGGCCTGAAAATCGATTCACTCCTTTCTTCATAAACAATGAATCGATTCCCTCTTTTTCCAAAACATCAATGAATCGATTCCTTCTTATTTCAACTAAACTATGAATCGATTCCTTTTATTTTTAAAGGCAATGAATCGATTCCTTCACATTTTAACTTAATCAATGAATCGATTCTTCACCTATATTAAATGCTTTTCAAAAAATTTCAACGGTGCCTAAGCCTATAAATACCTGGTTGAGCTTCACTTTCATTCCAACACAACTGCTCACAATTTTCTTCTCTGCTCTCTCATATTCGAATCTCTATAGATCTATTACTCTTCATTGTTTTATTTTTTATAAGCTTTTGATTTTAAATTGTTATATCTTTTTTCAAAAGCTGTTTATAGATCTAAATCTGAGATCCTGTGCTCCATCTGTTTTGACTCTTGTTTTTCAAAAAGCTTTGTTTTTCAAAATCATATCTATAATTTTTTTTAAAGCTTTCAAGCAACCTCAACTTCTATTGTTATATCAATTTTGAAGTGGTTGCAAAAGCAAGATCATCCCTCATCTTATAGAGCATATATAATATCCTAAGATCACTCATCTCTCTCAGTTTCTAAATTGATACATTCTCTGAAGTGATTGGATCATAGAACTCTATTGTGTAATTTATTTTATTTCAAGGTGTTTTTGAAATCCTGGGCTTTGTACTTGGGTCTCTCAATCAGGTGATTGAGTAGGTGTTTTTTGAAATCCTGGGCTTTGTACTTGGGTCTCTCAATCAGGTGATTGAGTTGGTGTTTTTGAAATCCTGGGCTGTGTACTTGGGTCTCTCAATAGGGTTATTGAGTTGGTTTAGAAATCCTTAGCAAGAGTGCTTAGGTTCTCAATTCAGGGGAATTGAGATTCACTTATATTGGGGTCGACTGTTTGTATCAAACTCTCTTCAATATAGTGGTTACTAAGTCCAAGGGTTGAAAAGCCTAAGGCCGAGGACGTAGGGGTTTTATCCCGAACCTCGCTAAATTGCTGTGTCTCTCTCTCTTCCCTATCTCTTTATATTTTGCACTTTATCTGCTTATAATATTGATATTATCATAACTGCTTATATTATCATATTCTCAATATAACTGTGCAAATATATCATATTGTAATCTTTCTTCTCATTATCTATTTTATTGCTGTATACAATATTGATCTGTCCATCATCTCATTCTACTCCTTCTATATTGGTCAAATATTATTATTCCGCATTTTATCCAAACCAATATCGAAAAAGTTTTTAAATTGAAAAAGAATCCATTAATCACCTATAACCTTATTCACCCCCCCCCCCTCTAAGGTTACTTTTATAGACTCTCAAGTCTGACAAGTGGTATCAGAGCTAGTAATTGCTTTAGAGCTTTACATCTCGCAATTTAAATTAATCCTGTTATATATCTGTGATTATGGGTTCATTTATGAAAGAAGGAATGTCTTCTAATAGGCCTCCTCTATTTGATGGTACTAACTATGATTACTGGAGTAGTCGTATGAAATGTCATGTGCAGGCTATAGATTTCACTCTGTGGAGAATTATTGTTGATGGACCTCTGATCCCTATGAAGATCAAGATCACAAAACCAGGTAATACTGATGGTGACACTTCAAAAATTCAAGCCACCGGCAAAGCTGAAGAAGTACCGGTAGAAGACATCTACACCATCGACCTAAGTGAGTTAAGAAAATCTGAGCTTGACAAGATATCCCTAAATGCAAAGGCCATGAATATCCTTCATCTATCACTCTGTGAAGAAGAATATGGTAGAGTAAAAGGGTGTCAAAGTGCAAAGGAAATCTGGGACTGCCTACAAGCCACTCATGTCGGGACAAGCCAGGTAAAAGATACTAAAATTAGAATTCTCACCTCTGAATATGAAAGTTTTAAAATGAAAGAAGGTGAGTCTGTCGCAGCAATGCATCAGAGATTAAATTTAATTGTAAACAACTTGAGGGCCTTAGGAAAGAAATACACCAACAAGGATTTGAATGGAAAGATCCTTGAATCCTTAACTGGTGATTTCTTCCCTAAGACTTGTGCTATAACCGAAGCCAAAGACATTGGCACTTTACCTCAAGAAGACCTTATTGGATCATTGCTAGCATTTGAGGTAGTTCTGGCTGCCAAAAAGAATCAAGAAAAAGAAACTGTAAAAGAGAAGAAATCTCTTGCCCTTGCTGCTAAAACTTCTAAAGTAGCAAGGAAAGAGGTTGAATCTGAAGAAGAAACCGATGATGAAGATATGGCTATGCTTGCCAAAAATTTCAAAAAATTTATGAGATTCAAAAAGTTTGGAAAGGGTGACTTTTCAAAGAAGTCCGGGTATAACAAAGAAGACAGGTATGAGAAAAAGAATGATCAACCAAGATGTTTCGAATGCAACAAACCCGGTCACATCAAAGAAAACTGTTACAAGCTGAAATCTAAGCAAAAGAAAGCAATGAAAGCAACATGGGACAATACAGAAACTGAAAGTGAGACCGAAGAAGAAGAAGTTGCAAATGCTGTCTGCCTCATGGCAAAGAACACACCTGAAGCAACATGAGACAATCTCAGCACTGATGGTGAATCAGAAGAAGATGAGCAGACCGACAATGCTGTCTGCAGCATGGCAAATGATACATCAAAGGTAAGCCTTAACTTTTCTAGTTCATCTACCTCCTCTATGCATGATGATATGATTGATAATGACTATAGTAGTCACGATCTGAGTGAAGCTTTTGAGGCTCTATATTTCGAACATGAAAAACTTTTGTTAAAATCCAAGAAACTAACAAAGAGCAACAAAAGCTTATCCACTCAAATCGAGACTCTTGAAAGAGAAGTCACTAGATTAAAGAATGAACTACACAAATCAGTCAACCTTGAATTTCGAGAACTAAAACAAAATTTTGAAAAAGTCAAGGTTGAAAATGAATTTTTGAAAGAATCTTTGAAAAAGTTTGAGGTTGGTGAAAAGACCTTGACTCAGTTGCTTCACTCTCAACATCAATATGTTGATAGGAGAGGTATTGGGTACCAAGGAAATTCCACCACCTCCAGCTCAAACAAAAATATCACCTTTGTAGCTTCTACCTCTAATCATAAACCTACTATCTTTAAATGCACATATTGTCAAAAAGGGAACCATAGCTCTTCTTCTTGCCCCATCCGTAAAATATGTGAGCTTGGAACTCTTGTACCTGTTTGGAAGAAACCAAGGTGGATTGTGAAAGCAAACCCCTTGATGACTAACTCCCAAGGACCCAACAAAAAGGGTACCTCGTGCTAGTTGTTAAACAATTCTTTTGCAGGTTGGTCCCTCAGCTAAAAAGAAAAATGTGTGGATGGTTGATAGTGGTTGGCATATGACTGGTGATGCTTCACTGTTTCTAAAACTGAGCAACAAAGCTAGTGGATCTGTAAAGTTTGCCAACAATGAATCTGCTCAAGTAATAGGTAAAGGTTGTGTGGGTAAGGAAAACACAATTAAAATTAAAGATGCTTTATTAGTTGATGGCGTTAAATTTAACTTACTAAGTGTTAGTCAACTATGCGATAATGATTTTGATGTGCACTTTTCTGTTGATAAATGTGTTATCACCCATATGACTTCTAAACTCTACATTACTGGCTTTCGAGAAAACAATGTATACTATGTTGATTTTGATAATGTAAGTGATGAGATAGTATGTATGCCTACCTTGATTGATGATGTGGATTTGTGGCATAGACGCTTAGGACATGCTAGTATAGAACATCTATCTAAGTTAAGTAAGAATGAGCATGTTAGAGGTCTACCTAAATTGAAATATGAAAAAGGCCAATTATGTGATGCATGTCAACTTGGTAAAATGCACAAAACCTCTTTTAAATCAAAACCTATTATTTCCACCAAAAATGTGCTTGAACTGCTACATCTTGATTTGTTTGGAGAAATTGATGTCGTAAGTTTAGGAGGGTCTAAGTATGTCTTTGTTATTGTTGATGATTATTCTAGATATACTTGGGTTATCCTACTTGCAAATAAAAGTGATGCTTTTAACGAGTTTGCTAAGTTGTGCAGAAAGCTACAAAATGAGAAAAACTTAGCCATCAAAGAAATTAGAAGCGATCATGGAGGAGAGTACGAAAATTCATCATTCAAGACTTGGTGTGAAAAGTATGGCATTCATCATAACTTTTCAGCTCCAAGAACTCCTCAACAAAATGGTGTAGTTGAAAGAAAGAACAGAACTATACAAGAGATGAGCAGGACAATGCTGAATGAGCACAACCTTCCCAAATATTTCTGGGGTCATGCAGTGGATACAGCGTGTCATGTGCTAAACCGTGTATACTTAAGGCCATCTTTCAACAAAACACCATATGAGCTGTGGAATGGTAGAGCTCCAAACATTTCATACTTCAAAGTCTTTGGAAGTAAGTGCTTCATTCTTAATACAAAGGACAAGTTGGGTAAGTTTGATGCTAAATCAACTGAAGGTATTTTTATGGGTTATTCAAATCATAGTAGAGCTTATATCGTTTACAATAAAATTGATAAAACTATGCAAGAATCTATTCATGTTTCTTTTGATGAAACTAACCCTTTTGATAAGAAAGCTGCTAATGATGAGGATGAAGTGATTGAAGTGATCAAAAATAGATCACCTGAAACTAACAGTGAAAGTGTAGAAGAAGCCGAGGAGGAAGCTGAACCTCAAGAAGAAGTTATAGTGGAACAAGAGCCCCAAGACATTGATAATCATCTCCATGGAAGAACACACGATGATCTGCCCAAAACATGGAAATCAGTTCGAGATCATCCCATGGAGCAAATTATTGGTAGTCCATCAAAGGGAGTAACAACTCGCTCTTCTCTTAATCTTTTATGCTTTCATAGTGCTTTTGTCTCTCAAATAGTTCCAAATAATATCAAGGAAGCTTTAAATGATCCAGAGTGGGTTTTGTCAATGCAAAAAGAACTTGAACAATTTGAAAGAAATAAAGTTTGGCACTTAGTTGAAAAACCGGTCGATCGGACCATCATAGGAACTAAATGGGTTTTTCGCAACAAACTTGACGAAAATGGAACAATTTTATTAAACAAAAGTCGTCTAGTAGTTCAAGGTTTTAATCAAATCGAAGGGGTGGATTTTGAAGAAACTTTTGCTCCTGTGGCTAGATTGGAGTCCATTAGGATAATTTTGGCATTTGCCTCCTACATGGATTTCAAACTACACCAAATGGATGTCAAAAGTGCCTTCCTAAATGGTTTTTTAGAAGAAGAAGTTTATGTAAAACAACCCCCTGGTTTTGAAGATTTTAAAAATCCCGATCACGTCTTTAAACTTGACAAAGCCCTCTATGGATTGAAACAAGCCCCAAGAGCTTGGTATGAGAGATTAAGCAAACATTTAATTGCCAATGGTTTCCAAAAGGGTAAGATTGATTCTACCTTATTCCTTAAAACCAAGGGCAAACATATCATAGTAGTTCAAATCTATGTTGATGATATTATCTTTGGATCTACTAATGATGATTTGTGCAAGGAATTTTCTGAGATGATGACTAGTGAATTTGAAATGAGTATGATGGGAGAACTTAACTTTTTCTTGGGACTTCAAGTGAAACAATCAAATGAAGGAATCTTCATATCCCAAACAAAGTTCTCAAAGGAATTGCTGAAGAAATATAACATGAATGACGCAAAAGAAATCAGCACTCCTATGGCAACAGCAACTAAACTAGATAAGGATGAGCAAGGTAAACCGGTAAATGAAACTATGTATCGAGGTATGATAGGTAGTCTCTTATACTTAACTGCATCTCGACCTGATATTATGTTTGCTGTATGCTTGTGTGCTCGATTTCAAGCATGCCCAAAAGAATCACATTTAAAAGCTGTAAAACGGATTCTTAGGTATGTTAAAGGGACCATAGACTTTGGTTTGTGGTACCCGAAATCGAGTACGTTTGAATTAGTTGGTTTTTCTGATGCTGATTTTGCAGGTTGCACTCTTGATAGAAAAAGTACTAGTGGAACTTGTCATTTTCTTGGTCCTTGTTTGACCTCCTGGTCTAGTAAGAAGCAGAACAGTGTTGCTTTATCCACAGCTGAAGCTGAATATGTGGCTGTTGGAAACTGCGTCGCACAAGTTCTGTGGATGAAACAAACTTTGCAAGATTTTGGTCTAATTTTTGAAAATGTGC
This sequence comes from Astragalus membranaceus, assembly GCA_039519185.1. Lineage (NCBI taxonomy): Eukaryota > Viridiplantae > Streptophyta > Magnoliopsida > Fabales > Fabaceae > Astragalus > Astragalus membranaceus. The sequence continues at coordinate 37,047,165 of CM076852.1, read as the reverse complement.
CTGTTTTGTGTGATAATACAAGTGCTATTAATATTGCTAAGAACCCTATACAACACTCTCGCACTAAACATATTGACATTAGACATCATTTTATTAGAGATCATGTGTCTAGGGGGAGCATTGCATTGAAATTTGTAGGCACTGATGACCAACTAGCAGATATCTTCACTAAACCCCTAGCCGAAGCTCCTTTTTGTAAAATCCGTAGAGAGCTAGGGATGCTTGACTATGCTAGTTTATGATTTTGTTTCACCCCACCTCCTTTTTGATGAAAACAAAGGGGGAGAGAATATTACTATGCATGTTATATATGGGGAGAAAATATTATGCTCATGTTATATGTGGTATTATGCTGATTATTGTTATGCATATGCTTAGGGGGAGCCTTTTTTTAAGATTTTTAATCCCTATGCATAATGTAATTTGTTATCATCAAAAAGGGGGAGTTTGTTAAACCAAGGGTAAAACAGTCCTTTATTTTGAATGATAACAAATTACATCATATCTACTAATGTTTCAAGTTGAGCAAAGTGCAGGACCTAATTTAAAAAGAAGAAGACACAAAAGAAGAGAAGCTTGAAGAAGAAGCAACATATAAAGTTCAAAACCCTATTTTGTGTCTAAGCCTTTTCTTAGGACTCTTTGTAAAGGTCCTATCACCTAAAGTGTGTGACACTTTAGATATTGAGAGAGATGATCTTTTTTAATCATACATGATGCATAAAAATAGTTTTGAAAAAAATATTTCACAAAACTGCATGCATGCATAAGGTGGCAAGTTGAAAAATAATTTTTAGGGAAGCTTGGAATCGATTTCCAACCCATTTCATAGGCTTTGGAATCGATTCTCAGGACCTCCTATATGGCCTGAAAATCGATTCCTTCATATTTCCAAAGGGCCATGAATCGATTCCCATGTCTTCCAAAAAGAAAAGAATCGATTCCCTATTATTTTAACTAGCTTAAAAATCGATTCCTCCTATTTCTTATGAACTAAGAATCGATTCCCCATGCTTCTAAATGAACCAAGAATCGATTCTCAGGACAACCATATGGCCTGAAAATCGATTCACTCCTTTCTTCATAAACAATGAATCGATTCCCTCTTTTTCCAAAACATCAATGAATCGATTCCTTCTTATTTCAACTAAACTATGAATCGATTCCTTTTATTTTTAAAGGCAATGAATCGATTCCTTCACATTTTAACTTAATCAATGAATCGATTCTTCACCTATATTAAATGCTTTTCAAAAAATTTCAACGGTGCCTAAGCCTATAAATACCTGGTTGAGCTTCACTTTCATTCCAACACAACTGCTCACAATTTTCTTCTCTGCTCTCTCATATTCGAATCTCTATAGATCTATTACTCTTCATTGTTTTATTTTTTATAAGCTTTTGATTTTAAATTGTTATATCTTTTTTCAAAAGCTGTTTATAGATCTAAATCTGAGATCCTGTGCTCCATCTGTTTTGACTCTTGTTTTTCAAAAAGCTTTGTTTTTCAAAATCATATCTATAATTTTTTTTAAAGCTTTCAAGCAACCTCAACTTCTATTGTTATATCAATTTTGAAGTGGTTGCAAAAGCAAGATCATCCCTCATCTTATAGAGCATATATAATATCCTAAGATCACTCATCTCTCTCAGTTTCTAAATTGATACATTCTCTGAAGTGATTGGATCATAGAACTCTATTGTGTAATTTATTTTATTTCAAGGTGTTTTTGAAATCCTGGGCTTTGTACTTGGGTCTCTCAATCAGGTGATTGAGTAGGTGTTTTTTGAAATCCTGGGCTTTGTACTTGGGTCTCTCAATCAGGTGATTGAGTTGGTGTTTTTGAAATCCTGGGCTGTGTACTTGGGTCTCTCAATAGGGTTATTGAGTTGGTTTAGAAATCCTTAGCAAGAGTGCTTAGGTTCTCAATTCAGGGGAATTGAGATTCACTTATATTGGGGTCGACTGTTTGTATCAAACTCTCTTCAATATAGTGGTTACTAAGTCCAAGGGTTGAAAAGCCTAAGGCCGAGGACGTAGGGGTTTTATCCCGAACCTCGCTAAATTGCTGTGTCTCTCTCTCTTCCCTATCTCTTTATATTTTGCACTTTATCTGCTTATAATATTGATATTATCATAACTGCTTATATTATCATATTCTCAATATAACTGTGCAAATATATCATATTGTAATCTTTCTTCTCATTATCTATTTTATTGCTGTATACAATATTGATCTGTCCATCATCTCATTCTACTCCTTCTATATTGGTCAAATATTATTATTCCGCATTTTATCCAAACCAATATCGAAAAAGTTTTTAAATTGAAAAAGAATCCATTAATCACCTATAACCTTATTCACCCCCCCCCCTCTAAGGTTACTTTTATAGACTCTCAAGTCTGACATATATATATATACGAAGATTTACATCAAGAACGCAAAGAAACATCAAGAACGCAAAGATCACCAAAACACAAAGAATATCAAGAACGCAAGGAACAATCAAGAGCATCACGAATCTAGCATGAACTTTAGATCTAGGGCCTATCATAGAATGTATTAGATAGAGTGATAGAGCTCCCCTAACCTTTTCAAGAAGAATTCGATGCCTAGGATGCAGTCACCTACAGATCCACAGCAACAACGGAGATCCTTCCTTTGAACTTCGAACCCTCTTCTCCTTCCTCCCTTGGCCGCCTTGCTCTTTTCTTTCTCACGCTATTCTCTCCTTCCCTTGCTCTCTCTCGAAATTTCGCATACAATAAGCTAACAACCCTAACCCCAAACACTACTCCACTTCGCATATGACAAGAATAATGGGCTTGGGCTTCTCACTTAGGCCCAAGTCCATTTGGTTTGGCACCTCCACTTTCTACCACTTCCTACGCATATTAACATAAATTCAATTAATTAAATTACATCAAATAATTTAATTTAAATCCCCAATTACTTAATTAAATAAATTAATTAAATAATTTTAGGGTGTTACAGTATCCATCCTGGAGCGACGAAAATGTATCAAGATCTGAAAAAGATGTTTTGGTGGTATGGTATGAAGAGGGATGTGGCACAGTTTGTGTATGCATGTTTGACCTGTCAAAAGTCGAAGGTCGAGCATCAGAAGCCTGCGGGGTTGATGCAACCGTTGGAAGTTCCAGAGTGGAAATGGGATAGTATTGCGATGGACTTTGTGACGGGATTGCCGAATACAGTTAGGGGTCATGACGCTATTTGGGTGATCGTTGATAGGTTAACGAAGTCTGCTCACTTTATTCCTATTAATATCACTTATCCGGTGTCGAGGTTGGCAGAAGTCTATGTCAAAGAAATTGTGAAGTTGCACGGTGTTCCGAAGAGTATTGTGTCAGATAGGGATCCTGTAACACCCCATTTTCTACCCAACGGTTTATTAAAAAAATAATATCAGAGTTCTTCGCGCCAAAAGAGTGTCACATTTTTCGAACCGGAAAACCACTTCGCAAACAGAGTACTTTAATTATAACTAACTTCTTTTCAAAAACATGCAGCGGAAATAAAAAGGTTTAACTTGGCAATCATACTTCAAAAGGTTTACAACTTAGAAAGGCATATACATAACACATAAGGAAAGACACAAGGACAACCCTCCCGAGTGCTACGTATCAGAGCCGACTCAACCATACTAGAAGAAGAATCTCTAGCCACCTTCAGTCACCGTCACCTGCAGGTTGCCGACATACGAGGCAACACGACGCAGTAGGGTGAGTCTCAATACATAGATAATAATAGATAAAACAAGAAACACAGTATAATAGGCACACCAGGGATACCATCAATTTACTACACCAATAATACAGTTACACCAAATCCAGTTACGCTGAATACTATTACACTGAGTACCGTCACACCAAATGCAGTTACACCCAGAATACAGTTACACCATTAGTTCAAGAAGACGAAATCAAACACAGGACGTGTATGCAATGTATGAAATGCAACCCAAAACTCCACTGGGCATATGCATGTGGATCCATTAGGCCGAAGCCTCTGCTCACCAAATATAATTAGGCCGAAGCCTCTGCTCACCAAATATAATTAGGCCGAAGCCTCTGCTCACCAAATATGCACATGGTTTATGTGACGCTATGAACAGTGCACCATACACACCAAAATCACCACAACAATGCGATAACATGTGCACCAATAATTTATTTAACTCACCAATAGTTTTATTAACTCACCAACACCAAAAGGAAGGTCATAGACCATTGCCTTGAGGGCACTCACCAATAAACTCACCAATAATTTATCTCACCATTTTATATACATCACCATTATACATCTCCAAAATTTCAGCTCTAAGGATAGCACACCAATCACACCAAGCACAATTAATTACGCGACTACATTGTCACCAAAGGACTAAACAACACCCATAGGGACCAAGACAGCACATAGAGTAGCAGCAGCAATATAAACAGCAGCATAAAATCCCACAAAATTCGGAGCAACAAACCCCACAAAATTCGGAGCAACAAATCCCACAAAATTCGGACAGAATTATTAGTCATTTTGAAATCAAATCTTCTCCCTCATTTCTCAATGAAATTTTGCGAAATCAGTGCCTATTCAGTAGGAAATTAAGTCTACTTTCCAACAAAACAAACCCCATAACTTTTAGACGAATAGAACACTCACGACCACAGATTTACTGAACCTATATCCAGATTGTTTCCAGAATCTTACCCTAACTTGTGAAATTCATATCTCGAGCTACACAACTCTAAACGCAACCAAACCAGTGCCAAATTAACAAGCATCAAGTCTATTTTCCAGAACAGTAAACAACATAATTTTTCAGTCAACACAACGTTCCCAGTTACCGAAATACTGAACCTCTACCCAAATCGTTTCCAGAATTTTAACCTAACTTGTTTCACCTATAACTCAAGTTTTACAACTCCAAATGCAACCAAATCAACGGCAAATTAACAAGCATTCAATCAAGTTTTCGAAATGACAAACCACATAATTTTTCAATTAGTAAAACGTTCTCAGTCACTGAAATACTAAACCTATGTCAGAACATCTCAAAACAGTGAATTCAACAACACAAACAACCATCACACTTCAGCCACATATAGATATTATAAACATCAACAACAATTTAAACAACTACTCCTAACACCTAGTCCCCATGATTTCGTGGTTTATAAATTATTAACTATGAACGAGAGCCCCCTTACCTCATAATTGAAGAACACCTATCTCTTGGTGAGCAAGCTACCATCAAAATTCAGCAACTAAGATCCTCCTCTCCCTCCTTGGTGCATGCGAAAACTTCCTCTCTCTCCTCTAGGGTTTTGCGCCCTTCTTCTTTCATCTCTCTCTTATGGTTTCACGCCTCTCCTCTCTCCAAGCCGTCCCACTCTCTCTATTTTTTCTAAAGGGTTGGAATGAATCACCAAACCCTAAGATTGGCATCTTATAGGCGCCTAGCTTAATGGACATGGGCTTCCACTTAATGACCTAATCATGGGTTTCTCCTAATCCACTTCAACTCGCCACCACCATCTAAAACTAACCCTAGGTCCAATTAAATAATTCTATTTATTTAACTCTCAAAACCCTAAATAATTAATTAAATCAATTAATTAATTATCTCCTACCACCTAAACCTCATTTAATTAACTAGAAAATTAATCTACTATTTTCGGGCTGTTACAGATCCGAGGTTCACTTCTGAGTTTTGGTCCTTATCAGATTTCTGAGAGAATCGGAAATGTGGCTTATAGAGTGGCTTTACCGCCGAATCTTTCGAATTTGCACGACGTGTTTCATGTGTCGCAACTTCGGAAGTATGTTTCGGATCCATCTCATGTGATCCATATGGACGATGTGGAAGTGCGGGATAATCTCACTGTGGAGACGATACCCGTACGGATTGAGGATCGTGAAGTGAAAGTGCTTAGAGGCAAAGAGATTGCATTAGTGAAAGTGGTTTGGATAGGAGCTGCCGGTGAGAGTATGACTTGGGAGCTGGAAAGCAAGATGCGGGAGTCCTACCCAGAGTTGTTTGATCAGGTAAATTTCGAGGACGAAATATTCTAAGTGGGGGAGAGTTGTAACACCCTAAATATTTAATTAATTTATTTAATTAAGTATTTAGGAATTTAATTTAATTTATTAGGTATGATTTAATTAATTAAAATTTTATTAAATTGTGGTGGTATTAGGAAAAGGAGGCGTCACTTGGATGAGCTGGGCTTAAGTGAAAAGCCCAAGCCCATGATCCAAGTGACATGCGAATAGCTAGTGAGGCTAGGGTTTGGTGCCTCATTCGCAAAAATTGAAAGAAAGAGCATAGAGAGAAGAGAGAAAGCGCCGTAGAGAGAAAGGGAGAGAAGAGAAGGCCGCGAGCAAGGAGGAGGAAGGGGCGTGATCTTGTTGCCGTGATTCCGTTCGTGACCGTCTCCAGGGCTTCTAATCTTCAAATTCGAGGTAAGGGGATGTCCTATCAATTTCTATAATAGGTCCTATGATAGGTTTTAGGTAGTGATGGCCTAGATTTAACCATGATCATGAGTATGTTTGCGACTTCATGTTCTTGTTGTTGATGCATGCGTGATTCCATGTTTGTGTTTGGGATGTTGTTGAATTTTGATGTTTTGATAGATGATTTTGATGATCTTATATGTGCTCATGAGTTGTGGTAAATTGGTGTTGTGGTTGGTCATGTGAAAAATTTGAAGAAAAAAAAATAGTTTGTGCTAAAATTGTGTTGAATCTGTGTTGTTGAAAGTGTCTGGGCGCTGGGCGCCCATGGGTGCTGTGCGCTGTGTGCAGTGTTGCGCGTGTTGCGCCAGGCGCTGGGCGCTGGGTGCCAGCGCTGGGCGCTGAGCGCCCGTGTGTGAGTGTGTGTGTTGCGCTGGGCGCTGGGTGCCAGCGCTGGGCGCTGAGCGCCCTTGTGTGCGTGTGTGTGTTGCGCTGGGCGCTGGGCGCCAGTGTGTGTGCGTGTTGCGTTTTGCTGGGCGCTGGGCGCCAGGTGCCTGGGCGCTGGGCGCCCAGGGCGCCAGTTTTCAGGATGTTCCCAAATTTTTTATGAAAACTGTTTTTGCTATATCTTTTGACTCGGACATCCGTTTTAAAGTTTCAAAAAGTGTTGGGAAGCTTTTTCAGTTGTCTATCTGTGTGTCCTATTTTCAAAAATAAAAACTTATAATTTCTGAAAGTTGCTGGGCGCCCCAAGTGGCTGTCCCCGGTGGTCGTTGCTGTGACATTGAAAAATCGTTTTGGTGTCTTTAGAAATCCTCTTTTGTGTATAACCAGTGGTTTTAACGTTTTAGTGTCAAAAGTGATGATTTTGATGATGATGCCCCTAGTGGCTAGTTAAATGACCTTTTTGCCCTTAGTGGCCAATGTTGTTGATAATGATGTGTAAATGACGATGATGCCCCTAGTGGCTAGTTAAATGACCTTTTTGCCCTTAGTGGCCAATGTTGTTGATAATGATGTGTAAATGACGATGATGCCCTAGTGGCTAGTTAAATGACCTTTTTGCCCTTAGTGGCCAATGTTGTTGATAATGACGTGTAAATGACGATGATGCCCTTGGTGGCTAATAAATGACGTTTTTGCCCTCAGTGGCTATTGTTTGAGTTGATGATGTTTATGAATAAGTGACGATGAAAATAAGTGACGTTGAGGCCCAAAAGGCTAAGTGATGATAAGGCCCAAAAGGCTAAGTGACGTTGTTGTGTGTAAATTGTGAATTGACAGGTGTTGTGCCTCTTATTGGGCAAATTGGTAAGTGACGGGTCACATAGTTGACCGTGATTGTGTGATTTGTGCGTGGTGCATGTTATAGTGTCTCATGCATCCCATATGCATAAACCCAGTGACGTTTTGAGGCCCAAAAGGCAAAGTGACGATGAGGCCATAATGGCTAAGCGACGTTTGTGAAAAGGTACCTCATGCATATACCCGCGAGTGGGTTGCATTTCATATGCCTACATGACATAGTGATGAGTTAATGTAGTGATGTAATTGATGATTGTGATGTGATTATTTTAGAGCTGTGACCTGACTTATTATTTATCATATGATTTATTATATGAATTGAATTGGACTCACCCTTCTGTTTGAATGTTACCCCTATGTGGTAACGTGCAGGTGATCGCGAGTGAAGGACTAGGTACCTTCACTAATTCGAGTCGAGTCGTCACGCTCTGATACGTAGCACTCAGGGGGGGGACGAACTTAATGTTATGAATGATTTCGGTTGTTATGTTTTCTTGACAATTCTGTTTTATTTCGTTATTCCGCTGCGTAGTTGGTTTAATTGACGTTGAGTTTCATTTACGATGATAACTGTGGTTTGAAGCTCTCCTTTTTAGTGACGTGCTACGTGATGCATGATTATTGTGTTTGAGCTGTTTTATTGAGAAGCTTGTTTTACTGAAGTAAGTGTAACATTCCTCATGCGAAATAAATTTTTGAAAACTCTGATTTTTATAAACAAAATAACGGATAGAAAAGGGGTGTTACAGGAAATCCCGGTGAACCCCCTTACCAATACTACTTTCCCTAATGGTATATGGGCCTAGGGTAAGGGATCATGACTTCCCCGCCTAGTATGTTAACCTCATGGGTCGTCACCCAAACTCGATATAGTATATATATATATATATATATATATATATATATATATATATATATATATATATATATATGTATATCCACCCGCATTTGGGCTAACTACTATATTCGATATAATAAAACATGACCTCACACATGTTCTATTATTCGGTTTTTCGAGACAATTTATAACTTGAAAACAGTGCATTATACAATTTAAATTACATATTTGATTAGTCCTTTCAGTAAGCTTTCAAACACACCTGAGAACACCTCAATCGGATTCCCGGATCAAAAGTTATCGCGAAAACAAAATCAATGACTTTTGCTGAAAAACTGCAAAGCGTCGCGACGCGAATAGGTTCCGTCGCGACGCAAAAAGTGACAGAAGTTTTCCGTTTCAAAAATTATGAAGGGTCGCGACGCGATGAGGGGTGGTCGCGACGCGATGGGCATTGGAATTGCAGAAAAACAGATTTTCAAAACTCGGTTTTGTGCCGTTTTGTTTTCTAAACGTTTCCGATACGTACCTCACTAAAAAACAGTTCATAACAACACCAAAACCAGTCCAATCAACATTAATTCATTCCTGAATCAATCAAACATATTAATCCATAACAATCAAACATCAATTTCCCCAAAATCCGTAAATTGTCGGTTTAACGGTTTTTCGACTAAAACAACGTTTCTCACGCAATTCAAACCGAAACAATCACATCAAGCAATCAATCAAATAAATCAACATAAAATTCATTTCAATCAATCAATTCAAAACGTAAAATCCTAAACGCGAGTAGAACTCACCTATCGTGATGAAAATCACGAAACACCGCGACTTTCCGCTACTCGAACATCCGACTTGTGAGACTCGAGAAATCCGATTTGCACCTAGACACCAACATAAGCTCCTAGGGCTTCACAACTCATCTCACAAACCCAAACTTGCTTCCTAAGTTTTGAATTCCCAATCAACCATCAAGCTTCCATGAAATCACTATTCATCATCTTCAACCTCTCATTTGCTCCCATTCACATAATTCCAAAATTTTGAGCTCCAAACCCTAACTCAATCAATCCTTGATTCTCTCACTCCAAGCTTACAATCAAACCTCTCCATGGTATTTTCCTAAGCTTTCAAGACATGAAATGAAACAAGAAACTCAACATACCTCATTTTCTTCACAATTTCGAAAATGGTGGATTGAAGGATAATGAATGGATGATGTTCTTTTTGGTGTCAAAATGAAGAGGAGGATGTGGGGATCATTTTTGGTGTAGGAAGGTTGGTGTTTTCATGAAAGATCATCACTCTCACTCCTCTTCTCACCTACGACTCTCACTCTCCTTTCCCTTCCATTCTTCTTCTTTTCTTTCTTTTCCCTCACGGTTCTGTATCTCTTTCTTTTTCATTTCTTTTCTTTCTTTCATAATATATATATATATATATATAATTATACATTATTATAAATAACATTTGGGTAAAATCTCCATTTTACCCTTCTCTAAACATTTTCTTCCCAAATCGTCCCTATTCCGTACTATTCGGTTAACGATCCTATAACCATTAATAATTAATTTGGTTATATCAAAATAATTTGATTAATTATTTTTGGGATGTTACATTCACCCCAACTTAAAAGAATTTTGTCCTCAAAATTGTCTAAGGCTTACCCACTTGCTAACCGAGAATACACATTGTCGGACGGGCCTTAACTTTCTAAAAAACAGTTTTGTTTCTTGAAATTCGTTTTCCCTTTTTGGTTCGAAACTCAACAACCTGTAAAACTTTGAATTTGTAGTAAAATCACTTGAAATTTTTTTCTTGGATTAGATTCGTTTTTTTATATCTTTGGGTGTCAAACTACACAGAAACTTTCTAATTCGTCCTCAAATATCCGAAATCAAACCTTTCAAAAAGATGAGATACGAGTTATTGAAAACCTTTCCCTGAACATAAAAATGGGCCGTGATGGCACCAAATACTTTTTGAAAACCAATCAAAATAATTTTCGAATTGTTTTCAAAATAGCTTTCGAATTGCTTTCAAAATAGCTTTTTCCTATTCGTAGTGTAACCAACTCACATACCTCCGTTTAACTGAACTTAAGAACACTCCTACTTCACACGAAGGTATCTCACTACACAGACTCTATCCCAACTTGTACCTGTAAACCATTGTACACTCTCGGGATACTAAACATGAACCCTATCCTCTGATTTCAACATGAAATCCTCTTAACTTAGGTTAAGGACAAGGTTAGGCAAGTAATGGTATCGGAACGGAACGTTTTAATCTTATTTTGAAACTATGAAATAGAAAATCTCACACGGTCCATGCGCCTAAAAGGCACGGCCGGCTCTTTTATCAGTTTTCAAAATCAACTTTTACTTCAAAAGTATGTATTCCGTTCGTCACCACACTTATCCTAAATTATACCTTAAACCATAACTCGTTACAACAATTTCTTTCTCTTGTCATAACGCTTGTACTACCCTTGGAAAACAATCATTGTCAATCAGAATTCAATAACACAAATATTGAACCTGAACTTTCAATTCAATGAGTACAAGACTTGTAATCGTAATACTCGTGCTAAGACCTTTGGGGAAAAACTTCTTGCCAGATTAAATTCTATAAGACAGGCTATCCATCTTGATAGAATTCATCTGAAATTCTATGACTCGTCCTTCCGGACTACTAGCCCTCTCTTAGGGTCTCAACTACCCATACACTAGGGTACGAGAATTTATATACAATAGAAATCTCTTTGGTGAGGCTAAACGGCTTCCCTAAAAGTAGGGTTCATTAAAATCCTATAGACTTAATCACCACAGGATGGATTGTTGATCAATCAAGGTGTAGACATTTACATTTGGATTATGGATGGTATTGGGATAGCTGTACTGTCAAGCAGACGAGAAAATAGGAGAATTTCTTTATCGAATCAAACGACACACTTATAGTGCATCCTGCGTTGATCCGTAAAACGAATCCTAACTATTTTGAACGTTCTCCATCTTTCCGAATTCCATACACGATACAAACAGAATCATTACAACTATCATAATCAATCAAATCTGAATACTTGACTGATCCATGGCTATCCTCAACATTGGGCACTTAGATAAACCAAGCTCTTCCGTTTTCAACCTTCAACTATGTGTCTACTCGTTTAGGACTTTCACTAAGTCTTGAGATTTTCTTAAGGGAAAATATTCTTACTACTGGCCATTTCCAAGAAACAACTTCCTCACAACGCCAAAAGGAATCTCTCCTAATTTGAGACTTACTTTCTAAGCCTTACTCGTTGGGGATTCGCTACATGCGTCTTATGCCCAACTAGGATTTCTATTCTACTAGCACTCAGAACCTAAGGCTTATGTAGAGTAGAAATACTTTTTGGAACTAGGATAAAACCTAAACCAAATCCATTGATATGTGTAGACAATTTTGTTAGCTTTCCAACGCCTCCCGGAATACCTAAATCGGAGTTCCGGATCAGAAGTTACGGATAAACGAGTTGGAAGACTAGCGAAAATTTCTCACATATGTAAACTGACATACTCCTAATCGGAGAGTCGTGACATGCCTACTTTCCTCGCATGAACTACTAGTCCCTTCTTGATAGGAATACGACTTAGGGTTTTAATCGGGTAACTTGTCTAATGGACACCGGGTGGTGCAGCTCATTTAGACTACAAGCACTATGATGGTTTACTAGTTCGGTTTCATAGCCTTGGGAAAAGTGTTTTATTAGGAATGGGAAGTATATTCTAATAAACATTGGGTACTACTTGCCAAAACTGCAAGCTCAATGACTGGTTACAACTTGGTTTCCTAACTTTGGAAAAAGGATGTTTCTTAGGAAAGGATACCTATTCGAGAACCATAATTATCCCGAAGGACCTTACTTAGCTGAAACGTAACTTAGAAATTGATGAGACAACAATCTAGGGTTCACGGTGCTCACTAGTCCCGAATAAGTCTAGGACACTAACTTTTTCTTCCACCGACAGATTCCTCAACTGATAACACTCTGGGGGACCTCTTTCAACTTACGGGATGACTTAATGATCAAACCGGCACCAATGACTGAACGGTCGTCCTAACATCCTCGAACCAATTCGGATGCCTGCTACTTTCGCTGCATACTCTGACGAAACAAGAAGTCCAGAAATCCTAGGGTTTATGGTTTCAGACATTTTCGGAACTGAGGCAACTAATTGTCATTATTCTCAGTACGTTGCATGAAATATCGAGTGGATCCAACTCAATGTCTCACACAAAATACAAAAAGGTTTTGACATTCAATTGTCTAAGTCCCTAGCTGACTCAATCTAACAAATCTTTTGACCGTTAGGTCTCTAAGTCTGACAAGGTCGAACCGCTCTAATACCAACTGTAACACCCCGGTATTTCTAACAAGTAGAAATACTGAAGTGCACACTTAGGCATACATCAGAGAATAATTTCCTATTTTATATATTGAACATAATTATAAACTCTTGATAAAAACCATATCAAGGAGTCTCACATGACATAAACTGCTCATAGCCTAGAGTCCAATATCCAAATACAAAGAACTTTTACTGATACAAGTTATACAATCGGGAATTCAAAGACCTCGAGGAAAAGACATTAACAATGAAAACTAAGTCTCCACCGTCTTCATAAGCACACCACCTAGCTGTGCTTCTTCACCTTTGCTTTTTCCCCTGCTTCTTTGTAAAAACCAAAAAACTTAAACAGTGAGATAAACATCTCAGTGAGTTCTACCGAGACCCCTAACTACGCTCTCGGTTCAATTATGAATTCTTATACATTTGTAGTTTACTTTATAAACTACATTCTTTTAATTTGGCACGACACCGACCCCAGCTTTGGTAATCCCGGTGACTCGTACTAGTCAACATAGTATGATACCAACCCCAGCTTTGGTAATCCCGGTAACCATACTATTGATATCTTTAGAATGACACCGACCCCAGCTTTGGTAATCCCGGTGACCATTATTTCTAACTTTAACACGGTACCGACCTCAGCTTTGGTAATCCCGGTAAACCGTATCATAATTTTATTACAACACCGATCCAAGCTTTGGTAATCCCGATGAACTGTTTTATAACTCTAACATAACACCGACCCCAACTTTGGTAATCCCGGTGAACCCCCTTACCAATAGTACTTTCCCTAGTGGTATATCGGCCTAGGGTAAGGGATCATGACTTCCCCACCTAGTATGTTAACCACGTGGGTCGTCACCCAAACTCGATATAGTATATGTATATATATATATAATATATATATATATATATATATATATATATATATCCACCCGCATTTGGGCTAACTCCTATATTCGATATAACTTATATATCGTGAATCATAGACTGGTTTAGATGATTAAATAATAATCATCCCGCGTCAGTTATACAACACCACATAGGACTTATAGTCCGTTTTCCTTTCGGTAAAACATGACCTCACACGTGTTCTTTTATTCGGTTTTTCGAGACAAGTTATAACTTCAAAAATAGTTCATTTTACAATTTAATTTTTATATTCAGTTAGGACTCTGAATAAGCTTTCGAACACACCTGACAACACCTCAATCGGGTTCTCAGATCAAAAGTTATCGCGAAAACAAAAGCAGTGACTTTTGCTGAAAAACTGCAAAGCGTCGCGACGCGAAAAGTGACAGAAGTTTTCCGTTTCAAAAATTATGAAGGGTCGCGACGCGATGGGGGGTGGTCGCGACGCGATGGGCACTGGAATTGCAGAAAAACAGATTTTCAAAACTCGGTTTTGTGCCGTTTCGCTTTCTAAACGTTTCCGATACGTACCTCACTAAAAAACAGTTCATAACAACACCAAAACCAGTCCAATCAACATTAATTCATTCCTGAATCAATCAAACATATTAATCCATAACAATCAAACATCAATTTCCCCAAAATCCGTAAATTGTCGGTTTAACGGTTTTTCGACTAAAACAACGTTTCTCACGCAATTCAAACCGAAACAATCACATCAAGCAATCAATCAAATAAATCAACATAAAATTCATTTCAATCAATCAATTCAAAACGTAAAATCCTAAACGCGAGTAGAACTCACCTATCGTGATGAAAATCACGAAACACCGCGACTTTCCGCTACTCGAACATCCGACTTGTGAGACTCGAGAAATCCGATTTGCACCTAGACACCAACATAAGCTCCTAGGGCTTCACAACTCATCTCACAAACCCAAACTTGCTTCCTAAGTTTTGAATTCCCAATCAACCATCAAGCTTCCATGAAATCACTATTCATCATCTTCAACCTCTCATTTGCTCCCATTCACATAATTCCAAAATTTTGAGCTCCAAACCCTAACTCAATCAATCCTTGATTCTCTCACTCCAAGCTTACAATCAAACCTCTCCATGGTATTTTCCTAAGCTTTCAAGACATGAAATGAAACAAGAAACTCAACATACCTCATTTTCTTCACAATTTCGAAAATGGTGGATTGAAGGATAATGAATGGATGATGTTCTTTTTGGTGTCAAAATGAAGAGGAGGATGTGGGGATCATTTTTGGTGTAGGAAGGTTGGTGTTTTCATGAAAGATCATCACTCTCACTCCTCTTCTCACCTACGACTCTCACTCTCCTTTCCCTTCCATTCTTCTTCTTTTCTTTCTTTTCCCTCACGGTTCTGTATCTCTTTCTTTTTCATTTCTTTTCTTTCTTTCATAATATATATATATATATATATATATATATATATATATATATATATATATAATTATACATTATTATAAATAACATTTGGGTAAAATCTCCATTTTACCCTTCTCTAAACATTTTCTTCCCAAATCGTCCCTATTCCGTACTATTCGGTTAACGATCCTATAACCATTAATAATTAATTTGGTTATATCAAAATAATTTGATTAATTATTTTTGGGATGTTACATTCACCCCAACTTAAAAGAATTTTGTCCTCAAAATTGTCTAAGGCTTACCCACTTGCTAACCGAGAATACACATTGTCGGACGGGCCTTAACTTTCTAAAAAACAGTTTTGTTTCTTGAAATTCGTTTTCCCTTTTTGGTTCGAAACTCAACAACCTGTAAAACTTTGAATTTGTAGTAAAATCACTTGAAATTTTTTTCTTGGATTAGATTCGTTTTTTTATATCTTTGGGTGTCAAACTACACAGAAACTTTCTAATTCGTCCTCAAATATCCGAAATCAAACCTTTCAAAAAGATGAGATACGAGTTATTGAAAACCTTTCCCTGAACATAAAAATGGGCCGTGATGGCACCAAATACTTTTTGAAAACCAATCAAAATAATTTTCGAATTGTTTTCAAAATAGCTTTCGAATTGCTTTCAAAATAGCTTTTTCCTATTCGTAGTGTAACCAACTCACATACCTCCGTTTAACTGAACTTAAGAACACTCCTACTTCACACGAAGGTATCTCACTACACAGACTCTATCCCAACTTGTACCTGTAAACCATTGTACACTCTCGGGATACTAAACATGAACCCTATCCTCTGATTTCAACATGAAATCCTCTTAACTTAGGTTAAGGACAAGGTTAGGCAAGTAATGGTATCGGAACGGAACGTTTTAATCTTATTTTGAAACTATGAAATAGAAAATCTCACACGGTCCATGCGCCTAAAAGGCACGGCCGGCTCTTTTATCAGTTTTCAAAATCAACTTTTACTTCAAAAGTATGTATTCCGTTCGTCACCACACTTATCCTAAATTATACCTTAAACCATAACTCGTTACAACAATTTCTTTCTCTTGTCATAACGCTTGTACTACCCTTGGAAAACAATCATTGTCAATCAGAATTCAATAACACAAATATTGAACCTGAACTTTCAATTCAATGAGTACAAGACTTGTAATCGTAATACTCGTGCTAAGACCTTTGGGGAAAAACTTCTTGCCAGATTAAATTCTATAAGACAGGCTATCCATCTTGATAGAATTCATCTGAAATTCTATGACTCGTCCTTCCGGACTACTAGCCCTCTCTTAGGGTCTCAACTACCCATACACTAGGGTACGAGAATTTATATACAATAGAAATCTCTTTGGTGAGGCTAAACGGCTTCCCTAAAAGTAGGGTTCATTAAAATCCTATAGACTTAATCACCACAGGATGGATTGTTGATCAATCAAGGTGTAGACATTTACATTTGGATTATGGATGGTATTGGGATAGCTGTACTGTCAAGCAGACGAGAAAATAGGAGAATTTCTTTATCGAATCAAACGACACACTTATAGTGCATCCTGCGTTGATCCGTAAAACGAATCCTAACTATTTTGAACGTTCTCCATCTTTCCGAATTCCATACACGATACAAACAGAATCATTACAACTATCATAATCAATCAAATCTGAATACTTGACTGATCCATGGCTATCCTCAACATTGGGCACTTAGATAAACCAAGCTCTTCCGTTTTCAACCTTCAACTATGTGTCTACTCGTTTAGGACTTTCACTAAGTCTTGAGATTTTCTTAAGGGAAAATATTCTTACTACTGGCCATTTCCAAGAAACAACTTCCTCACAACGCCAAAAGGAATCTCTCCTAATTTGAGACTTACTTTCTAAGCCTTACTCGTTGGGGATTCGCTACATGCGTCTTATGCCCAACTAGGATTTCTATTCTACTAGCACTCAGAACCTAAGGCTTATGTAGAGTAGAAATACTTTTTGGAACTAGGATAAAACCTAAACCAAATCCATTGATATGTGTAGACAATTTTGTTAGCTTTCCAACGCCTCCCGGAATACCTAAATCGGAGTTCCGGATCAGAAGTTACGGATAAACGAGTTGGAAGACTAGCGAAAATTTCTCACATATGTAAACTGACATACTCCTAATCGGAGAGTCGTGACATGCCTACTTTCCTCGCATGAACTACTAGTCCCTTCTTGATAGGAATACGACTTAGGGTTTTAATCGGGTAACTTGTCTAATGGACACCGGGTGGTGCAGCTCATTTAGACTACAAGCACTATGATGGTTTACTAGTTCGGTTTCATAGCCTTGGGAAAAGTGTTTTATTAGGAATGGGAAGTATATTCTAATAAACATTGGGTACTACTTGCCAAAACTGCAAGCTCAATGACTGGTTACAACTTGGTTTCCTAACTTTGGAAAAAGGATGTTTCTTAGGAAAGGATACCTATTCGAGAACCATAATTATCCCGAAGGACCTTACTTAGCTGAAACGTAACTTAGAAATTGATGAGACAACAATCTAGGGTTCACGGTGCTCACTAGTCCCGAATAAGTCTAGGACACTAACTTTTTCTTCCACCGACAGATTCCTCAACTGATAACACTCTGGGGGACCTCTTTCAACTTACGGGATGACTTAATGATCAAACCGGCACCAATGACTGAACGGTCGTCCTAACATCCTCGAACCAATTCGGATGCCTGCTACTTTCGCTGCATACTCTGACGAAACAAGAAGTCCAGAAATCCTAGGGTTTATGGTTTCAGACATTTTCGGAACTGAGGCAACTAATTGTCATTATTCTCAGTACGTTGCATGAAATATCGAGTGGATCCAACTCAATGTCTCACACAAAATACAAAAAGGTTTTGACATTCAATTGTCTAAGTCCCTAGCTGACTCAATCTAACAAATCTTTTGACCGTTAGGTCTCTAAGTCTGACAAGGTCGAACCGCTCTAATACCAACTGTAACACCCCGGTATTTCTAACAAGTAGAAATACTGAAGTGCACACTTAGGCATACATCAGAGAATAATTTCCTATTTTATATATTGAACATAATTATAAACTCTTGATAAAAACCATATCAAGGAGTCTCACATGACATAAACTGCTCATAGCCTAGAGTCCAATATCCAAATACAAAGAACTTTTACTGATACAAGTTATACAATCGGGAATTCAAAGACCTCGAGGAAAAGACATTAACAATGAAAACTAAGTCTCCACCGTCTTCATAAGCACACCACCTAGCTGTGCTTCTTCACCTTTGCTTTTTCCCCTGCTTCTTTGTAAAAACCAAAAAACTTAAACAGTGAGATAAACATCTCAGTGAGTTCTACCGAGACCCCTAACTACGCTCTCGGTTCAATTATGAATTCTTATACATTTGTAGTTTACTTTATAAACTACATTCTTTTAATTTGGCACGACACCGACCCCAGCTTTGGTAATCCCGGTGACTCGTACTAGTCAACATAGTATGATACCAACCCCAGCTTTGGTAATCCCGGTAACCATACTATTGATATCTTTAGAATGACACCGACCCCAGCTTTGGTAATCCCGGTGACCATTATTTCTAACTTTAACACGGTACCGACCTCAGCTTTGGTAATCCCGGTAAACCGTATCATAATTTTATTACAACACCGATCCAAGCTTTGGTAATCCCGATGAACTGTTTTATAACTCTAACATAACACCGACCCCAACTTTGGTAATCCCGGTGAACCCCCTTACCAATAGTACTTTCCCTAGTGGTATATCGGCCTAGGGTAAGGGATCATGACTTCCCCACCTAGTATGTTAACCACGTGGGTCGTCACCCAAACTCGATATAGTATATGTATATATATATATATATATATATATATATATATATATATATATATATATCCACCCGCATTTGGGCTAACTCCTATATTCGATATAACTTATATATCGTGAATCATAGACTGGTTTAGATGATTAAATAATAATCATCCCGCGTCAGTTATACAACACCACATAGGACTTATAGTCCGTTTTCCTTTCGGTAAAACATGACCTCACACGTGTTCTTTTATTCGGTTTTTCGAGACAAGTTATAACTTCAAAAATAGTTCATTTTACAATTTAATTTTTATATTCAGTTAGGACTCTGAATAAGCTTTCGAACACACCTGACAACACCTCAATCGGGTTCTCAGATCAAAAGTTATCGCGAAAACAAAAGCAGTGACTTTTGCTGAAAAACTGCAAAGCGTCGCGACGCGAAAAGTGACAGAAGTTTTCCGTTTCAAAAATTATGAAGGGTCGCGACGCGATGGGGGGTGGTCGCGACGCGATGGGCACTGGAATTGCAGAAAAACAGATTTTCAAAACTCGGTTTTGTGCCGTTTCGCTTTCTAAACGTTTCCGATACGTACCTCACTAAAAAACAGTTCATAACAACACCAAAACCAGTCCAATCAACATTAATTCATTCCTGAATCAATCAAACATATTAATCCATAACAATCAAACATCAATTTCCCCAAAATCCGTAAATTGTCGGTTTAACGGTTTTTCGACTAAAACAACGTTTCTCACGCAATTCAAACCGAAACAATCACATCAAGCAATCAATCAAATAAATCAACATAAAATTCATTTCAATCAATCAATTCAAAACGTAAAATCCTAAACGCGAGTAGAACTCACCTATCGTGATGAAAATCACGAAACACCGCGACTTTCCGCTACTCGAACATCCGACTTGTGAGACTCGAGAAATCCGATTTGCACCTAGACACCAACATAAGCTCCTAGGGCTTCACAACTCATCTCACAAACCCAAACTTGCTTCCTAAGTTTTGAATTCCCAATCAACCATCAAGCTTCCATGAAATCACTATTCATCATCTTCAACCTCTCATTTGCTCCCATTCACATAATTCCAAAATTTTGAGCTCCAAACCCTAACTCAATCAATCCTTGATTCTCTCACTCCAAGCTTACAATCAAACCTCTCCATGGTATTTTCCTAAGCTTTCAAGACATGAAATGAAACAAGAAACTCAACATACCTCATTTTCTTCACAATTTCGAAAATGGTGGATTGAAGGATAATGAATGGATGATGTTCTTTTTGGTGTCAAAATGAAGAGGAGGATGTGGGGATCATTTTTGGTGTAGGAAGGTTGGTGTTTTCATGAAAGATCATCACTCTCACTCCTCTTCTCACCTACGACTCTCACTCTCCTTTCCCTTCCATTCTTCTTCTTTTCTTTCTTTTCCCTCACGGTTCTGTATCTCTTTCTTTTTCATTTCTTTTCTTTCTTTCATAATATATATATATATATATATATATATATATATATATATATATATATATATATATAATTATACATTATTATAAATAACATTTGGGTAAAATCTCCATTTTACCCTTCTCTAAACATTTTCTTCCCAAATCGTCCCTATTCCGTACTATTCGGTTAACGATCCTATAACCATTAATAATTAATTTGGTTATATCAAAATAATTTGATTAATTATTTTTGGGATGTTACATTCACCCCAACTTAAAAGAATTTTGTCCTCAAAATTGTCTAAGGCTTACCCACTTGCTAACCGAGAATACACATTGTCGGACGGGCCTTAACTTTCTAAAAAACAGTTTTGTTTCTTGAAATTCGTTTTCCCTTTTTGGTTCGAAACTCAACAACCTGTAAAACTTTGAATTTGTAGTAAAATCACTTGAAATTTTTTTCTTGGATTAGATTCGTTTTTTTATATCTTTGGGTGTCAAACTACACAGAAACTTTCTAATTCGTCCTCAAATATCCGAAATCAAACCTTTCAAAAAGATGAGATACGAGTTATTGAAAACCTTTCCCTGAACATAAAAATGGGCCGTGATGGCACCAAATACTTTTTGAAAACCAATCAAAATAATTTTCGAATTGTTTTCAAAATAACTTTCGAATTGCTTTCAAAATAGCTTTTTCCTATTCGTAGTGTAACCAACTCACATACCTCCGTTTAACTGAACTTAAGAACACTCCTACTTCACACGAAGGTATCTCACTACACAGACTCTATCCCAACTTGTACCTGTAAACCATTGTACACTCTCGGGATACTAAACATGAACCCTATCCTCTGATTTCAACATGAAATCCTCTTAACTTAGGTTAAGGACAAGGTTAGGCAAGTAATGGTATCGGAACGGAACGTTTTAATCTTATTTTGAAACTATGAAATAGAAAATCTCGCACGGTCCATGCGCCTAAAAGGCACGGCCGGCTCTTTTATCAGTTTTCAAAATCAACTTTTACTTCAAAAGTATGTATTCCGTTCGTCACCACACTTATCCTAAATTATACCTTAAACCATAACTCGTTACAACAATTTCTTTCTCTTGTCATAACGCTTGTACTACCCTTGGAAAACAATCATTGTCAATCAGAATTCAATAACACAAATATTGAACCTGAACTTTCAATTCAATGAGTACAAGACTTGTAATCGTAATACTCGTGCTAAGACCTTTGGGGAAAAACTTCTTGCCAGATTAAATTCTATAAGACAGGCTATCCATCTTGATAGAATTCATCTAAAATTCTATGACTCGTCCTTCCGGACTACTAGCCCTCTCTTAGGGTCTCAACTACCCATACACTAGGGTACGAGAATTTATATACAATAGAAATCTCTTTGGTGAGGCTAAACGGCTTCCCTAAAAGTAGGGTTCATTAAAATCCTATAGACTTAATCACCACAGGATGGATTGTTGATCAATCAAGGTGTAGACATTTACATTTGGATTATGGATGGTATTGGGATAGCTGTACTGTCAAGCAGACGAGAAAATAGGAGAATTTCTTTATCGAATCAAACGACACACTTATAGTGCATCCTGCGTTGATCCGTAAAACGAATCCTAACTATTTTGAACGTTCTCCATCTTTCCGAATTCCATACACGATACAAACAGAATCATTACAACTATCATAATCAATCAAATCTGAATACTTGACTGATCCATGGCTATCCTCAACATTGGGCACTTAGATAAACCAAGCTCTTCCGTTTTCAACCTTCAACTATGTGTCTACTCGTTTAGGACTTTCACTAAGTCTTGAGATTTTCTTAAGGGAAAATATTCTTACTACTGGCCATTTCCAAGAAACAACTTCCTCACAACGCCAAAAGGAATCTCTCCTAATTTGAGACTTACTTTCTAAGCCTTACTCGTTGGGGATTCGCTACATGCGTCTTATGCCCAACTAGGATTTCTATTCTACTAGCACTCAGAACCTAAGGCTTATGTAGAGTAGAAATACTTTTTGGAACTAGGATAAAACCTAAACCAAATCCATTGATATGTGTAGACAATTTTGTTAGCTTTCCAACGCCTCCCGGAATACCTAAATCGGAGTTCCGGATCAGAAGTTACGGATAAACGAGTTGGAAGACTAGCGAAAATTTCTCACATATGTAAACTGACATACTCCTAATCGGAGAGTCGTGACATGCCTACTTTCCTCGCATGAACTACTAGTCCCTTCTTGATAGGAATACGACTTAGGGTTTTAATCGGGTAACTTGTCTAATGGACACCGGGTGGTGCAGCTCATTTAGACTACAAGCACTATGATGGTTTACTAGTTCGGTTTCATAGCCTTGGGAAAAGTGTTTTATTAGGAATGGGAAGTATATTCTAATAAACATTGGGTACTACTTGCCAAAACTGCAAGCTCAATGACAGGTTACAACTTGGTTTCCTAACTTTGGAAAAAGGATGTTTCTTAGGAAAGGATACCTATTCGAGAACCATAATTATCCCGAAGGACCCTACTTAGCTGAAACGTAACTTAGAAATTGATGAGACAACAATCTAGGGTTCACGGTGCTCACTAGTCCCGAATAAGTCTAGGACACTAACTTTTTCTTCCACCGACAGATTCCTCAACTGATAACACTTTGGGGGACCTCTTTCAACTTACGGGATGACTTAATGATCAAACCGGCACCAATGACTGAACGGTCGTCCTAACATCCTCGAACCAATTCGGATGCCTGCTACTTTCGCTGCATACTCTGACGAAACAAGAAGTCCAGAAATCCTAGGGTTTATGGTTTCAGACATTTTCGGAACTGAGGCAACTAATTGTCATTATTCTCAGTGCGTTGCATGAAATATCGAGTGGATCCAACTCAATGTCTCACACAAAATACAAAAAGGTTTTGACATTCAATTGTCTAAGTCCCTAGCTGACTCAATCTAACAAATCTTTTGACCGTTAGGTCTCTAAGTCTGACAAGGTCGAACCGCTCTAATACCAACTGTAACACCCCGGTATTTCTAACAAGTAGAAATACTGAAGTGCACACTTAGGCATACATCAGAGAATAATTTCCTATTTTATATATTGAACATAATTATAAACTCTTGATAAAAACCATATCAAGGAGTCTCACATGACATAAACTGCTCATAGCCTAGAGTCCAATATCCAAATACAAAGAACTTTTACTGATACAAGTTATACAATCGGGAATTCAAAGACCTCGAGGAAAAGACATTAACAATGAAAACTAAGTCTCCACCGTCTTCATAAGCACACCACCTAGTTGTGCTTCTTCACCTTTGCTTTTTCCCCTGCTTCTTTGTAAAAACCAAAAAACTTAAACAGTGAGATAAACATCTCAGTGAGTTCTACCGAGACCCCTAACTACGCTCTCGGTTCAATTATGAATTCTTATACATTTGTAGTTTACTTTATAAACTACATTCTTTTAATTTGGCACGACACCGACCCCAGCTTTGGTAATCCCGGTGACTCGTACTAGTCAACATAGTATGATACCAACCCCAGCTTTGGTAATCCCGGTAACCATACTATTGATATCTTTAGAATGACACCGACCCCAGCTTTGGTAATCCCGGTGACCATTATTTCTAACTTTAACACGGTACCGACCTCAGCTTTGGTAATCCCGGTAAACCGTATCATAATTTTATTACAACACCGATCCAAGCTTTGGTAATCCCGATGAACTGTTTTATAACTCTAACATAACACCGACCCCAACTTTGGTAATCCCGGTGAACCCCCTTACCAATAGTACTTTCCCTAGTGGTATATCGGCCTAGGGTAAGGGATCATGACTTCCCCACCTAGTATGTTAACCACATGGGTCGTCACCCAAACTCGATATAGTATATGTATATATATATATATATATATATATATATATATATATATATCCACCCGCATTTGGGCTAACTCCTATATTCGATATAACTTATATATCGTGAATCATAGACTGGTTTAGATGATTAAATAATAATCATCCCGCGTCAGTTATACAACACCACATAGGACTTATAGTCCGTTTTCCTTTCGGTAAAACATGACCTCACACGTGTTCTTTTATTCGGTTTTTCGAGACAAGTTATAACTTCAAAAATAGTTCATTTTACAATTTAATTTTTATATTCAGTTAGGACTCTGAATAAGCTTTCGAACACACCTGACAACACCTCAATCGGGTTCTCAGATCAAAAGTTATCGCGAAAACAAAAGCAGTGACTTTTGCTGAAAAACTGCAAAGCGTCGCGACGCGAAAAGTGACAGAAGTTTTCCGTGTCAAAAATTATGAAGGGTCGCGATGCGATGGGGGGGTGGTCGCGACGCGATGGGGACTGGAATTGCAGAAAAACAGATTTTCAAAACTCGGTTTTGTGCCGTTTCGCTTTCTAAACGTTTCTGATACGTACCTCACTGAAAAACTGTTCATAACAACACCAAAACCAGTCCAATCAACATTAATTCATTCCTCAATCAATCAAACATATTAATCCATAACAATCAAACATCAATTTTCCCAAAATCCGTTAATTGTCGGTTTAACGGTTTTTCAACTAAAACAACGTTTCTCACGCAATTCAAACTAAAACAATCACATCAAGCAATCAATCAAATCAATCAACATAAAATTCATTTCAATCAATCAATTCAAAACGTAAAGTCCTAAACGTGAGTAGAACTCACCTATCGTGATGAAAATCACGAAACACCGCGACTTTCCGCTACTCGAACATCCGACTCGCGAAACTCGAGAAATCCGATTTGCACCTAGACACCAACATAAGCTCCTAGGGCTTCACAACTCATCTCACAAACCCAAACTTGCTTCCTAAATTTTGAATTCTCAGTCAACCATCAAGCTTCCATGAAATCACTATTTATCATCTTCAACCTCTCATTTGCTCCTATTCACATAAATCCCAAATTTTGAGCTCCAAACCCTAACTCAATCAAACCTTGATTCTCTCACTCCAAGATTACAATCAAACCTCTCCATGGTATTTTCCTAAGCTTTCAGGACAAGAAATGAAACAAGAAACTCAACATCCCTCATTTTCTTCACAATTTCGAAAATGGTGGATTGGAGGATTGTGAATGGATGATGTTCTTTTTGGTGTCAAAATGAAGAGGAAGATGTGGGGATCTTTTTTGGTGTAGGAAGGTTGGTGTTTTCATGAAAGATCGTCACTCTCACTCCTCTTCTCACGTACGACTCTCACTCTCCTTTCCCTTCCATTCTTCTTCTTTTCTTTCTTTTCCCTCACGGTTCTGTATCTCTTTCTTTTTCATTTCTTTTCTTTCTTTCATAATATATATATATATATATATATATATATATATATATATATTTATATATATAATTATACATTATTATGAATAACATTTGAGTAAAATCCCCATTTTACCCTTCTCTAAACATTTTCTTCCCAAATCGTCCCTATTCCGTACTATTCGGTTAACGATCCTATAACCATTAATAATTAATTTGGTTATATCAAAATGATTTGATTAATAATTTTGGGGATGTCATTAAACACTCTGCTCGGATTGCAAGAGACCTACCGACAGCAGTCACTGCAGCGCTGCTAGGTACAGAACATTGGCGACCACAGTGGGAGATATCTATCTTTCACACCATCTTTACTCTTTGAACTTTCTCCTGGCTTCCCATGGCTCCCAGAGGTAGACCCCAAGTCCAAAGCATTGCCGCTCCACAACCCCAGCTAGAGGGCACTCTCGAAGGCCTAGCTGCTTCCACGCCAAACCAAGACATTCAGGTCACTCTCGAAGGCCTCACCATGGTACCTCAGCCAGCCTCTATCAAGATCACCGTCCAACCTGGGGATACGGCGACCATCCGCCAGCTCTTGGACCTGCTGTGCAACCGCACCCAAACTATGTTGCAGTAAGAAGCGCGCCTCAGGCAGATAGAGAGGCGAATGACAGCCATGCCTGAGCAACCCCATCCTCGCTGGAACACCCCTTCCCCAAGGACAATGAGCTCCAGGTGCCGCAGATCTCCACCCAAGCGTCATCACAATCATCGCTCTTCACCTAGATGGAAGCGAGCTCGCCACTCTCCTCCTCGACGCGGCAGGCACCAAAGGTCAGTTTCACCTCCAAGCACCCCCTCCAACCTCGCCTGACAGTACATACTGGCCTGAGGAGTCTCTCCCCAGGTCCTCATCACCCGCAACCTCCAATTCTCCCGAGAGGTCGCGGAGCGGAGTCAAGACCCATAGGAGGCATCGCCAAAGATCTACATCGAGGAGATCTCCAGCCCAACGTGACCGTCGAGATATAGATCTCGGGGACTGGTCACCTCACAACTCACGATGGACCTCCAATGAAGGACCCTTCACTAGGAAGGTTGACGACTGCCCAATTCCGAGGACCTTAGAGAAGCTCCCAGCCCTCAAAACATACGACAGAACTGGAGACCCTGACAGGCATTTGCCCTACTTCTCTGTTATGATGAGATACCGGGGGGCAAGGGAACCTGTCCACTACAAGATCTTTCCCCTCACTCTCACGAATTCAGCACTAGCTTGGTTCCAGGAGTTGAAACCAAACTCTGTTTCATCTTGGGGGCAGCTGGCCACCATGTTCACAACCCGCTTTGCCGCTTCCCGCTTGAAGCCAAAATCTGAAGATGTACTTAGGGCGATCAGGCAAGGAGAAAAAGAAACACTTAGAGAATATCTGGAAAGGTTCAACAAGGAGGCTGGCAACGTCAAAAACCTTGAAGACAAGAGAAGGATATTTTGGATGAAGGATGGCCTTAAGAAAGGAAGCCTGTTTCAAAGAGACGTGGGGACTAACAAACCCCGAAGCTTGGATGAGTTCCTTCAGAAGGCACAAAAGTACATGGATTATGAAGAAGACAACATGGCGTACCAAGTGGAAGCCAAGGTTGGCAGCAAGAAGGACGAGCTGGCCTACAAGGCCGCTGAAGAGCCATGGCAAAAGCGAGCCTAGGATGACAAAACTCCTCGTGAGTCCCGACCTCGACAAGGTCGCTTCCCAAAATACACCCTGTTGAACACATCCCAGGCTGAGATCCTTGCCGAGTGCGCCGATGGGGAGTTTCGGGACATCAAACAGCCCGAACCTCTCGTGCAAAGGAAAGGCCAAACCTCTAAGAAGTACTGCCGTTATCACAAAAGCTATGGGCACAGTACCAACAAATGCAACACCCTGAAGGATGACATTGAAGAAATGATCGCGAAGGAAAGGTCGCTCAGTACGTGAATGAGGAAGATGCGAACTATTAGCCTTCGCCCCCTAGCTTAAAGGTGTGTGTGCTCTCTCGCATTTTTTTTCCATAGGCTCCGACAGTTTACTAGGCTTGGCTTTGGTTCCCACTTAGAATTTCCTACATTGCCTTTCCTTCTCAATTGCTGCACACTTTTTTTTTGAGTTGACTTGACCCTGCTTCGACTGAAACGGTAATGGTGTCTCCACAAAACAGTCTCCCTACACAGTGGCCAAACAACCTTCGTCTACATTTGTGCACCCTCTTTTATATTGCTTGATTTTCGACAGCATTTGGCCTTGCTACTAGCGTGCTACCTCCAAACTTGACTTTTACCCTACATGCAGTTTCTATCAAATTCCAGGCAGTTTCGGTCCTTGCTAAGTTTTCACCTAACTTCCACCTAAGCAAAGCCTTTCAACTATTTCCAAAATACAAGAGTTAAGTGTCTACTAGAGGGGCTAGGCTATTTCCTTTACAGCTCTAAGTCCACACCACTTCTGGTTATCCTCACTAGGTTCTGTCTTGAATTTTTTTTTTATATGCTATCACAGGTGCTATCCTAGCACTACTTTACTAGCGGTTTAGTGCTAGCAGAAACAGTACGTTGCAGTAAGACACAGATAATTTTTGATTAATGATTGGGATATTGGGAGAACATACGATTTGACAAGGGATAAAATTGCTCCACCCCCAACTTAAGCGGAGAAAGTATCCTCACTGTCAACCACCAGGCGGAGGATGGGCAATTGGCAACAAAAAGAAAGATAAGAAGAGAAAATAGAAATTACTACATCATTTCTTCTGTTTCTTCTTGTCTTCTTCTTCCTTATCCTCTTGCTCGTCCTCGTCAGCATTCTCTTCCATCAAAATTCTTTTCCGGCGGGGTGGTCGGGTTGCACACATGCATTTTCCTCCTAGTCCATGTGGACTTTGGAGGCAGTTGAAATGGCACCTCAGTAGCACTTGCTACGACAGGACTCTTCCTTTTCTTGCATGGGGAGGATGTTGTGGCCACACTCTTCGAGCACTTGCGGGTTTTTCAGTGGCTCTTCTCTTGTCTTGGTCATTCTTGGACTTCCTCTCTCTTTCTGCAGCATCACTGCCTTCCTCTTTGCCTTCCGAGTTCACTCCTCCTACTGAACTGACTGGGGAGGAGCTACTGGTGCTCCCTCTTAAACTGGTTTCCTTCTCTTCCTCAGACTCAATCACCACAGTTTCTTTTGGGGGTGCTGCCGTAGTCTTGGCAGCACCAGATGTGCTTTTCCTTTCTCCTTCATCTCTTGGGGCTGGTGTGGGAGCAGGTGTCTCATGAGCATGGCCACTAGGATCAACATCTGGCAGCACCCAGTCAGGGAACACCGGGGGTGGCAGAATAGTTTCACTACTTCCCTGTGTGTTCCAGACATGGGCTGCCTTGAGGAATGCCCACACGGCCTCCTGCTTCAGTATGTGATTCTGCAGCAGCAGCACTACATCAGATATCCCACTGGTTTGTTCCTCTTTTCTCTTCTCTCCTCCTCCACTTTCTTTTCGGTTCTTATCTCCTCTTTCTTTCTTTCTTTCATCTTCCTTACTGTTGTCATCACATGACAGCACCACCTCAGGATCTAGGGGACAGTCCTCCTCTTCCTGGTCAAACCTGGGCAAATCCTCGGCTTCACAGAGTAGTCGAATCAAATTAGGGTAAAATAGCGCACCTACGCTTCTTCTGGCACACGCCAGGATCTCTCTTTCTATCAACAGACCCAAGTTAAACTGCTTTGAACCTAGCATGGCCTTGAGCAGGAACATCCTCTCCTTGTGCCAGTAGAGATTGTGTTTAGTTGGGAGTCTTGTACTCATCACCCATCACGACAGAGATTTCAAGAACGGCTTCAACATTGTTCTTTTGACTTTGAATGCGCTAGAGTCTTCTTTGAACCACTCTGTACCGGGAACGCAGAGCACTCTCAGAGTGATAAAATTTGAAGCACAAAATATACCAAAAAAGTGGCCCTTGGCCGAATGCTATATGCTCAAATCCTCATCAAAATTTCATGCCAAAACTTACACATTAGCTCACAACCAATTGTACACCCAACAATATTTTGCAACAAGTGATATAACCCTAGCATGAACCACATGCGAAACTCAAATTCAATCATTTGTAAACCACAATCAAGACCCAAACATCATACATTCACAAGAGAATAACAAGAATTTACCAAAACCTAGCTAATTCAAGCCAAACCCTAGACTACTACATACAATTTAACAAGGTAAACTCATTAAAATCAACACAATTCATTATGGGATCATGATTCAAATTGCAAACAATTAACACAAGTGCAAACCCTACCAATTGGGGGCTCAAAACAGAGGCATATCCATCATTTAAAGATTCAAACAACTCATTTCCAAATTATTCAACACATACATAAAAAGTAAGCAAAAATCAAGAGATGCACTAGGAAACCCCAGCTAACCCGAAGCTATACATACCCCAAATCCACAAATTTCTTCATCAAACTCCAACCAATCACATGAATACATGAAGAACAACAATTAACAAGCAAAACCCCAAAATTTTAGCTCAAGGCCAAAGCCATTTTTTACCCAAAAACAAATTTTAAAACCCTAAAATCAACAAATATGCATAGTTCATCTTAAATCCATAGAATCAAACATGATCAAGCATGCATTTCACAAGATTCAAACATATATCATGATGGAAATGAGATGAACAACATAAATAAAGCATGGGTCTACATTTTGGAGCAAAGGTTTAGAGGCTCACCCCAAAATCAAGCTAGAAACTAGTGTAGGAGAAAGAGAGAAGAACAAATCAACCAAGAACTTCAAGCTTCCTCTTTAACCACTTTGTGAGCTTCAGAAACTAACCCTTCTCTTGTTCAAATCACAAAAATGAAGTGTGCAATGGAAAGATATGATGAAATGGAGTGAGGATTTTGTGTTATCTTTAGGTTTGGAGTGCTTTTGGTGAAGAAATGGAGGAAGGAAGTAAGAAGTGACTATGGAGGTTGAGAGGGATGAATGGAGGCGTGAATGAGAGGAATAGAAGGAGAGTATTCTGATCTAGGTTAGAAAATGAGAGTCCCTTTTAGCCTCTCCAATTTTGGGCTTTTATGTGAAGGCCATTTTAAGGGTATTTGTGACATTGTGCTTTTGCAAACCACTAGGATTTGAGATAGAATTTTGAATGGATGGTTTGGATTGCAATGCACAAGGATTAGGGGCATTCAAGAAGCACAAATGAGCTGGTTATGAAGGAGTACACACGGTTTTGGGGGTGGTTTTTGGAGAGCAAAAATTGTTGAGGGCATTTGGGTCTTTTTACATTGAGTTATAGCCTAGGATTTGATCAAAAATTTTAATCAATGGCTATGGATCATTTCACAAGGATCATGGGTATGAGAAAACACAAAATGTGGGCTGATATTGAGCTGAAATTCGCAGCACCTAGGAAAGAGAGTGAGTGGAATTGCAACTTGTACTATTGTACTACACTTGACCTTTCAAAATTCAAAGGAATATTGATTATTCCTTTCAAGATAATTCTTCTAAATTCTTGCCATTTTGGGCCATGTCCCAGGACTCAAGGATTGGGCTCTGAATTTTATGATCTCACCAATCCCAAAATTGATTTGTTGACCCCACTCCAAAGGAAATGACCATTTTACCCTTTTGTTCAAAAACCGAATTTCATGCCAAAAATATTCCAATGATGCTCAAAAACGCACAACTTCCACTCACTTGGACCCAAATAAATTCCTCAAGAGATGCATAGTGGTTTTTACTGAGAAATTATTGGCTTTAGTGAAATGACCAAAATGCCCTTTTGGTCATAAAAACCCTAATTTTGTTCCAAACTTCATTTCCACTCTAAAAATGATCCCGAGACCTTTTGGATGACTCTAAAACCCTAGAAATGCATGCATGATGAGAAAATATGTCTTTTTTGGCGAAATTACCAAAATACCCCTCGAGCTAGGAAAAACCCTAAAAACCCTAGAAATGCTCTAAACTTCATTTCCACTCTAAACATGATTCTAAGACCTTCAGGACGACCCTAAACCCTAGAAATGCATGCAAAATGATACTCACTTCATAGTTTACTTGTTTTTTTTTGTGGAAAATTAGGGTTTTGACCTAAGCCGGACAAAATTGGGGTATGACAGACATCTAATTCCGCCTTGTCGTGCAAATTCTTCATGATGCTTAGCACAAAAAATAAACTCTTCTACTCCTTCTACAAAACGTCGCTTTAAACCGGATCTTCCAGGAAACAATCGATCATACATCCAACTACGATCCATAATTTCAAGATCTATGTACTACACTACAACGTAAATGAAATAAACTATCAAATCAACTATCAATTACTTTATATTTTGATATATATTGATATATTAATTACTTTATAAGTGAACTTAATAAATAAGTTTTTTCAATATAAATTATTTTGTATTATTATTGCAAACAAAATTTGTAACAAAATTTTACTATAAATAGTGAAGTAATTAATATTTTATTAATTTTAATTTTGTACCAAAATAGTAAAAGAACATTATTATATAATTTTTTGGGACGAACAAATTTTGATGGTGGTGCTAATAAGCGTTATTAAAAATCACCAACGACTAAAAGAAAAAATACAAATTTTACGGTGACCACAAGTTGGTAAAATTATTGTAGACACTAAAAACAAAAAATCCGTATATATATATATATATATATATATATATATATATATATATATATATATATATATATATATTGATATATTAATATTAATTACTTTGATAAATAACTGTAGTGAAGAGAAGGCTCTGACTTGAAGCTTATCCCGAACTCAAACAAAGAGGAAAGAGGAGGAACCCAAACAATACCTAAACAAACAACACCACAATTAGTAACAAACTCATATTATAAAATAATTCAAAAACTAAAATTATTAACTAATGTTACAAACATACCTTATATCGTAGAAATTTGTCAAACGAGAGGAAGAGATTAGTAGAGAGAAGTGGAGAATGAATTGGTAGAGAGAAAGAGATTTAGTAGAGAGAAGATAGATTGGTAGAGGTGTGAAGAAGAAGAAGAAGTGGAGCAGAGATTTATATAGAGAAACGAAAACCAACGGTCAAAACGCGAATCCGCCGGAAATTTCATTTCCGGCGGATATAGGGTGTTTCCGACGGATTTTTGAAATTCCGCCTTGGCGGCTTCAGTATTTTCTGGCGGATTTTTATCCGCCGCAAACTTACCGGCGGAATTAGGGATTTTCCGGCGGATTTATGCACCACAAGTGTTTCCGGCGGATTTCGAGGAATTTTCGGCGGAATTTAGGGACTTTCCGGCGGATTTATCCACCGCAAGTGTTTCCGGCGGATTTCGAGGAATTTCCGGCGGATTTTGATTTTTTTTTAAAAAAAAATTCGTAAACGCAAATCCGCCGGAAACACCCAAGTATCCGCCGGAAATACCTAAATATCCACTGGAAATGCGTAAATATCCGCCGGAAGAAATATTCACTATTTAATTAGTGTCGGCAAGATCTTGACCGTTAATGAGTGTCGACACTAATCACTATTGACTATTCAATAATCACGCTGCACTATTCACTATTTAGTGTACTTGCAAGATCTTGGACGTTAATTTAGTGTCGGCAAGATTTTGACCATTAATTAGTGTCGACACTAATCACCATTGACTATTCAATAATCATGCTGCACTATTCACTATTTAGTGTCGGCAAGATCTTCACCGTTAATTTAGTGTCGGCAACATCTTGACCATTAATTGGTGTCGACGCTAGTCATTATTCAACAATCAAGCTGCACTATTCACTATTTAGTGTCGGCAAGATCTTGACCGTTAATTTAGTGTCGGCAAGATCTTGACCGTTAATTAGTGTCAACACTAATCACCATTGACTATTCAATAATCACTCTGCACTATTCACTATTTAGTGTCGGCAAGATCTTGACCGTTAATATAGTGTCGGCACGATCTTGACCGTTAATTAGTTTCGATGCTAATCACTATTCATTATTCATTAGTATAAAATTTATTTATACCCGATATGTTGTTGTATTATTATGATTATTATGGTTTTTTATTATTTTTTTTCCTTTATATATTTAATAAAAATATTAAATAATATATTTAATTAATTCCGGTTGAACCCCCGATTCAACCGGTTGAACCCAAGAACCCCTGAACCGCTACCTCTTCCGGTTCAATGTCCGGTCCAATTTTGATTACCTTGCTTTAAATAGAAAGTTTGAGGAACTCCAAGGACCTGTTGTTAAGTTGGAGGATGATACAGAACGTTTGATGTGTGTAAATGTCTACACTCATCAAACGCTCGGCATCATCCCCTAACATAAAAGGAGGGATATTCGTAGGGGAGGTTCATGACAATGTTACTTTTAAAGAAAAAGATGAAGGGGATGTTAATGACAAGGTGGAAGTTTCTTTACAAAGAAATGGAGACATACGCCACTCTCTTGGAGCCGCTACCGACAATGCTCAAGAGAGTGGCGTATGTCTCTGTTTCTTTGAAGAGAATGAGAGTATCGGTAGAGGTGTGAAGAAGAAGAAGCGGAGAAGAGATTTAAATAGAGGAAACGAAAATCAACGGTCAAAAGGCGAATCCGCCGGAAATGTAATTTCCGGCGGATTTAGGGTGTTTCCGGCGGATATTTGAAATTCAAAATTGGCGCTTTCAGGATTTTCCGGCGGATTTTTTATCCGCCGCAAACATACCAACGGAATTTAGGGACTTTCCGGCGGATTTATCCACCGCAAGTGTTTCCGGCGGATTTCGAGGCATTTCCGGCGGATTTTGATTTTTTTTTCAAAAAAAAAAAAATTCGTAAACCAGATCCGCCGGAAATACCTCGAAAATCCGCCGGAAACGTTTGCGGCGGATAAATTCGCCGGAAAGTCCCTAATTCCGCCGGTAAGTTTGCGGCGGATACAATCCGCCGGTAAGCCCTATAATCCGCCGAAAAGTTTCCGGCGGATAAAAATCTGCCGGAAAGTCCGGGCCGGTAAAACTAGTTATTCTTGTAGTGATTTCGGAACAAAAACGGGGAGAGGAAAAATCGTGATAAGGAGGATTGAGAATTCGAAAAGCAGACAAGTCATGTTCAAAGCGAAGGATTTTTTGGGCTGTTGAGTTTGTGCAGTAATAATAATAGTAAGTTCCTTCTTTTTTGGTATTGTTACCTGAATATTTTGGAAGTTTTATAAATTCCTCATCCTTTTTCTCCGGTAAGAAGCAACTTAAAAACATGCCAAAAGATAAGAGGCGTGTTGAATGTTGGGTTGAAGTCTATCAAGTTGATTTTATTGATTTGGCAAGTCTGGGTGCTGGCACATGTTCACCAATATATTTGTTGTCTTAGCTGATGATATCAAGTTGATCGTCAACTCCCAAGCACTTCTAATTGTTGTTGTAGTAGTAATAATAATAAAATGGGAAAACTGCACATCCAAATCAAACACCATAGGAACCTTGATGACAAAGAGAGATTTAATTTTGTTTAATCCTAGACCTTCAATCCATTTTGTGCTTTGTGTTTTCAAATTACAAGGTCTTTTAACTTTTGATTTCTTAGCAATATTATAACTCATTAGGAGCAGCTACTGAATAAGTTATCCAGCTCACCAAGATTAAATGTGATACATTTATATGGTTGAAGCGGTTTTAAAATTAGCCTATGACTTTCTTTTGCATAGATTCGAGTACGTATTAACAGCATTTGATATTGACCTTGAGTTTTAGCGTCTCCTTCTAAGCACCATATAGCTAGCTTAAAACTGGGGTTATATTTGCTTGATGTTTTGTTTTGAATCCATGAAGCTAAGAGACTTGGAATGAGGCATGGGTGTTGAAATTGAATTAATCTTTGTTGTTCTTTCATTCCCATTTTTCAGTCCTCTGCTAATCAATGTTTGTGGATATGTTGTTTACCCATGAGACAGCCAGTGTAATATTCTGTCTCATTTACTTTCATTCACTTTCTTTCAAACTTTCTGTTGTTGTTGTGTAGAGGTGATGGCATCCCGGTCATAAGATAATTGTTGAGAGATTCTTGATGGTGTTGGTTGTGTCCTACATGGATGGCTTCTATGTTTGACAGTTTGATTCTAATTACCTCGGGAAAATGAGGTGTACGTGTACCAGTTTGGAGTGCGATAAGCTTGAGCCTTCACTTAGTACGCTGAAGCTTTTAGGACAGTAGATCCTTATTGACAGTGAATACCACGTTATTTGTTCTTCCACTACGCCTAGAAGTTATAGAAGTTATATTGCTAATGTCAATTATCTCAAGTTTCTTTACTTTAAAATGTTTCCGTTCTGTAGGTTGACATGGACCCTATAGTAACCAGTAACCTAACCAAAGAATTTTTTTTTCTACAACAACCCATGTTGGGCAGTCCAAGGCCAAGGTAAGTTAACCTGTTTTGGTTACAAGAATCACTTCGTATATTTTCTCTTGAATGCGTATCTTTATGATTTTAAGCTATGAATGTGCTTCTAAGTATGAGCTATGCTCTTTTCATTCAATCTATTTATCCCATTAGTCTTCATTTTTTTTGATTCATTTTTACTTATGGTGCGTACTTGAAGGCTGCGGCATTTGATAAAGTCTTAGTCCTACAGGAGAAAAATGATTGTAACGAGAATTACAGAGTCAACTACTTATTAAAAAATGTTGGAGATTTTGAGGATTGAAAAACTAAGATTCAATGGTTCATAGTTTTGTTTAACCTTTTTTTCCTTTTATTATACAGCTATGGGTTGGGTTTAGAATTTTCCTTTTATTATATCAGTCATGTAACATAGTTTTCAATATTACTCATGTTCTCTATGGCATTGCTGTATAATTCTCCTATGGTCATTTGATGATGAATCGCTATAATTTTTTTGCATGTACTGTATACTTTGTTGAACAAAAGAATGATCTTATTGTCCACAAAAAAAATTTCCCCGTACAACGCACATTGTTTTCTGGTATTATTTTTCCCTCTTTTGCTTATGTGATTGTAGCTCAAGGTGGAAGTTAATTGGGGGTTATGCTTATATAACAAATGCAAGCATTGTTGTTCTTAAAAACCTATCCTTACAGTAGATAAATCTTTCTTAGTGTGTGCTTTATCATTATAGTAGATAAATCTTTCTTAATATGTGATTTATCTCTACTTTTCTTTTCTGTTGATTTTTCATCATAAACTAATTCTTTTCATTCACAGTTTCTTAACATCTGGTTGTTCCGTGAACATTTGCAATATGAATTGGAGATTCTTTAGTTGTATGACCTTAACATGCTTAAGTTATGCTTATGCCCTTTTAGCAATCATAGCTAATTGGGTGTCCAATTGTAACTGAGAAACACTCATAAAAATTTTGTGAAAGAGTATAGCTTAGAGGGTCAGAGCTTACATCGTTGTAGCAATTAGCATGTATAGTTTTCTGTTTACTTTGAAATATGACAAATTGATTTTGTGAAGGTTTTAGGTTCATATCTATGAGACTATTACATCATGCTATATTACCTAATAATTCAATTTATCATTGATGTTGGAATTGCCACTGGATCAACCTAATGGTGAGGGTAAAGCTATCTATATAATCCCATTCGATAATTATGTTCTCTTTCTTTGTTCTTTGACAATGATTTCCTTAACTTAACTTCAAACTAGTTGTTATTGTAATCAATTCCTAATCCAACTGTAATAACTATCTGGTTTGTTTTATTTGTTTTAATCTTAGCTTAATCCACTTGATTGCACAAATGGATGGAAGCAAATTTAGTGCTGTTGTTGGCTATAGAACTATAAGTATCAAGTTGTTGCCGTCTCCTTTCTTTTCTTATTCTCTATCTTATCTTTTACTCTTTCTTATTCTCTCTCTTACAGAACATTAGTGTGAACTTCTGTTTCTATGTTTTTCAAGCAGAAACTTACACTACAAGGAAAACCTGTTTTAGCTATCAATATTTGCGACGGAGCTTAATCCGTCAGTAATTTGCCACGGTGTAACACCCCGATAAATTCTAAACATATAGAATCACCGAAATGCACTAAATGGCATACATCAGAGTAACTTCCTTTTATTGAAATATTGAACACATCTAAAACTTTCGATAATGAATATCAAATGGTTCTCTGAACCTCATAAACTTCCTGAAAAATGCTTAAGTTTCAAAACTTAAGACTTGTACATAATCCTGGTGTTCAATACTCAAAACATAAGGTAGCGGAAACGATTTATAACTTATACATGATAGTTATACAACCGATAACAAAAGTACTACAAAAGGGCAAGGGCCTAAAACAGAAACATAGACTTTCGGACTCCTCGAGTCACA
Source organism: Astragalus membranaceus (assembly GCA_039519185.1). Lineage (NCBI taxonomy): Eukaryota > Viridiplantae > Streptophyta > Magnoliopsida > Fabales > Fabaceae > Astragalus > Astragalus membranaceus. The sequence goes on along the minus strand of CM076852.1, from coordinate 37,008,781 downwards.
CCAGCTATCCATGCTTTGTCGCCTTTGCCTTCCCCTGTTTCTCTGTAAAAACCACAAATATGAAGGGTGAGATAAACATTATCTCAGTGAGTCCTATCGAGACCCCTGACCAACTCTAACGGTTTGTTATACTTGAATCTGAACTCGTGGCCCGAACAAGCGACCACGTGAATACATGATGTTTACTCGTAACTTGTAGCCCTAATAAGCGACTACTTGTTACATTTCTGATTTTGTTTTCCTGATGTAGCCCTAATAAGCGACTACGGATCATATTTTAACATGAACTTAGCACAACCCGAGATATAATGCTAGACAATCTTGATTGCCCAATATCTACGGAAACCCCAATCCGAAATTCTATCCGAATAATGCTAGGGTCCTAGCTTTGGATTCATGACTCCCCTCCACTAGGTATGCTAATAACTGGAGGATCGTCATCCTCGATATACACAAGGTATACCATCTACCTTTCCCCGAGGGAAAGTAACTTGATTTGTGTTTACATGAATTGAGAGTTTTTATGTCTTTATAGACTTACAATCAATTAGCTTACATGACATGATGAACTTGAAGTTCATTATCGTAACATGATTGGACTCAAGGTCCGTTAACATTTCTCACGCGTTCTCTAAGCACGGTTTTCGTCACATTCGTATCACACAAGTTTTCTATCAAACATGATTAACTCCATGATATCAATCTTTACATTGTTGGGGAACCATGGGGAATGGATTAGAAGAGGATTGGAATCATTTGGAATGGATAAAAAGGTACTTTGAATTTGAAGGTCAGAAAGTCTCACACGACCCGTGCGTGTAGGCGCACGACCCGTGCGTTGTTGAACAATTTGTAGAAGATTTCCAGAAAGATACGCACGACCCGTGCGACCTAGCGCACGATCCGGGCGTTATCCAATAAATTTATAGAAAGTTCCAGAAACATACGCACGACCCGTGCGACTAGGCGCACGATCCGTGCGTGTTTAAAAATCCAGTTCTTGTAGTATCAGATGGGGGCGCACGACCCGTGCTCATAGGCACACGATCCGTGCGTCTCTATCAGTTTTCTAGAAAAACAGACTTTTCATGAGTTTTTCTATTCCGTTCCGATTCCAAAATCCCTTCCGATCGAGACCCAAACTCAAACACACATTGAAATAATATATTATAGCATTCCTAAACAATCAATCAAACAATATATGATTTAAGTCACAATCCTTTTGAGAAAACAGTTTTGGAATAGTTTCCTTTCGTTACCGGAAATGCGTGACAAGAGTTTTCGAAGAGTAAGACTCAGACACAAACACATTCCCTAAGCGAGTTATAGAACTCACCCGAAGTGATGAAAAGACTTTGACGGAGGCTACGAACTAAGAACGCACGAACTCTCCTTGAATCCGCTCCAACGACGAACTCAGGTACCTAAGTCTTTGGAAGGCTACCCAATTCGAATCCTAGCTGTTCCAATGAACTTCAAACTGAATTGTTGCTTGAATATGAACCTTGGTACTGATTGTATGGCTATAACAAGGACATGCAAGGTGGGTAACTCAGATTTTTCTCAAGTTGAGCTGGATTGTTCTCAAATGGTGATTTGATGGAGAAGGGAGTGTGGCTGATGAAGTTTGTATCAGTGGATAGAGGAAAGGAAATGGAAAAGAATGGTGGTGTTATCTTTCACATGCATCAAGGAATAATGGAGATCCTCCCTCTTCTTCCTCCCCCCCCATTCGCGAGCTCTCTCCCTCTCTCTCAAGCTCCCTCTCTTCTATTCTTTCTACTGATTTTCAGAATGAGGGTAAATGAGAAGTGTGGGGTTGGCTTGGTCAGCTGAGTTCATTTAACATGGGTAAGGACCAAAATGCCCCTCCTCTCTAAAATCATTCCTTAATTACCCTTATCATCATAATACCCTAACTTACTAACTTTGACATAATATTCCAATTATGCATGAATATATCTTGACTATTTCAAACATCACATAATTAATGCAAACTAATTAACTTAACCTCGTGCTAATTTAATTAAATCTAATTAGCTAATTAGGGGATGTTACACACGGATTTGCGACGGCCTGTATAAAAAGTAAGAGGCGCGAAATTTCCCGCTGGGATTTGCCACGGATTTTGAAAACAGTCGCAATTTGCGACGGAGATCCCGTCACAAGTCCGTCGCAAATTATCTTCACTTAAACATCAAATACGCGTTGATGAGTTTCCTTCTTCTTTCTATTCTTTCTCAGACTCCCTCTCCCTCTTGAACTTCCCTCACGCTGCCCCCTCCCTCTCCCTCTTGAACTTCCTTCACCACACGCAGCGCATCACCACACCATCTCCATCTCCACAACCATCATTTTTTTTTGTGAGAAATCTCCACAACCATCTTCGTTCCCTTCACCTCCAACTGGTGGCACGACATCGACGACTCTGCGGCGTGGCAGGACCGCATCTTCTACACCCTTGCCGTCTTCTACGGTGTCGTATCCGCCATAGCTCTGGTACCTTCCCTCTCTCTTTCTTTGGCCGAGACGCAGAGAGACATAGAGCAAAAACAAAACACAGGGAGTCAAAAGCGAAATCGCAGAGAAGAAAGCAGCCACCATTATGCAGCTGGAGGGGGAGTTTGTTGCGAATCGGGAACGATTCAAACCTCTAGAGAAGGCCGAAGAGGATAGATCTAAGGTCGATGATTTTAGGGGTTCTCCTATGAGTGTTGGTAACCTCGAAGAGCTTATTGATGAGAATCACGCTATTGTTTCGTCTTCGGTGGGATCTGAGTATTTTGTTGGTATATTGTCTTTTGTTGATTACAATCAGTTGGAACCTGGATGCGCTATTTTGATGCATAATACGGTAGGGTTTTGCTCATTGTTTTTTAATTATCCTGATTATTTTTACTGATTTAGTGATTTGATTGATTGAATACTAGATGATTGTGATGAATTTTGGGACTAGGGTTAGTGAGTAAAAAACTGTAATTTTTGTGTTGAGGTTGAAGTGATGATGGGGAGTGATGATTTCGTCTCTTGGTTGCAATTTTGTGATTTTAAATTGAATTTGTGGAGGTTAAAGACTTTATGTTTAGTGCAATCAATCTGTGTCTTTAACTTACAATATTTGCATATATTACTTGTGTTTTGTTCCTCTAATGTCTACTGTGTTTTTGCTTCTGTTCGTGCTTGTCCAGACGCTAGAGTGAGGCTGAGATTTCGTAGGAGCAATTAAATTTATATCTTTTATGCTATTTTTGACTATGACTTCTATCTGTTTTTTTTTCATTCCAAATTCCCAAACACTTATGTTGTGTACTATATTGTTGTTGGATTAGAATGAAACAGCTGGGAAAAAACCTGGATCGAAGGATTCATTATTCTAGTCAAGTTTTCGCTGCATAATGGCACATCTGCAGTTCTGTTTGAACAAGTAAAGGAAATGGATGTGGAACCTAGCAAGTGTTGGGATACTTCAAAGGTTAGTGCATTAACTTGGAAATTCTCTTTTTATAAAGATTTCAACTTTTTAATGTGGGTATTTTCAGAAATCTTATACTAGTGTAAAGACTTGCCTTGGGAACTGGTTTTCTAACAATGGCATTGGCAAGGATTGCTAGGGCAAACCTGAGAAGATCAAGAGCTACTTTTGGAAGTCATGCACATGAGCATCATTTGTTCAATGAGAGAGCATATACAACCACATCTTCCTTACCTTCCAGTGTAAATTCTAAAGTTGGTGGACAATTTTCAAATATTTCCAAAAATAAGGAACAGAACTACATGAATTTTTCAAAGAGGGGAGTAGCAGGAACTCCATACTATCAGCATCCTTCTTCTAACACACAAAGGGTTGTAGAGGAGTTTGAGTCTGACTTAGAAGATGATCAGCATAGATATGCAGGACTAGAGGCAACAAAGCCATGTGAAAAGCCTAGGGTGGTTGTTCTTGGTACTGGTTGGGCTGCTTGTCGGTTTCTCAAAGGGCTAGACACCAAGGTTTATGATGTTGTGTGTATTTCTCCAAGAAATCACATGGTTTTCACTCCTTTGTTGGCTTCAACATGTGTTGGAACCCTTGCATTCTGGTCTGTTGCTGAGCCTGTTAGCAATATACAGGGTGCATTAGCCAAAGACCCCAACTCCTATTTCTATCTAGCTTCCTGCACTGGCATTGACACACACAAACATGAAGTGAGTCAAATATTTACCCTTCTTTTTCTTAAATGCTTATAGTTATCACTTATGACATTAAAAGACAATGGAATGCTTAGTCAATTTTATTTACTCCATCCATGTCAACTGTCAACAGGTCTATTGTGAGGCAGTTACCAACGGTGGATTGTCTAGAGAGCCTTACCAATTTAAAGTTGCATATGACAAGCTTGTAATTGCAGCTGGAGCTGAGCCTACAACTTTTGGTATCAAGGGTGTAAAGGAACATGCATTTTTTCTTCGTGAAGTGAATCATGCTCAAGAAATAAGGAAGAGACTTCTCCTTAATCTAATGCTCTCTGAAAATCCAGGTGTGTGTTTCACATCTACCACCATAGTTTGTATAAACAAAACAATTATGTTTGTAGTTGTCATTTTCTTGCCATTATATCAACAGGCATATCAGAAGAAGAAAAGAAATGCCTTTTACACTGTGTAGTTATTGGAGGTGGCCCTACAGGAGTGGAATTTAGCGGTGAATTGAGTGATTTCATCACTAAAGATGTTCGTGAGCGCTATACTCATGTTAAAGATTACATTCACGTCACACTCATTGAGGTAGGTACCTCATACCTGGTTTGCATTAGAAGTTTATTTTTATATGCAGAGGTTAAATTTGGTGTTCTTAACCATTTATGATGTTAACTTTTCATTATTAGGCAAATGAGATATTGTCATCCTTTGATGTTAGCCTACGGCAATATGCAATAAAGCACTTAACAAAGGTGAGTTTTAAACATCAATCTGTCATGATCTTTATGCAGCACAAACACTCCAAATGGCCAACACTGACACATGCGGTTATATACTTAACTATGCTATGCATTGGTCACTAACAGGTTGCTGAAAGAGAAGGGAAGTACCTTGTGGAGTTGTTCAACAAAATAGGGAAACAGAATGGAGCAAAGGCTTTCTCTGCAAAAGACTAGTGTAATAACTAGGATGTAGGATATTCAATTGCGTAAGGTAAAATCCTAAATTGAATTGCACCTTTATTCTCTCCATTCTTATTCTTGCTTTAAGTATAATATTTAGTACCAATGCTTCCTTGATCTTAGTATGAAAACTACCAAATCAAATCTGATGTGTTAGTTTTTGATATAAATAGAAACATGTAATTATGGTATTTGTGATTACTCAATCTGAAGTCATTTGTGATATCACACAATCAGATTCCTATTGATAATGTGATTGCTCAGATTCATGTATCACACAATCCGAAGTCACTTCTGATTCAGTACATGATATCCATCCATGATTTGCTGAATTGCATCGATTCATGAGATTCAAATTTAAATGACATGATTGTAACACACAATCCGAAGTACACCTTCAATTGTTGTACAATTATTTGACACTCTTCTTTTGGCTTCCTTCATGATTTCTTTTTCTATTTCAATGAATTGCTTTCTTTTGTTTAAAATAGCTATGGTCATTGTTGTTTTTGTGTGTGCAGAAAGTTTAAAGGAAAGAAATGACTAATTAAACACACAACAATAGGTTGTTCAAATCGTCTTGAAGAGTGGTTGACAAGCAATGACTTGAATTATAAGGGAACAATAGTTCATTTGGTGTGATGCAGGTCAATGGATAGTAGTATTGGTAATTAGTTGTGTTTGCAGACATGGATAGTTATTTTCAAAAACTTTATAAGTATAGGGGATGAATATAGTTATAACTTGTAAGGAAATGAACTATTTTTGTAATGATTAACTTTGATCTCATCTAATGGAAGCTCCTATTTTGTAATATTGCTTGTGTATTAGTATTTATTATTAGTTGGTTGTTGCCGGCGTATTTTGCGACGGAACAATCCGTCGCAAAAAATTTGCGACGAGCGTTTTTGCGACGGAATTTTGTTCGTCGCAAATGTCATTTTGTGACGGAATTTCCTGCATTTGCGACGGATATTTTCGTCGCAAATCAGCGATTTTCTTGTAGTGTTATTAGACTTTCCAAGAGCCTTTACCATGCCTATCATGATATCCTTCCTTCAAGAATTACTTTGGGGACAGTTTGTGATTCAATGTGTTAATCGTCCTGGTCAGCCATGCTTTAAGACTGATACTATTGAGATAGTGAACATTTTACTTCTTGATGGTCCAGCACTGTTTGATGGTGGCAAAAAAAAGTCATTGATGTTCATGTACTAGCAACTGCTAATTTTGATTATGGATTTTGACTTCTCAGTATTTCGGTTTCCTCTTTAAGATAATGCCTATGAATCGTGTTTGGATGACTGTATCTGGATTATTTTCTGTCTCTTTAATTTATGTTATAATTTTCTGTTTTGTTTATATTTAGTTTATTCAATGGTTTTTTCTATATTTTCAAACTTCTACAATTTAATGATCTTTTCTTGATGTATTAACTAGAGCTTTTACCTATGCACCGGTAAATACGCTAGTTTTAGGAATATATGAAGCTCGTTTGGGCGCATTACGTTTCTGATTGTAACTTCGTTTCGGCTGTAACTTTATTTATTTAACTTTATCGCCTTCTTTTATTTGGGGTACTCTTTTACTTCCTTGGGTCATTTTTCTACGGGGTTTCGGCTCCGGGAGGTTTTAACGAGTCTGCAAGTTATTGTAAAGGTCTGAGTACCACTAATACTCATATTCCTCTTAATAACTAGCCCCCGGAGCATGAGTTTTTGTGGTAACAAAATGCTTATTGTTTCCAGACTAGATGAAGCGTTGTGCTCGTATAACTAGCCCCCTGCGGCAGGCAAGGATAATTAATTTGTAACATAAGATTAAGTACTCGGTTTGAAGTTCAATGACTTTATAAAGAATTTTAAATTCTGGTCGTACCTTAGCCAACAAATGGTTACCTTCTTGTTGTTGTGGCCGAGTACCTCGATTTTCTAATATATTGCACTGGTGCTTGGTCTAATATCTGCGTTGCCACTGGGAGACTTTTGGATGTCTATCCAATATATAGGTCAAATGAGTGTCTAGGTCGTCATTGCAGTGGTGTTTTCTTTCGTGTGAATAAGGTCAACCGAGTTTCTATGTTATCACTGGGTCCCCGCAGATCACACAAAAAGCAAGAAAATGTTCAAGAATAACCTCCGCCGGAGAAGGTTCCCCCGAGTGGGGATACGGTCCAATAGGAGGCACCACGCGAATGCAGTCACTAGTGGAAAAAATGCCTTATAACGGTCATTTATATCGGTTAAAAATGGTCTGATATAAAAAGTGACGCGGTGGCAGTTTTGTAATTAAAATTACAATTTTTATATCGGTTGCCACTGGAACCGATATAGAAAGTGGAAAAACCATCTTTCATATCGGTTCCCTTGCATAACCGTTAGAAAGTCTAAAATTTTTGGCTTCCATAACGGGTCACAAAACCACCTGTTATAGAAACCAAAAAAATTAGGCTTTTACGCATCTCTTCACGTTGGCTCCCTCTCACTCTCGCGTGTCTGTCCTCCTCACTCTCAGTATCACTCTCGCGTGCCTTCAACCCTCTCCTTCAACCCTCGCTGTTGCTGCACGCGGATCTTGCAACCGGGTTGAGTGGGTTCAGTGTAACACACGTACTGAAACCCTAGCAGCTCATTTGGCCAAGAACTTCTCTCTCTCGTTCTTGAATTCTCTGATCTCTCTCTTTGTCTACTCTCAGAAACCACTCTAGGGTTTCTGATTTCTGATGAAATCAGGCCCAGAAAACTCAGTGGAGGTTCAGTTCTTCACCACGTCGAAGGTATACTTCCTTTCTCTTTTTCTTTCTTCTTTGTTTTTTTGAAGTTTCTTGAAACCTTCGTTTAAACTCTGTCTCTGACACCGCATACCAGGATCATCCACGAACAAGGTAGATATCTTTCTTTAAACTCTGTCTCTGATTTGTTGTTTGGTTTCTGATATGGCCAAACCCTAACTTTCTGATTATGACTCTCCAGGTACAAATCTGTGGAGATCTGCTTCTGAGAAGCTTCAAACAGGTAATAACACGTCTCGATATTTCCTTTTGTTGATTGTTTGAAGTTCTGATGATGATACAAAGTTTCTGACTTCTGGTTTTGTTCTTTGTGGCTTCTGGATCTTCACACTTTGTAGATCAACAAGTTGTGGTTCTCTCCTTGAGAAAGAAGTAAATCCTTGCCCTCTCTCTCTCTCAGTTTTCCCTTTTCTGATTTTATTTTTCAGTCACAGAAAAATACTAACTCACTGTTATGTTCTTTCTCCGTTTAAGAGGTTGATATCAGCGACTTGCTGAAGGATCAAGCTCACGCACACTCTTAGAAGATGAACAAGCAGATGGTTACACAGAAGAGAAGGGAACACAGAAGACTCTTAGGGTATAAGACTTTGAATAAAACTTGTAAAATGTTTATTGCATTGAACTGAATGTAAACTGCTGTGATTGTATTATATGGACTGTGTATACTGCTATATATATATACACTGCTGCTGAACAGCTATCAGAATCTATTTTGGTAGTTTTAGTTTGTTAGGGACTCTTGATCCTAACAAACTTCAACAGCCATAACAGCTTCCATTAGCTAACTTGTATAGATCTGCTTATTTATGAGATAGATTCACAAATTATTTATGTTTTTAAAAACAAAGAAATATTTTGTATTGGTTTAATTTTTGTTGATCATACCGAAGAGTTTCTTTATAATTTTTACCCTTGCAGTTGCATGTAGGTTTCGTTTTGTATTGCTGAGTTTTGTTAAAGCATTCTAATTATTTTTTTAAATATCTGCCACTTGTCTATTTGAAAACAGTCAGAAGAAGAAAGACTGAAAGATCAAAGAGAGAAGGAGGAATTAGTGCAACATATGAGAGAACGAGATGCGGCAGGAACACGGAAGGTACTCTTTGATATTCGAATTGATTTAGTCAAGTGTGCTTGAAGATTTTTATTTTATCAGTCTGCTTTTCTTTCTTTTCCTTTTTTGGTTGATACTACTGTGCTTAAGTTGGTATCTTAAGTAGTAGCTAGTAGCTACATTAATACTTCCTTTTGGATAAAAGAATAAAAATTGTTAGAAAGAATGGGAGAAAATGTGAGGTACATAGTTTCCATTCTCAAGAGTCAAGATAACTTAGTATTAACCTGGCTATGTTTCAACTAATATGTCTTGTTATATAACTGCAACTAATGTATTTTAATTTGTTCCCCCACCCCCATTGAAAATTTCTAGTGTTAAATAACCAAGTTGTTCTGGCTTAAGACTGACTTGGATACTGGGCGATTTTAGTGCAGAAAATTTTCTTGACGTCGCTATTATAAGTCCATAACCCGCTAAGAAAAGTCAGATCAGAAAGAAACAGAGACATAATTTGACTCAGTGATAGCATGTTCATTGTTTACCCTTTTCTTCCCATTATATGTATTCTTATGGCCTCAGTTATTGCTATAACATACTCAATATTTTCAGGGGGCGTCAAAAGAGTTTAAAATGCCTGTGGCATTTCTTAGTGTCTTTCTTCTTCCAGTAGTTGGGAATGCTGCAGAGCATGTCGGATCTGTTATGTTTGCTGTCAAAGACAAACTTGTAAGTGTTAACCGTAACTCTTGTCGAAAAAGAACTACTAACCATAACTAGTGATGATTTAGTTTTAACATATATGAACAGTTTATGATATGATACATTGAGACAAACATCTACTGAGAGTATTTTTTGTGTTCTCTTCCTTAAAAATGGATACATTGAGATAAACTGTTATAAACTATAATTTTATGAGAAGAAAAAGATAATCCGAATGATAAATGAAGATGAGCAGAGCAATGATGCTTTTCTCTACATCTAAACTGGCTTTGTCATTCATATAGGACATATCTCTGGGTGTGGCAGTAGGATCTTCAGTACAAATATCAATGTTTGTGGTAAGGTCCTTTTCAATGAAATTTTAAAGAATCATATCATATTTAGAGCAACATTGAGAGTCGATTATAAAGCGATGAGTAACATTCTACTAATCATCTGATTCCTTGTCCATGATTATATTTCTGCAGATTCTGTTTTGTATGGCTGTTGGATGGATGATTTAGTCCCCTATGGACTTGAATTTTCAGCCTTTCGTTTTCATGTCTGTTATCATAGTTGCCTTCATGTTGCACGTAAGCCAATTACTGACCTTAATGGATTCCATTATGTGAACTACTTATATATCCATGGATTTGATCTTTACTTGAACTTATTTTCAACATGCATGTAGAATGGAACTTCCAACTACTTCAAAGGGATGGTGCTCATTCTTTGCTATTTGATAGTTTCAGCAATTTTTTTTGTATATAATGATCCTATGTCAGTTGGTAAGTTATGAATCCCTTCCTCCATCTTAAATAGAATATGTGGTTCAATTATATATGCTCTTTAACTTTTTATAAAGCTAAATACATGCATATTACTCTGGACCTATGTAAACAAAAAATACAGTTTTAGGTTCATTGAATAACTAATATATCTGGGTGGTCACTCCAGCACTAAACGGGGTGGAATTAGAGAGCCCTCGAGCCAAAGGGCTCAAGGGGGGCAATAAAATCTGAATTACATATATGAGGAAGTGATATCACAAGCATTTTTGTCTCTTTTAGCACAAAAACTACCAGAACCCCAGGCCTAATGGTATGGCTGTGATTTTTGTTTGTTGGGTCAAAGGCCTTTGTCAAATATGATTGAATGAAGCCATTAGTTATATGGTATTGTGAAACTGGTTTTCTTCTTGCTATTTGTGTGTGTGTGTGTGTGTGCATCTCCTTGTTATTATTTAAGTGCATACATTAATCATAGTCTCAGCCTTGTTTCTACTTTTCTTTTACAGGAATTTTCTGATATACTGCATCAGGATAATATGAGCAACCGATATAAAAACAACTTTTCATAACGGTTCAGGAACCGATATGAAATGTCCCTATTTTTTATATCTCCTTTTTCGGCATCGGTTCGGGAACCGATATGAAATGTCAATTTTAACCGATATAAAAAGCCTTTTTTCCATTAGTGAGTAACCTTTGGGGGGTATGATACTCCGCAACAACCGCGCCAAATACGCCACACGATCATATCCAAATAATCCCATGACTGTCGATGATGCCTCCATCATCCTCGCATAAGCAAATATGACCGAGAAAACACCAGACAGATCACCCTTACAAACCGAGACATCTTCGACCGCAGAAATATTGACCGGAAGGAGAGGCTATAGAAAATCGCTCACAAGAGACTCCTCCCACACAAACAGACCCCGACGCCACCCGACATCCCACAGAAACAAACCATCCACACAGTTGTCGAACTCTTCAACTCGATCGTTCCAAGTGTCATGCCCACTCTCTAGAAAAATGTTGATACACCATTACCCACTCTCCTAGCAATTCTATCCCCAATCAAATCGCCATCATAACCCGAGACTGTCCCAAGTAAACACACATCTTTCCACCAAGTGGAAGCGAGCCTCAGAGGAGCAATAGAAGACAACAACAGTTTCCGCCTCCACCTACAGTTTCCCAACAGACTCAGACTAAAAGCTCTCAAGTCCTTTGTTCCAAGACCTCCCCAGTGTTTGGCTTACACACTTCCTCCCATCTAAACCAAGAGATTTTCTTCCTCTCTGTAATCGGACTAGTTTCTGCCACACACCTCCAGGCATCTTGAGGAATGACAAGAAGAAGATAGGAATGCTGTTCAGAACCAAATTCAGGAGAGTCATCTGGCCCCCAAAAGCGAGGAACCTATTCCTCCATGAACAAATCCTACTACGCAAAACATCACCATCAGATCCCAAATGGATAACCTTCTCAGATTTTCCCCCACTGGCAGACCCAGATACTTATACGGAACTTCCCCATGATCTTGCACTAAGGAACCCTTCCGCCATAGCAAGGAAAGGAGGACACACATTCACAACAACAATCCTACTCTTGGAGAAATTTCTTTCAGCCCCGATACAAGTTCAAAACACCTCACCAGTGAGTGGTAATCGGGATGTTTGTGCTGGCTGGCTCCATGTTTGTGCATCGAACGGTCTGCACGCAACCCTCTCCAGTACTCAACAAAAAAACACCTCAGCACAACTTTCATAGTCCACAGAATTTGCACGGTCAGTTCAGGAGAGTGTCATCTGCATACTGCAAGTGAGAAGCCACTAAGTCTGAGTACTTTACCGAGAAACCCCTGAACAAACCCACCTCAACTGTTTGTCTAATCAAACCGCTCTGCCCCTCAGCAACCAAGAGAAACAGGAAAGAATCTAGAGGATCCACTTGTTTCAAGCCTCTCTTAGGTAGATTACAATCATGAATCATGTTTTAACTTACATGTCTTCATTATAAAACTCCAAATATAAAATATTGTCTTACCTGCTTCAAATGTACCCGTTATCACATTCTCTTTTACTTACTCGCTCTCTCCCTCTAGCCACGCTCTCTCTTTCAAAGTCATTTTCCATTTCAATTTTAAACCCACACTTACACTCCACACTCTCTCTTTCAAAAATCCATCGACCCAAACTATCTCTTTCAAACCTATTTTCAGAAAAAATTCAAACTCACCTTCCATTTGATTCTTTTATCATTTCTATTCCTTCCACTTCGGCATCCATCAACAAAACCAAACTCATCATTGTTACTCTTGTCCTGTCATGCATGTGACCTTGAATCAGCTTCAGAATTGGCTCACCTTATTACTCGGCTGAACTTGAATCAGCTCGCCCTATGACTCTACTGAGCACCAAATAACATGTACTTCTTTTTCCGTTGAGACTCAAAAGCAAAATAACTAATTATAAAAATAAAGACATTCATGAAAACATAATAAAATATAATTACATTAAAAACAAGTAATATTTCCTCGTCACAACTTCTTTTGACCAATCTCCCCATCACAACAAAAAATTAAAATAATCATTTATAGAAAGTAAAGACATTTAGAGCCCGTTTGTTACATATTTTTTAAACAGTAATCACTTTTTTTAGTAAAATAATCTATAGTAAACGTTTTCAATCTGTTTGTTACAAATTTTTTTAAAAAAATGAGAATTTAAAAATAATCTAAAAATTGGTTCAACTGAGAATCTGTTTTGGGTAGCTTCTCATAAAAATAATTAAAGAATAATTATTTTAAAATATGTGACTTTCATTATATTATATAAATACAAAACAACTTCTCATTTTCTTAATAATCTCTAAAAATTAATCTCTAAATTATTAACGACAAAATCAGTTATTTTTAACTTGTAACAAACGGGCACTTATAAAGATAAAATTGGAGGCCAAAAAATATATTTGTCCAGAAAATTAGAGGCTATAATACCTTTCTAGGGAAAATTTTCTCTCTATATCTTTATGATCTACCTAATGTAGATTAGTCCTTAGAATTTTCTACATTTTCTCTTTGATAGATTGTCTTAGGCGTCTTTTACTATATCAAGTTAGGAGATCCATATTAATGCTTTGTTTTTAATTTTCTTTTATTGCCAATGGTATTGTCTAAGCTCTCTTCTGTTCTCTTTCTTTTTTATCTTTTATAATAAATTCAGGGGAGTACTCTTTTATCCTTCTTTCAGAAGGTTTTAACGAGGCTTCCTTCCCTTTTGCTACAAAAATAAAGATAACATATAAATATAATTATATCAACGACACATTATAATTTCTCATCAGCATAAAACTAATTAACTTTATCAACAACATGTAAGGTTTCCTTGTTAGAACTAGGTGACTAAATATTCATTTATAACAAACAAATCATTATAAAAAATATACAAAATAATCATTCCGACAATGTCTATCGTTGTTTGTAGAGAATCAAAAGTAATGAAATTAAACTAACAATTTGTAATTTTTTTCCGTTAGGAGAGGGAAAAATGTAAAGTGAGGGAGACGAAAAATAGAATTAATTCAAGTTAAACTTTAAACCATAAAAATTAATAAGTGTCAATAATATAAAATACCTAAAAAAATACTTTTCATAGTAAATAATACCATCATTGTTTCAACACTTGTACTAGAGCAGTTGGTAGATGATATAAATAGTAGATACCTTCATATGCAAATTGTGGAAAATAAATAAGAAAATTAGTAAAACAAAATAATACAGATACAAAGATAGTACATATTGTGCTAATGCACTAGTGAAAAACTGGGATTCAAAGTCGGACCTTTCAGACATTTAAAGTCGGACATTCACCCGACTTCTATCAAAGCGACTTAGAAAGTATGTTTTTTTAAAGTCGGATTAAGGTCCGACTTAAAAAGTACGTTTTTAAGTCGGATTATTGGTGCGTCCGACTTTAATTATCGCCAGTGGAAAACCTTTAAAGTCGGTGTTTTTCTGAACTCCGACTTTAATTATGGCCTGTGGAAAACCTTTTAAAGTCGGACGTTAGTTGCGCCCGACTTTAAATGTTCCTTTTTTTTTTAAAAAAAAAACTTTATTTGGTTCTTCCCCTGAATTGTAGAATCTATTATTTTCCTACGGCATGGATGCATTAGTTACTAAAACCCCTTCTTACACTTAAAGTTGCAATCACAATCCAAATCTCCATCCACAAATAATTCCCAAATCTTTAAACAAGTAGAAAAATCAGCATTAATTCCAACAAGATAAACACTTCATATTAATGATCTGGAGCCCAGTGTAGGTTAACAGCAGATTCATGATTCATCCTATACACTCTCCAATAGAGCACTGGCTTTTTCTTGCAAAATCTGCCAAACGTAGAATGCACTCACCGGATAGAACCTGCACATATAATATTAGTTGCTATCATCAAAGGGAAAAACATATTACATAGGTGATAAACAGAATAAAACACTGAAGATAAATTATGCATGCATACCGTGTGTGTTATGAAAACACTTCCTGTTGAATTTACTGATTCGAGTAGATCACGGTTCAGCTTACTGCCATTATCTTCAGAGTTTGGGGGAGGCCAAGAGAACATCATTAAGATTAGCAATGTCAAAGAAAAAAAGAAATTACATTGAAAAATTCACTTAGTGGGGTATCCTTGTGGGCCTGTGGCTTAGGAAATAATTAGAAAATAATTAGAAAATAAATTTTTTTCTTACACACCCTTATCACGTATGATAGACAACAGCGTGGACTAAACAATCTCATCAGGACCTGAAAGCATACAATCAGTTAACTGACAAGTTTTGATATTCAAGATAACTGTTTGTGGACAACACAATACCTGGAAGACAGTTTTCAAAAGAGGCTTATTTGCAGCTTGCTCGCGACCAATATCATGGCACCACCTTTACAAGCATGGCATACAGAGAAAAATTAGTTGCATAACGAAAGAAGATTCAAATTCAGCTAAAAAACACAAAAACAAGAAGTACAAACAATTAAACCGACTTCGACTTTTTAAAAATTAGGTAGAATTGAATATACTTCAATAGGGGTAAAAACTAAAAACTCACATGTTTATTAGCACTATATCTGAGACAGCAAGAGCAAACAGAGCACTCTGCTTTTCAAATGCAGTATCATCCTGACAGAAAGGCAATTTCAGTATACAAGGAAACAACCAAAGAACTATCCATTCCCAATTCTTTGTTCAAACTTTTTGTCAGTGGTAGATATTTCTGGTACCGATAATCATACCAAAACTTAAATGGATGTATAACTTAAATCTTGAATAATAGGACATTAGATACTACACAAACTTTTATCATAAACAAATTAATGTACCACAGGGACTAGAGACACATTGCCACATATGCATTCCCAATTCAAAAATGTAAATGCAAATGTTAATTGGATACAGGCAATAGACAATAAATCAATATCACTGTTAGCATCGAAGTTTAGGTATAAGTTAGTATAACAAAAGTAATCATAACATTTTCCCATTAGGTGGGGTCAATTAGTGGATCAAACATAACCATAGTTCTCAAGTGTACAAGGCTCTATGCCAGCACATTTAGCCATCCAGATTCCTTTCGTAGTTTGAGACCTGAAAACAAGCACATAACCTCAGGTCACCACCCTGTTAGCTGAGCATGCAAGGCTTGTGTGACATGTCAGTATTGCAAGAACCTACCTTCCCTTAAAAGCATCCATCTCTCTAAAATTGGTACCGAACAAATTATTTAATAATGTACTCTTGCCTGCCCAGAGCAAGGAAAACAACAGATTAGACGATATAAAGACCCATTTATTTTGGAGTAGTCTGCATTTTATTATACTAATAGATTAAAGAATATGAAAAATAATGTATTAAATTAAAATGGAAGAAGAAATAAACAATGATAAAATCATATTTCCCATAAGAATTAAGAAAAGGGCTAAAAAAGACTAAACATCAGAAATGACCCTTCACATAGATAAGGAATTTATAACACATGTCAAATTTAAATAGATTTTACTGCTCATTGTCTCACCGGGTATAAATTTGATTTAACTTTTCCATGAATCCGAAATAACAATCACTGCACCTCCCTCATTCAGAATCAAGTAAATTATCTTTAATTACATAAAGATCATCAATTGCAAAAACTAGTATAAGCAATTCATGAAATCCAATTAGCTTGTGAAGGGAAGAAGTAATAATAAAAAATATGAAGGCGAGAAAGCATATTATTACTCTGTGGACCCATTATAGAAACCACGGCATATGAAAGCCCACATTCACTCAATTTCACCTCCTTCATAAACTTTTCAATCCCAGAAACATTGAATCCGCCATCTCCATCAATAAGCTGAGTTGAACAGCAAGTCTCACTATTTGCTGGATCAGAAAATACTCACAATGTTAGTTGGGGTGAAAATAAAGACACAAAAAAAACTATCACAAATTGGAAGTAAGGCTCTAATTAAGATCCACAAGCAAATCAGGAATCTTAGGTGTGATTGCTTTGCAGCACTGTACTGTGATATATGAAAATTGAGAAAAACACTTAATCAGGAGACAAACTCTAAATCACCATCCAGCCCCAGTTATGACAATGCTTTTGGTTCGAATAGGTAAGAGTACTCCATAAGCAGTGATATAAAACACTTCCTTAGCACAACACAAATGCAGCAACGTACATAACTAAAAATGTGAAGTAACACAAGCCTCAGCCATTTTTGGTAGCATCATCAATGGCTCGAAAATGATAACTGGAAGTGTCACCATGATGTACCAAGGATTTAGTAAAAGTCATGACATATGAGGTTCTTATTACCTCTTAAATGGGGAAAGAAGAAAAAAACCAGTAGACATACAATTCCATAAAATTCCAAGAAATATTACAAATCACGATCACATGCAAATTAAGAATTACATATGTATCAAAATGGATGAATAATGCTAATTTATGAGAGAGAGAGAGAGAGAGAGAGAGAGAGAGAGAGAGAGAGAGAGAGATTTGAACACCATATACAAACATGTATAAGGAAAATTTCGAAAGACACACCTAAAGCGGCGCCCAAGAGGAATTTGCCAATCTTTGTAGTCTATGACCAGGTTTCCTTGAGAGGCCTACAAATTCAACACCATGAGCACACAATTAGACAAGGACTTAAGGTGATTCAATAGTTTGAAAACTTCTCACAGCAAAATTTCAATAATAAAAGCATGTAAATAGGAAAAATACCTTGTTTTTCAGAAATTCGGGATTTGTAGGCAGTGACTGAATCAAAGCACTCCTGTCCTGTATCAACTCATCATAAATTATACTCATGCAATATTGGTTATGAATTAAATTGAAATAATACAAATAAAGTTTTAGAAGTGACATTGAGAAAGTGCATTATGGATACCTTAACCCAAAGTAGTGAACAGTCAAAATTTGTCATAAGCCATAAGCCATTTATGGGCATTCATGTTAAATGAATCTGCTTCTTCAACCCCATCCATGTAGTGGCGGTACTCTGGACATATACAAGCACTTCCAGCATAAGCTAGCCTCTGAATCAGCAATAACAGTAATATTTCATAGGAAAAGCATACAAATCACCGCAGACAATCGCGTGTGTTTTGTACATCCTAAATACAAAGGTTCTTCTTTATCTTTGCACAAAGTATCATAGGCATGTGCTTGCTTATAAGATTCCGAACCAATATCACGTATCATGTCTTCCATTCGGTCATCCATATTTGCATCTACGAAATTCTCTCTTTCCGACACAATTGGGATATCTAACTTCTCACCATGCCATGTCCACGTTGTATAACCACGACAAATCCCATCAACAAGAAGATGATCTTTAATCGTTTCAGTGGGTTGTGGTGTTAGGTTCACACAATTAACACAAGGACAAACCAGAATTTCACCACAACTTTCAAGCATATTATTCTCGAATTTAACGAACAAATAGAAAGAGTTGCACTAGGCAAACTAGGCAAAGGGTTTCAGCACAGAACAATGATAGATACCTGAAACGGTTTCAGCACAAGAGGGCGATGGTGACATGAGGAGAGGGTGAGGCCGATGGCAGCAACAAGATATGAAGCCTAGCCTAAAGAACAACAAAAAAGACAAAATTAATATTAATGGCAAACAATGTAATTAATTCCAATAGAACTACAAAGACAAAATTAATTCCAATATTAATTCCAACATTAATATTTTTTTAAAGCTCATTTAACACTGCATTGTGTATCAATTAATTGGCAAATATCTTCAAACTATCATGTTTAATATTTAATCAGAAAGAGCATACACCTAATCAACCAATCATTAGGATTGATGTGGAGACAAGACCACGACAAATAAAACATCAACAAATTAGTCACTTAGTTAGGCTAAATTAGTTACATTAGTTAGTTGGTTAGTTAGTGTCTATTCTTGAAGTAAAATTAACAAAAAAAAAATTATAGAAGGATAAAATTCCACTTTCAAATTAACCACTTTGAAGTAAGCAAAAGATTGTGAAAGGTAGTGTCTATTCTTAAAACGTGAGTTTACCATAACAAAACATTAACAACTAGAGTAGCTATTTGATTCAAGTTACTTTATAGAAGGATAAAATATCACTTTGGCAAATTTCACAACAGGCTAGTTACAAGAAATTTCATAGCAACAGGAATTGTAAGCAACAGGTATCGTATACATCTCATCAAAAAGATAAAACAAAATAAGATATATAAAAAAAGGAGAAATTGTGAGCAACAGGAACCGTAAACAGGATATCTCAAATTTGTAACACTACAAATCACTTTGCAACACTAAATCCTCAATTTGTAACAGGATATCTCATCAGAACCTATCAATTTGTACAGGGATTTCAATATGTTCAACAGGAACCGTAAACAGGATATCTCAAATTTGTAACACTACAAATCACTTTGCAACACTAAATCCTCAATATGTTCAACAGGATATCTCATCGTAACCTATCAATTTGTAACACTACAAATCACTTTGCATAAACCCTAAATCCTCATAATCCCAAATTAAGGTTTAAACACAATAATAAACTCTAGAGAGACAGAGAGAGTGGCAGAGAGAGCGGCAGAGAGAGATAGAGAGAGAGAGAGAGAGAGAGCAACAGAGAGAGCGATAGAGAGAGAGAGAGAGAGAGATGAAGTGGGTACTTACTAGATGAAGAGCGATGAAGAGGAGAGGGTTGAGCGAATTTGTTTCTTTTCCAGAATGGAGAGAGCTGCGTTGAGCAAGGGTTGAGAATTCTGAGGGATCGAGAGCACTGCGTTTGTTTCTTTCAGAATGGAAGCGTTTTCTGGAAACGTGAATTAAAAAAAATGCTTGGTTGGACAGTTAAAAAAAAGGCTTGGACCTTTAAAGTCGGGTCTTGTATCTAACCGATTTAAAACGTAGCGCGCCAGATAATTTTATTCATCTTAATTACAAGTTTGCCACCGCGTCAATTTTTTAAGTCGGGTATATTGACGCCCGACTTTAAAAGTGTAATTCTTTTCCTGATTTTGCACTAGTGATGGTGTCAACACTTGTACAATATACAATAAGCACAATATGAATGCAATATACATTTGTACAATATTGCAGTCTAATGGTGGCGACACTACAACAGATTTAAGGATGGGCAGCGCTTTTTCTTAGCCATGGGCAGCGCTTCTGAGCGCTGCTTAACTTGGCGCTGCTGATTCCACTCTAACAATGGACAGCGTTTAAGAAGCACTGCTCATTGATAGCCATGGGCAGCGCTTCCATGTCATAAGCGCTACTCATTTCAAAATTTCGCTAAACAATGGGCAGCACTTGCACTGAAAAGCATTGTTCATTGCCATATTTCGCTACACAATGGGCAGCGCTTGCAGGGGAACCAAATGCACCAATATAGTTAACAACAGCAAGCTAATACAAATGCACCAATATGTACCAATATGTACCAAAATGTACCAAAACATGAACCAAAATGTATCCAATTCATATGTATCCAAAACTAGCTAAACTTACAACAT
Source organism: Astragalus membranaceus (assembly GCA_039519185.1). Lineage (NCBI taxonomy): Eukaryota > Viridiplantae > Streptophyta > Magnoliopsida > Fabales > Fabaceae > Astragalus > Astragalus membranaceus. Next base: position 36,988,241 of record CM076852.1, on the reverse strand, counting down.
GAACCAAAACTAGCTTAGCTATATGTATCCAAAACTAGCTAAACTTACAGTATTACATTCTATCCAAAATAAAAAAAACGGGAGACATAACGGCACCACTCTCCCCTAAGTTCAAGTAGCTGCTCATCAGAGTATGTCCTCACCCGACAATCAGGAAAATACTGAAATTATATAAATAAATAAAATTAGAATTGAAATGGTTAAATGGAATTAACTATTAAATGAAAATCAAAAAGAATTCTAAGTAGATACCTGTCGGGGAATAGTCATTTGGTTGTGGGTAATAATTTCTTTCAAAAATTTCATTACATAATACCCACAATCATTGCTATTGGATTGTTTTGGACACTACAAAACAAAAGATTAGTTAATTGTTAAATTTAATTTAATACGTTTTTTTCACAAAATAATGAAATTAAATATATAAGAACATTGCTTACAAACTTACATCTATTGGTATCCATTTGGTCATTGATTGTTCCAATCCCCAATATGTTTTCAAACAACTGAACACATTGTCATATAACACTATTATTTGAAAAACATACGTATATAAGTAAAACTAAGAAATATGCAGAGGGATCGAAATACACACACCTATTAAATGTCTCGATCAACTCGGGGTAGTTGTTGAAATGACCATGCAATGAATCAATGAAGTACACCGTAACTTTCTTAGGATTTATTGCTAACAGCAACCAATGTTGCCTACAAAATAAAATTTTGAATAAGTAATTGACTAGTATTTAAAAAATGTGTGTTATATAAGAATGGATTATAAATCTCTCACTGTAAGAGACACAGTGCCAAAAACATGGTATCAAAGTTTGTACTTTGAGCTTCCCAGAAGCGTTGAGTGATATAATTTTTAACCTCTGTCTTGTTTGGTTCCACAAGCGTCTCATAATTATGCAGCTTTGGGGACACTTCACGCAGGTGTGTATTATCCGGACACAAGAACACAAATCTCTGTGTCTGTTTCGAAGGGACCAAAATGTCCTCGTACAAGTACCTATAATTAGAGATATATACAAATTAAATTAACGATATAATAAATAAAAATTCAATGATGTCAAATAATAAATTACATACGTACCTGACATATGCTCTAATAGAAGTACTGGTTGCCCACTTCAATTTACATACATCATCGATATCCTCACGTGTGATCGTCAGTGTTTGACCTAAATTACCAAAAATTTGGTCATCCATCTCTAATTGAAGGGGGGTTGCCTCAGTCATCCTGAATTCCGCGTGCATTTCGGCATAACCAATCATCTTATAATCATTAATGGAAGAGGCGGAGGGCTGAGACTGAGACACAATTGGAGAAGGGGAGGGCTGAGTCACTTTTGGAGGAGGGGAGGATTGAGTCACTTTTGGAGGAGGGGCGGGCTGAGAATTTTGTGTAGAATGGCCGGACCGAGACACTTTCTTGCTAGTAGGTTTTGCATTGCCAACACTTTTTCCCCTAGATTTTGCATTTTGGCGTACCTATATATTAAAAAAATAATTACTTAGTTAACACACAATATATGACAAAAAATAATAATTAGTTACAAATATATTGTCACTTACAACGACAAGGTGTGTTGGCCATGGCACAAAGGTACCAATTGCATCTTGCACAATCAGTAAATCTATACTGACATTTGGAACAGGCAATGGTGCATCCCCCACAATTGCACAGTCAACTTTGACTCTAAGATGATCTGGAGGTAGGGGTAAATTGTGCATCAAGGGACCCAATTGGTTACATATGAAGCCTATTGCAACCATTTGATGTGGGTTTGACATATACAATTCACACTCACACTCATTGTTGTCCTAAATAAATTATAAACAAAAAATAATAAAGGCATTATTTAATGTAATAAGAAAGAGAGTTTAATAATTAATTCCTTATTTATTGTAAAAAAAACAATTAATACCTTAGTTGACGGAATGGTGCAGCTATCTCGTGCGCTATTTGTGGCAGGGGATGGTACCGCAGGCGCCGAAACCAAACCATGTTGCAGTTTGAAATCACTAAGTTCTGCCCTTAGACCTTCATACAATAGTCGCAACTCTCTACTTTGTTGACAATCATAATGCTCATCATGAGTTTGCTTCTTTGGTCCAAGGTAGTGGGTTGGATTAACGCCAAATCCACACCCCATGTACGACCCGAGTATTCTTCCCTTTCCAAGGCACGAGAAAGGATTTCCTTTTCAGAGCAATCAATGATCTCTCCCTGTTACACAGACTGTGACATGGTTTCCTAATTCATAAACAAAAGTATAATAAAATTATTATACATTACAAAGATCATAAAAGTTTTAAAATTTTTGGAAATACTTACAATTCTATGAGTCACCTCCTTAGTTTTGGGATCCACAATCTCCCCATCCTTGTTTTGTCGGGCTTCCACCCACAAAACATGCCGCTCAATACTTTCTTTAGTACGATCTTTCCCACTCTCCTCCAACTATATTTAAATTTACCAAATGTTAAGAAATTATAAATCAAAAGATTAATTAAACGAAAAGAAATCAAGCTTATTGTGTCTTACCAATCTTTCTTCAATAATTTGATATCCACTAAGTAGTATTTTGAATAACTAATTTCCATAACAAATCACTAATTTTCATATCAAATAACTAAGTCAATTATTTACAATATTGATATGCATGCATCCAAATTTCTACAACACACAACAAAGCAACCACATAAACATAATATCACAAACTAAGGAAAATAATTAAAATTGGTCTTCTTTGAGTCAAAAACACAAACACTTTAAATGCAAACCAAAAAAACAACACACAACCAAACAACCACATATACACAATATCACAACATCATAAACAAAGCAATATAAAGAAAATGAGCTTCTTTGAGTCAAAAACACAAACACTATAAATGCAAAAATAAGAAAATGGGTTTATGAGTTACTTCAAAGATGCTTGGCAAGCCAAAATGAAATGGGTTAATGTGGAAACCGAAACCAAAACGACATGGTTGAGAGAGAGAGAGAGAGAGAGAGAGAGAGAGAGAGAGAGAGAGTGAAAAAAACGAAATCGGAGAGAGAGAGAGAGAGAGAAACGAAAATGGTGAGGAAAAATGGGAGAAACGAAAATGGTTGAGAGAGTGAGGGAGCTTGGTGAGTGTGAGTGAGAGAGCTTGGTCAGTGTGTGAGTGAGAGAGCTTGGTGAGTGAGAGTCGTGAGAGTGAGAGGGAATGTGAGGAAAATTAACGTTGGATGCGAGGGAAAGAAAAAAAATTAATATCAATAGACAGCGCTTGCCATAAAAAGCGCTGCCCAAAGCCCAAATTTCGTCTAACCCATAGGCAGCGCTTGTAAAAAGCGCTGCCCATCGCCCATGTTCGTGATCTAATAATCAGCGCTTGATAAAAAGCACTGCCCATTGCCAATTTTCGTCCTCCTATAGGCAGCGTTTGGAAGAAAGCGCTGCCCATTGCCCATTTTCGATCTCCTATGGCCAGCGCTTTTAAGAGAAGCGCCGCTCATTCCCCTGCGCATTTTAAGCTTATCCAGCGCTTTAATCAAAAGCGCTGCCCCATAAGGCGCCATTTTTTTAAAGATTTGGTGTCATACTGTGTTGACTCTAATGGTGTCATGTTGTGCTAATGGTGGCGAATATACATTTGTACAATATTGCAATATACAATAATCAATCATGTTAGAGAACCTCTAATGGTGGCGAATATAAGTGTTCTTAAATGGGGTTAACCTTTACATCACTTTTGAGCAGTGTTGTTAAACACGGACCAGGCGGTTCAACCGGTTGAACTAGAATTAGATAGTGAGTCAGTTGGTTCAACCCTATTTGGACCGCAGTCTGAGTGAACTGCCTAGAACCGGATTGAACTGCGGTTAATTGCTTTGAACTGCCAATTGAACCAATTGAAATATGTTTTTTTTAGTTTTTATTTACTTTTCTCCCAAAATTTAATACTTTTTAATTTTCTATTTTTTTATTAGCCATCCAATTTAATCATGGTTGAACCAAATGAACCAATTGAATTATGATCGAAAGTCTCGCGGTTTGATGTCCGGTCTGATTCTAAATCCATTGCTTTTAAGAGCTATACTCAATATTTGTTTCAATAGTAAATCCTTTAAGACCCAAATTTGAATCCCACAACTTATCCTATATTCATAATACTGTTTTAATAACATTTAATTTAAATCACTAATTATTTTATTTTAAATATAATATCTAGTTCTTTAAAACATTTAGTGAAAATTAAAGTTTTTTGACAAATAGTTTAAATTAAAAATAACTTCATTTGGAGCACAAAAAAAGTTAACTTCATTTGTTAACTTCCAATTTTAATTAATATTTGCTAACTTCCAATTTTAATTAATACATAAAAGTTATTGAAAATTTAATTTATTATACACAATTTGTTATACACCCTCGCCCTCACTCTCACAATTTAGTATACACAATTTAGAAGCAACGGATATGGGTTGTTTTTATTTGAAATAGCGAGTAGTACTGATACATGTTTTATTTGAAATCGATAGACTCATAGACATGCAGAAATAATAGTGTTCTTGTATAGAATTTACTGATGAACTCGGATCGTTACAACAGAGGCCGGATCGCTTTTTGGCTATGCCGGCGTGCCTGGTTTACATATGTTTTGTGTCTCAGACTGTCCCCTTATTTGTCCTCTAAGCCCTCTATATATAGAGTTTGAGTCATCCATGGCGGTTACAAATAGTGGTTTTCTTTCTCTTCTCTTCGGATGGGCTTAGTCGGGCCTCCTACTGTACTGGGCCGAGGTCTTCATGTAAAGTTGGAAGATGGTCTGACTTGCGATGTGCCGAGCCCAAAAGTCCATGACGGTCCACAGCCCCCCAAGCGCGAGCTCTATAAGGGTGAAGCGCTTAAAGTTCTTGATTGTTGTCGAGTTCTTTTGGAGTATTTGCCGAACTTTATTTGACATTGCATCTTGAAGTGAACCTGCAATCATATGAGAAGAAGAGCAGTAGTCCATCCGACTTAACCAGTGGACATGTACATACATTGATATTCAATGAGACTTTGTTATATCGGTAAAATCATGAACTCAGGCAACAGCCAAATCATCGAAGTCAAATTTAAATAAATAAAAAATGGGTGAATAAATTACCCTCTAACCGAATGTCATTGTTATCATTGCGGTTATGGGAGGTCTTTGGCCGAGTTGATGACGAACTCGACGGTTTTCATGAATCCATAAGAAACTAGATGCTCATACTATAATTAATTAAATACTGGTAAGGAGAGATAAAACCTGGTGTTAGCTTGTTCGGTTATTCTTGATATGGTCTCAAGTATAAAATTTGTTTCCGAGTTCCTTTGTAACTCGATTGTTTCAGCTCCCTCTGGTGTGCGCGGGCTCTACTCAGTTGGCTCACCAGTAACTTGTTGCACGCTTTTCGTGGATTCACGACCTTTAATTGGGTGAGTGCCGACTAGGTATTTCCTGTTGTGCACCCCTCTATGTGTGAGGTTACCATGCCCGAAGTGTCCAAAGAACTTCACCTTATGTGTTCGGTAGATGTTGTGGTTGAGCTCCCTAGCTCGGCTTTATTGGCTATAGGTCGGCTTTAGGCTTCTTAATCTTTTGTAGTCGTTGCCGATCTGGTGGTTTTTCTTTTTGCATTTAAAAAATGGTTGCATGGGTGGCTCTTGAGGGATGAGGTCAATAAGGTATTCTTTATGCTCGTTCAACGAGTTGTGGAAAGATCCCCCCGAGGCACGATTTTATTATCATCAATGGCCCTTAAATGGATGCACTATGTTTGTGTTTAACTCGGTTTCATTTATCTCATGAAAGATGACCTTGTGTGGATCTCTTCATCCCAAGGGGACTTGACCTCGGTGGTGGTTTGCGATCATTGGTACAGTGGTAGTGTTGCCTTTTGGATGGTTTGGCGCATGGATCACCTCATGTAGGATTGACTCTTGGCTTACCTTGTGGAGTTTTGGCTCCTAGCTCACCTCATGGAGGTTTGGCTCTTGGCTCACCTCCCGATGGTTTGTCTTGTTTTTTATAATGGTTGCCGACCTGGTGACTTTCCTTTTTGTTTAGGTTTGGTTTGTCCCAGGGGAATTTGACTTGGGGATAGTGTGTTACTCAAATTGAGACGAGGAGGTGAATCTCAATGAGATTTGATCTTTAATAGTCTTTTACTCGACATGGGCCAAGAAGGGGCATCTCTTTGAGATTTGACCTTTAGTAAATTGCTTGATTTTTCCTTGTCAAGTCATTGCATTTGCTTCCTTGCCAAGTCTTTGATCTCAAACCTTTATTTGCTCAGGTTTTGGACCCCAAACCTTTATATGAATAATTAACCTCCCTCAAACACGGGAGCATTAAGCTATGTGTGATTTAAAGGGATCTGTTTGTAAGCAATTTTCATTGAGTGCATTTCAATTTTAATGCACAATGAGCCCCCCAAGCGTGGCATAGTAGGGGTACACTTGGTCTTACATGCTTTGACCGAGTTGTTTTTGAGGTGCACACTTGCTTGGGCAAGTATTTCATTTTATCCCCCCAGTCGGTGACCGGCTTAGTTTAGGAATAACCGGATTTCTGACTTATGATTTAGGGGAGGAACCATGGGCTTAATGCTTGTTTGACGGTTTTATCCAACGGTTGATTTTTACTTACTTTAGAAATAGTAAGTTACAATCTACTGCCTCCAATTGTCCCTATGCTGGTTTGACCTTTTATGATGATGAGGCCGAGATCTCCAGTTTAAAATGAATTGGAGGAGATAATCGATGGGTGAACTGTCCCTAACCGAGGCGAGCTTGGTCCACCTTGGCCGAGGTTTGGTGTCCATTGATTCTGTTTTATTTGCTTTTGAAATTGTAAATGGGAGTATCCCTTTAATAGAGGCGTTTTAACCCTTGAAGCACTGCATTTTGCTTTTTAGTTGCAGTATGCGTGCAGAAAGGAATTTTGGCCGAGTTTATTAAGATTCAGGAGTTTAATTTTACCTTGAGTTTATTAAGACTCAGAGGGGGTAACTGTGGGGTGAAACAAAAGAATTTTGGCCGAGTGTCTGTGTTATCACTGCGGCTCAATAGTAGAAGAATTTCGGCCGAGCTTATAAAGACTCCGGCGAGTTTCCTGAATTTACCAGTAGTTAGTAGTTAGAGTGAATCATTTAAGTTTATAAGGACTTCAGTGAGTAAACCTCGAGTTTACAAGGACTTCGAGGGGGTAACCATGGAGTAGAACCGGATCCATTTGTTCATTCCAATAGTTCCCTTTTTCTTACCTTATCTCGGCAAGAGGGAGTATCTCTTTCTCTTAAGAGTTTTAACCCGACGTCATCCCAAATTGGTTTGACCTTTATTTTGTTAGGCCGTGGATCTCCAATCATTGTCGTATGGGATTTTGAACAAATCACTTGCCTTGACCTTTGCCGAGGTGTTTCGAAATGACCTCGACTAAAGACTTTGCAGAGGTGAGTTGTAAATTGTTCTGTTTCTTACTTTAGATGTAGTAAGAGGGAGTATCTCTTTTTGCTAAGAGTTTTAACCCATGAATGATTTCCACTTGCTTCATAGATTGCAAGTGGGAGTATTCCTTAAAAGGAAAATATTAACCCTTGCCTCGTGGAGAATTTATATTACGCAATTGAGGATATAAGACAACCGAGTTGGTGTAAAATTTTAAATTGCTTCAGATGACTGACATAGTAACGGCTAATGCTACGGTTATGTCGATTCAAAGCAATACCATCGGTTACAAAATTAACACTATGATTAACGTTTGTGTCTTCAGTATAATCAATAAAATAGTTTCTTTGAACGAATACAAACTATCCATGTATTAACGTCCAAAAAATACAAGGCTCAGGGTAGCAAGATGCTATAAAATAATTTTTCCTTTTCAAAAAATCAATATTGGGCATATATATTCCAAAGAATCATTGAAAGTAAAATGCCGAAGTTGATGACAACTTAGCGGTTTTGATGAAGTTGTTTTCAAGGAGGGAAAAGGTGTAGTAGTTGAAAGATACATAATAGCTTGAATCAAGCGGTTTATAAGCAGTTTGAAAGTCTCATAATTTTCCTGACGTTGGATACGAAGAACGGGATCATAATTATAGGTACAGTCATCATAAGTGAAAACCTTTTTTTTTGGCGAGAATAACATAATCAAGAACAGTTGATAATAATAATGATAATAGGCTTACCTCGAAGGTGATAATTGTCATGTTAATTTAATAATTAATTTACGAAAAACTAAAGAAATTCAGAACCTGATTTGAATATGCCATACTCAGGGTACATATTTGTCCGAAGTTGGTGTGATGAAGATGTGCCTTCTTTGATAAAAGGTCGACTGAATTTAGCATAGTTCTACCACCGGCCAATACTCTCGCCTGGAATTATGCAATAATATATTTTTGGAACCGCTTGCCGGTGAACCTTTACTTCTGGTTTAGCGTGAACTTTATAGGTTCATTGTTTGTAGACTTGACCTTCATTATGATCATGTCCCGTTGAGATGGAGATTTGGCCTTCGTTATAGTTGTGTCTCAGGGAGACTTAGCCTGGAAGGTGTTATAGATGTTCGTGATGAACTTTTTTGGTTTTGGGTTGTTCACCATTTGAGGAGTGGAATCATATGCTTTTTCTTTTCTTTGTCAGAAAGGTCGAGCTAACTTGACCCAAAGCTAAGGGCGCTCGTTCCTTTAGAAAGCGTCGAGGGCTTGGAGTTACGAATGATTGTCAAGTAATCAAACATGAAATTATGTGTTAGTACAATCATCAAATATGAATTAGTCAAGATTAAATAACCTATTCATCATAATATAACTAAGTTAAATGCAGAACTGTACTTGAATAAAAAGATGTCTGCCGAGTATATATATATATATTCATTTGTAATTAACTAATCGGAAGTTATTCATTGACATATAGTATTCTTCAAAGTTGGTTTACAAACCGGAGGTTATTTGTACGGAAGCGGTTACTTTTCCTTAATAATAATAATCTTAATAATTAATAACAAAGTAAAAAGTAGTTCAGGCGCTTAAGAGATGAAGAGTTAGACAAATCGTATTTATCCACTGCCAAGATGTGGTGGAGCGATTATAGAGATAATAGAAATAATAATGGTTTGGCCCTTGAAAACTCAAATCCATGACATTAGTTAGAAACCCAATGAAAAAGAAGAACAACGGTTATGCACATCGGATGTTATCAAAATTTTGTATCCTCAGTGTTGTTTGGTTCTAAAAATCAATGACATTCTAAAATAATAATAGAATATTAAGAATATGCCTTCATCTTCACATGATAACGTGACCATGTGGTGCAGGCAATGATGAATCTTAAAAACACTTGTCCTAGAAGACATATTTACTACATTAAATGAAATGCATTTAAAAAGCCATCCATGAGAGGATTAATATCGTGAGAGAAAGAGTACGCAAGTAATTGGAACGAAACATTCCGAAATGAGAAAACAGGATAATGGATGGTGAGAGACGAACCCGGTAATAGTACTCTCCTTCTACTTTGGCACCGAATGCGTAGTTCTATCTCGACTAATTCTGCAGAAGTTAATGTTGATTTCTTCACCATGCGTCGTGAAGATTTTCTTGCTTTCCTCTTTAGTTATCGGCAAAAAACTCCCCCCAGGGGTACTGGAAAGAGGATTGATCCTCTTGGCCTCGGTATTCAGGACGTTGAAATCATTCCAGGATAGGTGGAGATTTCGATGATCTTATTGTAGTTTCCTTTTCAAAAAACAAATCAATCGCGAACAAGAACTTCTTTGATAGATATGAGAAAATTGTTGGAGAAGAATGTGTGGCCGGGCAAAATTTTTACCGTGGCCCCACAGTGGGCGCCAATGTTCTTGTATAGAATTTACTGATGAACTCGGATCGTTACAACGGAGGCCGGATCGCTTTTTGGCTATGCCGGCGTGCCTGGTTTACATGTGTTTTGTGTCTCAGACTGTCCCCTTATTTGTCCTCTAAGCCCTCTATATATAGAGTTTGAGTCACCCATGGCGGTTACAAAGGGTGGTTTTCTTTCTCTTCTCTTCAGATGGGCTTAGTCGGGCCTCCTATTGTACTGGGCCGAGGTCTTCATGTAAAGTTGGAAGATGGTCTGACTTGCGATGTGCCGAGCCCAAAAGTCCATGACGGTCCAAATAGACATGCATGATATTTGATATTTGATGAGGAATACTGACACACACTCACTCCCTCTCTATCTATCGGTTCCGGTTAGCAATGTCAGATTATTAATCTCCCCATCAGTTCTAAAAATGACCATATATTTTAACTTTAATTCAATTATTTTTTAAGAATTTTGTAAAACAGTTTCCCAGATTTTCAAGTTAGCATGATTATGTATTTTTGATGGCAAATGTTAAGTGTGTCTTCTTTCAACCATGGCAATCGGTTCTGCAACTACTTGCTGACCAAGTTCACCACGTTGACAATGACTCAACTAACAACCATTATTTTTGTAAAAACAAAAAAATTGACGTAATATAATATAAATTCAAAAGCAACTTTACAGTAAAAACAAAACAAATGATAGGGACAAAGCTTATATCTGCCATTTTCTGCATTTATTACTTTATAAGCTTCTAAACGCATACTCATTCGTTTCTCGCTTATTAAAAAAAAAACACATCTTCTCTCGGTCAATATTATAAGAAAAAGGCTTAAATATGTTTTAGGCCCCTGTAAATATAGGGTGTTTTGGTTTAAGCCCCTGCAAATTTTTTTTTTTGTTAAAAGTCCCTTGCAAAATGAAATATTTTGTTATAAGCCCTTCTCAACATATCCAGCAATCATAGCATTCCATGTTATAGGCTAAATTTTAGTCATAGAAGGGCTTATAACAAAATATGTCATTTTGCAAAGGCTTTTAACAAAAAAATTTTTTTGCAGGGGCTTAAACCAAAACACCATATATTTGCAGGGGCCTAAAACATATTTAAGCCTAAGAAAAAACACCTCAGCACAACATTCATAGTCCACAGAATTTGCACGGTCGGTTCCCCAATCATGAGAGTGTCATCTGCATACTGCAAGTAAGAAGCCACTAAGTCTGAGTACTTTACCGAGAAACCCCTGAACAAACCCACCTCAACTGTTTGTCTAATCAAACCGCTCTGCCCCTCAGCAACCAAGAGAAACAGGAAAGAATCTAGAGGATCCACTTGTTTCAACCCTCTCTTAGGTAGATTACAATCATGAATCATGTTTTAACTTACATGTCTTCATTATAAAACTCCAAATATAAAATATTGTCTCACCTGCTTCAAATGTACCCGTTATCACATTCTCTTTTACTTACTCGCTCTCTCCCTCTAGCCACGCTCTCTCTTTCAAAGTCATTTTCCATTTCAATTTTAAACCCACACTTACACTCCACACTCTCTCTTTCAAAAATCTATCGACCCAAACTATCTCTTTCAAACCTATTTTCAGAAAAAATTCAAACTCACCTTCCATTTGATTCTTTTATCATTTCTATTCCTTCCACTTCGGCATCCATCAACAAAACCAAACTCATCATTGTTACTCTTGTCCTGTCATGCATGTGACCTTGAATCAGCTTCAGAATTGGCTCACCTTATTACTCGGCTGAACTTGAATCAGCTCGCCCTATGACTCGACTAAGCACCAAATAACATGTACTTCTTTTTCCGTTGATACACAAAAGCAAAATAATTAATTATAAAAATAAAGACATTCATCAAAACATAATAAAAAAAATAATTACATTAAAAAAAAGTAATATTTCCTCGTCACAACTTCTTTTGACCAATCTCCCCATCACAACTAAAACTTAAAATAGTCATTTATAAAAAGTAAAGATATTTAGAGCCCGTTTGTTACATCTTTTTTAAACAATAATCACTTTTTTTAGTAAAATAATCTATTTTAATCGTTTTCTATTTGTTTGTGTTCTGGACTGGACCAAGAGGTCAATTCAGCAATACCAGAAGGTGGACTTAACAATTGGATATGGATTGGCCCAATCATTTCGGCACATATCCACAACATACAAGCCCAATTAAGGCCATCACACTTGAATGGTTGAGATCGATTCTACTGATCCGACGATCCACAAACGGGCACGATTTCCTATAAATACCGGCTTCCATACTGACTTGAGCGTCGGAGTGGCTTTGCAGGTACCCCCCCCCGGGGGCTCAAACAAACCTCTAGCAAGGTAGCAGGAGACCTACCAACTGCAGTCAACTCAATACTGCAAGGTACAGAACATTGGCGACCACAGTGGGAGATATATATCTTTCACATCATCACTACTCCTTGACCTTTTCTCTTGCTACTCCATGGCTCCCAGAGGCAGACCCCGGATTCAAAGCGTTGCCATACCCGCACCCCGACCAGAGAGTACTCCTGAGGGCAACGTCGCCAGCCTGCCTGACGAGGATACCAGTCCGCCTGCCCAACCCTCGAATGTGAGCCAACTTTTGGATCTCCTGGCTAATCGCACTCAAGCTATGCTGCAGCAGGAAGCTCGCCTAAGGCAGATTGAAAGGCGTGTGGCTTCCCTGCCTGAGCAGCCTCCCCCGACAACGGTGGCTTCAAGGCGCCATCGGTCTCCACCTCGAACGCACGACGTCCATCGTTCCCCCCAAGGCGAAGGCACGTGCATCGATCTCCCCCTCGGCGACGCAGGCATGGAGGATTGGGCTCGCCACCAAGGACCCCTCCATCCCCTCCATATGATACCTACCAGCTTCACGACTCCCACTCCAGGACCTCCTCACGTGCATCCCCTAATTCTCGTGAGAGGTCAAGGAGTCGGGTCAATACCCACTTGAGGCACCACCGGGGATCGCCATCGAGGAGATCCCCCGACCGGCGCAGGTATCGAGATTCAGACTATGAAGACACCTCCCCTCGAAACTCAAGATGGTTTTCCGATGAAGGACCTTTCACTCGAAGGGTGGATGAATGCCGAATCCCGAGGGCCTTGGAAAACCTGCTAGCTCTCAAGATGTATGATGGAACCAGAGATCCAGACCGCCATCTGGCACACTTCTCCCTGATGATGCGCTATAGAGGCGCCAGGGAGCCTGTTCACAGTAAAATTTTGCCCCTCACTCTCGAAAATTCTGCATTAGAGTGGTTTCAAGAGCTAAAGCCAAACTCCATCTCCTCATGGAGTCAGCTGGCAAGAATGTTCACAGCTCGTTTCACTGCCTCCCGGTTGAAACCCAAATCTGAAGAGGTTCTTAGGGCAATCAGGCAGGGAGAGAAAGAAACACTTAGAGAATATCTGGAAAGTTTCAACAATGAGGCTGCCAACGTCAGGAACCTTGAAGACAAAATGAGGCTATTTTGGATGAATGATGGCCTCAAGAAGGGAAGCCTGTTTCAAAGGGACGTGGGGGTTAACAAACCCCGAAGCTTTGACGAGTTACTTCGGAAGGCACAAAAGTACATGGACTAGGAAGAAGACAACATGGCGTACCAAGAGGAAGCAAAGGTTGGCAGTAAGGAGGAAGAGCTGGCTTACAAAGCCATTGAAGAACCATGGCAGAAGGGAACCCAAGATGAGAGAATTCCTCGGGAATCCCGACCCCGACAAGGTCGATTCTCAGAGTACACCCTGCTAAACACATCCCAGGCTGAGATCCTTGCCGAATACGTCGACGCGGAGTTTCGGGACATCAAACAGCCCGAACCTCTCGTGCAAAGGAAAGGCCGAACCTCTAAGAAGTATTACCGTTATCACAAAAGTTATGGGCACGGTACCAACAAATGCAACACCCTCAGGGATGACATTGAAGAGCTGATCCGCGAAGGGAACCTCGCCCAGTACGTGAATGAAGAAGAGGATGAGACTCGTGACTCTGAATAGAGAGCATGGCATCAGGACCTGAACCTAGAGCTAGACCTAGTTAAGAATTTTGTTGTTTGGGCGCAAATGCGAAATGTAAAGCTCGATATGAATGATTAACAAAGTTCATTTTGCAATTACAGTTTTTACTCTAGCTCACTAGCATTAACACTTGTTCCAAAGAAAATTCCTTAAGATCAAGAAAGAAAAAGGGTCCAACTCCATAGTTAAGGTGCCTAGTAATAGAGTCAAAAGTGTCATGGCACGCCAAAACAAGTAAGTGACCTTGGTGGTCACAACCCCTTGGGGGTGTTCTATCTGGGCCGAGTCCCGGTAAACTGTGCCAAGGGTATACTTCAAGCTGACCTTGGTGGTCACAACCCCTTGGGCGAGTTCTATCTGGGCCGAGTCCCAGTAAACTGTGCAAAGGGTATTCTTCAAGATGACTTTAGTGGTCACAACCCCTTGGGCGAGTTTTATCTGGGCCGAGTCCCGGTAAACTATGCCAAGGGTATTCTTCAAGATGACCTTGGTGGTCACAACCCCTTGGGCGTGTTCTATCCGGGCCGAGTCCTGGTAAACTGTGCCAAGGGTATACTTCAAATTGACCTTGGTGGTCACAACCACTTTGGACGAGTTCTATCCGAGCCGAGTCTTGGTAAACTGTGCTAAGGGTATGCTTCATTACAAATTGTCACGGTGGACGTCCACAACTCAACTGCCTAAAGCAAGCCAAACTTAGCGACTATCTACTTGAAAAAATCCTAAGTCCAACGAAAAGGCGCACACGCGAGAAATCACTAGCAAAGCATGAGACCCTGAGGTCACGGACACCAGAGATACGCCCCTACAAGGATGCTGTCTATTCTGCAGAGCATAACTTTGTCTGTGTTTATCCGATTAAGGCGTGTAAGCATGTGTTGGAAAGCCAAAGAGAAGAGCTACAATTCTTTTGTCGAACTCAAAATCCAATTCTTATGTCTTGAAGGCCTAAACTGCGAAATACATGCATGTGCGGGATACCTATGCTTGGCCTCCCTCTCAAAGGTGACCGGGCCTCCCTCTGGGTAATGTTGCCGGCTCTCTCTCTCTCGCTCTCTGCTCGGTTCTCCCTTACACTCCTCGGGCCCGTCCACTCACTTCCTTTGTACAAAGTATGATATCATAAAATTATGTTGTGCGATGGTGCAAGTTGGCACATGTGATGGGATAAATGATGATTAGTTCACTATGATGGCACACGTGATCGCACTATAGCTGACCGGGACTAATTAGTACACGTGATGGTACTATAAAAGAAAAGTGGGTGTTGTTGCCACATTATTATACAAGTGAGTAGTCACTCCACTAGGTACTCAAGCTTGCTCGTTGTAGACTTGCTCAACTAGGAGGGCCGACCACCTCCCTAAAAGCCTCCTCGGTCTCCCTCTCTCAAACTAAGAGGGCCGACCACAACATTTCTTCTCATCGGTGTCTCGGCCTAGACGCGCTATGTTTTTGATCCTGAAAAAATCACGAGACAAAAGGATTAGCATAAAGATAGCACACTTCATTGGTACGAGAGAAGAGATCACAAAAATGGCATGTGAGGGAATCAAAATGATGAGTAAAGTGATGGACTTGGCATGAGAACGAAAAATCAACTCTCTGCTCGCCCCTCACTCTCTGCTCGTCCCTCAGCTCTGCTCGCCCCTCAGCTTTGCTCGTGCATGGAGTGATGGACTTGGCATGTGAGGGAATCAAAATGATGAGTAAAGTGATGGACTTGGCATGAGAACGAAAAATCAACTCTCTGCCCGCCCCTCACTCTCTGCTCGTCCCTCATCTCTACTCGCCCCTCACTCTCTGCTCGTCCCTCAGCTCTGCTCGCCCCTCATCTCTGCTCGTCCCTCAGCTCTGCTCGCCCCTCAGCTCTGCTCGTGCATGGAGTGATGGACTTAGCATGTGAGGGAATCAAAATGATGAGTAAAGTGATGGACTTGGCATGAGAACGAAAAATCATCTCTCTGCTCACCCCTCAGCTCTGCTCGTCCCTCAGCTCTGCTCGCCCCTCAGCTCTGCTCGTGCATGGAGCGATGGACTTAGCATGTGTGGGAATCAAAATGATGCATGGAGTGATGGACTTAGCATGTGAGGGAATCAAAATGATGCATGAAGTGATGGAATGAGCAAGTGAGGGAATCCAAATGATGAGGAAAATGATGGACTTGGCATGAGAAGGAAAATTCAATTCTCTGCCCGTCCCTCACTCTCTGCTCTCCCTCACTCTCCTGCTCGCCCTCTCATCTCTGCTCTCCCTCAACTCCTGCGCGCCCCTTCACTCTCTGCACGCCCCTGCATCTCTGCGCTCCCCTTCACTATCTGCACGCCCCTGCATCTCTGCGTGCCCTCTCATCTCTGCTCTCCCTCAGCACCTGCGCGCCCTCTCATCTTTGCTCTCCCTCAACTCCTGCGCCCCCTCTCATCTCTGCTCTCCCTCAGCACCTGTGCGCCCTCTCATCTCTGCTCTCCCTCAGCATCTGCGCGCCCTCTCATCTCTGATCTCCCTCAGCATCTGCACGCCCTCTCATCTCTGCTCTCCCTCAACTCCTGCGCGCCCTCTCATCTCTTCTCTCCCTCACACCTGCGCGCCCTCTCATCTCTGCTCTGCCTCAACTACTGCGTTCCCTTCCATCTCCTGTGCGCCCTTCATCTCCTGCACGCCCCTCGTCTCCTGCGCGCTCCTCATCTCCTACTCGCCCCTCAGCATCTGCTCGCGCCTCATCTCTCTGCGCGCCTCCTCTATGCGCGCCTCCTCCATCTGCTCACCCTCTCTGATCACGCCTCCATCTGCTCGCCCTCTCTGATCACGCTCTCTCTGCTCGCCCTCTCTAATCGCCTCCCCTCTCAAACGCGCGAAGGGACAAATTAGGTCAAGATTAAACAAGAGAGAAAGAAGGTACCTCGAAATTTCCGTTTGTGAAACGTGATCAGTCTTGGACAGCGAAGAAGAAAACGTGATCAGGTCAAAAGGAGAAGTTGTGGTCTCCCCTCACTCTTCCTCTCTCTAAGAAATTTTGTTGTGGCACTTGACAAGAGGAAACGGAAAAGGGGACCACCCCCTATTTATACAAGGGGGCCTCCCAGGCTTGTACAAATGCACGGGCTTCTATCTCATGTTGGAAGGTACCGTGTCAGGCTAGCTTAAGCAGCAGCCAATGCCTCCACCCCTCGACAGTGGAGGGATAACGAGATAATTAAAAATTACTGGCCATCAATCTCCTCGATCAGCCACCAAAACTAACAGGCCCGACGACGGCACGAGCCGTAAGAGCAGCCCAGCCTGCGAAGGCATCCTTAACGACAACATCAAGTCAAGACCATCCCCCAGGATAGTCTCGACTTGGGGGGCAACTGTTCTAAACTGGACCAAGAGGTCCATTTAGCAATACCAGGAGGTGCACTTATCAATTGGATATGGATTGTTCCAATCATTTCGGCCCATATCGACAACATACAAGCCCAATTAAGGCCATCACACTTGAATGGTTGAGA
Organism: Astragalus membranaceus; assembly: GCA_039519185.1. Classification (NCBI taxonomy): domain Eukaryota; kingdom Viridiplantae; phylum Streptophyta; class Magnoliopsida; order Fabales; family Fabaceae; genus Astragalus; species Astragalus membranaceus. Next base: position 36,970,839 of record CM076852.1, on the reverse strand, counting down.
TCGATTCTACTGATCCGACGATCCACAAACGGGCACGATTTCCTATAAATACCGGCTTCCATAGCCTTCATAAGGTACATACTCTGATTCCTAGCTAAATCATACCTATTCTCAATACTGACTTGAGCATCGGAGTGGCTTCGCAGGTACCCCCCGGCCCCGGGCTCACACAATCCTCTGGCAAGGTAGCAGGAGACCTACCAACTGCAGCCGACTCAATACAGCAAGGTACAGAATAGTTTGTTACAACTTTTTTAAAAAAATGAGAATCTAAAATTTGGTTCAACTAAGAATCTGTTTTGGGTAGCTTCTCATAAAAATCATTAAAGAATAATTATTTTAAAATTTGTGATTTTCATTATATTATAGAAACACAAAACAACTTCTCATTTTCTTAATAATCTCTAAAAATTAATCTCTAAATTATTAACAACAAAATCACTTATTTTTTAACTTGTAACAAACGGGCCCTTATAAAGATAAAATTGGAGGCCAAAAAAGATATTTGTCCGGAAAATTAGAGGCTATAATACCTTTCTAGGGAAAATTTTCTCTCTATCTCTTTATGATCTACCTAATGTAGATTAGTCCTTAGGCGTCTTTTACTGTATCAAGTTAGGCGTCTTTTATAGATTGTCTTAGGCGTCTTTTACTGTATCAAGTTAGGAGATCCATATTAATGCTTTGTTTTTAATTTTCTTTTATTGCCAATGGTATTGTCTAAGCTCTCATCTGTTCTCTTTCTTTTTTATCTTTTATAATAAATTCATGGGAGTACTCTTTTATCCTTCTTTCAGAAGGTTTTAACGAGGCTTCCTTCCCTTTTACTACAAAAATAAAGATAACATATAAATATAATTATACCAACGACACATTATAATTTCTCATCAGCATTAAACTAATTAACATATATCAACAACATGTAAGGTTTCCTTGTTAGAACTAGGTGACTAAATATTCATTTATAACAAACAAATACATTATAAAAAATATACAAAATAATCATTCCGACAATATCTATCGTTGTTTGTCGAGAATCAAAAGTAATGAAATTAAACTAACAATTTTGTAATTTTTTTCCGTTAGGAGAGGGAAAAATGTAAAGTGAGAGAGAGGAAAAATAGAATTAATTCACATTAAACTTTAAACCATAAAAATTAATAAGTGTCAATAATATAAAATACCTAAAAAAATACTTTTAATAGTAAGTAATGTCATCATTGTTTCAACACTTGTACTAGAGCAGTTGGTAGATGAAGTAAATAGTAGATACCTTCATATGCAAATTGTGGAAAACAAAATAATACAGATTCAAAGATATTACATATTGTGCTAATGGTGTCAACACTTGTACAATATACAATATACAATAAGCACAATATGACTGCAATATACATTTGTACAATATTGCAGTCTATTGGTGGCAAATACAATAATCAATATCACTGCAATATACTTTGTACAATATTGCAGTCTAATGGTGTCATATTGTGTTGACTCTAATGGTGTCATGTTGTGCTAATGGTGGCGAATATACATTTGTACAATATTGCAATATACAATAATCAATCATGTTAGAGAACCTCTAATGGTGGCGAATATAAGTGTTCTTAAATGGGGTTAACCTTTACATCCCTTTTAAGCAGTGTTGTTAAAAACGGACTAGACGGTTCAACCGGTTGTACTAGAATCAGATAGTGAGTCAGTTGGTTCAGCCCTATTTGACCCGCAGTCTGAGTGAACTGCCTAGAACCGGATTGAACTTCGGTTAATTGCTTTGAACTGCCAATTGACCCGAATTGAACCAATTGAAATTTGTTTTTTTTTTTAATTTTTATTTACTTTTCCCCCAAAATTGAATACTTTTTAATTTTCTATTTTTTTATTAGCCATCCAATTTAATCATGGTTGAACCGAATGAACCAATTGAATTATGATCGAAAGTCTCGCGGTTTTATGTCGGGTCTGATTTTAAATCCATTGCTTTTAAGACCTATACTCAATATTTGTTTCAATAGTAAATCCTTTAAGACCCAAATTTGAATCCCACAACTTATCCTATATTCATAATACTGTTTTAATAACATTTAATTTAAATCACTACTTATTTTATTTTAAATATAATATCTAGTTCTTTAAAACATTTAGTGAAAATTAAAGTTTTTTGACAAATAGTTTAAATTAAAAATAACTTCATTTGGAGCACAAAAAAAGTTAAGTTCATTTGTTAACTTCTAATTTTAATTAATATTTGCTAACTTCTAGTTTTAATTAATACATAAAAGTTATTGAAAATTTAATTTATTATACACAATTTGTTATACACCTTCGCCCTCACTCTCACAATTTATTATACACAATTTATAAGCAACGGATATGGGTTGTTTTTATTTGAAATAGCGAGTAGTACTGATACATGTTTTATTCGAAATCGATAGACTCATAGACATGCAGAAATAATAGACATGCATGATATTTGATATTTGATGAGGAATACAAGGTTCTAAATAGCTTTAAGGCTTTCGTGGTTTCGGCTGTTTCGGTCGTTGCGATACGTGTTGTGGCCGTCGCGGTGTGAATTAACCACAATAATGCAAAAAATTAATTAAAATTATTTGTACTGTCATATAATATATAATAACATAAATAAATGTTTTTTATTATTATTATAAGAAATTTAAAGTAAACTAAAAAATAACAATATGAATAAGTCAGTATCTAATAACAGTTTATGATAAATTATCTAATAACAGGTCATCTTATATCTTAAAACAAAGTTCATGATAAAATAGATCTTCAAACAAAGTTCATGATAAATTGGATACCTCGAGTTCACATTACATCATAAGAAACTACTAATATATTTGAAAAAAGATTACTAAAAAGTTGTTAATTGGATCACTAGTCACCACATGGAAGAACGACGTGCAGGATCATAACTTTCACTATCACCTTCATCATTGTTATATCCACTTCCTCCAAAAACATAATCAAACAATCCAGAGCTTCTTGGTGGTTCTATTTGTTGGTAACCATATGAAGAAGTTGCTGATGAATCACTATAATTCATAGGAGGTTGGTATTGTGGTAGGTTAGGATTTGCCATATAGGGATAATACTCATGTGGCATGTAAGATGGATGTTTGTAATATGATGGATAATTACCTTGACTACCATCAGATTGTGCAGCAATACCAAAATCACCAAATGATTGAGAAACACTAGACGAAGAAGAATCCTCCATTGGGGTCGCTTCATGTCTTCTCACTACAAGAAAATCGACGATTTCCGACAGCCATTTTCGTCGTAAATGCAGCGTTTTTCGTCGCAAATTGACGCTTCCGACGAACTTTCCGACGGACAAAAATCCGTCGCAGAAACGCTCGTCGCAAATCATTTTCCGACGGATTTTTTCGTCGCAAATATCTCCGTCACAAATTCGTCGGACATCCGTCGCACACTACTAGAAAAATTGTTTTTAAAGGGGAATTTTTGAGATGAATAAATATCCGTCACTATTAGTGAGGGATTTAGCTACGAAAAAATGAAATCCATCACCTGCGCCTCTGGGTTACATTTGTGACGAATATAGAGACGAAAAAATATCCCTCGCTAAATATTCCGTAACTAAATTCATCACAAAATACTGAAAAGACGTTAGAGACGGATTTAGGGAGGAAATGTATCTCTCACTAATAGTGAGGAACCTGGATCCATCGCTAACTAACAAATTAACAAGCACGCCGTTGTTTTTTTCACTTCCCTCCCACTAACTTTCACTCTGGCTTTTATTTTTTATTTTTAATTTCACTTAACCCTAACTCTCACTCTAGAAGCCTCCTCTCACGCTCACTCCATCACCACAACACTCAACCTCACCACTGCACTCACAAAAACCCTCACCACCGCCACACACTACAACAAAGGCATTTTCCCTTCCTCGTGTAATTTCCCTTCCCTTCACCGCGTGATTTTCTCTAAAGAGCACGAAAGAGATGATGGAAAACCCAAGTTAGAACCCTAATCGTATTCAAGATCCTAAGTTAGAACTGTATTCCTCCCTCAAATCTCAAATCATATTCCTTTTTCTGCAAAAAACCCTAATCGCACGAAATCGCATTTGCTGCCATCGCACCAAATCACAGTGACATCGCATTTGCTGGATAGAACTTAGGGTTTATTGCATCAAATCGCACCAAATCAGACTTTCATTCACTGCAACATCTCTACATTGGTGAGTTTCAGCTTCTTCGTATCTTCGTTGGTGAGTCTCACTGCTTTATTTAGTATTTGTGTTTGAACTCATGTTAGTTTTAGTTATATGAGATTGTAAATCTGTTTTAATTAGTGTGAATATGTTTGAATCTGTTTTAATTATATATGCGTGATGTTTGAAATCGTATATTTACCTTGATGTTTTTATGGCATTGTTCTTCTGGTATTTTTTCAGAAATGGTATTGCTTTGGCTTAGTAAGCTTAGTAAATTATGGCACATTGGATTGCATCTCAAAGCTTTATTGAAGACGTCTTCGGATCAGGGAATCTGGATTGGCTTCAAAGGTTGTGGCCGTTAGCATGGGACCCTCTCAATGTTTTGATACTCTTAGAAATGGTCTTGCTATGGGAGCTGACAGAGGCATCCATGTGGAGACTAATAATTATCTCTATCCAATAATTGTTGCAACGGTTTTGAAGAAACTTATGGAGATTGAGAAACCGGGCCTTTTGATTCTTGGCAACAAGGTATTCTACTTTTATTTTATTTTGTTGGAGAGAGGGGTGTTTGTGAAAGTTGAGATCTATGCTTATTTGTGTTTGATAGACTGATAGTATTTCATGATTAAATGTATGTTTAGTTGTTTGATTGTTTAATTTTCAATGGTGTTGAGTATAATGGATACTTCTGCTTTTGCTTTGCCTTGTTGAGGTGGGGTTTTATTGAACTAATTATGTTTCTTTGTTCTTTTACATCTTTTTAGTTTTTAGTGTAAGGAAATGAAAGAATTGGAAAGAAGAAGAGAGCATTTTGTGTATTATTTTTTATTTTCACTCTTTCTCTTGTTAAGATTGCTAAGAAGTCTTGACCAAAAAGAAAAGATTGCTAAGAAGTACATGAAGTTAAGAGTCTGGTTGACCTGTTGTGAAATAAACAAAAGATGTCATAGGAAACAATGGCAGATGTAGAGGGAGGGGGGTCAATTGTATACATATGATATGCTTCAGTTAAATAGGGGCATAATCATATCCTTAGCCAGCCGACTATATATGATATGCTTAAGTTATGTATCATTTTAGCATGTGGTGATCAAAGGTAAAATGATCTTGTTGAATACCAAATGATCTTCTGTTATGTATCATTTTAGCATGTGTTGATCAAAGGTAAAATGATCTCCATTCTCAACTTCTGTTTGATCAAAGGTAAAATGATCTTGTTGAATACCAAATGAATTTCTTCAGGAATACTAAGCATGTGGTGATGGAATATATTTCTGTTCTGTCAGCAACAGCGTATGGACTGAGGTTTTAACTTTTTTGTCATTTTTGATTTTTCTTATTGATTTCAACAACTGTTGATTCAAATCAAATCGTTTTGTTAACTGTACATGTTGGTGGTTTATTTTATTCCAATGCTACCGGTTAGTGCAAGTTTGTTTTGTTATTCTGTAAATGGGGTGGGATATCAAAGACAACTATATGAGAAAAGGAACAATTATGCATTTGTTTTTTCTCTTTTTGGTTTTTAGTTAATGTATGCATGCATGGCTCTTTTTTTGTAGAGCTGCCATTTGGAGGCGAAATCTTCAGTTAATATCCTAATCAAGACTGCAAATGATGCATCACACACATTACACAAGACAACAGGGGCTTTGAAGGACATGGAAAGCAACTTGAAGAATGTCAATGCCAAGGTTAGATGATGACCAATATTCAACATGCATACTTTAAGTTCCCATTATTATTTGATTTGATCATTCACTCACAAGTCACAGATCACAATGTCACTGAATATAATATTGTGGCGTGTCCTTTCTTTTCTGTAGTCACTATATGGGAGAAGATTTGGCTTCCATGAGCCTCAAAGAACTTCAAAGTATGGAGCAGCAGCTAGATACTCCTATCAAGAAAATATGCACAAGCGAAGTATATGTATGTATATATATATATGTGTGTATGTGTGTGTATATGTGTGGTTATATAAATTGACACTGACTAATTATAGAAATAATATATAATCAATATGTTGACTGCAGAACCAACTGATGTCACTGTGATCACTTGCTTGTTTGTCTAGATGGATAATGAAAACTGATATGGACAATTGTGCTCTCATTTATGGTGTGGTTTGGTTTATTTATGATGCTAATAGTTGTCTATTTTGATTAATTTAACTTTTTGTTTAAGTACTAATTAGAATAGAGTAAATTTAACCTTACACTATTTTTGAAGACGGATCGACTACATTCTTTTGTTCATTTTTTAAAATTTAACTTTATAAAATAGGATGCTAAGTCTATACTTAGATATTCAAATGCCCAACTTGTGAATGTGATGTTAAGGATGAGGACAATATGAGCAAGCCTGCATGGTTGGCTGGTGAATCACAGAGAGCCACTGACTTTGATACTTCCCCAGATTTTGATCCTTTTGTAAGTATCAACTTACTTCTTTAGAGTTCTCCAATATATATATATATATATATATATATATATATATATATATATATATATATATAGTGATAAATTTATGGTTAATTCAGTTGATTGTTAATGGTTGCAAATTGCAACACATTGTTATTTCTATCAACTAAGGTTAATATTTTTTAACCACTTTTTTAACCACTAGGTAACTGCATTAACCAAAACCAGCAAAATTGTTATTAAATTTGTGTCCTAACTTGATGTTAAAAATCACTTCTAACTCCATGGCCCAATGGATAAGGCGCTGGTCTAAAAACCAGAGATTCTGGGTTCGAACCCCAGTGGAGTCGTTTTTATTCACATTAAGAAATATGTAGTACTTTTAAGAAATTTGTATAACTTTCAAGTTTAATGAATTGATGGAATTTTGTGTTGGTAGTACTTCTAAATTTAGTGAGGGATTGTTCCCTCGCTATTAGTGACGGAAAAATTCCCTCTCTATTAGCGACGGAAAATTTCTCTCTCTATTAGCGACGGAAAAATACCTCTCTATCAGTGACAGATTTTTCCCTCTCTATTAGCGACGGAATTTCAAAATCCCTCGCTAAATATTTAGTGACGCCAAAATTGGCTACGGATTATGGGCCGTCGCAAATTTCGTCGCTAAACCAATTAGTGACGGATTTTTGTTGTTTAGTGACGGATTTTGGCCGTCTCTAATTTTTGTTTTTTTAGTAGTGGCAAAGTTTTGTCGCAAATTCACCGCAAATCCGTCACAAATGTTCGTCGCAAATTCATCGCAAAAAACCATTTCCAACAAAAATGTCCGTCGGAAATCCGTAGGAAATTTAAAAAAAAAATAAAATCATACATCCAAAATACTATTTAATAGTGATATCTATACATCCAAAATACCAGTTAATCACACATCCTCTAAAAATACTAGTCACTACCAAAACAATATCATCACTATGGATGAACCTAAGGAGACCAAAATCACACATTAACTACGGTTTCTTCCTTCATTCCATCAAATTGAATTATCAATCACACCATTTTGTGCCAAAATGAATCAAGCCTTAAGAGAAAGAATCTGTGATAATAAACAGATTCAACACTATCAAACTAGCAGAAGCATAAAGTCGTAAACTACCACTACAAAAAAATTGGTCATTTGCGACGGACATTAGCGAGGGAATGCAATTCCCTCGCTAAAACTGACATTAGCAACGGAATTTGCGAGGGAATAAGGGTCCTCGTTTATTAGCGACCGAACAGTCTGCCGCTAATTGTTTGGAGGGAAACTGAAATCAGAACAGCACAGAAACCGAAAGAATTAGCGACGGAAATACTGGTCCCTCGCTAAATATTTTGACCGTTCCAGCCTTGGTTAGCGTGCAGGAATTAGCGACGGAATTGTCCCTCGCAAATTCCGTCGCTAACCCCAATTAAATAGAATCAGATCCTATTTTTCTCTCTCTGTTTGCTCTTCTCTTCACTCCCTCACTCTTCTCTCTCATGAACCCCAACTCCACCACACCATTTCCAGCACCACCACACCACCACACCGCCGCCACCACACCACCACAACCCACTGTCGTCATCGCTCCTCTCTCTCTCCTACGCGAACGTCGCTTCCTCTCTCTCCTACGCGAACCTGTCTCTCACCGGAGCTCTCCCTTTTCGCCACCACAGGAGCTCGCCCTCTTCACCACCACCGGAGTTCTCCCTCTTCACCACCGGAGCTCTATCTTGGAGGTTTTGATTTTTACTGATTTTGATTTTTTTTTTTGACCAACTTATTTAAATTTTTTTGATATTGTTTTGTTAGGATTTGTAAAATTAGTTTTGCGATATTGTTGTTTGGTAATTTTAGTGAATTTAGTTTTGTGATATTGTTGTTTTGTAATTTTAGTGAATTTAGTTTTGTGATATTGTTGTTTTGGGTAGGGTTTTAGGTTTGGGTAGAAATTGAAATTGTGTTTAGAATTAGAAATTGAAATTGGGTAGAAATTGAAATTGTGTTTTAGGTTTAGGATTTATTGAAATTGTGTAGGATAAAAATTTGAAGTTGAAATTGAAATTTTTTGTTGAAATTGAAGTTGTTTTATTGAAATTGAAATTAATAGTGAATTGATTTATGTTTTTTGCTTGAAATTGAAATTAATAGTTGAAATTGAAGTTGATATTGAAGTTGTTGTTGATATTAATAGTTGAAATTGAAGTTAGGTATTGAAATTGAAGTTGAAATGGTTTAGGATTGAAATTGTTGGTGTTTGAAGTCTCACAACCTCACCGGAGTGCGCACCGTCATCGAACCACGTACCGCACCGGACCTCAATCTCATAACGGTTAGTTTCCAAAATAAATTAATTGTTGTTTTCATGAACCCTAGGTTAGATGACTGTGTGTTGTTGATGGAAAAGGATGAGGTGATGTCGTCCCTCACCCTCGTATTTTGCTCGAAATCATCTCCATTGAGATAATTGCGAGGCGATACTAACAATTTTAAGGTTGGGAGTTAGAAATAACTTCGATCCTTCACTACTTATATGGAAAAGGGTTTTGTTTGATCTGTCCTTAACCCCCATATTCGGCTCAAAATCATCTCCACTGAGATCATATCGATGCCACTAACTTGATAGATTATTGGGAATGTTAAGGGAATCTAACACGTTTTCTTAAATGCGTGTAGATGAATTTGTATGAATTTCATCGTGAATGGGTGTATGATCGGTTATATCCGAGAAGAGCGGGTTTGAAGGAATCTTTTGTAATTGGGGTTGAACAGTTTCTTGTGGTAGCGTGGCGACATGAATTGGCTAAACGGGAAAAGGGGGTTAGATGTCCATGCTTAAAATGCGATGGTGTACCTATTAGGACCGATAACGATATCAGGGAGCACTTGTATCAAGGGGGGTTTAGGCCTAATTATTGGATTTGGGTGGACCATGGAGAACAACGACGTCAAAATTTTGAGGTAGGGGCTTCAAGCAGTTCTGGTGTTGGTGTTCCACGTAATGAAATTTTTGAGTCGATGGAAAAAATGATTTGCGATGGTCTCAAGGTGAATGTGCCATTTGATGAGCCTCAATATGACGATCATGATGAACTTCATGAACCCTAGGTTAGATGACTGTGTGTTGTTGATGGAAAAGGGTGAGGTGATGTCGTCCCTCACCCCCATATTTTACTCGAAATCATCTCCATTGAGATAATTGCGAGGCGATACTAACAATTTTAAGGTTGGGAGTTAGAAATAACTTCGATCCTTCACTACTTATATGGAAAAGGGTTTTGTCTGATCTGTCCTTAACCCGCATATTCGGCTCGAAATCATCTCTACTGAGATCATATCGATGCCACTAACTTGATAGATTATTGGGAATGTTAAGGGAATCTAACACGTTTTCTTAAATGCGTGTAGATGAATTTGTATGAATTTAATCGTGAATGGGTGTATGATCGGTTATATCCGAGAAGAGCGGGTTTGAAGGAATCTTTTGTAATTGGGGTTGAACAGTTTCTTGTGGTAGTGTGGCGACATGAATTGGCTAAACGGGAAAAGGGGGTTAGATGTCCATGCTTAAAATGCGACGGTGTACCTATTAGGACCGATAATGATATCAGGGAGCACTTGTATCAATGGGGGTTTAGGCCTAATTATTGGATTTGGGTGGACTATGGAGAACAACGACGTCAAAATTTTGAGGTAGGGGTTTCAAGCAGTTCTGGTGTTGGTGTTCCACATAATGAAATTTTTGAGTCGATGGAAAACATGATTTGTGATGGTCTCAGGGTGAATGTGCCATTTGATGAGCCTCAATATGACGATCATGATGAACTTCCAAATGAAGAAGCACAAAAATTTTATAATTTGTTAAGAGATTCAAACAAACCGTTGTTTGAAGTCCATGAGTAATATTTCTGAGGTGGGTTTAGACTATGTGACTGAAATGATGTTGGAAGCGACACCTAATAAGGATAATTTGCCAAAAAGTTATTATGAAGCAAAGATGTTAGTTTCGAAGCTGGGATTGAAATTTAAGAAGATTGATTGTTGTGAGAAAGGGCACATGTTGTTTTACAACAACGAATTTAGTAAAAATGATGGTGAGCTACTTGAATGCAAATTCTGTGGAAAGCCAAGGTATCATGATCGTAAAGGGGAAAAACGAAATTATAAACCTATCCCTGTAAAGTCGATGTTCTATTTGCCTATAGTTCCAAGGTTGCAAAGAATGTTTGCATCGACCGAAATGGCGCAGAAAATGACTTGGCATTATGACAATATGCGTACCTCAGACAACATTTTACGCCACCCATCCGACGGTGAAGCGTGGAAGCACTTTGATCAAGTGCATTCAGATTTTGTGTCAGACCCACGGAATGTTCGGCTTGACTTGTTCTCTGATGGGTTTACTCCATATATCCAAGCATCGGTGTCACCCTACTCTTGTTGGCCAGTCATTGTTACCCCTTACAATCTTCCTCCTGAGATGTGCATGACTAAACCGTATATGTTTTTGACTTGTCTGATACCTGGTCCATCCAATCCAAAAGCTAACATTGATATCTTTTTGGAACCTCTGATTGATGATCTTAAGAGATTGTGGGGGAGTGTTTTGACATATGATGCAGCACGAAAGAAAAATTTTATGATGAGAGCCGCATTGATGTGGACAATTAACGACTTTCCTGCTTATGGTATGTTGTCTGGTTGGGGGACTGACGGTAAATTGGCTTGTCCCCACTGCATGGAACACACAAAGGCGTTTACGCTAAAGTACGGGGGCAAGAGTTCTTGGTTTGACTCGCATCGCAGATTCTTACCGCATTGATGTGGACAATTTTATGATGAGAGCCGCATTAATGTGGACAATTTTATGATGAGAGCCGCATTGATGTGGACAATTAACGACTTTCCTGCTTATGGTATGCAGTCTACTCGACAGGAGCTGCAGTCTACTCTACAGGAGCTGCACGATACTCGACAGGAGGTCAGGACCTCTTCTGAGGCGATGAAAAAGATGCAGCAAAACATTGAGAAGGTGAGCCGTAGGCAGGCGATGATGTTAAAGTATTTTAAGAAGATGCAGCAAAATCAGCAGCAAGATGAGGAGGAAGATGAGGAGGAAGATGATGAGCAAGATCAGGAGCATGCTGAGGAGTCTGATTGTGGCAGCTTTTAGTGTTGTTGATTAACGTTTTTGTTATAACATTTCAGATTAAGTGTTGTGGATTCAAATTTTATTCTCGTAATTTTTATTTATTGAAGAATTTTAATTTTAAACTGTTTTATGTATTTTAGATTTTATTATTTATTAATAAAATATATAGGTATAAAAGCAGATTAATCAAAAAAAAAAATCAATCAGATGGGCATTAGCGAGGGAAATTGGACGCGTGGCTAGGCGTTAGCGAGGGAATTAGCGAGGGAAATTGGATGCGTGGCTAGGCATTAGCGAGGGAATTAGCGAGGGAAAGTGGACGCGTGGCTAAGCATTAGCGAGGGAATTAGAGAGGGAAAGTGGACGCGTGGCTGTCAGAATTTTCCCACGTGGCTGCCATTAGCGAGGGAATTAGCAAGGGAATGGTCCGTCGCTAATTAGCGACGGACTCAGATTCCCTCGCTAATCCCGTTAGCGAGGAGCAATTTGGCGACGCAACAGGTCCCTCGCTAATTCCCTCGCTAACGGTCATTAGCGTGGGATTTTGGTCATTTTGCGAGGGAAATTTCCGTCGCTAATAACCAATTTTTTTGTAGTGTACTTATGTTGTAGTAAACCATCAAACACCTTAATTAAATCAACACTAAATAAATTACACTATCAAACTAGCAGAAGCATAAACTAGCAAAAGCATAAAGTCATAAACTAGTAGAACCATCAACTATCAACAATGATAATAAACCAACCTACAGTAATTATTTTTTCCAAACAATGATAGTAATGTTTTCATAGAAATTACTCTTTTGAATGTATTTCTCTGCAGCAGTTAGAATGTCATCTAGCTTAGCAAAGGTATCTCTTTTCCTTGGAACGTACCAGATGTTGATGGTTTGAGGATTAACAAAAAAGGGCCTCACAGACTCCAATCAGCTTTGCATATGCCCATATAAGAAGCACCACTAAAGTAAGAAAGAACCCGTCAACAGACTCCAATCAGCTTTGCATATGGCCATATAGGACTCCTGAAATATATATTTTGAAAATTCAACCAAAAGTTCAATACTTCGAGTCAGCAATACTGACAAGGAACTCATACAAACTTGATATCATGCAGGAAATGCATTACAGGAATTCAACATTGGCCTCTTTCTAGATGCATTATAAATTATACTATGCATTGAAGCCTTCTTATAGTTATAATGCATTCTATAACCTCTAAAAGTAAAAACGTTATATTGGAAAGGTTCATAGATAGCACGGGTGTATGACATATGACAGAGGTACCTTTTTTCCAAAAAACAAAGTTCCTTAGAACTAGTAACAATATACTAATATGTAAATAGTTAACCACACTTTCTTAAGATATGACAATAGCATTCAAGAAAACTATTATGATACTGTGAACTCTCCTAAAAGAACTATGATAAACAAGCAAAACCATGAAATAGGATACTAAGAGTAAAAGGGTATTATACCATTCAAGACGTTTATCAAAAGTAAGTTCAAAAAGGGTGATCAAGGGTATTATACCACTCTGTAGGGCTTCATCTTGGGTTGTAGAGGATCGTTCTCGACCAGCTCTGTCTAGCTGAGGTGGTCACACGAGACTTGGTAGAGGCGATGAGATTTCGCCAGCACTCTACAAAGCAATAGAAGAATCAGTTATTTATGTCGTTATTCTATCTAGCCACTTTGCTTCTTCCACGTGGTGTTTGGATGAACTTACAAAGATACTCAAATGCAAACAGAGGTATGGAAAGGATGTGATACCTATCTTCTATAAGGTGGATCCATCATATGTTAGGCATCAGAGAGGAAGTTATGCAGAAGCTTTTGTTCAGCATCAACATCGATTCAAGGACAAAGTGGATGCCTAGAAATCTGCTCTAACCCAAGTAGCTGGGCTCTCCGGCTGGGATTCACAAGTAACCAGGTACTAATTAAATTTATCTGCTCTTACCATTAATCTGCACAACATTTTCATCAACTTGTCCTATGAAAATATAAATGACAAATTCAATAGCAATTACATTATATAACATCACATCTATTGTGACTCTATCAAATCATGTTATTTCTTATTAACTCCTCTAGGTTACGTTTTGAAGGTTTAAGACTAATGCTTTAGTCTTTTTATTATGTGTCAGACCAGAACACACACTTGTCGAACATATTTTAATGGATATTTCAAGAAAAGGGAATGATTGGAATTGATAAGCATATTGAACAAATACAATCTTTGTTGCACCTTGAGTCAGCGCCAGTTCGAATAGTAGGAATTTGGGGAATGGGGGGAGTAGGCAAAACAACAATTGCTAGTGCATTATATCGCAAACTGGTTACTCAATTCAGATCCAGTAGCATTGCAACAATGTTTATCATTTCTCTTTAGTTTACAATAAATATTATATTCTATTCATCCTCTAACAAAAAATCACACCAAGAGAGGGTGGAAAGAACTATTTTATCACGTTGAAGCAAAGCATATGTAAAACACCGACAAAAGCCGTCAAAAAACAAAGCTTCAAAGCATTTTCTTGAAGCTTCCAGATAGCCTGAGATTATATTTGGTGGTGTAATTTAAATTGAACAAATTATTGTATCACAGAGGACAAAGAGGTTTAATTTGAAGAACCTTCCCCTAGATTTTTCAAACTAGGATCAGAAGAAATTTGCAAATGAACTCCTTGACAATATAATTGCATTGTAGTAACAAAAAAAAGAGTCAAAACTTGAAACACTCACTCAAATTAAAATACATGATGAAAATATTCAACTCTAAAATCAAGTACATTTGCATCAAGCACAAACTCAACAGTTTAAGATAACAAGAAGTAAATACGAAGAAGGGGGAGAAGGATTCACTTACCATTGTCGCCGATCAAGAGAAGCTTTATGAGGTAATCGTAATCGGCACGAGCCCTTGTCGGTGGAGCAGCCATCAACTTTCAATTAATCAATGAATCTCTTGGAATTGCAATTGCAGCACTCACAAAAAAAGTATATCTATCCCTAATTCCTATTCACATAAAACGAACAAAATGGAAACGAATTTCACGTTACTTAATTTCCCCCACGCAGAAAATGAATGCAAGAGAGAGATATATACTAGATCCAATATAGAGAGAGAGTTTCCTGTTTTTTAAAAAATATATCAGATTTTTTTATTAACCTGGAGTTTTTTACATCCAAGTTCGAAGTTTCCCCGATTATATGTCCGTTTGTGTAGGGTTGTGCCGTTTGTGTCCAGCTTTGCCATCAGATTTCAAAGCACCACTTGAATCACCAATGCTAGTCAAAAACGACCCTGCATCATTAGCAAAAAAGAAAGAATGAGCTGAGAAGAGATAAATCAACACAAACTCATAACACAACTTTTCTCCCTACACAGCTTCAACCAAATAAAAGTATATGTAATTAACAAAAACCATTAGAATGACTAAAATAACCAAATTACAACAAGCCATCATGCAGCATTTCGTGAAGGAGTGACTTTTTGAAGTCATCTCAATGAGGTTTTGGGCTTGTCTTTGGTCCCCATTCTCAGATAAATTGAACACTTGAAATATTGGTCCAAATATTTGGTATTTAAGAAGGTGCCACAATCCACACAAAACATAACAGATTGAGAGGAATAGAAACTATAGAAAATGTAGCAGTTCAAACTACACATCCAAACAGGTTTTATGCACAATTATGTTTCTATCTAGTGCATAAAGAGTTCAATAAATGATAAAAAGAACAAAGTAGACTTTTCTTACCATGATGGTGCACTTTCAAGTGTGGTTTATCTTGTTAAGTATTAAGTATTAATTACTTTACCTGTATTAGAGATTACCAAATTGAGAAAAGAAGAGAGATTACCAAATAATCATGAGAATTCGAATGAAATGCACACACATTAGTAGTTTGTTAACTACTAAATAAATTAGGGACAAGACAAATTAATATAGAATGAAAGTCATGATATAGAGGAGTCAAACCCAACTTGAGGACAAGATAAAATCAACATCTTATATGCTGATTCTTCTGCTTCAAGCTTGCAAAACAGGAAAAGAGCATATTAAAAAGACATAAATGTTTCAGAGAAAAATAAATTATTATCAATGGAATAAAATATCTTATTCAAACATATCATAAGTATTTAAATGTAAATCCAGAATATAGCAATATCAAAAATATCCATCTATAATGAATGAGAAATATACATATGACATTATGACTAGTATAATATGGTCTCTTGCTTGGAAATTGTGGATTGCTAAACAAAGAAGTCTGATATGTTGTTTCAACAGAATTTTCATCCTAAGATTTTAGGTTCAAACAAATATCAGTACATCATATAGACACATGAGAGTATTCCAACTCTAAACAAGTAGTGACAAAGACAAAATTAGTTCTAGGCACACCTCTGCTGGAACTTGTATCCATGCTATCTATATGCCATCATCTAGAAATTGAACTGTTCGTGAGACTACAAGCAGAAGTGCAGAACTACAATACTTTCTATAAGCAACTGAAATGCAGCCTTCGCGAAAGAATATAACATTATCTAACCAGATCCGACGATGATGTTGTTAACTGGAATTAAGACGAGTTTAACGAACGAAACCAATTGCGGGTCGTACAACAACCTTGGAGAATTTTACAATAGAAAACGCATAATAAAAATTAGGATCCACATTACAGAAATTCGAATCAAGTCAAAAAAGAGGAAATCAAAGATGATTCAAAGAAAAGGAAGATGGAGATTTAGGATTAGGGTTTCACCTTTGCAATTGAGTTTGTGACAGCGCTTGACGAGCCTGGCGCTATCGTTGGCGAATTCTCTGAGCGGATCGAAGACAGAATCGATGGTGAGTTTCACAAACGTCATGAGAGGGCAAGGAAAACCACAACACTGAGAGAATGAAATGAAGAGAAGGAGAGTAAGGTTGAATGATTTACCGAGGGGAAGAAAAACAACAAAGACGATGGCAAGGAGAACCACAGTGATGAGCGATGAGCGACGAGCAGCAAAACGAAGGTTGAGGTACGAGCGAGAACCACGGTGATGAACGATGTGACATGAAATCCCATTTTTCTTATAGTGAACGATCTGGAAACTGAGAAGAGGAAACTGAGAGTGAGAGACGGAGAGGGTGAGAGTGAATTTAAGTTAGGTTTTATGCTTTCCGTCGGAAACGAACCTGAAAATGCCTAAAAAGTCGTGAAATGGGTTAGCGACGAAAATTCTCCATCGGAACTGCCCGGGTTAGCGACGAAAATTGGAATGGTCGAAAAGGTTGGTAGGTAATTATAATTATTCTTGTAGTGTCTACTTTTACTGCGTCTAGCTTGACCTCTGCGCCCACCGCCAGTCATATTCTCACGTGAATCTTCTTCCATTCTTGGAGTCAATAGATTTTCATCACGCCTAACATATGGTTCTTCGTTATAAGAGAAAAAAGGCCCTTCACCTATTCTATGACTTTGATCTAGATTACCATCACAATCATTACCACCACTACTGCCACTATTTCCCTGACTAGGTGGACTTAAAACACCATCACCACCTTCACTAGGTACTTCACCTGAATCCGAAGCATCTCCACCAGCTAGTTCTTCAATCTCATCATCAGAATCAACAGATAGCCATTGGGCATTTTTGGCACTAGTAGAAAAAAAGCATTTTATAACAGGAATTCATATCGGTTTAAAACGAACTGATATTAAAAGCGAGGCGGTGGCAATTTTGTAATTAATTTACAACATTAACATCGGTTGCTTCTGGAACCGATATAGAAACACATTGCTGAATGCTAATGTACATTATTCATATCGGTCGATGCTATAACCTGATGTTGAAAACACTACATTTTTCTTATGCGTTTCCCTTCCCTCTCGCTGAATAACCACAAACCCAAGCTTCCTTCGCGTTTCCTTCCCTCTCGCTGCAAACCCAATCTCGCTGCGCCACTCGGAGAACCACCACCGCCACAACCAAAAACCCTCTCAGTTTTGTGTTTCCCTTCCCCCTCGATGCAAAAACAAGAAACCTAGTCTCGCTACAAGCAAAAACCCAATCAGTTCCTCTCCAAAATCAGTTCCACTCCAATCCAAGGGAGGCTCTGCTAAATCAGTTCGAAATGTTCGTCGCAAGCCTAATCAGTTCTTTCCCAA
Source organism: Astragalus membranaceus (assembly GCA_039519185.1). NCBI lineage: Eukaryota > Viridiplantae > Streptophyta > Magnoliopsida > Fabales > Fabaceae > Astragalus > Astragalus membranaceus. Next base: position 36,952,867 of record CM076852.1, on the reverse strand, counting down.
CTCATGTTCATCATCTTTTGTCGTCGCAAGGTGATTTTCAGCCTCTTTCACTTTTATTGATTTTTATTTATTTCTCCATCTTTATGGTTTTAATGATTCCATTGATGTTTATTTCTTTCTAAATCATTAGGTTTTCATTTCTATAACATGTTATTAATTTAGTTCTCCATCTTTAGGTTTTCATTGATTCCATTTGCTTCCTGATTTTTTTTTCCTTTACTGGTTGCTTTGCGGTTTTGGATACTTTAGGTTAGCGAAGCTTTCCTAGTGTAGATCACCCATCTTCTTGATTTCGTTTTTTAGGGTTTGTGTGATTTGGGAATTGGGAGCCGAATTTGGGGTTTCGTTTTCGTTTTTTAGGGTTTGTGTGATTTCGTCTTCCTTCTCTCCAAGTATTGTAACTGTTTTGTAGCTAAGAAAAGCATCAATTTTTGTACTGCTAAGAAAGGCATATAAAGATTCTGATCTGGGATCGGTTTGTAGAATGGTATTTATCTCTCTCTCGTTTATTTGTATATTCAAACTACTTTTCCTTTTCCTTTTGATTTACAGGGAAATGTCCATCTCTTTCTTTTTGTATTTGTGCTCAACCTCTTGTTGCTAATGCGTTTTTCTCCGTAATTTCCCCTTATGCCAGGCATCCAGAATCATGCAAAAACTCATAAATCCTGATACTGAGCAAGATGTATCAGATCCTCAAAATGAAGTAGTGTCCGTTTTGGAAGACAAATCGATGTTGGAACAGTCTAAACCTCTCACTTTAGTTGATTACTCAAACCTGTTCGGTGAGGAGTTCCGGGTGCTAGATGGTCACTGGGATTGCAGATATCTTAATATACTAGATATCGGGGCAGTGGAAGAAGGGATCTTACATGTTATTTATTCTTGTGCAGCTCAGGTTCCTTACTGTCATATGTTGTATAAATCTTTGGTGCTGGTTTTGATGTCAATATTTGCAGTCTTTTATGTACATTGTTTTGATGTCACGATTTATCAGTTACTGGACTTTCCAGCGACAAGGAGAGTGCACAAGAGTATGCTTCCACTGGAGTTGGTTTGTTAGCTGGATCATCCATCTTGCTTCTCACAGTAGTATGGGGAACCTGTGTAATCGTTGGAAAGCAAAAGTTGAAAAACGACTCTCATTCAAATGCATCAAGAGAAACAATAAAGGAATCATTGACTGGTTTGCTCTTGATTCTTTCTCTATATTTGAATCTCTTAATAGTTAAAAAGTTCATGTCCCTAGTACAAACTAATCTTGTTCTTTTTTGGAGTTTCCAATTCTTCAATTAGCATTCATAATCATACCTTAACTCCTTTATAGTTGTTTGATGTGAATAATTAATGTGTAGCCTTTTTTATTGAATTTCTATATAGGTCATGGCATTACTATGGATGTGGACACTAGAAAGATGGCAAGAATCATGGTTTTCTCTGTTATTACAATCCTCATAATGTAGATTCCTACATTATTCAAGTTCTCTTCCACACCGCGCAATGCGACCTTGATTATTTCTCTTGTCATTGCTGTATCTTTTCTAATCTCATACTTCATATACCAGGTTTATCATCCACTTCCTATTTGCACTTAAGTTGATCCTTAAAAATCACTTTTGTTAAATAACATTGCTAAATGCCAAAATTGACTTATTATGTTTCTTCAATGAATGTGCAGATTTTTAAACCTCAGATAGAGAAAACAAGACTAGAATACATAAAACATGATGATTTAATATTAAGAATTTTCCAACGTGTTGAAAAGCAAACTCTACAGAAGATCCTCACAGGGGATGGGACTCCCAATGTAACTGCTATAAGTGGGTGAGTAAAATTTGATATGGAACATTTCTCAATAGATTAAATGTTCATTTCATTTCCCTTAGTTTTCTAAATAGGTATTTTCTACATACATAACCATAATAATATACTATATTATGCAGACTATACAATGAATTCAGTCAACATTAAGAAATCCAATTAATGACACAACAAAATCCTAAATGTTATTGACTAATTTCGCATGTTCTCTTGGCCATTGTGATGCGCCATTGTGATGCAACAGATTGTTTGAGGAAGTTGATAGCGACAGGGATAACCACGTTTCTAAAGCCGAGTTAGGAAAAATAGTGAAGGAGATTCAGTTTGGTAAGGCTGTAGATGCAGAAGAGGCAGTATCAAAACTCCTTCAAGATCTTGATGTCAACAGAGACAATGAAATAAGTGAGAATGAGTTTGTTGATGGCTTCACTAAATGGATAAATTCAAATTCCAGTCAAAATGCTCACTCAAAATCATCTTCCTCTCATGGAACTCATCAAGTATTTTAATTATTCTTTTCTTTTCTGTTTCTGTTTTTTTTAATCTGTCAAAATACTTGTATATACAAATAGTTGCTGAAATAATTTTGTGTATTATTAGACCTGGGAAGATGTTGAGAAGGTAATGGAAGAGAAACAATCCAAAGGTGCAAAACTTGGATTTATCATGTATGTTTTTCAGATTCTCTTACATCTAACGTCTTATTGCTTTTAAGCATATTTCTTTTTTGGTTTGATCAATATGTTCAACATGTTTGTGATCCTTGTATTTATTTGTTAGGTAGCTGTGAGTGTTTAAAATTACCTAACTATGAATGAAGACAATGAGAATAACCTAGTGCACAATGACAGGTAACTACCACTTCTTTTATTTAGTTATATTATAATTCTTATGCTAAAATTTGGACTTGTGACAACTATAAAATATCAATTGCCTCTTAGTGTTCAACTATATTTGCCCTTTGATTTTGCAGTTCCATTTGTGAAAATGACGATGGATATCAAAGCTTCACTTCATTGACAAAATTCAGAAGAAAGCTCCACTCAGTGGACTACTGGTATTGCTGAGATTCAGCTTCCAATCGAGTATGTTTTTTCACATCTTTTGCCATGGGCGTATTTGTAGTTTGAGTTATTTGTTGAAGATGCATTAATAGTAAGTCTAGCAATGTTTTTGCATTTTTCTTTCAAGTTAAATGCTGACAATGCTTGACTAGTCAGGCTGATAAGTTGAAGTAGCCAGTCCTTCTTGTTGTTTCATGGCAATTAGATGCTGACCATCATTAGTAAATAGAAATAAGTTATTGAATACGTGAATGAGACCTCCACATTCCATTTACAGACTTTTTTTTTCTCTCTTATTTTTTAGGAATCTTCATCTTTGAGAAACATACCAATGGTGATTATGTCTTCTGAAAATGTACCTTCTAGAATTAACAGGTAATAATAGAAAGATAGATTTCTCCAAAAAATGTACCTTCTGAAAATGTACCTTCCTATTTTGCTTTTTATTGTAAATGCTGATTTTGTAAATCCCTATGGTTGTAAATGCTGACAAAATCATGATTAAGATGCTTTTTGTTGTTGGAATGAAATAGCCAGTCCTTCTTGTTGTTTCATGGCAATTAGATGCTGACCATCATTAGTAAATAGAAATAAGTTATTGAATACGTGAATGAGACCTCCACATTCCATTTCATGTATGTTGTATAATGATTTTGCAGAGACTAACATAGACAGCTTTAGTTATTGCCTTTCAAATTCAATAATTTTTTTGCTTTCATGTTCAAGATTGCTTGGTTTTTCTAATTCTGTCAAAAAAAGAAGATGAAAAAGATAGTTGTTTACTGATGTTCCATTATGTTCTTGGATTTTGTGAAACCTGTTTTCCATTTTGGGGGAAGGATTGTTATATCTGATTTTTGTTGTTTTCATTTTTTAATGCTTTCTATTTATTTCTATTATTTTACACCTGTTCTGATTTTGATGTGTTGGAGTTGTTGGAACAAGAAATACTGTAACATTCTTGCCTAAAGAGTATCTAATCTAACTTTCTTGCTAGATGAACTTATGCTCCATGCATTTCATTTATACTAACGTATTTCATGAAAATCCATGGTCCGGAAACATTTAAGTGATGAATCTAAGTGTTTATATTTTTTACAGACATAGATGCCCAAGTCATAGCAATGATTAAGCTTATTGAAGAGGATGCAGACTCATTTGCAAGCGGGCAGAACTGATGAAGTTAGTTGAGGAGTTCTACTGAGCATTAGAATTAGGATTGTAGCAAGTGAGTACTGCAATTAGAATTAAATATTGTTTTTGTATGTAAGATTTGTAGGCTTTGATCTGTTTAGAGCCCAATTCATCCCTTGAATATTAAAAATCACATGATTAGGTAAGTTTGACAGATTTCTTTGAATATATTTTTTTCTGCAGATTTGTGTATTCCACTCTTTATTTCTCTCTCTTTCCTTCAATATCTAAAGTCCTTGAACCTCACTTTTTTTTAAAAAAAAAAGAGACTTTTCATATCGGTTCCCATAGAAAACCGATGTTAAAATTCATTTTTTTTTAAAAAAAGAGACTTTTCATATCGGTTTTCTATGGGAACCGATATGAAAAGTCTCTTTTTTTTAAAAAAGAGACTTTTCATATCGGTTCTAGGGACAACCGATATCAAAACAACTTTTCATAACGGTTCAGGAACCGATATGAAATGTCCCTATTTTTTATATCTCCTTTTTCGGCATCGGTTCGGGAACCGATATGAAATGTCAATTTTAACCGATATAAAAAGCCTTTTTTCCATTAGTGTGGGTTCCATCCAATAACGGCCCCTCTCTCTCCTCAATCCATGGAGACAAATAATCTTCCTGAAATATATGATCAAGGTTGATAGGATTGAAACCTCTTTCAATGTCTTCCTGACTTCTTCTCATGGTGGTCCTCATTTTTAGCTTCATGTTGTAATATGCAAAGACAAGCTTTTGTAGCCTTTGATACTTCAGCCTATTTCTTGTCTTTGTATGTATGTAGCTAAAAGTACTCCAATTTCGCTCACAATTTGAAGTTGAAGCTGTTTGGCTAAGAACTTTCACAACTATATTTTGAAGTTCAGGGGCACAAGATCCATGTATTATCCACCATTCAGCTGAATAAGGAAGATAGTAAGTTACTACATATCAGCGTAACAAAAATAAAGAATATGCAATATTTTCATACTAGGAAATCAACAAGCAAAAATAATAAATCATACCGGGTTTCATTTGAGACCATGCTCTTTGAGCTAGTTGAGTTCCAAATGTTTCTTGTTTATCTTTATAAAGTAACAACTACGAAGACCAATATACCATATAAGTCTTTCTTTCAAATTTTAGTATAATATTATATATTATAAACATATAACTTTAACAAATTTCTCACCTGATTGGTAGCTCTTATTTACCTATCAATATCTGGTTCTAATTTAGTTATTACTTTTGTGGTTCCTTCCATGGTTTCCTCAACTACATGACTTCCATGTACAACTCCGAATTGGAATTGTGGATTGAGAAAATAACCTTAAAAATAAATGAATAATTTGTATATTTACTTTAAAGTCAAACACAAGTATCTAACATAATTGAATATTTAGATACGAACCTGCTGAATGCAAATCAGTATGCATGTAAATCCATCTTTTGTCAATAACTGAATAATAATAGGCATGGTAACGACAATTGTTCTCAGGAGCTTGCTTAGCTCTATCAATTGCTTCATAGAGAAATCCCATGGTAGGTTTATCATCACCATCTACCAACTTTAAAACCTTGACAATTGGTTCAAACACCTTTATTATTTCAGTTGCCTTAGTCCAGAATTCTTAGCTCATTACAATCGTTTTGGCTTGATATGCATCTCCTGATTTATCTTTTCCAAATTTGGAATTCTTGTATTCGTCAGAATCCAACATATTTTTTAAAGCTTGTCTCTCTTTCACAATAGATTCAAGTTGTAGAAACTGTGTAGCAAAACGTGTAATTGCTGGATGAATAATTTCTTTGTCACCAGTATATTTCTTCATCAAATTCACAGTCCAAATATGATTATAGATAAATAAAGTTATCGTTTTTGCATCCTCAAGCAATTTTTTGACATTTGTCTTTTTTCCAATCTCTTCCAAACACAAATCCAAACAGTGAGCTGCACATGGAGACCAATAAAGGTGAGTTCTTTTTTCCATCAATTTCAGACCAGCTGCTTTCAATGCTGCCTCATTATCAGTGACTATTTGGACAACATACTTTTCCCCTACCTCTTCCACCATGTTGTCAAGCAACTTAAAGTAATAATCAGTGTTTCTACTTTCAACATCAGAGGCATCAATAGACTTTAAGAATGCTGTTCCTTGGCTACAATATACTAAAAAATTCATGATATGCATATGATTTATACCATTCGTCCAACCATCACACATTATAGTGACCCATTTTTCTTTCCAGACTGGTTTTAGTTCATCTATATATTTTTGCATCTCCTGACATTCTTCATTCAAGTAGATCTCTGAAATCTCATAAGGAGAAGGGCATTTGACACCCGGTCCCAACTTTGCAGCTTCAGCTAACAAGCCGTGTAGCCAAGGAGAAGTGCTCAAGTTCATAGGCAGACGCTCGTGTATTATCAATTTGGATAATGCTTTTCCCAACTTCTTTCTCGCACTTTTCAACATTCCAACACCAATTTTTGTTTGCTTCATACTCTTACTTCTCTCTAGATCAACATCTACTTGACTCATTCTTTGTTGAATATTTCTCTCTTGATATTCAGATGAAGTTCCACAACTACTGCCAATGCCACTCCTATGGAATCTTTGTCTATCCTCCCATTGTCTATGTGACATCATGATTTCTTCTGTAGCATTTCTCATAGCTGCATCTTCATCAATAAAACCTTCATCTTCATCATCATCACTCCCTCTTAAACGTGAGACAAATTCTTCCTTTCTTTTTCTTTGATCATTTTTCTTTGCTTTACTATCTAATAAAAGCTTCATCATATTTTCTCTCACAAAAGGTCCGACACTAGCACAACGTTTGACTTCTCCTGCCATGTGTGCAAGATGTTCCTTCAATCGAGTTATTCCACCAGTTATTATTCTTCCAAAATATTTACATTGTATACTATTTCTTTTTCTACCTTGCACAACTGTTCCAAAGTGCCAACCAATATCATCACTCGGAGCATCATCTGCTCTACCAATTGGAAATTCTTCTGGTGGATCCATTGTTTAACTAAATTGAAAATAAAAATATATTTATAAATTCAAAATTTAAGAAGTTAAGGACAAAACTAAAAATGTTAAAAAATGACAAAGTCAAAAAACTAAACTAATTTTTTTTGATAGTCACAAAACTAAACTAATTAATAACAACCCAGCAACAACAACCAGCAACCAACAACAAACTTCCAAATAAAATTCCAAATCAAAAACCAATTTCAAATCAAATTCTAACTCATTTATAAATCCAACATATATATATATATATATATATATATATATATATATATATATATATATACACATCATGTACCAATTAGATATTGAATTTCTTGTCAAAAAAAAAATTAGTTTCCGTGTGACTCGTGGTTTTCGTTTCGGGCCTTTGAGCCCCTATTATATTCAAAAAAAAAATATATATACATCACAATAAACATATGTGCCAACAAAAATTACATAAATCCTCATGTACCAAAAGATCAACAAAAATGACAACATATCATCCAATATGAGATACTACAAAATTAGGATATCCAAAAAAAATTACATCAATTTCGATTTGCATTAATCAAACCGGCAACATGACGACACCACTCTCCTTTGAGCTCAGTAAGTTCCTCATCTGAAAATTGAGCTCCACACTCGAGAAAATACTAAAAACATAAAATAAAATCAACTTAGAATTATATCAATATCAATTAGATATTGAATTACTTGTCAAAAAACTATCAAATTACATACATGGATTGGGATTTCCATTTGGTTGTGAGTGATGATGTCCTTCATAAACTTCATTACATAGTACCCGCAATCATAGCCATTTGGTTGTTTGGGACCATATAAAACAAAAGATTACTTAGTTATTAAATTTAATTAATTACATATGCATAAGAATATTGATTATAAACTTACCCTTATTGCTATCCATTTTGTAGAAGATGATGATTTTCTGTACGCAGTCCTGACATCACGCAATCCCCAATAAGCTGTCAAAGCACTGAAACATGCAACATCATATATATAACTATATTAATCGAAATATACATGTTGCGCCCCGAAAAATCCGGTTAAGGATTCCTCAGTTTGACAACGTGAAAAATTTTGAAGCCGCCACCAATATTTATTTTTAAAGACTAAAACATTGGAAAAAGTCTTTTGAAAAAGGCGGATGGTCTTTCGAAAACATTGAGATGTAGGTTCGGGGGTCGGTTAGGTACGGGGAAGGTATTAGCACCCCGCACCTCCTTTCTACCGAAAGGGAACCATTAACTTTGATGTGTGGCTTAGAAAAAGTTGACTTGAAATGATTTTTGTTCTACTTCCTTTCTTTTTATTTCGTTTGAGAAACGGCTTTATTGAGAAGAAAAATATTTTTGGTATCTTTGAAAAGCGGAACAAAACAAAGATTTTTAAAAGGGTGCTTGACGGGTTACGACCCGCTCCTACGTACCCTCTCTGGAAGAGGGATCAAAGCTACGTAGTTCTAGGGAACAAAACAAAGTTTTTTTAAAAGTGTGCTTGACGGGTTACGACCCGCTCCTACGTACCCTCTCTGGAAGAGGGATCAAAGCTACGTAGTTCTAGGCTTTTGCGTTTGGAAAACGGCTTAAGGGTTTTTCGCAATTGAGTGACAAAATGAAGATTTTTTTAAAAGTGTGCTTGACGGGTTACGACCCGCTCCTACGTACCCTCTCTGGAAGAGGGATCAAAGCTACGTAGTTCTCGGATTTTTTGAAAAGTGTGTTTGAGTTTTTGGAAATAAGACTCGAGTGTTCACGAATACCAAACAAGCAACGGCTTCGAGTGGCGTTCATTACTAACTTGAAAGAAAATAGTTGAAACCGGTAATCATTCAAGCAAAGGCTTCGAGTGATTACAAGTAACAACGTTTTATTATCTTTTTGAAATCGTTTTGAAAAAGGGTGAGCATCAGTGATAATTATCACTAATTGCTCGTGTTGTTTTTGAAATTTGGATTAGTTTATGTTTAGTTAAGGTGTGGTAGCTTTCATGATAGTCAAACAAGCAAAGGCTTCGAGTGACTACCACTAATAACTCCTCATTAGCGATCAAACAAGCAAAGGCTTCGAGTGATGGCTAATGATTTATTTAAGAAAATGCCCTAGGTTTTTTTATTGGAAAACATTTGACTTGGGTTTGAAGACTAGTTTTGGAAAAGAATTTGATTTGGAAAAAGTTTTGAAAGATAAGTAGAACATTTCCATCAACATATCAATTTCTAACCAAAATGCAATTCCCTTAATTACACTTCATACATCTATACATAAAAGTGGCCCTTGGCCGAATGCTCCTCATGCAAAAATCAACATCAATTTCATGCTAAAGTTCACAAGTTAGCACACAAACACATCACAAGATGCAACCCTATTCCAATCATATGAGACTACAAGACAAACCTCAAGCAAGACATACATTTATTCAAAGCAAAATGGAATCATATAGAGTAATCCTTTCACTTAGATTAAAGTGCCATGGGCACAAGTGAAAATCAACTTACCCCATCATCAACATCTAGCAATGAGCAAAATAGAACACATAAACCAAGAAAATAAAGTTGAGTCCTTTCTAGCCATCTTCACCACTTAAATTAAAGTGCACTAGGCACTAGTGGTGACTCACATAGCTAAATCATCAACTTAACAATTATTTGCAAACAAGAGTCCATCAAAACAACTTGAGGCAATATTTTTAAACACAAATACAAGCAAAATAAACAAGGAAACAACAAAAACCCTAAATGTCTCATGATTTGCGAGACCTCTACATAACCAAACAACAATTTTATTCTCAACCTAAAAATTAATTGCAAACAAAGATTCCATCAACAACTTGGGACAATCACAGGCCAAATAACCAAAGAACAACTAAAGATCCTAAATAAACTCATGATTTGCGAAACCAAACAAGCTCATGAACTCACAATTTATTTTACACAAAAATGCAAAGCTAACTCAAAGCAACATAGAACAATTTATTTAGTGAGTGAGATGCCAAATCTCACCCACAACAGCCCCTAATCTACATAATAATGCTATGTAATGCAAATGAAATTTGAAAAAGGATTTTAATGCAAGAAAGATGATGAAAATGCAAAGGGTTTAGATATACCTTAGTTCCAAACTAAGCAAGAGTAGCAATGAAGAACAAGAGTAACAAAATCACCAACAATCTTCACAAGTCACCAACCTTGAAGAAACAACCCCTTTGATGATGTAAATGTGGGAGTAAGGATGAAAGAAAGAAGATATATGAATATGGAGTGAGTTTGAGGTGATTTGGTGGATGGAAATTGAAAAGAAAATGGAGGAGGAGGGGTAAGGGGGCTACGGCCAAGGGAGAAGGGAGGAGAGGAGTTAGTGTGCTAGGGTTTTTTCAATGGAGAGTGAGGCTAAAGACTTGTGTGGGCTGATCATATGAAGATATATATAGTGCTCACTTATCATTAAGGGCTTCTAGGTTAATTTATCTCCCTTGTGCTCTAGGATTGCATCTAAATTTTGAACCAAGGGTCAAGATCAAATGTCACATGGATTAGGGGCAATTAGAAAGCACAAAGTGAGGAGAGAGAGGGCTGAGGGGCGCAGCATAAGGAGGGTGGTGAAGGATAAGTTTAATTACAAAAATGTATTTTTCCATGAAGCTTATTACAAGAGTGCCATTTTAATTCAAATGAAGGGTGAGGATTGCATTTAACACTTGAATGGAAGGCCATGATTTAAACACAATTTGCAATCAGTAAAATAAATCAAAAATGGGGGAAAAGGGCTGGAATTCGCAGCACATATGAGAGAGAGTGAGTGGAATTGCAACTTGTACTATTGTACTACACTTGACCTTTCAAAATTCAAAGGAATATTCCGTATTCCTTTCAAGATAATTCTTCTAAATTCTTGCCATTTTGGGCCATGTCCCATGATTCAATGATTGGGCTCTGAATTTTATGATCTCACCAATCCCAAAATTGATTTGTTGACCCCACTCCAAAGGAAATGACCATTTTACCCTTTTGTTCAAAAACCGAATTTCATGCCAAAAATATTCCCATGATGCACAAAAAATACACAACTCCACTCACTTGGACTCACATAAATTCCTCAAGAGATGCATAATGGTTTTTTACCGAGAAATTATTTATTTTAGTGAAATGACCAAAATGCCCTTTTGGTCCCAAAAACCCTGATTTTGCTCCAAACTTCATTTTCACTCTAAAAATGACCCTGAGACCTTTTGGACGACTCTAAAACCCTAGAAATGCATGCATGATGAGAAAATACGTCTTTTTGGCGAAATTACCAAAATACCCTTTGAACAAGGAAAAACCCTAAAAACCCTAGAAATGCTCTAAAGCGCTCTAAAATGCCATGCAATGCTTTTCTAACCCTAAAGTGCATTCTGAAACTTCTAAGATGCAAGCATGATACTCTTCCTAACCTCTAAGATGAATACTAAGACTTGATTTATTTATTTTTATTGAAAATTAGGGTTTTGCCCTAAGCCGGACAAAATTGGGGTATGACAGCTGCCCCTCTTTAATTGGATTTTGACAAGAAATATGAATTGCGCGGGACATATTTCGAGGCAAAATAGAAATAAAGAATTCAGAAATTATACCGATTTTGTCTGCTTAGGGAGACCCGAATTTTCCTCTTTTTCTTTTTCTATCTTTTTTTTGAATAGATGGGTTTGAGAACAAACGGGGAACGGTTAACACTTGGCGCATTAATCGAGAGAGAAAATGACGGACCACTCGGGATCTGAAGGAGCACTAAGGCTCCAAAGGACCACTCAGGGTCTGAAGGAGCACTAAGGCTTTGAAGGACCACTCAGGGTCTGAAGGAGCACTAAGGCTCTGAAGGACCACTCAGGGTCTGGAAGGCTGCCTAGGCCTTAATTGAAGGACCATCGTGGTCTGAAGGAGCGCTACTAGCTATGGTACTAGTAAAACGGTCTGAGGGGGGCCTTTGCATTCGAGCGGCCATGATGGGTCAAGATCAGATCCGGAACTGATATGTTGACCATGAAGGACGTCCGCTGTGTCTTAGGCTGACACAACTAGTCTGAAGGACCACTTGGGGTCGGAAGGACTTACCCGCAGCTCGAATACGAGGTGAAGTCTGCTTTTGAAGGGACACTTGGGTCCTGAAGGGATTCACGAATCCTGTTGGTTGATTGATTGAAATGACCAATGCTGCCGCACTGGATTGAGGTACCTGCATACGTCAGTTGATGCAAGGAATAGTGCATGGAGTATGAGTGCATGTTATGCAAGGGCATGTTATGCATGTGCATGCAATGCTATGCTTTTGGTGTAATGATGAATGTGATGAAATGCTATTTCTGATTCTTCATCTCTTTGATTTTTCTCTGGTCAGCTTTCTTTTTTCTGACTGTTTGTTTTTCTTTATTTTTTTTTCATTCCTTGATCAGCTTTCTTTTTTCTGATCGTTTGTTTTTGTGTTTGCTCTTTTGCTCTTTTGGCTTATTTTCTTTTGCTGGTCCGTCCAACCTGTGAGACTGAGGGATTGATTAGAATTGCGGTGGCATATGAGCCGGGCACCAATTGCTTTGCAATTTGCCATCTGAAATGGTCTATGAGTGCAATTATTCTTTTGTGAACTTAGTTTTCTCAGCTACTTCCTTCTCTTGACTTTTAAGAATTTTGCAATGATTGTGATGTTCTATGATTTATGCACATGTTTTACAGGTCAATGTTATCATCATCATAAAACACTTATTTGAGCAGAAAAAGCAGAGAAATAGAAGGACAAACAGATATGAGAAAGACTGGATTTTATTGATATGGAAACCGGTCGCACAAGAAGTTACGCCGATTATTCAATACATTTGAAGATTTAAACTACAAAAAGACATGAAAAAGAGAGAGGCTGATTTCTGACTGTCCGTCTCTATGGAACAGTGCCAACACTTATGTCTTCGACTTTGATCATCCTTTCATCCAAGTCTTCGGGAGGATTGTTCGCCTTTCTTCCCTTTCTTTGCCCAAGCTTTCTGACCCTAATTTTTGCCTGGATCGCCCTTTGCGGGTTTTCAATCCACCGGGTCGCTCTGATTTTGCCTAGGTCGCCCTTTGCGGGTTTTCAACCTAGCGAGCTAATTCTTACTTGGCTTGTCTTTCTCTTTTTTTTCATCCATTTCTTTTAGGCATAATACTTCTTCACTTGATCAGAATTGACTGGGTTCTGTTCTGGAGTGGCCCAATAGGCCCAACGAGACAGTCTAGTGCAACCTGCAGCAAGGGGGTGCTGCGCGCAGCAGCCAGGTGCAACCTGGGCCAGCGACCCACTCGACCAAGGCCGGCCCAACGCGGCCCATCATCTACCTTGCTCCGCAAGATGCGGCCGATCCCGTAAATTGCGCAACGGCTAGAACGCCAGCCTTATATATACCACACCAGCATGTGGCTTCAGGTATGTTTTACTCACCTTGTGACCCTGCCCGTTGAAGCACCTCTGACTTGAGCGTTGGAGTGCCTTTGCAGGTACCACCCGCGTGCGGCTTACAACTCGGTCCCTCATCACAGCGACCGACCCACGTTATCAACAACAACCCATCGTATTGATCAGGTACGATCAATTGGCGACCACAGTGGGAGGCCCGAGCGCTATTCCACATCAGACCATGCCGCCACGCCAGAAACGCACTTCTTCCAGGCTCAACACCTCTGGGCAGAACCGACCTCAACGGGCCCCAGAGGGCATGCCTGTGACCGTTCATGAATCACAAGATGAGCCTCGCCAAGAACCCTCAGTACAGGGCGGCCGAGGGCCAGTTACCCAACCAGCCCCGCAGCTACCGGCCGAGCTGGCCGAAGCGGGAATTCCAGAAGCGTTGCCAGAGCACGTGACCCAAGCGCTCATACAAATTCTGGAGCAAAAGAATCAAGTGATTGCTGATCGAGACGAACTGATCGAACGCTATGAGAGAGGTTCGATCTCAATCCGCCCGCGTGCGGACAGCGGTCATCGAGGCCAACCTTCTCGGCCCCATCGTTCACCACCACGAAGAGAAGCTCCTCCTCGTCGAGGCGTATCCCGACGCAATCCTCCAAGAAGGGCGATCGTTCACAGGTCGCCTCCTCGTCGAAGTCGTCACCGTCGCTCCCCCGAAGAAGATTACGACTACGCTGACTCAAGCTACCGACCAGAGTCAGAAGGGTCGCCAACAAGATACTCGTCCAACGAGTCCTCAGGATCCCGCCGATCAAGAAGCAGGTCGTGGGACTCGTATGAGGAGTTTGACGACTACAGTAACGGGGAGATTAGAGATGTCTCCCATGCCATCAGCCGACCGAGAAGGAATAATTCAGAGCGGCCTAGAAGACGGTCGTCGCCGCACGCTCCACAATACCATGGACACCCTCCTATTGCTGACAGACTTCTCGGTCAGCCGGTCGGCCTTTACGGTTCGCCCGTCGACCAAGCTTACGCCGCCATGCAGCCTTACGGGCAGAATCCCATCCCGACCGGTCAAGGACCCTTCACCAGTGAAATCAGGCGTTATCGTATTCCAAGGGACCTGAGGAAGCCCCCAAACCTGAACAAGTTTAACGGTCGCGGGGATCCAGATAAACACCTGATGTACTTCAATAACTACTGTAGCTACAGGGAGCTGGGACGCACGATGAAGTGCAGACTTTTCCCTCAGTCGCTCGAAGGCCGGGCATTAGAATGGTGGGAATCTCTGCGTCCCAACTCGGTCTCTTCTTGGGAAGGTCTTGTGGCAATGTTCCTAGCCAATTATACAGCCAACCGCTGCCAGTACAGATATGAAGAGCACTTGGACACGATCGTCCAAGGAGAGAATGAATCCCTGAGGGAGTACATCGACCGATTCAACACTGAAGCCGACGCGGTCCGCGACCTGTCAGATAGAGACAAGTTGAAATATCTAAAACGTGGTATAAGAGAGGACCACAGGTTTGCAGTAGAGTTCACGTTGAACCACTATAGCGACCTCGGAATGTTTCTTCGAAGGGCCAACGATCATATGGCTTACGAAGAAAAATTGGCCGCTAGGAAGGGCGCCCGAGCGCGACCCAAAGAGGAGCACAACAGGCCAGGTAGCGAGCAAGAAAGCCACCGAGAATACCGACCTAAGAAATATGAACAGCGCACGAAGTTGAATACTCCCATTGCGCAAATCTATTCTGAGCGACAGAACAGAGAATTCCTGAACATGAAGCGACCCGACCCCCTCGTGCTCAAAGAAAGGCATCGACCGACCAAGAAGTACTGCCAGTACCATTGTAGTAAGGGGCACGATACGAACGATTGTATGGCCCTCAAAGATGATATCGAGGACCTGATTCAAAGGGGAGAGCTGAGGGAGTATGTTCTAGAGGAAGATGATGAGTTCAGCCCGCGAGCTGAAGAATGAATTCAAACGACCCTACAAACTGGTACTGATACTCGATCGATCAATAAAGGACAGGCGAGCACTATTTTTACCGAGGCTCGACCTTTTGAAAGTGTGTGTTTTAGTTAACATGTACGAGTGCATGCCCGAACACTTAGTAAAGTAGCGAGCGATTGAACAGGAACTAAAATTAAACTTTCGAATCAAAAGTACACAACGGGTTCACCACGGTCGAAACCGGGCACCCAATCCACCGACCGTTCGCAGGCCGGAAAGATGCATCAAGCCTCGAATAGGCTACGCTGCTTCACCCCTGTAGGTCGTCCGCGCGAGGCTACACATGGGGCAACGAATTAAGCCTCGAATAGGCTGCGATTGGTCGCTTCCTACAGGTCGATCCCGCGAGACTCTCAAGAGCCAACAAAGAGTGCCATCGAGTGGCCCAAGGGTCAGAATGACCCACAATCAAGCATAGGTCGCCGAGCGACCTACATCGAGCGCCATCGAAGTGGCCCAAGGGTTTGAATAACCCACAAAGCATAGGTCGCCGAGCGACCTACATCGAGCGCCATCGAAGTGGCCCAAGGGTCAGAATGACCCACAATCAAACGTAGGCCGCCGAGCGACCTACATCGAGTGTCACCGAGTTGGCACAATCAAGCGCCATCGAATGGCCCAAGGGTTTGAATAACCCACAAAGCATAGGTCGCCGAGCGACCTACATCGAGCGCCATCGAAGTGGCCCAAGGGTCAGAATGACCCACAATCAAACGTAGGCCGCCGAGCGACCTACGTCGGGTGTCACCGCATTGACACAAGCGAGTGCCACCGAGTTGGCCCAAAATAGATCACCGTGTTGATCAAATCGAGCGTAGGATCCCGAGCGACCTACAACGAGTGTCATCGAATGGCCCCAAGGTCCTGAGCGGCCTACTAAGAGTGCCATCGAATGGCCCAAAGCGAGCGCCATCTAATGGCCCAAGCAAAGTGAGTGGCCGCGACCACGTCCCATCATAAGTGGCAGCGACCACATCCCAGTATGAATGGCAGCGACCACATTCCAACATGAGGGGCAGCGACCACATTCCTCAAATAGGCCGTGCTAGGCTGCTCCCTGCAGGTCGAGAGCCCCAGGCGACCAGTCAAAACGCTTAAGCGAACTTAAGCACAATCAAAGCGACCTAAGAATAGTCGCACCCCCAAGGGCGAGTTCGATCTGAGTCGATACTTGGTAAACTGCCCAAGGGACAGGGCCGAGACCCGACCGGTTAAAACGATTCAAGCCCCAGGTCGGTCTTAAGCGAGCCGACCTGGACAAGAAGCTTTTCCTGCCAGCGAGCCTATCCTTCTCTTGCATGACCGATTTCACACCCGCTAAAGCAGAATCCAGAGCGACCTCTGCCACACCGGTCCCGCGCGACCTAACGAGGGGCATCGACCCCAGAACACCGGCCGGTCCCGTGCGACCACACGGGTGGCAGCGACCACCTTCCCATCGTCCAAAACGTCACATCATCTCAAACAACAGAGGTCGGCAGCGACCGACGCCAAACTCAGCGATTAATAGGCGGCAGCGACCGTCAGTCACCCTTCCACAACTCGAATGCAGGGGGCAACGATTCAAGCCTCAGCCCGCTCTCAAGCGACCTAGGCTTGGGGGGCAACTGTTCTGGAGTGGCCCAATAGGCCCAACGAGACAGTCTAGTGCAACCTGCAGCAAGGGGGTGCTGCGCGCAGCAGCCAGGTGCAACCTGGGCCAGCGACCCACTCGACCAAGGCCGGCCCAACGCGGCCCATCATCTACCTTGCTCCGCAAGATGCGGCCGATCCCGTAAATTGCGCAACGGCTAGAACGCCAGCCTTATATATACCACACCAGCATGTGGCTTCAGGTATGTTTTACTCACCTTGTGACCCTGCCCGTTGAAGCACCTCTGACTTGAGCGTTGGAGTGCCTTTGCAGGTACCACCCGCGTGCGGCTTACAACTCGGTCCCTCATCACAGCGACCGACCCACGTTATCAACAACAACCCATCGTATTGATCAGGTACGATCAGGTTCTTTAAATCTTCTCCATCCATATTCGTGAGTATCAGCGCTCCTCCAGAAAAGGCTTTCTTGACTACATAGGGGCCATCATAAGTGGGTGTCCACTTCCCTCGAGGATCAGTCTGGATAGGCAAGATCTTCTTAAGCACTAGGTCTCCCTCATTGAACTCACGGCGTCAGACTTTCTTGTCAAAAGCTGTTCTCATCCTTTGCTGGTATAGCTGCCCATGACACAAGGCTGTGATTCTCTTTTCCTCAATGAGATTTAGCTGATCCAGACGTGCCCGTACCCACTCTGCTTCTTCCAGCTTGGCTTCCATAATCACTCGCAGAGAAGGTATCTCAACCTCGATAGGAAGGACTGCTTCTGTCCCATATACCAGAGAGAAAGGAGTTGCCCCAGTTGAGGTACGCACTGAAGTACGGTAGCCATGCAGAGCAAAGGGAAGCATTTCATGCCAATCCTTGTATGTGACCACCATTTTCTAAACTATCTTCTTGATGTTCTTGTTAGCTGCTTCGACTGCCCCATTCATCTTGGGTCGATAGGGAGAAGAATTATGATGCTGGATCTTGAACTCTGCACACAGATCCTTCATCATTTTGCTATTCAGGTTACTGCCATTATCAGTGATGATCTTGTCAGGAAGACCATAACGGCAGATCAGATCTTTCTTCACAAATTTAGCAACCACTGAACTGGTCACACTAGAATATGAAGCAGCTTCAACCCATTTCGTGAAATAGTCAATGGCAACCAAGATAAAGCGATGCCCGTTTGATGCTTTGGGTTCAATGGGACCAATAACATCCATTCCCCACATTGAAAACGGCCAGGATGCAGTCAAAACATTTAATCTGGCAGGCGGCACATGGATATGATCAGCATAAATTTGACATTTGTGGCACTTTCGGACAAAACTGTAGCAGTCACCTTCCATCTGCAACCAGTAATAGCCTGCCCTTAAAATCTGTCTAGCCATAGTATGCGCACTAGAATGAGTTCCGAATGAGCCCTCATGTACTTCTCTCATGATTCTTTTAGCTTCTTCTTTGGCAACACACCTTAAGAGGACTGAGTCATAATTCCTTTTGTAGAGAACCTCACCACTGGGGAAGAAGTTACTTGACAATCGCCGAAGAGTTCTCTTGTCATTCTCAGATGCCCCAGGAGGGTATTCTCTGCTGATAATGTACTGCTTGATGTCATGATACCAAGGCTTGTCATCAGGCTCTTCCTCGATGACTGTACAGTAATGATGCGCTGGGAGATCCCGATGTTGGATTCTGATATGAGCTAGGTTTTTGTCGCAGGTGACATTGAACATTGATGACAGAGTTGCCAAAGCATCGGCCAATTGATTTTCATCTCGAGGGATGTGCTGGAAAGTAATTTCGTCGAAAGACTCCATCAATTCTCGCACATAATCACAATATGGAATCAATTTGGGATCTCTGGTCTCCCAATCGCCTCTTACTTGATGAATAACCAGGGCTGAGTCCCCATACACATCGAGCCTTTTAACTTTCCACTCTAAGGCTGCTTGGATCCCCAAGATGCATGCTTCATATTCTGCGATGTTGTTAGTAACATAAAAGCTTAATCTGGCAGTGACCGGAACAAAACGGTTATCTGGGGATATTAACACAGCCGCAGCTCCGTGTCCCCACACATTGGATGCGCCGTCAAATATCATCCTCCACCTTTCATCTTCTGGAGACTCCCCTTCATCAAATAGTGCCATGATGTCTTCATCGGGAAAATCATACTGCATTGACTGGTAATCTTGAATGGGTTGGCATGCTAAGTACTCAGCCAGTGCACTACCCTTGATCGCTTTCTGCGTGACATACAAGATATCGTATTCTGACAACAACATCTGCCAACGAGCAATCCGTCCTGTGAGCGCTGGCTTTTCGAAAATGTATTTGATTGGATCCATTTTAGACACCAACCAAGTTGTATGGCTCAACATGTACTGCCTCAAACGACGAGCAGCCCATGTCAAAGCACAACAAGTCTTTTCCAGCATTGAATACCTCGTCTCACAGTCAGTGAATTTCTTACTCAAGTAGTATATGGCGTGCTCTTTCTTTCCAGATTCATCATGCTGCCCCAGCACACACCCCATTGAATTGCCTAGCACAGTTAGATACAAGATAAGTGGTCTCCCAGCCACTGGCGGCATCAAGATTGGTGGATTCTGAAGATACTCCTTGATTCTTTCAAAAGCTCTCTGACAATCATCATTCCACTCCAGTTTTTGGTTCTTGCATAACATCTTAAAGAGAGGCTCGCAAGTGGCAGTCAATTGGGATATAAACCTTGAGATATAATTCAATCTCCCAAGGAAACCCCGGACCTCTTTTTCGGTCTTTGGCGCTGGCATTTCAAGGATTGCTTTGACCTTATCTGGATCAACTTCTATCCCTTTCTGGCTGACGATAAACCCCAATAATTTTCCGGATCTCACACCAAAGGTACATTTGGCTGGGTTTAACCTGAGTTTGAACTTCCGTAGACGTTCGAAGAGTTTTCGCAGATTAACAATGTGCTCCTCATCAGTCTTGGATTTTGCAATCATATCATCTACATACACCTCAATTTCTTTGTGCATCATGTCGTGGAATAATGTCACCATCGCTCTCTGATAAGTTGCACCGGCAATCTTGAGCCCAAAAGGCATTACCTTGTAGCAAAATGTTCCCCATAGTGTTATGACGGTGGTTTTCTCCATATCTTCTGGAGCCATTTTGATCTGATTGTACCCTGAATATCCATCCATGAAGGAGAATAAAGAATGCTGGGCTGTGCTGTCTACCAGAATATCAATGTGAGGTAGAGGGAAGTCATCCTTGGGACTAGCTCTGTTCAAATCCCTATAATCAACACACATCCTGACCTTGCCATCCTTTTTCGGGACAGGGACGATATTTGCTACCCATTGAGGATACTTAGCCACTGCCAGAAATCCCGCATCAAACTGCTTTTTTACCTCATCTCTGATCTTCAATGACATCTCGGGCTTCATCCTTCTCAATTTCTGCTTGACTGGTGGACACTTTGGCTTCACGGGCAATCTGTGCTCAACAATATCGGTATCTAACCCTGGCATATCTTTGTATGACCATGCAAAGACATCAACGTATTCACGCAAGAGTTGGATCAGCTTTTTGCGTTCACCATCCCCCATGGCAGTACCGACTTTAACTTCTCTTTTATCCTCTTCCGTACCCAGATTGATTAACTCAACCAACTCTTCATGAGGCTGAATGATCTTTTCTTCCTACTCTAGTAGTCTCATTAGTTCCGGAGGAGTTTCCCAGTTTTCCTCAACTTCCCCTTCAGTTTGGTTAATTGGATGATCAAAATCATAATATGACTTATTGGCACTGTTATTTTCAGAAACAATTACTTTCGATCTGCATACGTATAAGCAGAGGGTAGAATGAAAAGCGAAACAAACAAAATAAAGTGAAAAGAAAGAGAAAATAAATGAAGACAAAGAAATTTTATTGATGGAATTCAAAACAAGCGTTTTTATTGATGGTGATGTCACTGAACATAAAAACATGCATGCCCTAACAAACTATCCTGAAGCCTTGGGCAGAGCTAAAGGAATGCATCACAAATCATTACTTTGAATTAAAAGTGATGGGCAAGTCTACAGCTTCCCAATTCTTGAGCTTTTCATCAGCATGACAACGGCGGACCAAGCTGACACCACCTTCTTCATTCTTTGAACCATCCTCAATGGCGGTAATTTGATCTGGGTTTAGCAACCCTGCACTCTTAAAGCTTTGGAGAATGTCACAGATAGGAACCCCTTTTGGCTCCGAGTTCCAACCTTTCAGCCTGGCCAACCTCACTCCTCTTCTTTCTTCAGCCACCTTCTTCTTTTCAGCCTTGGTTGGGCAGTATCCCAAACCAAAACGATCTTTGTTCTCTTTCAACTGAATAGGAGCACGAATTCCTTGTCCGTCTTTTCCCAATCCGCGTCCTAACTGATATCCCTGGGCCATCATAATCTTGGCAACCATTTCTTCATCTTTTGAAAGCTTCATCACGGGTGATGGCAATTTACCCCCCTCGAACACGGCATTGGCAATCTCAAGGGATTGAAAAGAAGTTTCCAGCGACTCTTCAGCTGCTTCTACATAGCGGAAGGGAGAAGGCTTGTTGACTAGCATCTCTTCCTCTCCAAACACCACCACAATCTTATCATGCACTACAAATTTGACCCTTTGATGCAAAGAGGAAGGGATAGCCCCGGCCATATGAATCCATGGCCTCCCAAGTAAACAGCTGTAAGATGAAGAGATGTCCATGATTTGAAAATTCACGTAAAAGGTCTCTGGCCCAATCTGGATAGGAAACTCCACCTCTCCTATTACTTCCTTCTTTGATCCATCGAATGCCCTTACCAGTGTCGAACTAGGCTTCTTGAAGGAGAAGTCCACATCCAACTTGTTCAAAGTGGACTTTGGCATAACATTCAGAGAGGAGCCATTGTCAATCAGCACCCGGGCTAACACATAGTCCCCACATTTGACAGAGATGTGGAGGGCTAGGTTGTGTTTTCTCCCTTCTGGGGGAAGTTCATCATCAGCAAAGGTTACGTGGTTTTCAGCCATAATATTCCCAACCACCTCATCAAATTGACCCACAGAAATGTTTTGAGCAACGTGAGCCCCGTTCAGCACTTTCATCAGGGCAGCTCTATGTGCTTCTGAGCTCAACAGCAATGACATCATAGAGATCTTCGCAGGAGTCTGGCTCATCTGATCAGCTATCTTATAATCACTTTGTCTTACAATTTTCAAGAACTCATCCTTTTCTTGCTCTGCCACCTTTTCTTTCTGGGCATTCTCCACTTCTTTGTCTTTCCCCTTTCGTACCATGTCTTCAACCGCTTTAGATGACTCAGCCTGGGTGACCTTGGGGACATACATGCGGCCACTTCTAGTCATCCCACTTGCCCAGTGATGTTGGTAACAACAGAAGCACTTGGAGAATTTTCCACTGGAGGCAAGTTGCTGTATTTCCATGGTACTGCACTGTTTTTCTCGTAAGGGAAGGGAGCAGGCACCTCAATAATCAACGGCTGAGATATAGCTTGAGCTGGCCTCGGATTGTATAGTATCTCAATTGGTTTTCTGGTCCCTTTGCCATCATTGAACTGTAGCATGAGCACATTTTCCTCTCTCTCAACCACCTCCAGCCGAACCACATAGCGGTCCATCAAATCTTGTAAAACAACCTTAAAATCCTCACAAGCACCTGCACACACAGGGTTAGCGCATACACAGCCTTTCTTGATAACACCACAACGGCACAGTTCAGCATGTATATTTTCCAGAGGAGTCTGGATACACTTAACATCTCTTATCATTGTCTGTCCCATAGAATCCTCTACTGCATTAGCGGATGGTGTCCCATGTCCTGGTAGGGGGTTTGTGGTTGTGCTTGGACTGTTCGGCTTGAAAGAAATCCAGTTGGCGTCAATCAAATCCTGGACTACATATTTGAAAGCCTTGCAGTCTTCCACCGTGTGACCGACCCCTCCACTATGAAAGCTACAGGTAGCATTAGCATTGTATAACCTAGGGAAGGGAGGTTGCATAGGCTTCATGGGGCGGGTATTGACCAAATTCTTTGAGACAAGGTGATTGAACAACTCAGTATAGGTCATTGGAATCGGATCAAAATTAACACGTCTCTTCTCTTGATAGTTCTGGGCTTTGTAGCCTGAATTAGTTTGCTGTGGCTGAGCTGGAACGGATAATGGCATTGTTTGTGGTGGAGCATTGAAAGACGGGCTTCTCCCTCCAATAATAACATTGGTCTCCCCTTCTTTCTTCTTGGGGAAATTGGAAAAGGGCTTCTTTTGTCCACTAAAACCACCAGCAATCTTTCCGCTACGCAACCCGTGCTCTAATCGTTCCCCAATGACAACCATATCCGAGAAACTGGATGAAACGCTCCCCAACAACCTATCATAATATAGCACTGGTAGAGTTTCCATAAACATATACACCATCTCCTTTTCAGTCAATGGCGGTTTCACCTGAGCAGCTATGCTCCTCCACTTTTGGGCATATTCTTTGAATGACTCTCTATCTCCTTTACTCATGTGCTGTAATTGAGACCGGTCGGGAGCAAGGTCCATGTTATACTGATATTGTTTCAGAAATGCTTCAGAGAGATCTTTCCAATTGTGAATGTCGGAGGATTGCAGCTGCATATACCAATCTAACGATGCCCCAGTCAGACTGTTCTGAAAATAGTGAATGAGCACCTTGTCATCATGAGCGTAAGCGGCCATCTTTCTAACGTACATCGTCAGGTGGCTAGATGGACACCCGGTGCCGCGATATTTATCAAAGTCAGGGGCTTTGAATTTAGGGGGAATGACAACATCTGGGACAAGGCACAACTCTCGGGCATCCCTGGCTCTAGTACCCGATCCTTCCACAGCCCTTAAACGCTCTTCCAGCAAGTGATACCTGTAACACCCCTTTTCTAATAACTTTATTTTTTAAAGAAAATCAGAGTCTCTTTTTTTTTTTTTTGAAAACAATTCAAGCGAGTGCTACATTTACTTCATAAATAACAAGATACATAACACCATGAGAAAAATGTTTAGTTCGCATCAACTAAAACCAATCACCATCAGCAGCGGAATAAATATGAGTTCTAAAACTTAAAACCAATACATCACCAATCAAATCTAACAGTTTAGGAAAAATAATGCATAAACATAGGACACCCCCCCCCCTGGTGCTACGTATCAGAGAGTGACACTTCCTAACAGACGAAGGCATGAAGGAATCCTTCACTCGATATTACCTGCACGTTGCCGACATAAGAAGCAACATAAAGGCAGTAGGGTGAGTCTCTTTTCATAATTAATAACATATGAGAATTAAGCAATGCATAGGAAAAAGGAAACCAGGCACACCAATTCACAACAATGGGGACAATCAAATCAGCATTCTCATTCCAATCAGCACTATACAATATATGATTATGCATGTAATGCA
Source organism: Astragalus membranaceus (assembly GCA_039519185.1). Taxonomy (NCBI): domain Eukaryota; kingdom Viridiplantae; phylum Streptophyta; class Magnoliopsida; order Fabales; family Fabaceae; genus Astragalus; species Astragalus membranaceus. The sequence continues at coordinate 36,928,293 of CM076852.1, read as the reverse complement.
ACCCAAACTCCACGGGTACATGCATGTCGGATCCGTCACCAAATACAAATAGGCCGTAGCCTCTGCTCACCAAATAAAATTAGGCCGTAGCCTCTGCTCACCAATAATGCACATGCTTCATGAGGTGTTATGGAGAATGCATCACAACACACCACCAATCAATCAATTCACATTTTAAATTCTAGTCTCACCATAATGCATTAATTAACTCACCAAATCAAAATTAGGCCGAAGCCTCTGCTCACCAATCTCACCTCATCATCACTCACCAATTCAGCTCACCACTCACAACAACACCAATTCAAATAGACCAACTCAGGACATTGACACGACATAGGAAAAATGGAGGAAAACAGTCATTTAGACACTTGAACACCATCAGCCAGAAACACCAGTAAAAATAATTTATTTTTGCATAAAATTGAGACTATTGGATAGGCACTGAAATTAGCTTCAAAACGCATTTTGAACCGTTGCATTTGGATAACCGAGTCAAAAGTTACATTAAAAACAATTTAGGAAAAATGTTTAGACATTCTGGAAACTGGCGCATGGGCGCTGGGCGCCCAGGGGCAACACAGCGCTTGGCGCATGGGCGCTTGGCGCCCAGGAGAAGCAACACGCACAGGCGCATGGGCGCTGGCGCCCAGGAACAACACGCGCAACAGCGCACAGGCGCTAGGCGCCCAGGGGAACAACACGCGCACAGCGCACAGGCGCTGGGCGCTAGGCGCCCAGGAAGGCAACACGCGCATAGGCGCTGGCGCCCAGAAGCAACAACGCGCACAGGCGCGCCCAGGGAACAGCAGCAACATGGCGCCCAAGCACTAGGCGCCTAAGACCAACTTGCAACAGAACTCATTTTTCTTCGAAATTTATTTTACACGAGCCAAATTCTCAGGACACGAAAACTCAATAAAAATTTTGTCAAAAGCTGAACATTATTTTTGGCGCCCATGCACTAGGCACCTAGTGTAAATACGCAACTCAACTCCTTTCTTGACCAAAATCAGTTTTCATGAGCCATTTTACATAAGTATAAAAACCTGAAAACAATTTTCACAAAACTATCACCAGAACTTTGGGGCCCTTGGCGCCCATGGCTCAAGCAACGAGTGCCAAAACTGGCAGCACAGGAACACAGGATGGCAACACAGGCAACAGGGACAGCAACACAGAATGGCAACACAGTGACACAGAATTTTTGGAAAACTGGCGCAGCACACTGCTGGGCGCCTGGCGCCCATGACTAGGCGCAACACTGAAAATTTCAGCAACATGCTTATGGCGCCCAAGGCGCCTAGGGGCTCCTAAACAGAATTTTTCTCACTTTCATTCACCAAACTAAATTCATCAAAACGCCCAATTATATATATATATCTAACATATCACCATGATTCTCAATTTCACTACATAATCACCAAATAATCATATACTCAAACATATGGTCTACAATTCGCATTTTACCACAATTCAATCATCAATCATAAAATTCTCAACATAATAATTCAACAACAACATCACAATATTATAATTCCTCAACAACAACACAATTTAATCATGGAACTAACCTAGGACCCTAACCCTAAGCAATTCATAATTCGCATACTCATTAAGAACAAAAAGAGGACCCCCTAACCTTATGGAAGTCGAATTTGCTAGCCAAGCTCCAAGTGAAGAATGCGAACCACCAATGATCCTCCTCCTCTTCTCTATGAGCTTCGCCCCTTTCTTCTTCTCCTCTTCGCAACTCTCTTCTCACTCCCTCTTACGTTTCTTTTTCTTTCTTTTCTCACTTGGGTGAATTGCCACTAACTCCCTAGACCCCAATGAATTCGACTCCTATGCCAAAGAAATGGGCCACGGGCCTAATTGTGGATCACGGGCCCTTGCTCGCACCACTTAAATAGTGACAACACCCCCTAATAAAAATAAAATAAAATAATTAAACTCGAATTATTTAATTAAATTAAATAAATATTGTAAGCCTTAAATAATTTAATTAAATAAATAATTAAATTATTTTGGGGCGTTACAACTCTCCCCCACTTAGAATATTTCGTCCTCGAAATTACCTGAATCAAACAACTCCGGATATGCCTCCCGCATCTTGCTCTCCAGCTCCCAAGTCATACTCTCACCAGCAGCTCCTAACCAAACCACTTTCACCAAAAGAATTTCTTTCCCTCTCAGAGTCTTCACTTCTCTATCTTCAATCCGCACAGGCATAGTCTCCACGGTGAGATTATCCCGCACCTCTACTTCATCCATCTGAATCACATGGGACGGGTCCGGAACATACTTTCGAAGTTGTGACACGTGAAACACGTCATGCAAGTTCGAAAGATTAGGCGGCAAAGCCACCCTATATGCAACACTTCCCACCCTCTCCGTAATCTGATACGGACCAATGAAACGGGGAGTTAACTTCTTAGATTTCAAGGCACGCCCAACACCAGTCACCGGAGTGACTCTCAGGAACACATGATCACCGGCCTGAAACTCTAAATCCTTCCTTCTCTGGCGGAACACTTGGAATTTCATCCGGAAACACTTCAGGAAACTCACACACTACTTGAACCCTGTCAATGATCGCCTGATTCTCAGCAGACAATGACGCCATCAAGGCAAACAGATGAACTCCTTCCCTCATTACCTTATGCAAATGACCAGCAGGCAACAACACTGATTCTTCCTCTTCGGGAGGAAGGAAACTCACAGATCTCCGGAAACAATTAATATGCACATGGTTAAATACTAACCAGTCCATACCAAGAATGACATCCAACCCTCCCAACGGCAAACAAATAAGATCAACAAGAAAATTTCTGCCGAAGATTGACAGAGGGCACTTAGCACACACAAGAGAGGTAGTTACTGAACCCTTAGCTGGAGTGTCAATAACCATCTCCCTCATCATAGAAGATAAAACAAGGTCCAATTTCTCAGCACACAAAGCAGCAATAAAAGAATGCGTAGCACCAGTATCAATAATAGCAATCAAGGGAATACCATTAATAAAACATGTACCTCGAATCTCATTAGTGTCCTCTGATCCTGCGAGAGCAAACACCTTTCCATGGGACTTCTCTTTCTTCGGTTTAGTACACTTAGTACTAATATGACCTGATTCTCCGCAATTGTAGCACACCACATCCCTTTTCTCACATTTCGCAGCCACATGACCCTCTTTACCGCATTTGAAACATTTATTATCCGAGCAGTCAAAACTCTTGTGACCCGGCTTGCCACACCTGTAGCACACAACCTTCGCAGGGGCATCTCCCCCACTTGTTTTCTTATTATCAGCATACCTCTGCTTACCCTTACCAGCTGGAGCCTCATACGGTTTACCCCGGTTCTGAAATTTACCCCTCAGATCCCTCATGACCCTGGAGTGAGCATTACTATCATCCTCATATATCCTGCAACTGTCGATCAAATCAGCGAATACCCGAATCTTCTGGTACCCTACAGCTTTCTTAATATCAGCCCTCAGCCCATTCTCAAACTTAATACACTTTGAGAACTCAGAGTCAGCATCAGCATAATGGGGATAAAACTTAGCCAATTCAGTGAACTTGGCAGCATACTCTGTCACTGACATGCTTCCTTGCTTCAGCTCAAGGAATTCTATTTCTTTCTTACCTCTCACATCTTCAGGAAAATACTTCCGCAAGAACTCTCTACGGAAAACAGCCCAAGTTATCTCTTCATTAGCAGTTTCTAATCTCTGCCTCACCTCCATCCACCAATCATCAGCTTCCTCTGCCAGCGTATGGGTACCATACCTGACCTTCTGCGCATCATCACAATCCATGACTCGAAATATCCTTTCAATCTCTTTCAGCCATGCCAGAGCACCATCTGGATTATACTTGCCCTTAAAGACAGGTGGGTTCTCTCTCTGGAACGTAGCCAAATTGCGCGTCCCACCATTAACAGCACCGGGTATATTACCCATCGCCCCGGCTATAGCCTGCAAGGCAGCAGCAAGTGCAGCATCGTCCCGTCTGGCCATTCTAGCACTGCAACAGAAAACAAAATTCAGAAACGAGTAACCAACTCAATGTTACTCAACACGACGACTCGACTACCGGCCGGACAGACCGAACTGCTCTGATACCACTAATGTAACACCCCTTTTCTAATAACTTTATTTTTTAAATAAAATCAGAGTCTCTTTTTTTTTTTTTGAAAACAATTCAAGCGAGTGCTACATTTACTTCATAAATAACAAGATACATAACACCATGAGAAAAATGTTTAGTTCGCATCAACTAAAACCAATCACCATCAGCAGCGGAATAAATATGAGTTCTAAAACTTAAAACCAATACATCACCAATCAAATCTAACAGTTTAGGAAAAATAATGCATAAACATAGGACACCCCCCCCTGGTGCTACGTATCAGAGAGTGACACTTCCTAACAGACGAAGGCATGAAGGAATCCTTCACTCGATATTACCTGCACGTTGCCGACATAAGAAGCAACATAAAGGCAGTAGGGTGAGTCTCTTTTCATAATTAATAACATATGAGAATTAAGCAATGCGTAGGAAAAAGGAAACCAGGCACACCAATTCACAACAATGGGGACAATCAAATCAGCATTCTCATTCCAATCAGCACTATACAATATATGATTATGCATGTAATGCAACCCAAACTCCACGGGTACATGCATGTCGGATCCGTCACCAAATACAAATAGGCCGTAGCCTCTGCTCACCAAATAAAATTAGGCCGTAGCCTCTGCTCACCAATAATGCACATGCTTCATGAGGTGTTATGGAGAATGCATCACAACACACCACCAATCAATCAATTCACATTTTAAATTCTAGTCTCACCATAATGCATTAATTAACTCACCAAATCAAAATTAGGCCGAAGCCTCTGCTCACCAATCTCACCTCATCATCACTCACCAATTCAGCTCACCACTCACAACAACACCAATTCAAATAGACCAACTCAGGACATTGACACGACATAGGAAAAATGGAGGAAAACAGTCATTTAGACACTTGAACACCATCAGCCAGAAACACCAGTAAAAATAATTTATTTTTGCATAAAATTGAGACTATTGGATAGGCACTGAAATTAGCTTCAAAACGCATTTTGAACCGTTGCATTTGGATAACCGAGTCAAAAGTTACATTAAAAACAATTTAGGAAAAATGTTTAGACATTCTGGAAACTGGCGCATGGGCGCTGGGCGCCCAGGGGCAACACAGCGCTTGGCGCATGGGCGCTTGGCGCCCAGGAGAAGCAACACGCACAGGCGCATGGGCGCTGGCGCCCAGGAACAACACGCGCAACAGCGCACAGGCGCTAGGCGCCCAGGGGAACAACACGCGCACAGCGCACAGGCGCTGGGCGCTAGGCGCCCAGGAAGGCAACACGCGCATAGGCGCTGGCGCCCAGAAGCAACAACGCGCACAGGCGCGCCCAGGGAACAGCAGCAACATGGCGCCCAAGCACTAGGCGCCTAAGACCAACTTGCAACAGAACTCATTTTTCTTCGAAATTTATTTTACACGAGCCAAATTCTCAGGACACGAAAACTCAATAAAAATTTTGTCAAAAGCTGAACATTATTTTTGGCGCCCATGCACTAGGCACCTAGTGTAAATACGCAACTCAACTCCTTTCTTGACCAAAATCAGTTTTCATGAGCCATTTTACATAAGTATAAAAACCTGAAAACAATTTTCACAAAACTATCACCAGAACTTTGGGGCCCTTGGCGCCCATGGCTCAAGCAACGAGTGCCAAAACTGGCAGCACAGGAACACAGGATGGCAACACAGGCAACAGGGACAGCAACACAGAATGGCAACACAGTGACACAGAATTTTTGGAAAACTGGCGCAGCACACTGCTGGGCGCCTGGCGCCCATGACTAGGCGCAACACTGAAAATTTCAGCAACATGCTTATGGCGCCCAAGGCGCCTAGGGGCTCCTAAACAGAATTTTTCTCACTTTCATTCACCAAACTAAATTCATCAAAACGCCCAATTATATATATATATCTAACATATCACCATGATTCTCAATTTCACTACATAATCACCAAATAATCATATACTCAAACATATGGTCTACAATTCGCATTTTACCACAATTCAATCATCAATCATAAAATTCTCAACATAATAATTCAACAACAACATCACAATATTATAATTCCTCAACAACAACACAATTTAATCATGGAACTAACCTAGGACCCTAACCCTAAGCAATTCATAATTCGCATACTCATTAAGAACAAAAAGAGGACCCCCTAACCTTATGGAAGTCGAATTTGCTAGCCAAGCTCCAAGTGAAGAATGCGAACCACCAATGATCCTCCTCCTCTTCTCTATGAGCTTCGCCCCTTTCTTCTTCTCCTCTTCGCAACTCTCTTCTCACTCCCTCTTACGTTTCTTTTTCTTTCTTTTCTCACTTGGGTGAATTGCCACTAACTCCCTAGACCCCAATGAATTCGACTCCTATGCCAAAGAAATGGGCCACGGGCCTAATTGTGGATCACGGGCCCTTGCTCGCACCACTTAAATAGTGACAACACCCCCTAATAAAAATAAAATAAAATAATTAAACTCGAATTATTTAATTAAATTAAATAAATATTGTAAGCCTTAAATAATTTAATTAAATAAATAATTAAATTATTTTGGGGCGTTACAACTCTCCCCCACTTAGAATATTTCGTCCTCGAAATTACCTGAATCAAACAACTCCGGATATGCCTCCCGCATCTTGCTCTCCAGCTCCCAAGTCATACTCTCACCAGCAGCTCCTAACCAAACCACTTTCACCAAAAGAATTTCTTTCCCTCTCAGAGTCTTCACTTCTCTATCTTCAATCCGCACAGGCATAGTCTCCACGGTGAGATTATCCCGCACCTCTACTTCATCCATCTGAATCACATGGGACGGGTCCGGAACATACTTTCGAAGTTGTGACACGTGAAACACGTCATGCAAGTTCGAAAGATTAGGCGGCAAAGCCACCCTATATGCAACACTTCCCACCCTCTCCGTAATCTGATACGGACCAATGAAACGGGGAGTTAACTTCTTAGATTTCAAGGCACGCCCAACACCAGTCACCGGAGTGACTCTCAGGAACACATGATCACCGGCCTGAAACTCTAAATCCTTCCTTCTCTGGCGGAACACTTGGAATTTCATCCGGAAACACTTCAGGAAACTCACACACTACTTGAACCCTGTCAATGATCGCCTGATTCTCAGCAGACAATGACGCCATCAAGGCAAACAGATGAACTCCTTCCCTCATTACCTTATGCAAATGACCAGCAGGCAACAACACTGATTCTTCCTCTTCGGGAGGAAGGAAACTCACAGATCTCCGGAAACAATTAATATGCACATGGTTAAATACTAACCAGTCCATACCAAGAATGACATCCAACCCTCCCAACGGCAAACAAATAAGATCAACAAGAAAATTTCTGCCGAAGATTGACAGAGGGCACTTAGCACACACAAGAGAGGTAGTTACTGAACCCTTAGCTGGAGTGTCAATAACCATCTCCCTCATCATAGAAGATAAAACAAGGTCCAATTTCTCAGCACACAAAGCAGCAATAAAAGAATGCGTAGCACCAGTATCAATAATAGCAATCAAGGGAATACCATTAATAAAACATGTACCTCGAATCTCATTAGTGTCCTCTGATCCTGCGAGAGCAAACACCTTTCCATGGGACTTCTCTTTCTTCGGTTTAGTACACTTAGTACTAATATGACCTGATTCTCCGCAATTGTAGCACACCACATCCCTTTTCTCACATTTCGCAGCCACATGACCCTCTTTACCGCATTTGAAACATTTATTATCCGAGCAGTCAAAACTCTTGTGACCCGGCTTGCCACACCTGTAGCACACAACCTTCGCAGGGGCATCTCCCCCACTTGTTTTCTTATTATCAGCATACCTCTGCTTACCCTTACCAGCTGGAGCCTCATACGGTTTACCCCGGTTCTGAAATTTACCCCTCAGATCCCTCATGACCCTGGAGTGAGCATTACTATCATCCTCATATATCCTGCAACTGTCGATCAAATCAGCGAATACCCGAATCTTCTGGTACCCTACAGCTTTCTTAATATCAGCCCTCAGCCCATTCTCAAACTTAATACACTTTGAGAACTCAGAGTCAGCATCAGCATAATGGGGATAAAACTTAGCCAATTCAGTGAACTTGGCAGCATACTCTGTCACTGACATGCTTCCTTGCTTCAGCTCAAGGAATTCTATTTCTTTCTTACCTCTCACATCTTCAGGAAAATACTTCCGCAAGAACTCTCTACGGAAAACAGCCCAAGTTATCTCTTCATTAGCAGTTTCTAATCTCTGCCTCACCTCCATCCACCAATCATCAGCTTCCTCTGCCAGCGTATGGGTACCATACCTGAGCTTCTGCGCATCATCACAATCCATGACTCGAAATATCCTTTCAATCTCTTTCAGTCATGCCAGAGCACCATCTGGATTATACTTGCCCTTAAAGACAGGTGGGTTCTCTCTCTGGAACGTAGCCAAATTGCGCGTCCCACCATTAACAGCACCGGGTATATTACCCATCGCCCCGGCTATAGCCTGCAAGGCAGCAGCAAGTGCAGCATCGTCCCGTCTGGCCATTCTAGCACTGCAACAGAAAACAAAATTCAGAAACGAGTAACCAACTCAATGTTACTCAACACGACGACTCGACTACCGGCCGGACAGACCGAACTGCTCTGATACCACTAATGTAACACCCCTTTTCTAATAACTTTATTTTTTAAATAAAATCAGAGTCTCTTTTTTTTTTTTGAAAACAATTCAAGCGAGTGCTACATTTACTTCATAAATAACAAGATACATAACACCATGAGAAAAATGTTTAGTTCGCATCAACTAAAACCAATCACCATCAGCAGCGGAATAAATATGAGTTCTAAAACTTAAAACCAATACATCACCAATCAAATCTAACAGTTTAGGAAAAATAATGCATAAACATAGGACACCCCCCCCCCTGGTGCTACGTATCAGAGAGTGACACTTCCTAACAGACGAAGGCATGAAGGAATCCTTCACTCGATATTACCTGCACGTTGCCGACATAAGAAGCAACATAAAGGCAGTAGGGTGAGTCTCTTTTCATAATTAATAACATATGAGAATTAAGCAATGCGTAGGAAAAAGGAAACCAGGCACACCAATTCACAACAATGGGGACAATCAAATCAGCATTCTCATTCCAATCAGCACTATACAATATATGATTATGCATGTAATGCAACCCAAACTCCACGGGTACATGCATGTCGGATCCGTCACCAAATACAAATAGGCCGTAGCCTCTGCTCACCAAATAAAATTAGGCCGTAGCCTCTGCTCACCAATAATGCACATGCTTCATGAGGTGTTATGGAGAATGCATCACAACACACCACCAATCAATCAATTCACATTTTAAATTCTAGTCTCACCATAATGCATTAATTAACTCACCAAATCAAAATTAGGCCGAAGCCTCTGCTCACCAATCTCACCTCATCATCACTCACCAATTCAGCTCACCACTCACAACAACACCAATTCAAATAGACCAACTCAGGACATTGACACGACATAGGAAAAATGGAGGAAAACAGTCATTTAGACACTTGAACACCATCAGCCAGAAACACCAGTAAAAATAATTTATTTTTGCATAAAATTGAGACTATTGGATAGGCACTGAAATTAGCTTCAAAACGCATTTTGAACCGTTGCATTTGGATAACCGAGTCAAAAGTTACATTAAAAACAATTTAGGAAAAATGTTTAGACATTCTGGAAACTGGCGCATGGGCGCTGGGCGCCCAGGGGCAACACAGCGCTTGGCGCATGGGCGCTTGGCGCCCAGGAGAAGCAACACGCACAGGCGCATGGGCGCTGGCGCCCAGGAACAACACGCGCAACAGCGCACAGGCGCTAGGCGCCCAGGGGAACAACACGCGCACAGCGCACAGGCGCTGGGCGCTAGGCGCCCAGGAAGGCAACACGCGCATAGGCGCTGGCGCCCAGAAGCAACAACGCGCACAGGCGCGCCCAGGGAACAGCAGCAACATGGCGCCCAAGCACTAGGCGCCTAAGACCAACTTGCAACAGAACTCATTTTTCTTCGAAATTTATTTTACACGAGCCAAATTCTCAGGACACGAAAACTCAATAAAAATTTTGTCAAAAGCTGAACATTATTTTTGGCGCCCATGCACTAGGCACCTAGTGTAAATACGCAACTCAACTCCTTTCTTGACCAAAATCAGTTTTCATGAGCCATTTTACATAAGTATAAAAACCTGAAAACAATTTTCACAAAACTATCACCAGAACTTTGGGGCCCTTGGCGCCCATGGCTCAAGCAACGAGTGCCAAAACTGGCAGCACAGGAACACAGGATGGCAACACAGGCAACAGGGACAGCAACACAGAATGGCAACACAGTGACACAGAATTTTTGGAAAACTGGCGCAGCACACTGCTGGGCGCCTGGCGCCCATGACTAGGCGCAACACTGAAAATTTCAGCAACATGCTTATGGCGCCCAAGGCGCCTAGGGGCTCCTAAACAGAATTTTTCTCACTTTCATTCACCAAACTAAATTCATCAAAACGCCCAATTATATATATATATCTAACATATCACCATGATTCTCAATTTCACTACATAATCACCAAATAATCATATACTCAAACATATGGTCTACAATTCGCATTTTACCACAATTCAATCATCAATCATAAAATTCTCAACATAATAATTCAACAACAACATCACAATATTATAATTCCTCAACAACAACACAATTTAATCATGGAACTAACCTAGGACCCTAACCCTAAGCAATTCATAATTCGCATACTCATTAAGAACAAAAAGAGGACCCCCTAACCTTATGGAAGTCGAATTTGCTAGCCAAGCTCCAAGTGAAGAATGCGAACCACCAATAATCCTCCTCCTCTTCTCTATGAGCTTCGCCCCTTTCTTCTTCTCCTCTTCGCAACTCTCTTCTCACTCCCTCTTACGTTTCTTTTTCTTTCTTTTCTCACTTGGGTGAATTGCCACTAACTCCCTAGACCCCAATGAATTCGACTCCTATGCCAAAGAAATGGGCCACGGGCCTAATTGTGGATCACGGGCCCTTGCTCGCACCACTTAAATAGTGACAACACCCCCTAATAAAAATAAAATAAAATAATTAAACTCGAATTATTTAATTAAATTAAATAAATATTGTAAGCCTTAAATAATTTAATTAAATAAATAATTAAATTATTTTGGGGCGTTACAATACCGATCCCCACGCTGAGTGCTCTCAAACAAATGACCTTGTGGATAGTTCCCCGAACTGTGATAATAACCCCCATACTGAGCGGGGTTCCCCATATGATGGACAGCATTCTGAGGGTTCACGACAACTCCCGGAGTAGGAGTAGGTGAACTTCTTGGCAGCACAATACCAGGACTAGGAGTATGAATTTGTGGTCCCATAGCAGATCCATTAGGTATAGTCATGACAGGTTGACCCGACCCCAAAGGAATAGCTTCAGCAACGGACGGCCTATAACCCATTGGCATTCCCCAAGGATATATCTGCGCATTCAGATGACCTTGTCCACTCGCCCCTGGAGAATGGGAAAAGTGACTGACCCCTTGTCCATGAGTAGTTGTAACTTCAGCGGACACCGGAGGAGAAACGAAAGTAACAACCCCTTCAGGATTTACAACAGCGGTGGCCCCAGCAGCGGCCCCACCCCTCAGATTCTGTAGCATACTCATTACTTCGACCATCTGCGCTTCCATAGCCTCAACTTTAGCCTTCAAGGCCTGATTTTCCTGAGCCAGTTGCTCAGGGTTAAGAATCTCCACACCCAACTCGTCTTGACTCAGGTGGTCCTCATCTCCAAGATGCTGATTGCTAGCCATCAATCTTGCTTGTAGACGGGTGAAATAGCGATGCGGACGAACCAGCTTGCCCTTTTTTCTGTTTGAAACCATTTTTTTATTAAATGAAGAAATGAATTAATGAATGCAATGCATGAGATGCAGATGGATGTTAGTTTTATGCCGTGAATCCCGAGGTGTTCTATCTTGTCACAAGCGCATAAAGTTTGTTTTTGATCGAGGAATCGAAATAGCAAGTCGACATACTTCATTGGTTGAGAGTTCAAAGCTTTCATTAAAAAAAACAGTACAATATTCATAATGAACAAGACACAAGAGTACAATATTCTGAATACAATACTCGAAGTACATGGTCAAAATAAAAAGTACAAACAAACGACTCAAATACAGATAGCTTTGAACTCTCCAACTCGCTTCCTCTTCTTGCCGACGTTTGCGCCTGGAGATTGCTCCTTTAACTCCGTGATCAAGGCTCGGCAGTACTTCACGAACTTGTATACTTCGGGTGGAGTATTGAAGAAGTGCATTTCGGCTTCGGCTATCCTGAGACTCTTGGGAACCCCTACCATGGCCTGACTAGCCAGCTCTGACAGCTTTGAGAATTTGCCTTTCCACCATTGGATTTCATCTTTGAGTTCCTTGATGATCTCCTGATCTTCAATTCTTCCAAGCAAATCTAGGTAGCGCCGCTCCCAATAATGGCTCTCCACTCGAACCTGCCTGTATGCACCTTCTAGATGGTAGAGGTCTCTTTTCAGCCCATCAGACATTTCCCTTTCAACTTTCAAAGCCTGCTGATATTCTCTGAGCATTTCCTCAATAGTATTTCTTTCTCGCCCGAGGATTCTCAGCTGACCCCTCAATTCTCCCACTAGATGAGATTCTTGACTTGACTCCATAGCCTTTGCTTTCCAACCTTGAGCCTCTTCAAGTATCTTTCTTGTTTTTTGTTTGTATTTTTGGAGTTCTTCTCTGGCTTCTTTCAGACGTTTCTGTGCTTCCATCCTATTTTGCTTTTCTTCCTTGAATTGCCTAACACTCTTTTCCATAGCACTCCTCCTGACTATGCTTTCTTCTTCTAGCCTCTCCTTTTCCAAGGCCATTTCCTCTATCCTAGCCTGCAATGCCTTCTTTTCATCTTCCACTTTGGCTAGAGCGGATTTGACTTCATTCCATTCTTCATGAGTAGGGGTATAGGGTTCTGGTATTTCTTCCTCGAGGGGAAGTGCCCCTTGACTCAGTGATTTCGTAGTTTGCAGCTTCTCTTTAAGCCATTGGTTGAAAGTAACATCACTGGCCTTCTTTGACAGCTCTTCAACCCCTTTTTTCACCACAGACCCCCATGATTGTTGAACTTTTCTGAGCAAATCATCGCATCTCGGCATCCCTTTGTAGAGGTAAACACGGGATAACATATCTTCAGAGGGTGAGTTCCTCATTGGGTAACCGAGCTGTCTTATGGTCAGCGAAGGATTGTAGTTAATACACCCCTGTGACCCCATGAGAGACACATTTTGAAAAGTTCCACAGCTGAATATCACCATCGGTCTGTCATCCCAACAAGCAGGTGTATACCACCGGATCTGGAGATCATTGAGGCTTCTTAGGAACTCTACCCACTCTAGAGAGGTTCTGACCTCCACGTCACAGCTCAGGGCGTAAGAAATCAATTCCTTAACCTTCGTTTGGTTTTGGATCACATGGGTGATGAGCCAGGCGTAGAGAACATGAGAAGGAAGGCATATCTTCTTTTTGTTGAACTGACCGTAACGAGTGAGAGCATGATAAGTGTTGGCAAGAACAGCAGGCACAGGATTGATAGGATTCTTGGTGTCCTTAAAGGCCAAGAATGCACCAATTGCATCTTCATCAACATATCTTTCTAGCTGAGGGAAGAGAATAACCCCGAATATAGTGAGAGCGAGCACTAACTTGAATGAACCCCAATTCTCGGCTAAAGCATAAGACTGCAGCAGGCCTTCAAAGAATTCTTGTGGATATCCGACTATGCCATTTCTTTCTAACTTTTGCGGCTTCAGCTTGTCTACACCAACCCTAAGCAACGTTGCAAGCTTCTCATCAGTGTAGTATTGTCCTGGGAATTGGTATGGCTTGACATGAGATTTGGAGAGTCCCAATAGCTGTTCATACTCTTCTAATGTAGGTGATAGCTGAAAATTCTTGAAGAAGAAACACCTCACATCGGAATCATAGAACTGACTCAAAGCCACAAGAGCATCCTCTTGAACCTTCAACTGCAAGAGCCTACGGATATTCCCATATGCTTGATCAAAGGAAATTACTTCAGCTGGGCCCATAAGAGCTGCACACTTCCTCAAACTATCAACATCGATCTTCTTCATAAACGGGAAGCGAGATGTAGACGAAGTCTTGCTACTTGATTCCATTCTGATACGCCTATGACAAGACAGCGCATCATTCGGTGATTCCCGGCAAGCAAATGCATATGAGATGCTAAATGGATGCGAATAAATGAATGCGGTATGATGCAATTATGATATGAATGATGCGTGTGGAAAAAATAAAGGCAATGCATATGGACGGAAGTTCAAAAATTGAGGAGCCATGCTACGTGCCGCCTCACGCACTGGGTTATTTGATGAAGGGGAATATATCATTATTTTTGAAATTGAGGACCGTACGTCATTTCATATGGACCAGTATGAGAAAGGCTACAGCGGTAACCCTTTCTTTCTTTCTTTTTTTTTTTAAAAATGAAGTGGGCCATATGTCACTTCGTACGGACCGGCAAAAGAGAAGGCTACAATGGCAACCCTTTCCTCTTTTCTCTCTTTTTTTTTTTTTTTTTTTTTGAAAATTTCTCTTTTTATTATAGTAAAGACATGCCTAAACTATAATGCAACATACAATTCGTATGCCCTCGTGTCCTGCCAAGGTGGGAATCCTAAGTTCTAGGGCAACTTCAAAGGTTCCTCCCATGTAGTTCTAATTCACACCCTCACAATGGCTACCAGAGCTATAGAATCCTCATGCCGATACCACAAATGTAGAATACTACCAAGTGTGGGGCGTCATAAGAAAGCGTACTCTGGTTGAGACTTTCATGAGTATCAGACAGACAAAGGTCTCGAATGACAGTCACTAATCGTCTCCACTCCCCTAAGTGTTTGTTGGATCCGGGTATAGGAGCCCACTCATAGCACACAAATCATAAGGTGTGAAAGTGTGTGATTGAGGACATACTTCCTAAAATCTACCCATCCCCACCTGCAAGGAAAACCAGAACAGCCAGACAGAAGCAAGCAATATCAAGTCGTCTACCCTAGGGTTTAATATCATTTCAAAACAAAATAAACTATCCTAAGGTATCAACAACAAACATATATAGCTTACCTCAAGAAAGGGAGAGAAGAAGGAGGGATCATAAAGAAAGGGGGAATGCATGCTTTTACCTTGAGAAAGGGAGCAGAGAATAGGGGACATGGGAATTGGGGAATGCATGATAAGAGAAAAGAAGAAAAGGAAGAAAAGGAAAAGATAGAACAAAGTTTTCAAGTTAAACAATTTAAGCCACACATTAAGTTAATTAGGCTTGACCCTCGCCTTTTGAAAAATTATCCCCAGTGGAGTCGCCAGCTGTTGCGCCCCGAAAAATCCGGTTAAGGATTCCTCAGTTTGACAACGTGAAAAATTTTGAAGCCGCCACCAATATTTATTTTTAAAGACTAAAACATTGGAAAAAGTCTTTTGAAAAAGGCGGATGGTCTTTCGAAAACATTGAGATGTAGGTTCGGGGGTCGGTTAGGTACGGGGAAGGTATTAGCACCCCGCACCTCCTTTCTACCGAAAGGGAACCATTAACTTTGATGTGTGGCTTAGAAAAAGTTGACTTGAAATGATTTTTGTTCTACTTCCTTTCTTTTTATTTCGTTTGAGAAACGGCTTTATTGAGAAGAAAAATATTTTTGGTATCTTTGAAAAGCGGAACAAAACAAAGATTTTTAAAAGGGTGCTTGACGGGTTACGACCCGCTCCTACGTACCCTCTCTGGAAGAGGGATCAAAGCTACGTAGTTCTAGGGAACAAAACAAAGTTTTTTTAAAAGTGTGCGTGACGGGTTACGACCCGCTCCTACGTACCCTCTCTGGAAGAGGGATCAAAGCTACGTAGTTCTAGGCTTTTGCGTTTGGAAAACGGCTTAAGGGTTTTTCGCAATTGAGTGACAAAATGAAGATTTTTTTAAAAGTGTGCTTGACGGGTTACGACCCGCTCCTACGTACCCTCTCTGGAAGAGGGATCAAAGCTACGTAGTTCTCGGATTTTTTGAAAAGTGTGTTTGAGTTTTTGGAAATAAGACTCGAGTGTTCACGAATACCAAACAAGCAACGGCTTCGAGTGGCGTTCATTACTAACTTGAAAGAAAATAGTTGAAACCGGTAATCATTCAAGCAAAGGCTTCGAGTGATTACAAGTAACAACGTTTTATTATCTTTTTGAAATCGTTTTGAAAAAGGGTGAGCATCAGTGATAATTATCACTAATTGCTCGTGTTGTTTTTGAAATTTGGATTAGTTTATGTTTAGTTAAGGTGTGGGAGCTTTCATGATAGTCAAACAAGCAAAGGCTTCGAGTGACTACCACTAATAACTCCTCATTAGCGATCAAACAAGCAAAGGCTTCGAGTGATGGCTAATGATTTATTTAAGAAAATGCCCTAGGTTTTTTTATTGGAAAACATTTGACTTGGGTTTGAAGACTAGTTTTGGAAAAGAATTTGATTTGGAAAAAGTTTTGAAAGATAAGTAGAACATTTCCATCAACATATCAATTTCTAACCAAAATGCAATTCCCTTAATTACACTTCATACATCTATACATAAAAGTGGCCCTTGGCCGAATGCTCCTCATGCAAAAATCAACATCAATTTCATGCTAAAGTTCACAAGTTAGCACACAAACACATCACAAGATGCAACCCTATTCCAATCATATGAGACTACAAGACAAACCTCAAGCAAGACATACATTTATTCAAAGCAAAATTGAATCATATAGAGTAATCCTTTCACTTAGATTAAAGTGCCATGGGCACAAGTGAAAATCAACTTACCCCATCATCAACATCTAGCAATGAGCAAAATAGAACACATAAACCAAGAAAATAAAGTTGAGTCCTTTCTAGCCATCTTCACCACTTAAATTAAAGTGCACTAGGCACTAGTGGTGACTCACATAGCTAAATCATCAACTTAACAATTATTTGCAAACAAGAGTCCATCAAAACAACTTGAGGCAATATTTTTAAACACAAATACAAGCAAAATAAACAAGGAAACAACAAAAACCCTAAATGTCTCATGATTTGCGAGACCTCTACATAACCAAACAACAATTTTATTCTCAACCTAAAAATTAATTGCAAACAAAGATTCCATCAACAACTTGGGACAATCACAGGCCAAATAACCAAAGAACAACTAAAGATCCTAAATAAACTCATGATTTGCGAAACCAAACAAGCTCATGAACTCACAATTTATTTTACACAAAAATGCAAAGCTAACTCAAAGCAACATAGAACAATTTATTTAGTGAGTGAGATGCCAAATCTCACCCACAACAGCCCCTAATCTACATAATAATGCTATGTAATGCAAATGAAATTTGAAAAAGGATTTTAATGCAAGAAAGATGATGAAAATGCAAAGGGTTTAGATATACCTTAGTTCCAAACTAAGCAAGAGTAGCAATGAAGAACAAGAGTAACAAAATCACCAACAATCTTCACAAGTCACCAACCTTGAAGAAACAACCCCTTTGATGATGTAAATGTGGGAGTAAGGATGAAAGAAAGAAGATATATGAATATGGAGTGAGTTTGAGGTGATTTGGTGGATGGAAATTGAAAAGAAAATGGAGGAGGAGGGGTAAGGGGGCTACGGCCAAGGGAGAAGGGAGGAGAGGAGTTAGTGTGCTAGGGTTTTTTCAATGGAGAGTGAGGCTAAAGACTTGTGTGGGCTGATCATATGAAGATATGAATAGTGCTCACTTATCATTAAGGGCTTCTAGGTCAATTTATCTCCCTTGTGCTCTAGGATTGCATCTAAATTTTGAACCAAGGGTCAAGATCAAATGTCACATGGATTAGGGGAAATTAGAAAGCACAAAGTGAGGAGAGAGAGGGCTGAGGGGCGCAGCATAAGGAGGGTGGTGAAGGATAAGTTTAATTACAAAAATGTATTTTTCCATGAAGCTTATTACAAGAGTGCCATTTTAATTTAAATGAAGGGTGAGGATTGCATTTAACACTAGAATGGAAGGCCATGATTTAAACACAATTTGCAATCAGTAAAATAAATCAAAAATGGGGGAAAAAGGGCTGGAATTCGCAGCACATATGAGAGAGAGTGAGTGGAATTGCAACTTGTACTATTGTACTACACTTGACCTTTCAAAATTCAAAGGAATATTCCTTATTCCTTTCAAGATAATTCTTCTAAATTCTTGCCATTTTGGGCCATGTCCCATGATTCAATGATTGGGCTCTAAATTTTATGATCTCACCAATCCCAAAATTGATTTGTTGACCCCACTCCAAAGGAAATGACCATTTTACCCTTTTGTTCAAAAACCGAATTTCATGACAAAAATATTCCCATGATGCACAAAAAATACACAACTCCACTCACTTGGACTCACATAAATTCCTCAAGAGATGCATAATGGTTTTTTACCGAGAAATTATTTATTTTAGTGAAATGACCAAAATGCCCTTTTGGTCCCAAAAACCCTGATTTTGCTCCAAACTTCATTTTCACTCTAAAAATGACCCTGAGACCTTTTGGACGACTCTAAAACCCTAGAAATGCATGCATGATGAGAAAATACGTCTTTTTGGCGAAATTACCAAAATACCCTTTGAACTAGGAAAAACCCTAAAAACCTTAGAAATGCTCTAAAGCGCTCTAAAATGCCATGCAATGCTTTTCTAACCCTAAAGTGCATTCTGAAACTTCTAAGATGCAAGCATGATACTCTTCCTAACCTCTAAGATGAATACTAAGACTTGATTTATTTATTTTTAATGAAAATTAGGGTTTTGCCCTAAGCCGGACAAAATTGGGGTATGACAATACATAATTTAAATTATGAAAAATACGAGGGATCTAAATACACACCTATTTAATACTCTCACCAACTTGGGGTAGTTGTTGTAATGACCAAACATCGAATACAAATAGAAAATCACATCTCTTTTGGGATCAACTACCAACAATATCCAATGGGTCCTATAAAAATTTTGAATAATCAAATTAATGACAAATATTTCACAAATACATGTTATATACGATTGATATATATATATATATATATAGAGAGAGAGAGAGAGAGAGAGAGAGAGAGAGAGATTAAATTACTTACCCTAAGTTGATGGGTGCCAAAAACAAAGTATCACAGCTTAATTGATGTGATAGCGTCAAGCGCCGATCAATATTGGCTTTAACCTCTGCCTTGTTTCATTCCATTTGTGCCTTGCATTTTTCTATATGTTCTTTTGACATTGTTTTATCCAGGGGGATATTAAGTAGAAAAGTAGTTTTGGGGCATAAGAACATAAATCTTTGTCTTTGTTCCCTTGGGACCAATATCTCATGGTACAAATACCTTTAATTAAAATGTATAATTAAATTAATAATAGTAATAATAATAATAATAATAATAATAATAATAATAATAATAATAATAATAATAATAATAATAATAACATCAATAGGTGAAATAATAAGATAGATACGTACCTGATATATGCTTTAATAGTACTCGCACTTGCCCACTCGTGATCATATACCACTGCGAGCTCCTCTTGATTCAAAGTCAATGCTTGCTCCTCTCCAAAAATTTCTTTATCCATCAACAACTCTATTATGGTTGCACTATCCATGTGGTTTGATGCATGGATTTTTAAATAACTGATGAACTCCATGGGATTATTAGAAGATCTGCCAGCAATAGACGGGGAATGTCGGGATTCAATCCTATTCCCACTGGCTATTTGCCGAGACACTCTTGTGTTGCTAGCAATAAAAGGGGAATGTTGGGATTCAATCTCATTCCCGCTAGCTATTTGCCGAGACACTTTTGTAGTGTCAGCAATAAAAGGGGATTCGCCAACATTCCCAGTAACTTTGTCACCCTTTCCAGCGGTAGAAGAGAAATGTTGAGATTTTCCTTTGCCAACACTCCCACTAACTTTAGATTTTGCCCTTTGGGATACCTATATATTTGGAAAGATAATTAGTTAGTAACAAATATAGTTGGAAAGATAATATATGACAATGATATAATAAATTACTAACAAATATACTGTTACTTACATTGATAAGG
This sequence comes from Astragalus membranaceus, assembly GCA_039519185.1. NCBI lineage: Eukaryota > Viridiplantae > Streptophyta > Magnoliopsida > Fabales > Fabaceae > Astragalus > Astragalus membranaceus. The sequence continues at coordinate 36,907,943 of CM076852.1, read as the reverse complement.
TTTACTGGCCATGCAACAAAGGTACCAATTGCATCATCCACAGTCATGATCTCTATACTGTTTACTGGTATAGGCAAGTTTGCATCCCCTACAATTGCAACGTCAACTCTGACCCTCAAATGATTTTCGGGTATGGGTAGATTATGCAGTAAGGTGCCTAGTTCGTTACAAATTAATCCTCTTGCGACCAATTTAAGCGGGTTTGATATATATAATTCAGAATCATTATTGTTACCCTAAATCAATGATAAACAAAAATTAGAATATGTATAAATTGATGTAATATGTAGGATAAAAAGATGATCTAATGATTAATACCTCATTGGACGCAATGGTACAACTACCTCAAGCTTAGGGGATGGTAGATCAGTCCTTGGTCCAACCCTATCTTTTAATTCCGCAACTTCATCCATTAGCTTGAACACCATTTGTTCCAACCGGCTTTCTCTACTTTCCTTTTTTTTATGCTTATTTGGACCCCATAAAGAGGTCGGGGTAACACGAAATCCCAAACCTCTCAGACGGCCCGAATACTCTTCATGTTCCAAAGCACGGCCAAGGATGTCAATCTCAGCATCACAATAAATTATCTCTCCTTGTTCTATTGATTGCGATATAGACTCCTGATTCACAAAAATTATAAGTATGATAAAGTAAGTTAATCACACCATCTTTGTTTACAAAACAATTTTAATTTTATCATACTTACAATTCTTTGAGACACCTCTTTCGTTTTCAGATCACTAATCACATCATCTTTGTTTGCCCGGGCTTCTAGCCACAAAATATGTCGGTCAATGGATTCTTGAGTTGGATCTTTCCCGGCCTCCACTAGCTGTTAAAATTTACCAATTGTTAATAAATATATCAAAAGATTCATTTATAACAGTGAAAGTTGAAATAAAGGATGTTGTGCCTACCATTTTTTCTTCATAATCAGAATAACCCTTAACACCGCCTCTATAAGGGTAATCAGGACTTCTTGCTCTCTCTCGATTTTCGTTGCATAATGTCTATATAGACACATAAATATACATTAATGCATAATAATTGTCAAATATAGTTAAGTTAAAAGGAAATTGTACAAACCAAGAAGTCCTCATCTTCGGTGCGTTTGGTTATAAAGACATTCCAATCCTCCTGTGTTATAATCCCACTATATAGTGGTGGGGATGGTGTATGAGGTTCCCTTCATCATCTGTCATCCATCTATTTTTTAGGGTAGTTCTGAACTTCCTATGTAACCTTCTAGCTTTCATAAGGTAGAATTCTTTTCGAGACTCATCCACATCAAAATAAGCTTGCTTACACACAAACAATAAAAAGATTATAAATATATGGTTACATAATTATAAAAGAAGATAACTATATAGATTACGTTTATATACCTGGATCAAACACCATAGCTCTTCTTTGAGTCTTTGCAAAGCGACATTACGTTTATCATTCCATCTATTGATTGTAATCCGTACCCTTTGCTTCACTTTAGTACCAATGAAGCTAGTCAGCTGTTTACCATTTGGACCAAATGGTTGGCCTTTAACGTTCCATTGGACCTGCATTATTACTTATGTAAATTAGATAACAAACAGTTTAAACTAAGTAATAAATTTAGTTAATTAGTAAGTATCTTACTGGAAGTTTAGGAAGTCCTTTACTCGGCCGATTGATGATATTCTTCTTAACGGTCATTCCACGACGAGAGGCCTTTTTTGGGGGCTCATGATCACTATCATGCCCACTATCATGGCTATGCGATGTCATCTGACCTGCGATAAAACATAATCAGTGTTATTGTTATATTTATGCAAAAGACCAACAAAAAAATAAATAACCATTCACTTTGAACTACAAATGAACCATTACAATATGAAGATGAATAAAGAAGAGACAAGCAAAAAATGCCTAAAAGTAAGTTTAGATTACCTTTTCCGTGATACAATTTTATTTACAATTTGCTTATTCGTATGATATTTTTCTCTTCGCTTCTTGGTACTTTATTTTCGACGAAACGTAATTCCATCGCTATGATCCTTTCTAATATACACAACATCCTCTTTAGAAGTATTTTCCCCTAGTATTGGTTGTGATGTCCCGAAGAAAGGGTCATCCTCAATATCAACATCTTCGGGTGCTTTATCACCAATGTCATTAACCAATAGTTTTTTGTTTGTCAATAGAACAATGGACCAATTGATATCAACTGGATCAGTGACATAAAACACTTGTTGAGCTTGCGAGGCTAAAATAAAAGGCTCATCTTTATACCCTGACTTGTTGAAACTCACCTGCATGAACCCTGACTCATCCATCTCTGTACACCATTATTATTGTCAACCCACTTACATTGGAACACAGGCTCACGAAAAATATTGTAATCCAACTCCCATATGTGTTCAATGACTCCAAAGTATGACATATTAGCTGTTAGCCTGCATTTTCGACAGGCTAAAATTAAATGCAGTCAACAAGGCTTGACTTAGCAAATTCAAGAAGAAAGAGTAATATTTCGACACCAGGAAGTGGTAGACAAGGAGAATCAGCGTAGTGCATAAATTAGCGAAATTTGGAAAGTTGAAGCCAGTAGTTCGAAAGGATGATGAACAATATCTAGATAACAGGTTAAGTTAAAGAGTGCTGGTCGAAAGAGACAACAGCAATGTAGTCGAAAGATGGAGCAGTTACTTGGTCGAATTAGCCAAACAGTTAGCTTAGTTTTGAAACTGCTGTTTTGAAATCGCTGTGCGGTTATTAATTTTTCTTTATAAATAGAAGTTCTGTACATAGAACAGAGGTCGCACAATTCGTTTCTACATAAACTTCCGCAAAACTCTTACTTTCGCATCAGAGAAAACAGAGTCAAAGGAATTCAATGTATGAATCTGCGTACCAATCTTTATTCAATGCAATGTTGTTTACTTTCCATTAAAGATTTATGCAGTTTATTGGCTTTACTTTACGAATTCCTGCATTTTACTGTTTTCAGTCTTCTTTTCTTTACTTACTTTCCTGCATTTCACTACGTTTCTGTACTTCCTCTTAAACACTTCTCCATTTCTTCATAACTTTTCTTTCATTAAAACGACTATAATCACCCTTTTTCATAACAAACCGCAAATATTAGTAAAAAACTTTACCACAAATGTTCTGAGATGTTTCTAGTTGGTCTCGCGAGAAACACACGTGTAACTAGCGGTGTTTACCAAAAATCACGGTAAACAAATTGGCACGCCCAGTGGGACCTTTGTGCTAAATTTTTTAAAAGTTTTTACTAAACAATTATGGGTTTGTTATCAAACACAAAACCAGTATTTTATACTTTGCACGCGTTTACGAAGTGGTAGGCACCTTACTGAAATGCCACGTTCTAATATGAATACTGCTTCTACATCAAATGCACATTCCCAAGCGTCAGTTAATGATACCAACGTTGCAAGTTCTTCAGGAGTAACCGCCCCTGTATCTTCCCCAGGAGTAACTGCTCCTGTTTCTTTTCCAACCATAGCGGGAGTAACTGCTCCATTACCTTCTTCGACAGTTATGGGTGTAACTACAGTAACCGCTCCTACCATTAACCCGGTGTCGAATATGATGATGGTCCCTGTACCACCAATCTTAAATTCGACTAACCCCTTAATGGAAAATTCCATGATCGGAAATGTGCCGGTTAATTTCCCCATGAATGGCAGAAATTATCCATATGGCATGCCAACAGCCATGATGGTGGGGCTTCAAATAAATGCATCTACGTATGCAGAAAACTTAGCCTCAAGCTTTTCACCTATACATAATTCACCAGAAAATATTTATGGTCGAAATGCACAGCCATCGATAACCACATCATCTTTGTTGGCATTAAGGCAACAAATGGATGATAGCAACCACGATATGGTTAACATGCTAACACAACAAATTGGTACAGTGTTTAACCCGTTAATTCAAAACACAAAGGACAGTTACCAGATGTTAGCAACACAAATGGGTCGAATTGCTGATTTCTTTGGCACTCCACCAGTGCATAACCAGCGAATTCCCCCAATCCAGAATGTTAGGCCTGTTGAATTCCCGGTCGAAAGGCCCAACTACGCAGTTCCTATTGATCAATGACAAATAATGGCTGTCGAAGAACCTGTGCCTGAAATGGTATTAGTTAATCGGAACCAAAATGCTGACAAAGTAATAAGACAAGTTCAGCAAAACAACTTTGGAAATCAAAATAATTTGGCAAATTTTGTCGAAACAATTTTAGCCCAAAATGGTCTTAACTTAGGCTTACATAGACCTAATTTTGTATCTCCCCTGTCGGAATATGTGATACAAACAGATTTGCCTAGGGGATGGAAAATCCCTAAATTCACAAAATTTGCTGGAGAAACCAATGAATCCACTGTCGAACACATTGCACGGTATTTGACTGAGGCTGGTGACATAGCGCAAAATGAGAATTTGAGAATGAAGTATTTTCCAAATTCTTAAACAAAAAATGCCTTCACATGGTTCACTACGTTACCCCCACATTCCATGTTTAATTGGAATCAGTTAGAAAAAGCGTTTCATGAGCAATTCTACAAGGGCCAATGCAAGATTAGCCTTAAAGAATTGGCCAGTGTTCGACGCAAAATGCCAGAATCTATTGACGATTATCTCATTAGATTTAGACTACTCAAGGCAAGGTGCTTTACTCAAGTGCCTGAACATGAGTTAGTCGAAATGGCTGCTGGTGGCCTACACTATTCTATTAGAAAGAAGTTAGATACTCTGCACTTAAGAGACATGGCACAATTGGCCGAGAGAGTTCGACAAGTCGAAAGACTCAAAGCTGAGTTCGACGTATCATATGAGGATGTCGAAGTAGAGGCTAACGTTGCAGAATTAAAACCTGGACCTCCATATATATGTAAATTACTAAATCCCTCCAAAGGAAAAAACCCTGTCGAACAAAAATGATAAGTTTATGCAAAGACATATACCTTTGACGTCACAAAATGTGACCAAATATTTGATTTGTTGGTTACTGATGGCCAGATTTTAGTGCCTAAAGGCCTAAAAATACCATCGATAGAACAACAAAAGAAAAGAGGTTTTTGCATATTTCATAGTTTTTTGGGTCATAATACCTCTCAATGTGTTCTTTTCAGGGATCTAGTTCAGAAAGCGCTGAACGAAGGAAGACTAAGGTTTGATGATAAATCGAAGTCTTCAATGCAAATTGACAGCAACCGTCTGCCAACAGCAGAAGCAAACTATACTGAAGTCAACATTCTGGTTGTCGAAACTAGTCAGGACACTACTGGAAACAACAGTGGGTCGAAAAATGCTGAAATGTCTGAGGCAAAGGTCAAAATGGTCACTCAAGACCAATATGAAGATCAAATGCAGGTGGTTTACCCACAAGCTGAAGAGGAATTGATCGATTTCCTCAATCGGTGTAAAATCAACAATACCGAGGTAATGCTATGCCCCAGGTGCAGTTCAGTATTTGATAAAGAGGCTGCAAAAAGCCTTGAACATTCTACTCCTCAGCAAAAGAGAAAGAATACATGGGTCGATAACAGGCCCAAATTTAGCTTTAATCAAAGAGGTATCCCATTCAAAGTGACACCTCCAATGAGACCACCTAATAAGGGGCAGGCAAAGACATTTGTGCCTTCCACAAAGTCATCTGTCGAAAGGTGGGTGTATTCAGGAGGGAAAGATGCAGGGTATTCCCCAAAAATGGTACAAGGAAGCTCAAGTGCCATGAATCAGAACAAGACATATGATGCCAACAAGTATGTCTGTAACAAGAATTACAAGGGTAAAAACCCCATGACTAAAACACAATGGCGAAGACATCAGCGCCAAATGAAGTTCCTTGCTGCTGAGAGAAGTGGAAACATAGCCACCAATAAAGGGAAGCAGATAACCTCTCAGGTCGAAATTCAAAGAAGACCTGCCACAGAGAGGATATTCCCTCCTCTTACAATTGTCAAACAAGGCCTCAACCCTGAGGAAGGCCTTGACTTGGACGAAGACATGGACTCTGAATTTTCAGACTCAGACCCATCACTCAACATCATATGTGTCGTTTCAATCTTCCCGATTGAGTTCGACGTGATATCAGAGGTGAACGAAGTTGAGAAGGACTTCGACGAAGATATGGCTAAACATAAGCCAATTTGTTATTATGTACTAAATAATGGCTGTATAGAGGAACAAAATGCAGTTTTTGAAAGGCCAGATGGAGGCATGAAGTACCATCTCAAGCCTTTATTCATACAAGCCAAAGTCAATAATGCAGGCGTTAACAAGGTGCTAGTCGACGGAGGCGCTGCAGTAAATTTAATGCCACAGCACATGCTGGCAAAGATTGGTAAATCAGATACCGACCTAAGGCCACACAACATAGTGCTCACCAATTACGAGGGAAAATCTGGCTATTCTCTGGGAGCCATAGAAGTGGAGCTAGTGGTAGGGAGTGTTAAAAGATTAACCATGTTCATGGTTATTCCCACCAAGGCAAACTTCAACCTATTGTTGGGTCGAGAGTGGATCCATGGAGTTGGAACAGTCCCTTCAACGCTCCACCAGAGGATCTCTATTTGGAGAGAGGGTGGTCTAGTCGAAAATGTGGAGGGCGACCAAAGCTATTTCTTAGCTGAAGTTGATCACATCACTAAACATACCTTCGACAAACAATTGGCGAATATTGCGCCATGTACACCTTCTGATACGGCATATGTCCCTCAAGACAACGTATATGCTTCACTAGATCTACACCCTACCCATGGTTTCATTTGGGAGAGGGAGGTGCTTGGTGAGTCTAGCCGCCCAAATGGCTTCTGTAAGCCAACAGGGTGGGATGGTCCCTAGACATTAATGATGTCTGAACCCAATATATGGGATCGAATCAAGGCCTACGTGCCAGAGAATAGACAAAATGCGGCTTTAGAGGCCGAATTGCAACAAATGATGGTTAATCAAACCACTGAAGTTAACAATGAAGTTAACCTTGAAGATAATATGGTCGAAGGCCAAAGGCCCGACTGCATCTATGATGACAAGCCTTTAAGTTTTGAAAAGGACCCAATGGGTTCGACCAAGAGGATTCAAGCTCAAGATCCCTTACAGGAAGTTGATTTAGGAGATGGCTCCATAAAAAGGCCAACGTTTATCAGTGCCAAAATCGACAAAGGTTTGAGAGATCGAACCATTGAGCTATTAAAAGAATACAAAGATTGCTTCGCCTGGGATTACAACGAAATGCCTGGACTGCGTCGAGAAGTAGTTGAATTGAAGCTGCCCATTCGACCAGATAGGAAACTAGTGAAGCAAACACCAAGAAGATTTGCACCGCAGATTCTGTCGAAGATAAAAGAGGAAATCGAAAGACTACTCAAAAGCAACTTCATCAGAACTGCCAGGTATGTGGATTGGTTAGCTAATATTGTTCCTGTCATTAAGAAAAATGGAACATTAAGAGTCTGCATAGATATTAGGGATCTAAATAATGCTACACCCAAAGATCAATACCCTATGGCTGTGGCAGAGATGCTAATTGATTCGGCAGCAGGATTTGAATACCTAAGTATGTTAGGTGGATACTCAGGGTATAATCAAATTTTTATTGCCGAAGAAAATGTGTCGAAAACAGCATTTCGTTGCCCAGGAGATTTAGGTGTTTATGAATGGGTAGTAATGCCGTTTGGTCTAAAAAATGCTGGTGCAACATACTAAAGAGCAATGAATTCTATGTTTCATGATTTTATTGAAAATTTTATGCAAGTATACATAGATGATATTGTTGTTAAATCTTCGACAGAAAATGGTCATATAGACCATCCTCGACAGTCATTCGAAAGAATGAGAAAATATGGATTGAAAATGAATCCAATAAAGTGTGCCTTCTGTAACATCCCCTAATTTTTAGAAGCTTTGTCGGTCGAGGTTGGATTGTGGTCACGAGCTAAGTATTTATCCAATCGGATAGTTCGGTATCATAATTAATTATTCTTAGTATTTATGATATATGAGGTGTTTTAAATAAAATAAATTGCTTGATAGTTTATGTATGAAATGGTGTGTTTATTAAAAGCAAATTTCATTAAGTTAGGGTGATTAGGCTGAGAGGAGTCACAGGGAATAAATTTAGTATGTGAAGGGAGAAATTGTCTTTTCCCTATATCCTATATAAAACCCCACTTAGCTGGACCAAGTTAGATTGACACACTTCATCTTGCACATTTTCAGAAATTGATAAGTTAGTTTATTTTCATTAAGATAAGTGATAATTAGAATAAGTGGATAAATAGCTGAAGGGTAGGATGGTAATTTCCCCCACCATTTAAGTATACCCAGCTGAACCCAATTCACACACAGCACCCCCCATTGTCTTCATTTTCCAAAAACTGAAAGCAGAGAGGTTTGAGAGAGGAGAAAGGAGGAGAGTCGCGAGAGGAGAGAAGAGAGGCGAGGAGAAGAGATCTTGAGTGCATGTATGTTCTTGCTCCACCATTGTAACCCTTACTTCCTCCTCTTCCAAATGATACCAGATTCATCATCATCTTCCCCTTCCTCCACCAAATCCCCAATTCAACCCACATCACCATTTTAGAAGAAATAGAGGTCTCTTAGCTGGTTTTGGTTTCCCTTGGTGTCTTGGAAGTTGCTAGGAAGGTTGCATGTGGGTCAAGGTATATTATGCAGTAGCTAGAGTCTTGTGTGGTTGCTGTCTCAAAGTCAGAAGCGAATCCTAGGAAAGTTCGTGATACCTTGGAGCGAATTCGAGGACCGTTCGTAGTGTTCGTCGCCTGTGTCAACCGAGGGATTCGTGATTTTGTGATTTTCATCACATTAGGTGAGTTCAATACTCACTAGGGAGTCTGTGTTTATATATGTGTACTATGTATTCTGGTTCGGTCACGTGTTTTACAAAATCAGTGTCGAGTCGTGTTACGAAAATCCGCTTTAATGCAGAATTCTGTAATTGTTTAATTGAGGTTGTGGTTGATTATTATAATCGTTATGTTGATTGATATGTGGATTGTTTGGCTGGATAATGTTCTCTTTTTGAACGTTGATGAGTTAGGTATCGATCGGAACGGAGTTTGGACACGAAACAGATTCGAAAAAGGGCTCGAAATGGCATTTCAGCAAGTCTGTGAGACAGGCACGGACCGTGCGCCCAGCGCACGGGTCGTGCGTTGCCTTCTGATTCACATGATTGCTGAGTGTTGATTTCGCGCACGGACCGTGCGCCATCAAGCACGGGTCGTGCGTATGCTTCTGTCAACATTTTCAAAATGTGTTCAAAGCCTTCCTAATTGATTCCAAACCCATCCTAATCCCTTCCCAATGTTATGAAATGATGAAATAACCGTAATTCATTGGAATTGCTTAATTTTAATGATAACAACCTTATGTCATGATTGAATGATTGTTGACGGCCCAATGCGGGTACATGGAAGGTGTTTGGATTGATTGTATATATGTATAAGACAGGTTAACAAACTTAGGAATCCGAGTGAGATCACGACACGAAATTAAGATGGACTTAATGCCCCTAATGCTAATGATAAAAACAAGTCATGATCACATTAGGCCATGTTAAGTTATGCCACATTATGTTATGTAAATTCATGTTCACGTCAATGTATTTATATTATACATCATGTTAGGGTGACGACCCTAGTTTTCAATATTAGTGTACTAAGGGCGAGGAAGTCATGATTCCTTATGACCTTAGGCCCCGTCATTGTTTGTCCCTTGGTAGAAGAAATGGCCGGGGATCGGGTTTGCCGGTGCTTTCAAATGAAGTCACCGGTGATATGCTAAGAATCATTGTCATTGTGTGTGCCTTGTGTGTCGCTTAGAAGGGCCACGAGTACACGTTGTATTTTCCACGTAGTCGAATTAAAGATTACGACCTCATGAATCAAGAATAACGAATCAAGCATAACTGAACCACGATAGTTAGTAAGAGGTCGCGATAGAACTCACTGAGACAAGTTGTCTCACCCAATCCATGTTGTTGTTTTTCAGTGATACAGGTAGAAGTTGGATGTGCAGGAGCAATGGTCGTGGAACCGCTTCGTGAAGACGCTGTCGTCTATTTTGTTATGTTTATGTATTTTGGTTTCTCTCTTTGTCATAGATATTCGATTGTACGACTTGTTCTTGTATTAAGTTGTAAATCGCTTCCGCAGACTTTCAAATTTTGTACTGAACACTAGTTCGAGTTATGTGAGAACCGACTTCATGTATTTCATGTTCTGTTATGCTTACACGTTTGATGAGTAATTCATCAAAGTTTAGTATGTGTTCAATATTTTGAAAGGAAAGTCACTCTGATGTATGCCAGTAGTGCATTTCGGTAGTTTCTACAAGTTAGAAATTATCGGGGTGTTACAATTGGTATCAGAGCAGTTCGACCTAGTCGGACTTAGAATCATGAGTCTCTTAAATCCTCTAAGCGTGATTCCTCTTAGTATGCTATTAGACGTTTAGCCTGATCAACTAAACACTTTGTGCATATTTCGCAGAATCATGGCTGGTGGAAGTAGGAGAAGCGTCCCTGCCGATCCTCATACAGAATGGATGCAGAATGTCATCGAGACGCAACAAAAGATGATGACCGACATGATGCTCATGCAGCAGCAGCAGATGCAACACATGCAACAGAATGGGCAAGCTCATGTGCCGCAGGAGGATCCCAATCGGGCTTACTTCAAGTTTCTGAAGATGAAGCCTCCAACTTTCAAAGGAGGATCCGATGCAATGAAGGCTCATTTCTGGATAGATGCTATGGAGCGGATTTTTGTAACTCTGCAATGCAATGAGGAGGAGAAGGTAATTTGTGCTGCAAATGCTTTGGATGAAGACGCCCATACTTGGTGGACGAATGCTCGCAGGATGATGCAAACTCAAGGGACGGAGCTCAATTGGGTAAACTTCAAGGAATTGTTTCTGGGTCATTATTTTCCGGATGCTGAAAGACTAGCTAAACAGATGGAGTTTGTCAGTCTGAGACAGGGAGATATGTCTGTTGGAGCGTATGCTGCAAAGTTTGAGAGACTATCTCAATTCTATGAGTTGGGAACTCATGCTCCGAATGATAGGTGGAAGATGATTATATTCAAGCAAGGTCTCCGTGGTGATGTGAACCAAGGTCTTAGTTCCAATACTATGACCAGTTATCTAGCTTTGGTGCAACAGTCTCATTCTGCAGAGGGAGATCTCAAGAAGATGTATGAGGAAAGGAAGGAGTATCACAAGAATAAGAAGAGAGTAGTTGAATGGGCAAACCGGGACGATGAGTCAAGGGGTAACTTCGGTAAGGATAAGCAAGTCCAGACGTCCGAGTTCTCAAAGCCTGAAAATTGTTCTAAGTGTGGAAAGCCTCATAGGGGAGAATGTCGCATGGGCTCAGATCATTGTTTCTATTGCAAGAAGGAAGGACACTACACTAGGGATTGTCCGGCGAAGAGGAGGAATAGAGAGGAGACGGCTGCTTCAAGAGTATTGGTGATGGATGCTCGAAAAGGGAAAGGCAAGATTGTTGATGGTTAGACGAAAGGTATGTTCGTTTAATTTTGAGGACAAAATTTCTAAAAGTTGGGGTGATTGTAACATCCCCTAATTTTTAGAAGCTTCGTCGGTCGAGGTTGGATTAGTGGTCACGAGCTAAGTATTTATCCAATCGGATAGTTCGGTATCACAATTAATTATTCTTAGTATTTATGATATATGAGGTGTTTTAAATAAAATAAATTGCTTGATAGTTTAAGTATGAAATGGTGTGTTTATTAAAAGCAAATTTCATTAAGTTAGGGTGATTAGGCTGAGAGGAGTCACAGGGAATAAAGTTAGTAAGTGAAGGGCGAAATTGTCTTTTCCCTATATCCTATATAAAACCCCACTCAGCTGGACCAAGTTAGATAGACACACTTCATCTTGCACATTTTCAGAAATTGATAAGTTAGTTTATTTTCATTAAGATAAGTGATAATTAGAATAAGTGGATAAATAGCTGAAGGGTAGGATGGTAATTTCCCCCACCATTTAAGTATACCCAGCTGAACCCAATTCACACACAGCACCCCCCATTGTCTTCATTTTCCAGAAACTGAAAGCAGAGAGGTTTGAGAGAGGAGAAAGGAGGAGAGTCGCGAGAGGTGAGAAGAGAGGAGAGGAGAAGAGATCTTGAGTGCATGTATGTTCTTGCTCCACCATTGTAACCCTTACTTCCTCCTCTTCCAAATGATACCAGATTCATCATCATCTTCCCCTTCCTCCACCAAATCCCCAATTCAACCCACATCACCATTTTAGAAGAAATAGAGGTCTCTTAGCTGGTTTTGGTTTCCCTTGGTGTCTTGGAAGTTGCTAGGAAGGTTGCATGTGGGTTGGTAGTGGGAAGGGGGTTTAACTTGCACTTATGCCTCAGGTGCAAGGTTCGATTCCCACGGAAGGCAAAAATTCTACAAGAGGGGTAGAGAAGACCGTGAAGGTAATAGTGGGACCGGGGTGGCCGCTGCGGTGGACCTGGGCTGTTACATAAAAAAACCTTGTGAAATTCGAATTTGCTAGCCAAGCTCCAAGGAAGAATTGCGAACCACCAATGAGCCCCCTCCTCTTCTCTATGTGCCTCGCCTTCTCCTCTTCTTCTCTCCTTCTCTTCGCAACTTTCTCTTCTCACTCTCTCTACGTTTCTTTTTCTTTCTTTTCTCACTTGGGTGAATTGCCACTAACTCCCTAGACCCCAAATGAATTCGACTCCTATGCCAAAGAAATGGGCCACGGGCCTAATTGTGGATCATGGGCCCTTGCTCGCACCACTTAAATAGTGACAACACCCCCTAATAAAATAAAATAAAATAATTAAACTCGAATTATTTAATTAAATTAAATAAATATTGTAAGCCTTAAATAACTTAATTAAATAAATAATTAAATTATTTTGGGGCGTTACATATCTCCCCCACTTAGAATATTTCGTCCTCGAAATTACCTGAATCGAACAACTCCGGATATGCTTCCCGCATCTTGCTCTCCAACTCCCAAGTCATACTCTCGCCAGCAGCTCCTAACCAAACCACTTTCACCAAAGGAATTTCTTTCCCTCTCAGAATCTTCACTTCTCTATCTTCAATCCGCACAGGCATAGTCTCCACGGTGAGATTATCCCGCACCTCTACTTCATCCATCTGAATCACATGGGACGGGTCCGGAACATACTTTCGAAGTTGTGACACGTGAAACACGTCATGCAAGTTCGAAAGATTAGGTGGCAAAGCCACCCTATAGGCAACACTTCCCACCCTCTCCGCAATCTGATACGGACCAATGAAACGGGGAGTTAACTTCTTAGATTTCAAGGCACGCCCAACACCAGTCACCGGAGTGACTCTCAGGAACACATGATCACCGGCCTGAAACTCTAAATCCTTCCTTCTCTTATCATGATAGCTCTTTTGTCGACTCTGCGACGCTTTCATCTTCTCACGGATTAATTTTACCTTCTCAGTTGTTTCTCGCACAATTTCAGGCCCCAACACTGCACTCTCCCCAGATTCATACCAACACAACGGAGTCCTACATCTCCGACCATACAATGCCTCAAACGGTGCCATACCAATACTAGAGTGAAAACTGTTGTTATAGGTGAATTCTATCAACGAAAGATGAGAATCCCATGAACCTCCCTGCTCAAGAACACATGCCCTCAACAAGTCCTCTAACGACTGAATAGTCCTCTCCGTCTGACCATCTGTCTGCGGATGATAAGCGGAGCTCAACCTCAACTTAGAACCCAAAGCTTCCTGCAAACTCTTCCAAAATTCAGAGGTGAATCTTGGATCTCTATCAGATACAATACTAAGCGGAACGCCATGCAACTTCACAATAGTCTTGATGTAGATTTCTGCCAACTTTGGAACTGGATAAGTCATATTAATTGGTAAGAAATGAGCAGACTTAGACAACCTGTCCACAACCACCCATATAGCATCAAACCCTCTCACTGTATTTGGCAAACCAGTTACAAAATCCATGGAAATGCTATCCCATTTCCATTCCGGAATCTCCAATGGTTGCATCAACCCCGCAGGCTTTTGATGCTCAATTTTAGACTTCTGACAAGTCAGACAAGAATACACAAACTGAGCCACATCCTTCTTCATACCAGGCCACCAGAACATTTTCTTCAAATCTTGGTACATTTTCGTAGCCCCGGGATGAATACTCAACTTGCTTCTATGGCTCTCCTCAAGAATCATTCTCTTCATCTCAGCATCGTCAGGAATGCAGATCCTATCTCTGAATCTCAATACACCTTGGGAATCTAACTTGAAATCTCTATCCACACCTTGATCATTCACAACTAACAGGTCTACCAACTTTACATCTGATTTTTGTGCTTCTCGGACACTAACCAAAAATTCATTGCCGATCTTCAACATCCCCAATCTGACACTCTGCGGTGTCACTTCACAAACCAGACTCATGTCCCGAAACTGCTCAATCAACTCTAACTCTTTCACCATCATAGCTGACATATGCAAACTCTTCCGACTTAAAGCATCAGCCACGACATTAGCTTTGCCGGGGTGATAGTTCAAGCCGAAATCATAATCCTTCAGCAACTCTAACCAACGTCTCTGTCTCATATTTAGCTCCTTCTGATCAAACAAGTATTTCAGACTCTTATGGTCACTAAACACTTCGAATCTGGTACCATACAGATAGTGCCTCCAAATTTTCAGCACAAACACAATTGCAGCTAGCTCCAAATCATGAGTAGGGTAGTTCTTCTCATGGGTCCTCAACTGTCTGGACGCATAAGCTACTACCTTACCCTCTTGCATCAATACACCTCCCAAACCCATCTTGGAAGCATCGCAATATACTACAAACGGTCGATCAGGAACAGGCAAAGTCAAAACGGGTGATGTAGTCAACCTCTTTTTCAACTCATTGAAGCTCTCCTCACAGCGAGCATCCCACACAAAAGCTCTTCCTTTACATGTCAATTGAGTCAACGGAAGTGCCAACCTCGAGAAACCTTCAATAAACCTCCTGTAGTAACCAGCTAATCCCAAAAAGCTTCTAATCTCTGTAACTGACTTCGGGCTCTCCATTGGGACACAGCATCGACCTTGGCTGGGTCCACAGCTATACCATTACCAGAGATAATATGACCAAGGAAACCTACTTCATTCAGCCAGAACTCACACTTAGACAATTTTGCATACAATTTCTTTTCTTTCAATACTTCCAGCACTAACCTCAAATGTTCTGCGTGCTCCTCTTCTGTCTTAGAATACACCAGAATGTCGTCAATAAACACAACTACAAACCGATCCAAGTAACTATGAAAAGTACGATTCATGTACTCCATAAACACACCCGGCGCATTGGTAACCCCAAACGGCATAACAGAATACTCATAGTGCCCATATCTCGTTCTGAAAGCGGTTTTCTGAATGTCTTCATCCTTTACCTTGATCTGGTGATAACCCGACCTCAAATCGATTTTACTAAACACCTTGGCACCTACCAGCTGGTCCATCAGATCATCAATTCTGGGAAGCGGATACCGGTTCTTTATTGTCACTTTGTTCAATTGCCTATAATCGACACAAAGTCTCATACTCCCGTCCTTCTTTTTCACTAACAATACCGGAGCACCCCACGGTGACACACTTGGTCTTACAAATTTCTTCTCAAGCAGCTCTTCTAATTGCTTTTTCAATTCAGACAACTCTGAAGCTGACATTCGGTACGGTGCCATAGACACAGGCCTAGTACCAGGTATAAGATCAATGGCAAACTCAACCTCTCTCTCTGGCGGGACACTTGGAATTTCATCTGGGAACACTTCAGGGAACTCACACACTACTTGAACCCTTTCAATGATTGCCTGATTCTCAGCAGACAATGACGCCATCAAGGCAAACAGATGAACTCCCTCCTTCATTACCTTATGCAAATGACCAGCAGGCAACAACACTGATTCTTCCTCTTCGGGAGGAAAGAAACTCACAGATCTCCGGAAACAATTAATATGCACATGGTTAAATACTAACCAGTCCATACCAAGAATGACATCCAACCCTCCCAACGGCAAACAAATTAGATCAACAAGAAAGTTTCTGCCGAAGATTGACAGAGGGCACTTAGCACACACAAGAGAGGTAGTTACTGAACCCTTAGCTGGAGTGTCAATAACCATCTCCCTCATCATAGAAGATAAAACAAGGTCCAATTTCTCAGCACACAAAGCAGCAATAAAAGAATGCGTAGCACCAGTATCAATAATAGCAATCAAGGGAATACCATTAATAAAACATGTACCTCGAATCTCATTAGTGTCCTCTGATCCTGCGAGAGCAAACACCTTTCCATGGGACTTCTCTTTCTTCGGTTTAGTACACTTAGTACTAATATGACCTGATTCTCCGCAATTGTAGCACACCACATCCCTTTTCTCACATTTCGCAGCCACATGACCCTCTTTACCGCATTTGAAACATTTATTATCCGAGCAGTCAAAACTCTTGTGACCCGGCTTGCCACACCTGTAGCACACAACCTTCGCAGGGGCATCTCCCCCACTTGTTTTCTTATTATCAGCATACCTCTGCTTACCCTTACCAGCTGGAGCCTCATACGGTTTACCCCGGTTCTGAAATTTACCCCTCAGATCCCTCATGACCCTGGAGTGAGCATTACTATCATCCTCATATATCCTGCAACTGTCGATCAAATCAGCGAATACCCGAATCTTCTGGTACCCTACAGCTTTCTTAATATCAGCCCTCAGCCCATTCTCAAACTTAATACACTTTGAGAACTCGGAGTCAGCATCAGCATAATGGGGATAAAACTTAGCCAATTCAGTGAACTTGGCAGCATACTCTGTCACTGACATGCTTCCTTGCTTCAGCTCAAGGAATTCTATTTCTTTCTTTCCTCTCACATCTTCAGGAAAATACTTCCGCAAGAACTCTCTACGGAAAACAGCCCAAGTTATCTCTTCATTAGCAGTTTCTAATCTCTGCCTCACCTCCATCCACCAATCATCAGCTTCCTCTGCCAGCGTATGGGTACCATACCTGACCTTCTGCGCATCGTCACAATCCATGACCCGGAATATTCTTTCAATCTCTTTCAGCCATGCCAAAGCACCATCTGGATTATACTTGCCCTTAAAGACAGGTGGATTCTCTCTCTGGAACGTAGCCAAATTGCGCGTCCCATCATTAACAGCACCGGGTATATTACCCATCGCCCCGGCTATAGCCTGCAAGGCAGCAGCAAGTGCAGCATCGTCCCGTCTGGCCATTCTAGCACTGCAACAGAAAACAAAATTCAGAAACGAGTAACCAACTCAATGTTACTCAACACGACGACTCGACTACCGGCCGGACAGACCGAACTGCTCTGATACCACTTGTAACATCCCAGACTGCTTTCAGAACTGTCAACTTCCCCCACAAACCAACACGTGTCTTTCCAGCATGCGTTGTCCTCACTTGCATGCTTTCTAGGAAACTTCCCAGAAGGTCACCCATCCCACTACTACTCCAAGTCAAGCACGCTTAACTATGGAGTTCTTATGGGAAGGGCTCCCGAAAAGAAGATGCATCTTGTTGGTATAGGTAGTCCAAATCAACTCTTTTAAGCCTTCCTTCAACTATACAGTCCCATACCTGCACAGCCTCAGGATCCCTCTCATTCCGGTGTGTATTCAGTTCATTCACGTGTCCCTTCGCCTAGAAGCTGCCAGGAGCCGCTCTTTGCCGTGCCAACTTTTTGGGCACCGGCGATCACTCCCCGCCCTCGTCAGCCACGGATGTCACATGCCCACCAGCTTCCGCTTGGTTCATCCCCGAACCACACCGTACTGAGAGAGGTCTGCTGCTCTGATACCACTAATGTAACACCCCTTTTCTAATAACTTTATTTTTTTAAATAAAATCAGAGTCTCTTTTTTTTTTTTTTTGAAAACAATTCAAGCGAGTGCTACATTTACTTCATAAATAACAAGATACATAACACCATGAGAAAAATGTTTAGTCGCATCAACTAAAACCAATCACCATCAGCAGCGGAATAAATATGAGTTCTAAAACTTAAAACCAATACATCACCAATCAAATCTAACAGTTTAGGGAAAATAATGCATAAACATAGGACACCCCCCCTGGTGCTACGTATCAGAGAGTGACACTTCCTAACAGACGAAGGCATGAAGGAATCCTTCACTCGATATTACCTGCACGTTGCCGACATAAGAAGCAACATAAAGGCAGTAGGGTGAGTCTCTTTTCATAATTAATAACATATGAGAATTAAGCAATGCATAGGAAAAAGGAAACCAGGCACACCAATTCACAACAATGGGGACAATCAAATCAGCATTCTCATTCCAATCAGCACTATACAATATATGATTATGCATGTAATGCAACCCAAACTCCACAGGTACATGCATGTCGGATCCGTCACCAAATACAAATAGGCCGTAGCCTCTGCTCACCAAATAAAATTAGGCCGTAGCCTCTGCTCACCAATAATGCACATGCTTCATGAGGTGTTATGGAGAATGCATCACAACACACCACCAATCAATCAATTCACATTTTAAATTCTAGTCTCACCATAGTGCATTAATTAACTCACCAAATCAAAATTAGGCCGAAGCCTCTGCTCACCAATCTCACCTCATCATCACTCACCAATTCAGCTCACCACTCACAACAACACCAATTCAAATAGACCAACTCAGGACATTGACACGACATAGGAATAATGGAGGAAAACAGTCATTTAGACACTTGAACACCATCAGCCAGAAACACCAGTAAAAATAATTTATTTTTGCATAAAATTGAGACTATTGGATAGGCACTGAAATTAGCTTCAAAACGCATTTTGAACCGTTGAATTTGGATAACCGAGTCAAAAGTTACATTAAAAACAATTTAGGAAAAATGTTAGACATCCTGGAAACTGGCGCATGGGCGCTGGGCGCCCAGGGGCAACACAGCGCTTGGCGCCCAGGAGAAACAACACGCACAGGCGCATGGGCGCTGGCGCCCAGGAACAACACGCGCAACAGCGCACAGGCGCTAGGCGCCCAGGAGGCAACACGCGCACATAGGCGCTGGCGCCCAGAAGCAACAACGCGCACAGGCGCGCCCAGGGAACAGCAGCAACATGGCGCCCAAGCACTAGGCGCCTAAGGCCAACATGCTACACAACTCATTTTTCTTCGAAATTCATTTTACACGAGCCAAATGCTCAGGACATGAAAACTCAATAAAAATTTTATCAAAAGCTGAACATTATTTTTGGCGCCCATGCACTAGGCACCTAGTGAAAATACGCAACTCAACTCCTTTCTTGACCAAAATCAGTTTTCATGAGCCATTTTACCCAAGTATAAAAACCTGAAAACAATTTTCACAAAACTATCACCAGAACTTTGGGGCCCTTGGCGCCCATGACACAAGCAACATGTGCCAAAACTGGCAGCACAGGAACACTGGATGGCAACACAGGCAACAGAGACAGCAACACAGAATGGCAACACAGGCAACAGACACAGCACACAGTGACACAGAATGGCAACACAGGGCAACAGAATTTTTGGAAACAGGCGCAGCACACTGCTGGGCGCCTGGTGCCCATGACTAGGCGCAACACAGAATTTTTCAGCAATAGGCATATGGCGCCCAAGGCGCCTAGGGGCTCCCAAACAGAATTTTTCCACTTTCATTCACCAAATTAAATTCACCAAAATGCCCAATTACATATATATCACTAAAGTGTCACCATGAATTCTCAAATTCACCAAGCAAACATCAACAAATCATATTCTCAAACATGTATCATGCGAATCACTTAGCAACAATTCAATTCACCAATTATACGATTTCAACATGAGCAATTCCTAATCAAGTATCACAACACTATAATTTAATCATCAAAACAACAATTCGTTCATGGAAATTATTCTAGAACCCTAACCCTAAACATCACTAATTCGCATATCTATTAAGAACAAAAAGAGGACCCCCTAACCTTGTGAAATTCGAATTTGCTAGCCAAGCTCCAAGGAAGAATTGCGAACCACCAATGAGCCCCCTCCTCTTCTCTATGTGCCTCGCCTTCTCCTCTTCTTCTCTCCTTCTCTTCGCAACTTTCTCTTCTCACTCTCTCTACGTTTCTTTTTCTTTCTTTTCTCACTTGGGTGAATTGCCACTAACTCCCTAGACCCCAAATGAATTCGACTCCTATGCCAAAGAAATGGGCCACGGGCCTAATTGTGGATCACGGGCCCTTGCTCGCACCACTTAAATAGTGACAACACCCCCTAATAAAATAAAATAAAATAATTAAACTCGAATTATTTAATTAAATTAAATAAATATTGTAAGCCTTAAATAACTTAATTAAATAAATAATTAAATTATTTTGGGGCGTTACAGCTAGAGTCTTGTGTGGTTGCTGTCTCAAAGTCAGAAGCGAATCCTAGGAAAGTTCGTGATACCTTGGAGCGAATTCGAGGACCGTTCGTAGTGTTCGTCGACGTGTCAACCGAGGGATTCGTGATTGTGTGATTTTCAACACATTAGGTGAGTTCTATACTCACTAGGGAGTCCGTGTACTATGTATTCTGGTTCGGTCACGTGTTTTACAAAATCGTTATGTTGATTGATATGTGGATTGTTTGGCTGGATAATGTTCTCTTTTTGAAGGTTCATGAGTTAGATATCGATCGGAACGGAGTTTGGACACGAAACAGATTAGAAAAAGGGCTCGAAATGGCATTTCAGCAAGTCTGTGAGACAGGCACGGACCGTGCGCCCAGCGCACGGGTCGTGCGTTGCCTTCTGATTCACAGGATTGCTGAGTGTTGATTTCGCGCACGGACCGTGCGCCATCAAGCACGGGTCGTGCGTATGCTTCTGTCAACATTTTCAAAATGTGTTCAAAGCCTTCCTAATTGATTCCAAACCCATCCTAATCCCTTCCCAATGTTATGAAATGATGAAATAACCGTAATTCATTGGAATTGCTTAATTTTAATGATAACAACCTTATGTCATGATTGAATGATTGTTGACGGCCCAATGCGGGTACATGGAAGGTGTTTGGATTGATTGTATATATGTATAAGACAGGTTAACAAACTTAGGAATCCGAGTGAGATCACGACACGAAATTAAGATGGACTTAATGCCCCTAATGCTAATGATAAGAACAAGTCATGATCACATTAGGCCATGTTAAGTTATGCCACGTTATGTTATGTAAATTCATGTTCACGTCAATGTATTTATATTATATATCATGTTAGGGTGACGACCCTAGTTTTCAATATTAGTGTACTAAGAGCGAGGAAGTCATGATTCCTTATGACCTTAGGCCCCGTCATTGTTTGTCCCTTGGTAGTAGAAATGGCCGGGGATCGGGTTTGCCGGTGCTTTCAAATAAAGTCACCGGTGATATGCTAAGAATCATTGTCATTGTGTGTGCCTTGTGTGTCGCTTAGAAGGGCCACGAATACACGTTGTATTTTCCACGTAGTCGAATTAAAGATTACGACCTCATGAATCAAGAATAACGAATCAAGCATAACTGAACCGCGAGAGTTAGTAAGAGGTCGCGATAGAACTCACTGAGACAAGTTGTCTCACCCAATCCATGTTGTTGTTTTTCAGTGATACAGGTAGAAGTTGGATGTGCAGGAGCAATGGTC
Organism: Astragalus membranaceus; assembly: GCA_039519185.1. NCBI lineage: Eukaryota > Viridiplantae > Streptophyta > Magnoliopsida > Fabales > Fabaceae > Astragalus > Astragalus membranaceus. The sequence goes on along the minus strand of CM076852.1, from coordinate 36,886,195 downwards.
GTGGAACCACTTCGTGGAGACGCTGTCGTCTATTTTGTTATGTTTATGTATTTTGGTTTCTCTCTTTGTCATAGGTACTCGATTGTACGACTTGTACTTGTATTAAGTTGTAAATCGCTTCCGCAGACTTTCTGATTTTGTATTGATCACTAGTTCGAGTTATGTGAGAACCGACTTCATGTATTTCATGTTCTGTTATGCTTACACATTTGATGAGTAATTCATCGAAGTTTAGTATGTGTTCAATATTTTGAAAGGAAAGTCACTCTGATGTATGCCAGTAGTGCATTTCGGTAGTTTCTACAAGTTAGAAATTATCGGGGTGTTACACCTTGTGTACGTGCAGGTGATTTCTTGGGATTTGTTGTCCACAAAAAAGGCATTGAAATAAATCAAAACAAGACGAAAGCAATCATGGAAACAAAGGCGCCTTCGACTAAAAAGGAGCTTCAGTCATTGTTGGGGAAGATCAACTTCCTGAGAAGGTTCATCTCAAACCTAAGTGGCAAGACTCAAGTTTTCTCGCCATTGCTTCGACTGAAGAAAGAAGACGTGTTCAAATGGGATCCAGAACACCAAAAGGCCTTCGACGAGATTAAAGCTTATCTAGTTAAACCACCTATCTTGTTGCCACCTATCAGAGATAAGGTGATGAAATTGTATATAGCATCATCAGAGCTGACAATAGGTAGCATGTTAGCACAAGAGGATGAGAATGGTGTCGAAAGAGCCATATATTACCTTAGTACAGTTTTAAATGATGCTGAAACTAGATATCATGCAACGGAGAAATTGTGCCTTTGCTTGTATTTCTCTTGTACCAAATTAAAGCAATATATAAAACCCGTTGATGTGTATGTTTACTCTCATTTTGATATTATTAAACATATGCTGTCGAAACCTATATTGCATAGTCGAATTGGTAAATGGGCTTTAGCCCTTTCTGAATATTCATTAACATATCAACCTTTGAAAGCTATCAAACGGCAAATTGTTGCGGATTTTATTGTCGGCCACTCATTGGTCGAAGTGACAATTAATCATATGAGTATTCAACCATGGACATTATACTTCGATGGATCGAGCCATAAAAATGGTTCTGGAATTGAGATATTAATTATTTCGCCAACAAAAATACCAACGAAGTATAAATTTAAAATCAAAGAACTTTGCTCTAATAATGAGGCCGAGTACGAAGCCTTGATAGTAGGACTAGAAGTTTTGCTAGAACTGGGGGCAAAATCTGTCGAAATTAGAGGTGATTCCGAATTAGTGGTGAAGCAATTAACTAAGGAGTATAAATGTATTAAAGAGAATTTAATCATATACTTCATCACTGCCAATGCTCTGTTGAAACGCTTCGACTATGTTAACATTGAGCATATACCTCGAATTGAAAATTACGAGGCAAATGATTTGGCACAAATTGCTTCAGGATATAAAGTTTCTCCAACAAAATTCAGAGAATTAATAGAGATCAAAGAGAAATTAATTTCGACAGACTATTCTAAAGACGAATTGTCAATGCCAAAACTTGGGTGGGCAGACAAGTCAGAATTATTATTTCCTCCAAGTGAAAATGGCGAATTTTTTGCCATTGACAATATGTCGAATGATGATTGGCGAAAACCAATTGTCGAATACTTGGAAAATCCAACAGGAACAACAAATCGAAAAACAAAGTATAGGGCATTAAGCTACGTGATTATTGGAAATGAGTTGTTCAAGAAAACTCCTGAAGGAGTTTTGCTTAAATGCCTTAGTGAAAGTGAGGCATACTTAGCAACATCCAATACTCATGGTGGAGCTTGTGGGTCCCACCAAGTAGGCCACAAGATGAAATGGCTCTTGTTTCGACAAGGAGTATACTGGCCAACTATGCTAAAAGATTGCATAGATTTTGCTAAAGGATGCCAAGAATGTCATAAACACGCAGGAGTGCAACACGTACCTGCAAGTGAATTACATTCAATAGTAAAACCGTGGCCGTTTAGAGGTTGGGCATTAGACATAATTGGTGAAATTAAGCCAACGTCGTCGAAAGGCCACCGTTATATATTGGTAGGTATCGATTACTTCACTAAATGGGTCGAAGCTATTCCCCTAGCTATGGTAAACCAAGAGGCAGTAATGAACTTTATTCAAAACCATATCCTATATAGGTTTGGGATTCCAGAAACCATTACTACTGATCAAGGTTCAGTTTTTACTGGTCGAAAAATGGTAGAATTTGCCTCTGAAAATGGATTTAAGTTTATAAGTTCGACACCATATTATGCTCAAGCAAATGGTCAAGTCGAAGCAGCCAATAAAATTATCATTAATTTGATTAAAAAACATATTGGGCAAAAGCCTAAGAATTGGCACAAAACCCTTGATCAAGCATTATGGGCTTGTCGAAATTCTCCTAGAGAATCAATTAATACTACTCCATTCAGGCTTACCTTTGGGCATGATGCAGTATTGCCTGTCGAAATATATCTACAATCAACCAGAATTCAAAGGCAATTTGAAATTCCATCAGATCATTATTGGGATATGATTTTAGATGAATTAGTTGATTTAGATGAAGAAATGTTATTTGCATTAGACGTCCTCACAATGCAAAAAGAAAGAGTAGCTAAAGCCTACAACAAAAAGGTTAAATAAAAAACGTTTGTCATAGGAGACTTAGTATGGAAGGTTATCCTACCTGTGGACAAAAAAGATAGAGCCTTGGGTAAATGGTCACCAAATTGGGAAGGGCCATATAAAATTTTACGAATATTCTTAAATGGCGCTTATGAAGTCGAAGAGTTAGGCGCTGATAATCGAATTTTGCGTATAAATGGTAATTACTTAAAAAGGTATAAGCCAATATTGCAAGAAATTAAAATAACGCAAGATTGAGATATAATGGAGAAACTTAATTATGGCACACAAGTGCCAACAAATATTATCGAAATACAGAGTTAAAATTCAAAAACTAGAGAAGTCGAATTTAAATTACAAAAGTATTTTTAATTCTCTCAAAGACACCTCTAGCAATCTTTAATCTGTTATCGAGATGGGCTTCATCTTCAATTGACTTCTGAATTCCTGCTTCATAGTGATGAACCTTTTCTAGATGCTCGATTGCCAGAGTTGCCTCAGCTCGAAGTGCAGCTTTTGAAGATTTCTGTTGGGCAATAGCTTTCTTTTTCTCCTCCGCCATAATTCTCGACTGCAAAGTTTTAATTTCCTCTTGAAACTGTAGAATAATAGCATCATGTTCAGCTATTTCTTGAGAAACAATTGACTCATTAATCTCCAGAGTCGAAATTTTGGCTTCAGATGTTTCGACTGCTGCGCATTCTTCTTGCAAAAGTCTGGTGTCACCCTCCCTCATCACAATGAGGCTCTTTTTTCGCTGAATATCTTTCGAGATTTGTTCTAAGAAAGGCTAAAACTAAATAAAGCCCAAGAGAGATTCGCTTGAGCTTGAAGTGTTTAACCCATTGAGCAAGGCCTTAATTTTGAAGGTGAGTGAAGGATTTCTTCGATAGCCGTGAACATATCTACCCCAAAGAGGATTGCTCGAAGTTCTTTTTTTAGATCCTTTTTGGAGTCCTCTGAGTTACCGCTGACAGAGGCAGTCGAAGCGCTTGGCTTATCATCTGTCGAAGACAAACCACTCACCATCAATTTAAAAGCTTCAAGAGGATTTTTATTCTTCAAAGCTGACAATTCCTCTGAGCTAATTTTGGTATGTTGTGTCGAAACCCCAGAGCAAGGAGGGTTGGCTACCTCAGGAGATTCACCATTTCCTTCTTTTTCTTCTTCCTCTTGATCAGCCTCATTACCATCTTCACTACCCTCTTGCTCTTCCATGTTTGGAGAGGAAGATATGCTGATCTCAGCCCCACTTTGGCCAGCATCAGGGCTTTCATCGACATCCATAGCAGCATGCTCTGGGCCATGATCAGAAACTTCCTTTGCAGTTTCAGCAAGAGGAGTTGTTTCGACCAGCAGTGTAGCTTCGAAAACAATTGTTTGTTGATTCAAATCTTTTTCTTCGACACCTTCTCCAGCAACAAGTATCTTTGAAGGGGAGTGAGTGGAGGTAGGCGTAACCTGCATTGTTGGGATTTCAGGGTTAACAGTTTTAGTTCCCTGAAAATGAAGCAAAGTGAGTATTATCACAGATAAATAAAATCTTCGAAAAAAATATAGGTTTCAATCAATCACCTTAGGTCTGATGTTTTCGACTAAAGAGTGTACACTCTTAATTTTCTTGATAAGCCTTCTTGGAGCCTTATCTGAAATGATTGCGGTTTGTTCTTTCATTTCATGTTTCTATTCTTTTTGCTGTCTTTCGACAGAGGTTTGGTGAGAAATAGCTTTGGAGACATCTTGAGAGTTTTTTGTTTTTTTTCTCTCTCTCTCTCTCTCTCTCTCTCTACTTCAGGAGCTTGAACCTTAATAGGCTTAGTCGTGGTTATTGGTTCCTCCTCAGACTGAAAATGCAATGCTCATGTAAGTATAAGCAGAAAAAAAAAAGAGAATAAACATAAATAGGCAAGAATTTGAGAGTTACGACCTCTTAGTCACTCGTAACTAGTGGTTTAGCCTTCTTTGGATTGGAAGTTAGGGAGCTACTTGTTCTTTTTCGACTCTGCAAAATAGAGAGTTAATCAGTCAAAGAGCATATTGATGATGCAAAGAGAAATGTATAGATATTTACTTTTTTCTCTATTGGGAGGGATATGTCTTTCTTCGATGAAGCTTCAACTACCTTCTTCTTCGCCTTTGGTGCTTTGACTTCATCTATCGAATCTGAAGTAATAGCGACAGCTGCAAGTATTCGACAAACAAGTATTAATACAAAATATGCACAAAAGGGAAAACAAATTCTTCTAAGAGTTTGATATATCACCTTCTCTGATAATGGATTTGACTTGAACATGTCGAATATCCAAATGAAGATGACCTTCAAATGTGTCTAAGGTACACTTAGTCGGAACTATTTTCTCAGCTGTTTTATTCGAAAGAAAATTGTAAAGTGCCCCAATCGAACCACAAATAAACCATGGTGGGAGTGGTGGTCGAAATGCCAAAGCCAGGTTACAAGTTGGCAAAGGCGGAAATTTGAGTTTGTTTTGTGTTAAAGCAAAAGAATACTTATCAGTTACAAAAGGGGTAAAAACCATTGTTGGAATTCTTTCGATATATTTAATTTTTAAAACTCTTGCATCTTGAGAAACAGTTCGACTAAGTTTAGTTGGGTCGTATACAGTTTCAAATTTTTTTTGGAATGCCCGAATCTCTTGAATATGCGTACCTTTCGACTTGGCCTTCTTTTTCTGCGAAGAGGGAAAAGCAGATATTAGTTTAGCCAGTAGAGCAGCCTCTTCGACACCAGTAAACTTCCTAGTGAGATACTGATAAGTCTATTTTTAGAGTCTTTTTAATAGTTATTTTATTAAGTCTTTTTAGTATTTTAATTATATTTTTGATCTATTTTACTACAAATGTTTACTTTTTACCTTCAGGTTTTATTTTGAAGCAATTTCGACTGCTTATGTCTCAGCAGGTCAGAATTCGACTGGATCTCCCAGAATTCGACTGGATCTCCCAGAATTCGACTGCATCTTCCAGATTTCGACTTCGACTGCATCTGTCTTCCAGATTTCGACTTCGACTGCATCTGTCTTCCAGATTTCGACTTCGACTGCATCTGTCTTCCAGATTTCGACTTCGACTGCATCTGTCTTTCAGATTTCGACTTCGACTGCATCTGTCTTCCAGATTTCGACTTCGACTGCATCTGTCTTCCAGATTTCGACTTCGACTGCATCTGTCTTCCAGATTTCGACTTCGACTGCATCTGTCTTCCAGATTTCGACTTCGACTGCATCTGCTATCCAGATTTCGACTGTGCAGTCAAAACTGGATATTTTTGCCCACTTGAGGATGGCTTTTTGATGACTACCTTGGCCAACTTGATTTGCCACTTTTTCCTCTTTTGGACCATTTTGCCCCTCATATTTTCCTATAAATAGAGGCTTGATCCTCACTTGTAACCAAGCTTGAATTTTGTTAGAAAATCAATGACAAAGGCTCTCTAATGATTCATGACTTCAATTTACTCTTCATGCTTTTTATGATTCTTGTTTATTTACTTTCTTGCCCTTTAAATTCTTGCTATTTATTTTCTTGCCCTTTTTCTTTCCAAGTCATTTACTTTCCTTGCTATTTAATTTCTTGCACCTTTATTTTCCAAGTCATTTACTTTCTTGCCCTTTAAATTCTTGCTATTTATTTTCTTGCCCTTTTACTTTCCAAGTCATTTACTTTCTTGCTCCTTTAAATTCTTGCACCTTTATTTTCCAAGTCATTTACTTTTCTTGCTATTTAATTTCTTGCACCTTTATTTTCCAAGTTATTTACTTTCTTGCTCTTTTATTTTTCTTGCTCTTTAAATTTCCAAGTCAAGTAAACTACTGGCAAGTCAAGTAAATTACTGGCAAGTCAAGTAAATTACTGGCAATTTACTTTTCAAGCAATTTACTTTCTTGTCATTTACAATTCCGCTATTTATGATTTTTGCACTTTACCGCTTTCTTTTATTTCTCGCTATTTAACTTTATGTTTTCTCCTTTTATTTTCTTTTCTCCTCTTTTGTCTACAATGATCATGAGTGAGTAGACTTTACTAAAACATTCCTTCTTTCTAAAAACACTTTCTTTTCAGTTAATCAAACTTTGAAAAATTAAATTGGTATTCACTTAGGCTCTCCCTGTGGACCGATACTCTTTTATTACGCGATACGACCCGTGCACTTGCGGGGCTATCAAGTTTTTGGCGCCGTTGCCGGGGAGGCAGTGATATTAATTAAGTTTTTCGAAACCGGTTATACTGAAATTTTATTTTCTTTATTTTTTACTTTTTCTTCTCTTGTCCCTCGAATGCGAAGAACCAGAAGTTTTGGTGAAACTGTTCAACAAATTCCCGAAATCGAAAGGTTCTTACATAGAAGGATGAGAGAAATTCCCGATAACCAAATGGCGGCTAATGAAAATCGTGCTCTCAAAGAGTACGCAACACCTTCAGCAGAGCCATCGGCTGCCATTGTACATCCAAATGTGGAAGCAAATAATTTTAAATTCAAAACATCTCTGCTTTCGATGGTACAACAAAACCAATTTTCTGGTTCTCCCACGGAGGACCCAAATCTTCATATTTCAATTTTTCTTGAATACTGTGGAACTCTCAAATTAAACGGGGTACCTCCGGATGCCATAAGACTAAAACTCTTCCCTTTTTCATTAAGGGATAGAGCTAGAGCATGGCTACATTCTTTGCCTTCGGAATCCATTACCAGCTGGGACCAGCTAAAACAAGCTTTTCTTACTAAATTCTTTCCCCCGAGTAAGACAGCTCAAATGAGAAATCAAATTACTCGATTTTCTCAAAACGACGGGGAATCTCTTTATGATGCTTGGGAACGTTTCAAAGAAATGTTAAGGCTATGCCCCCATTATGGACTAGAGAAATGGCTCGTTGTTCATACATTTTATAATGGATTACAATATGCAACTAGAATGACTGTTGATGCAGCTGCAGGTGGAGCTTTGATGAACAAAAATTTTACTGAAGCTTATACACTCATTGAAGATATGGCTCAAAACCATTGTCAATGGGCAAGTAAGCGAGCCATAGCAGATAAACCAGCATCATCAAAAGAGCCAGGTAAGTATGAAATATCCGCTGTTGATCATCTTGCCTCAAAAGTGGACGCACTTTTTCAAAAATTTGAAAAATTAAATGTAAGTGCCGTTTCACAAACTTTTTCTCCTACTACTCCACCATGTGAATTATGTGGGGTTGTTGGCCATATTAGAGCTAAATGCCAGCTTGAGGCATCTAGTACTGGAAATGAGTGTGTAAACTATGCTCAAAAAGAAGATCCGTTTTCAAATACTTATAATTCTGGGTGGAGAAATCATCCAAATTTTTCTTATAAAAATCCTCCACCCAATCCAGCACCTAGACCACCTCCTGTCTTTCAAAATCAAAGCGTTTTTAACAACCCACAAAACAACCCGCAAAAGTCGAACTTGGAATTTTTGATGGAAAAATTTGTGTCATCTCAAACAAAACAAAATGAAGAATTCAAAAATCAAACTGGTTATTTGAATGACACACTTATCAAATTAGAATCAAAAATCGACTCTATTGCCACTCACAGTAAGATGCTTGAAAATCAGATAACTCAAATGGCAACACAGGTGGCTTCATCCTCTAAATCTTCGGGGGTATTTCCTGAACAGCCTGAACAAAATCTAAATGGCCAAATATATGCTGTCACCCTTAGAAGCGAAAAACAATTAGAGGAACCAAAAGCAAACCAAGAAAAAATTGTGAGTGAAAAACATAATTTACCATGTGAGCAAGAAGAGAAAGAAAAAGAGAAAGAACCAGAAAAGGAAAGAGAAGAACCATACATCCCCCCACCACCATACAAACCATCTCCTTTATCTTACTTTTCACCTTCCTTTGTGGAAAAAATAACATTTGATCTGGGGGGAATTGTAAAAAAGATCTTATTGCTTACACAACTTCCATTTTACAAGCCATGGGATCTAGGAATATGCTTTCATTCTTCATATGTCACTTGGTCTCTATGCTTCAAGCAATGGGACCCAGGAATAACTTTATAAAGGGAAAAGGCCAAGCTAATGACCATAAACGAGCGCTGCGTGGGAGGCAACCCACGGCTTAATGTATTTTTCGATTTATTGAAAAATAAAATACCCCAGGGCCGAGTTTCCTGAACCAGACAGCCAGGTGAGCTCTCCTAACCCCTTTTGTTTTATTTGAAAAATCATTGAGGACAATGCCTAGTCCAAGAATGGGGGGGTATTTTATTACTTTTATTAAGAATGTCTTTATTGCTTTGCCAAGTTTTTATCTTTTTTACTTTGAGTTGTATCTGCTCCCCCCATCACGAAACTTTGTGAACCCTAAAGCATGTTTTAGATAAGCCTTTTCTGGACAAAAATAATTTTTCAATTTTTCATTAGCAATCATCTAAGTGGACTGGTTAGGAACAACAAAATTGTATCAGATACTCCGTCCACCACTGAGAAAATCCGTGGGTCCAAGAGAAATTCGGCTCAAAAGGGATAGGAGAAAGATGAAAATAATCCTCAAGAAAATTGTTGAGGCGATCTATCCATTTCTCTTCACTCTCGGGAATCAGCAGTTCCCTCTTAGACCTGAAGAAAGGGCTAGGTCGAAGTTGGCATAACCCAAATTGTCGCGCAGTGAAACTGGGATGATATGAGAATACGCCAAACAGGGATGATGATTTCCCAAGAGAGACTCGAGATGTTAACAATTTAGGAGTTAAAAAGGCCTCGCAAATTTGGTTGGTTTCCTCCTCTTCGACAGGATTAGTAGCAGGAAACTCTCTAATGAACCAAGTTGGTCCATAAGTCCTTCCAGCAAAGGGTGCCATGGAAGGAACAAACTCCATGCAATTTAAAAACATGTCGAAAGCTTGTGCAAAAAGATCTTCGACAGACACTCCTATTTTCTTAGGCTTTAACAAAGCAAGTCATTCACCTTCGACCCCTCTGTTAGAAACCAGATCAAGGCAGTCATCAGGAATGTACATTGTTAGTTTCGAATCAAAAGTGGCAAGGAGCCACAATTGAAAAAGCCAAATTGGTCTAGAGACCAAGTATTTTCCTCCTGGTTTAAGTGCTTTTAGATCAATAACTCCTAGTCTCAAGCTGTCGAACAGAGACCCTAAAATGAGATTGGCCAAGTTTATGTTTCGACACTCATGTAATTGAATGGCCAGAGAAATGTACATCTTAGCCACTTGAAGTGACGAAGAGCAAAATACATAAAAGGATAACCAGAAAGTGAGAAAAGCAATATGCTCTTCATCAGATACATCTTCAGAGGTAGTGATGTGATGGTCCTCCACATACCCTTTGAAAGTAGCCTTTTTGAAGTCAAATACATGATCAGTACCAGTGGTAGCAGGGTCGAAAATATCCCCTAATGGCTTCAAACCTGTTATGGCAGCCACGTCTAAATGAAGGCTATTAGTAGTAAGCTCCCAAAAACGCAGAGCTGCAATAAGCATTGGGCTTTGATACTTTGGCCCATATCTTGAGATTTGAACCAGGTCGAAGATTCCCTGATCCATCCAAACATCTCCTTTCTTCGACTCGATTTTGTTAAGCCAGTCGATATAGGGTGTAATCTTTTCAGTTGGTGGAGAAGACCTGAAAACCTATTTGGGTTACCCATGAAATCCATCACGTGTGGACCCTCACTGAAGATCCTTGGGCTATGTCTATGGTAACTAGGGAAAACCTCTCTAATCTTAGATGAATCGTTACCAGCAAGAGGAAGGGGACCTAAAAATGCATGATTTAGAGGTGCAGGAGAAGGGATTAGTACCTGAGATTGGTAGATTTTAGCCTACTCCTCACTTAAAACTGGTTCAATCACGAGGATTTGCTTCCCAGAAGCTACAGTACTAGAAGCAATGTTAAAAGATGACGCCATAGTTATGAGTTTAAAGGTCACAAAAAGATAACAGAGAAATGGAGTTTTTCAACGGTGAGTTTGTATAGTACGTAAGTTGTTGTATTTGGTGAAGAAGGGGAAAAAAGGGATATTCGCAGAAGCTATTCGCAGAGACAAGGGAAGAAGATGAAGATTCTGGAAAAAGAGAAGTGAAAGGGTACAGTTTCCTTTTATAGCCGTTTTTTTACAACGACTTAACAAATTAAAAAAGAATAAAAAATGTTGGTTATCGTGGCTTTGGTGGGAAACGTTGTAACACCCCTTTTCTACCCGTTAATTTGTTTATAAAAATCAGAGTTTTTCAAATAATTATTTCGCACGAGGAATGTTACACTTACTTCAGTAAAACAACGCTTCTAAATAAAACAGCTCAAACACAGTAATCATGCATCACGTAGCATGTCACTAAAAGGAGAACCTCAAGCCACAGTTATCATCGTAAATAAGACTTAACGTCAATTAAAACAACTACGCAGCGGAATAACAAAATAAAACAGAATTGTCAACAAAGTCATAACAACCGAAATCATTCATAAACATTAAGTTCGTCCCCCCCTGAGTGCTACGTATCAGAGCGTGACGACTCGACTCGAAGTAGTGAAGGTACCTAGTCCTTCACTCGCGATCACCTGCACGTTACCGCATAGGGGTAACAGTCAAACAGAAGGGTGAGTCCAATTCAATCCATATAATAAATCACATGATAAGCAATAAGTCAGGTCGCAGCTCTAGAGTAATCATATCACAATCATCAATTACATCATTACAATAACTCATCACTATGTCATGTAGGCATATGGAATGCAACCCACTCGCGGGTATATGCATGAGGTACCTTTTCACAAAACGTCGCTTAGCCTCTTGGGCCTCATCGTCACTTAGCCTTTTGGGCCTCAAACGTCACTGGGTTTATGCATATGGGATGCATGAGACACTATAACATGCACCACGCACAAACACACACAATCACGGTCAACTATGTGACCCGTCACTTACCAATTTGCCAATTAAGAGGCACAGCACCTGTCAATCCACAATTACACACAACAACATCACTTAGCCTTTTTGGGCCTTATCGTCACTTAGCCTTTCGGCCTCAACGTCACTTATTTTCATCGTCACTTATTCATAAACATCATCAACTCAAACAATAGCCACTGAGGGCAACAACGTCATTTACACATCATTATTAACAACATAGGCCACTAAGGGCAAAAAGGTCATTTAACTAGCCACTAAGGGCATCATCGTCATTTACACATCATTATCAACAACATAGGCCACTAAGGGCAAAAAGGTCATTTAACTAGCCACTAAGGGCATCATCGTCATTTACACATCATTATCAACAACATAGGCCACTAAGGGCAAAAAGGTTATTTAAATAGCCACTAAGGGCATCATCGTCAAAATCATCACTGTTGACACTAAAACGTTAAAACTGTGGTCATACGCAAAAAGGGGATTTTTAAAGGCACCAAACGATTTTTCAATGTCACAGCAACGACCACCGGGGACAGCCACTTGGGCGCCCAGCAACCTTCAGAAATTATAAGTTTTTATTTTTAAAAATGGGACACAGAGGTGGAAAACTAAAAAAGCTTCCCAACACTTTTTGAAACGTTCAAAACGGACACCCGAGTCAAAAGATATAGCGAAAACAGTTTTATAAAAATTTGGGGAACGTTCTTAAAAATGGCGCCCTGGGCGCCCAGCGCCTGGCACCTGGCGCCCAGCAACACGCAACACACACACACACGCGGGCGCCCAGCGCCCAGCGCCTAGCGCAACACGCAACACCCACACACGGGCTCCCAGCGCCCAGCGCCTGGCGCAACACGCAACACACACACACGGGCGCCCAGCGCCCAGCGCCTGGCGCAACACGCAACACACACACACGGGCGCCCAGCGCCCAGCGCCTGGCGCCTAGCGCCCAGCGCCCACGCGACACACACGCACAGACAACAAGCAACACGGCGCACAGCGCCCATGGGCGCCCAGCGCCTGCACACTTCAAGCAACATAAAAATCATCACAATTTCAGCACATAATCCAGCAACATCCATCAAAACATATGGCGCCCTAGGCGCCCATGCCAAACCAAAAATGAATTTTCAGCCACAAACCATGAACATTACGCATACATCACCAACAAGAACATGAATTCACAAACATAATCATGATCATGGTTAAATCTAGGCTATCACTACCTAAAACCTATCATACAATCTATTATATAAATTGATAGAACTCCCCTTACCTCGAATTCGAAGAGTAGAAGCCCTAGAGACGGTCACGAACAGAACCACGGCAACAATTCACGACCCTTTCCTCTCCTTGGTTGCCCGACTTCTCTTCTCTTCTTCTCCTCTCCAACGGCGCCTCTCTCCTCTCTATTCTCTCCAATTCGCAAAATGATAGAACAAAACCCTAACTCCACATGACCTAGTGTATTCGCGTGTCTCAATGGATCATGGGCTTGGGCTTTTCACTTAAGCCCAAGTCTAGCTAATTGGCGCCTTCATCTCCAGATACCACCTACACCATTTAATATAATTTCTAATAATTAAATTATATCCAATTAATTAATTTAAATTCCTAAATACTTAATTAAATAAATTAATTACATATTTAGGGTGTTACAACTCTCCCCCACTTAGAATATTTCGTCCTCGAAATTTACCTGATCAAACAACTCTGGGTAGGATTCTCGCATCTTGCTCTCTAGCTCCCAAGTCATACTTTCACCGGCAGCTCCTAGCCAAACCACTTTCACTAATGCAATCTCTCGGCCTCTAAGCACTTTCACTTCACGATCCTCAATCCGTACGGGCATCGTCTCCACAGTGAGATTATCCCGCACCTCTACATCATCCATATGGATCACATGAGATGGATCCGAAACATACTTCCGAAGTTGCGACACATGAAACACGTCGTGCAAATTCGAAAGATTCAGCGGTAAAGCCACTCTATAAGCCACATTTCCGATTCTCTCAGAAATCTGATAAGGACCAACAAAACGAGGAGTGAGCTTCTTCGATTTCAACGCTCGACCAACACCGGTAATAGGAGAAACCCTCAAGAACACATGCTCACCCTCCTGAAACTCTAAATCTTTCCTCCGCTTGTCATGATAACTCTTCCGACGACTCTGCGAAGCCTTCATCTTTTCACGGATCATCTTGATCTTCTCTGTAGTCTCCCGGACAATCTTCGGCCCCAACACTACACTCTCCCCCGACTCATACCAACACAACGGCGTCCTACACTTTCGACCATACAATCCTTCAAACGGTGCCATCCCGATACTGGAATGGTAACTGTTGTTATAGGTGAACTCGATCAACGCAAGGTAGGAATCCCATGAACCTCTTTGTTCCAAGACACAAGCTCTCAACAGATCTTCTAACGACTGAATTGTCCTCTCTGACTGACCATCTGTCTGAGGAGGATATGCCGAACTCATTTTCAATTTTGAACCCAATTCCTTTTGCAAACTCGTCCAAAACTCAGAAGTGAACCTCGGATCCCTATCTGACACAATACTCTTCGGAACACCGTGCAACTTCACAATTTCTTTGACATAGACCTCTGCCAACCTCGACACCGGATAAGTGATATTAATAGGAATAAAGTGAGCAGACTTCGTTAACCTATCAACGATCACCCAAATAGCGTCATGACCCCTAACTGTATTCGGCAATCCCGTCACAAAGTCCATCGCAATGCTATCCCACTTCCACTCTGGGACTTCCAACGGTCGCATCAACCCCGCAGGCTTCTGATGCTCAACTTTCGATTTCTGACAGGTCAAACAGGCATACACAAATTGTGCCACATCTCTCTTCATACCATACCACCAAAACATCTTTTTCAGATCTTGGTACATTTTCGTTGCTCCAGGATGGATACTCAACTTGCTACGGTGACCCTCCTCTAAAATTGCCTTTCTCATCTCCGCATCATCCGGAACACAGATCCTACCCCGGAACCTCAACACTCCACGAGAATCCAATTTGAAATCTTCATCCTCAGATTGACCAACCCCATTAATTAAATCTACCAACTTGACATCTAACTTCTGAGCCTCTCTGATGCTGCCCGGAAAGTCATTATCGATCTTCAACATTCCCAGCTTGACACTGCGAGGTGTCATTTTACAAACCAAACTCAAATCTCTGAATTCCTCAATCAGCTCTAATTCTTTCACCATCATTGCCGACATATGCAAAGACTTCCTGCTTAAAGCATCAGCCACGACATTAGCTTTGCCGGGGTGATAATTCAAACTGAAGTCATAATCCTTCAAGAGCTCTAACCACCGACGCTGTCTCATATTCAACTCTTTCTGATCGAACAGATACTTTAGACTCTTATGATCACTGAACACTTCGAACCTCGAACCATAAAGGTAGTGCCTCCAAATCTTAAGCACAAATACCACAGCAGCCAATTCCAAATCATGCGTAGGGTAATTTTTCTCATGAACCCGCAACTGCCTCGACGCATACGCAACGACTTTCCCATCTTGCATCAGTACACCACCAAGACCCATCTTCGAAGCGTCACAATATACAACGAACGGTTCCTCCAGATTAGGCAACGTCAAAACAGGTGACGTTGTCAATCGCTTTTTCAGTTCCATAAAACTTTCCTCACACCGAGCATCCCAAACGAAAACCTTACCCTTACAAGTCAACTGAGTCAAAGGAAGGGCCAACTTGGAAAAACCCTCGATGAACCTCCTATAGTACCCAGCCAAACCCAAAAAGCTTCTAATCTCTGTTGCGGACTTCGGAGCCTCCCACTCCAACACTGCTTCCACTTTTGCCGGATCAACCGCAATACCATTACCAGAAATCACGTGCCCAAGGAAACTCACCTCTTTCAGCCAGAACTCACACTTTGATAACTTAGCGTACAACTTTTTCTCTTTCAGAACTCCCAATACTGTCTTCAGGTGCTCAGCATGCTCTTCCTCCGACGTAGAATAAACTAGAATGTCATCTATGAAGATCACCACAAACCGATCTAGATAATTATGGAAAATACGATTCATATATTCCATAAATACACCAGGTGCATTGGTCACACCGAACGGCATCACTGAATATTCATAATGCCCATACCTTGTCCTGAACCCTGTCTTCTGAACATCTTCATCCTTCACTTTAATCTGATGATATCTGGACCTTAAGTCAATTTTGCTGAAAACACGGGCACCCACTAACTGATCCATCAAATCGTCGATCCTCGGAAGCGGATACTTGTTCTTGATAGTTACCTTATTCAACTGACGATAGTCCACACATAACCTTATACCCCCATCCTTCTTCTTTACCAACAATACCGGAGCTCCCCACGGTGATACACTCGGTCTCACAAACTTTTTCTCAAGCAATTCTTCGAGTTGCATCTTCAACTCAGACAATTCCGACGCTGACATCCTGTACGGTGCCATAGACACAGGCCTCGTACCAGGTACAAGATCAATCGAAAACTCAACTTCCCTTTCCGGTGGCACACCCGGAATTTCATCAGGAAAAACCTCAGGGAACTCGCGTACCACTTGCAGTTCTTCAATAACAGCCTGACTCTCAGCAGACAACGATGCCATCAACGCAAATAGCTGAACTCCCTCTTTCTTCAACTTCTTCAACTGACCAGCAAATACCAAAACAGAATCTTCTTCCCCGAAACTGACCGACTTGCTACGACAGTTGATATGAACGTGGTTATTCTCTAACCAGTCCATGCCCAAGATTACATCCAGACCTCTCAACGGCAAGCAAACAAAATTCACAACAAAGTCCCTGCCGAAGATCGACACGGGACACTGAGAACACACCTGGGAAGTAATCACCGACCCCTTCGCAGGAGTATCGACAACCATATCCCCACACATAGCAGATAAAACAAGACCCAATCTTTTACAACAATCAACAGATATAAAACAATGGGTAGCACCAGTATCAATAAGAGATTTCAGAGAAATACCGTTAATAAAACACGTAACTTTAATCAGACCATCCTTCTCATCAGGCTCCTCTCCTGCCAATGCGAACACTTTCCCACTAGACCTTTCCTTCTTCGGCTTTGTACATTTTGTACTGATATGCCCAGACTCACCACAGTTGAAGCACACCACATCCTTGACCTTACAATCTGCCGCCATATGACCCTTTTTACCACAACGGTAGCAAACCCTCTCATCAGACCTGCATGTAGTACTCTTGTGGCCAGGCTTGCCACACTTAAAGCAGACAATGCTAGCAGGAGCATCTCCCCCACTAGAATTTTTACCTCCAGCAGCCCTCTGATAACTCTTACCCGCAGGAACTTCATACGGCTTGCTTCGACTCTGAAAGTTACCCTTTTTCTCAGACGTAGCTTTGTAATGTGCAGTACTGTCCTCCTCGAAGATCCTACAACTGTCAACAAGATCAGCGAACACACGGATCTTCTGGTAACCAATGGCCTTTTTGATATCAGGCCTCAACCCATTCTCGAACTTGATGCATTTTGAGAACTCAGCTGTAGCCTCACTGTAGTGTGGGTAAAATTTTGCCAGTTCCACAAACTTCGCCGCATACGCAGTCACAGACATACCACCCTGCTTCAGTTCCAGAAACTCTATCTCTTTCTTTCCTCGGACGTCTTCAGGAAAATATTTTCTCAGAAATTCCCTGCTGAATACCTCCCAGGTAATCTCTTCCTGCACAGCCTCCAACCTCTGCCTAGTAGCCAACCACCAGTCGTCGGCCTCCTCGGCTAACATGTGGGTACCAAAACGGACCTTCTACTCAACAGTGCAGTCCATCACCCTGAAAATCCTCTCGATCTCTTTCAACCAAGCCATAGCACCATCTGGATCATATTTGCCCTTGAAGGTGGGCGGATTCTCTCTCTGGAAAGTAGTCAGACTCCGGAAACCAGCGTTCTCTCCAGCATTATGCTGATTCTGCACAGCCTGAGCCATAGCTTGCAATGCAGCAGCAAGAGCAGCGTCGTTTCTCCCAGCCATTTCGAACTATCACTGCAGCACAAACCAAAAATTCAGAACTAATCTATTGTCATAAGACACTATGACAGGACAACATTGGCCGGACAGACCGAACTGCTCTGATACCACTAATGTAACACCCCTTTTCTACCCGTTAATTTGTTTATAAAAATCAGAGTTTTTCAAATAATTATTTCGCACGAGGAATGTTATACCTACTTCAGTAAAACAACGCTTCTAAATAAAACAGCTCAAACACAGTAATCATGCATCACGTAGCACGTCACTAAAAGGAGAACCTCAAGCCACAGTTATCATCGCAAATAAGACTTAACGTCAATTAAAACAACTACGCAGCGGAATAACAAAATAAAACAGAATTGTCAACAAAGTCATAACAACCGAAATCATTCATAAACATTAAGTTCGTCCCCCCTGAGTGCTACGTATCAGAGCGTGACAACTCGACTCGAAGTAGTGAAGGTACCTAGTCCTTCACTCGCGATCACCTGCACGTTACCGAATAGGGGTAACATTCAAACAGAAGGGTGAGTCCAATTCAATCCATATAATAAATCACATGATAAGCAATAAGTCAGGTCGCAGCTCTAGAGTAATCATATCACAATCATCAATTACATCATTACAATAACTCATCACTATGTCATGTAGGCATATGAAATGCAACCCACTCGCGGGTATATGCATGAGGTACCTTTTCACAAAACGTCGCTTAGCCTCTTGGGCCTCATCGTCACTTAGCCTTTTGGGCCTCAAACGTCACTGGGTTTATGCATATGGGATGCATGAGACACTATAACATGCACCACGCACAAACACACACAATCACGGTCAACTATGTGACCCGTCACTTACCAATTTGCCAATTAAGAGGCACAGCACCAGTCAATCCACAATTACACACAACAACATCACTTAGCCTTTTTGGGCCTTAAAGTCACTTAGCCTTTCGGCCTCAACGTCACTTATTTTCATCGTCACTTATTCATAAACATCATCAACTCAAACAATAGCCACTGAGGGCAACAACGTCATTTACACATCATTATCAACAACATAGGCCACTAAGGGCAAAAAGGTCATTTAACTAGCCACTAAGGGCATCATCGTCATTTACACATCATTATCAACAACATAGGCCACTAAGGGCAAAAAGGTCATTTAACTAGCCACTAAGGGCATCATCGTCAAAATCATCACTGTTGACACTACAACGTTAAAACTGTGGTCATACGCAAAAAGGGGATTTTCAAAGGCACCAAACGATTTTTCAAAGTCACAGCAACGACCACCGGGGACAGCCACTTGGGCGCCCAGAAACCTTCAGAAATTATAAGTTTTTATTTTTAAAAATGGGACACAGAGGTGGACAACTGAAAAAGCTTCCCAACACTTTTTGAAACGTTCAAAACGGACACCCGAGTCAAAAGATATAGCGAAAACAGTTTTATAAAAATTTGGGGAACGTTCTGAAAAATGGCGCCCTGGGCGCCCAGCGCCTGGCACCTGGCGCCCAGCACCCAGCAACACGCAACACACACACACGCGGACGCCCAGCGCCCAGCGCTTAGTGCAACACGCAACACCCACACACGGGCGCCCAGCGCCCAGCGCCTGGCGCAACACGCAACACACACACGGGCGCCCAGCGCCCAGCGCCTGGCGCAACACGCAACACACACACACGGGCGCCCAACGCCCAGCGCCTGGCGCAACACGCAACACACACACACACGGGCGGAGGCAACAAGCAACACGGCGCACAACGCCCATGGGCGCCCAGCGCCTGCACACATCCAGCAACATAAAATTCATCACAATTTCAGCACAAAATCCAGCAACATCCATCAAAACATATGGCGCCCTAGGCGCCCATGCCACACCAAAAATGAATTTTCAGCCACAAACCGTGAACATTACGCATACATCACCAACAAGAACATGAATTCACAAACATAATCATGATCATGGTTAAATCTAGGCTATCACTACCTAAAACCTATCATACAATCTATTATATAAATTGATAGAACTCCCCTTACCTCGAATTCGAAGAGTAGAAGCCCTAGAGACGGTCATGAACAGAACCACGGCAACAATTCACGACCCTTTCCTCTCCTTGGTTGCGCGACTTCTCTTCTCTTCTCTTCTTCTCCTCTCCAACGGCGCCTCTCTCCTCTCTATTCTCTCCAATTCGCAAAATGATGGAACAAAACCCTAACTCCACATGACCTAGTGTATTCGCATGTCTCAATGGATCATGGGCTTGGGCTTTTCACTTAAGCCCAAGTCTAGCTAATTGGCGCCTTCATCTCCAGATACCACCTACACCATTTAATATAATTTCTAATAATTAAATTATATCCAATTAATTAATTTAAATTCCTAAATACTTAATTAAATAAATTAATTACATATTTAGGGTGTTACAAACGTGGGATCGTAGAAAATCTCAACAGTTACTTTGTGTACGTGGCGCACTCTCGTTGGAGGAAGGCGCCAGCAAGCTATACTTTTCAACAGAAACGTCCCCTCATATTCTGAGAAAAGATATGAAATGATATCATAAAATTTTATGGGATAGTCAAAGGATATTTCAAAAAGTCATTTTCAATCTTCATTCAAGAATTCAGTCGAAAACGTCTTTTTGGGGGGCAATTTGTTAGCCTCCATTTTCGACAAGCTAAAATTAAATGCAGTCAACAAGGCTTGACTTAGCAAATTCAAGAAAAAATAGTAATATTTCGGCACCGGGAAGTGGTAGACAAGGAGAATCAGCGTAGCGCATAACTTAGCGAAATTTGGAAAGTTGAAGCCAGTAGTTCGAAAGGAAGATGAACAATATCCGGATAACAGGTTAAGTTAAAGAGTGCTGGTCGAAAGAGACAACAGCAATGTAGTCGAAAGATGGAGAAGTTACTTGGTCGAATTAGCCAAACAGTTAACTTAGTTTTGAAACTGGTGTTCTGAAACCGCTGTGCGGTTATTAATTTTTCTTTATAAATAGAAGTTCTCTACATAGAACAGAGGTCGCACAATTCGTTCCTACATAAACTTCCGCAAAACTGTTACTTCCGCATCAGAGAAAACAGAGTCAAAGGAATTCAATGTATGAATCTGCGTACCAATCTTTATTCAATGGAATGTTGTTTACTTTCCTTTAAAGATTTCTACAGTTTATTGGCTTTACTTTACGAATTCCTGCATTTTACTGTTTTCAGTCTTCTTTTCTTTACTTACTTTCCTGCATTTCACTACGTTTCTGTACTTCCTCTTAAACACTTCTCCATTTCTTCATAACTTTTCTTTCATTAAAACGACTATCATCACCCTTTTTCATAACAAACCGCAAATATTAGTAAAAAACTTTACCACAAATGTTCTGAGATGTTTCTAATTGGTCTCGCAAGCAACACACACGTTTAACTAGCGTTGTTTACCAAAAATCACGGTAAACATTAGCGTAAATGGGATTTCTGTCTTTGGCACTTGATGTATGCATAGATTGAGCTACAAGAGTCACCCTACTATTTTGCATTTTACTCCGATCATCATGGTTTTTTGTATAGAACGTGTACCCGTTTTGTAGATAGCTGGTGTAAGAGAAAACATGTATATTTGGTCATGTTGCTAACCATCTCAATCTATCAGAAATCAAGGTAGGATTCAAAGCAAACTCTAAAGAAATGTTATTTCTTAGCCACACTATGAAACACCTATTGTGTTATTTTCTTAACCAAAGTTGACCCTTACTTGGGTAATCACTCTTAAGCATGTCCATGTGCTTCGCAACATATGAATCAACCTCATTGTCATTATGCAGAACATATAAGTGTGCTTGCTCTAGTTCTTTCCATGATACCATCACTATTTTTCTTCCTGTCATCCCTTTACCAATGCTTCCTGTGTGACGCTCCCTTGGCAGCCCCATGGAATGTTCAACACTAGATAGGTAGTCGGTGCAGAACTCAATAGCTTCTTCAACTATGTAGCGCTCAGCAATACAACCCTCGGACCGTGATTTATTTTTAACATATCCTTTTAATATCTTCATGTAACGCTCAAACGGGTACATCCATCTCATGTAACATGGGTCACACAACTGTGTCTCTCTAACCGGATGAACTATTAGATGAATCATTATGTCAAAGAATGAAGGTGCGAAAAACATCTCAAGCTCACATAATGTGACAGTAATTGATCTTTGCAACGCTGGCAACTTTCCAGGGTCAATCACTCTACTACAAATCGCCTTAAAGAAGAAACAAAGTTTAGTTATGGCCTGACGCACTTTGTTGGGCAAAAAGGATCGTATACCAATGGGTAACAAATTCTCCATGAGAACATGACAATCATGGGACTTTAGAGACTTAAACTTGAGGTCTTTCATCGATACAAGGTTCGTAACATTTGAAGAGTACCCCTCTGGAACTTTAACTCCATGAAGAAACTTACAAAAGACGATTTTCTCCTTTTTAGATAAAGTATGAGCTGCCGGAGGTAGATATGTACGTGTACCCTTCTTTATCGGACCCAATTCGGGTCTCAACCCCATAGTAACCAAGTCCAACCTTGCATTGATGGTATCTTTAGTCTTTCCTGGCATATTGAGTAAGGTACCAATAACACTTTCGAAGACATTTTTTCCCACATGCATCACATCTGTGAAATGCCTTACATGTAATGACTTCCAGTATGGCAACTCAAAGAAAATCGACTTTTTCTTTCACCCTCGTTTGGCAAGCTCTCCTGCAAAAGGCTTCCCAAATTTAATATTCAAATCTTTCACCTTTTCAAATAGTTGTTCACCCGTCAAAGGCCGTGGAGCTTTACGGGTTTCTGAATTCCCATTGAATGCCCTTCTCCACAGTCAATACTGATGAGTTGGAAGCAAAAATCTACGATGAACAAGGTAGATATTCTTCTTACCATGTTCCAACCACATCCAATCTGTATTATCTTCACATATAGGGCATGCACACTGACCTTTGTTACTGTACCCAGATAAATTGCCATACGCTGGAAAGTCATTAATTGTGCCAAAAATCATAGCCCTTAGGGTGAAACTCTCTTCTCTGAACCCATCATACACCTCTACGCCAGTCTCCCACAATAGCTTCAAGTCTTCAATCAAAGGAGCCAAGTATACATCAATATCATTTCCCGCTTGTTTGGGACCGGAAACTAACAAAGACAACATCATATACTTGCGTTTCATACAAAGCCATGGAGGTAAGTTATAAATTGCCAAAATCACGGGCCATGTACTGTGGGAGCTACTATGGATACCGTGCGGGTTAAATCCATCAGCAGACAATGCAAGTCGAAGGTTTCTTGGTTCCCCCCCGAAATCAGGATAATCAATATCAATTTTTTTCCATTGCGGAGAATCCGCCGGATGTCGTAGTAAGCCATCTTTAATCCTTTCATCCTCATGCCAAGTCAAGTGTTTTGCTTCTTCTGAACTACGGTACAAGCGCCTAAATCTAGGAATTATAGGAAAATACCACAACACCTTTTCTGGAGCAGATTCTTTCTTCTTATACCGCGATGCATTACATTTTGGACACGACTTTAACAATACATGTTCATTCTGAAATAATATGCAATCATTGGGACAAGCGTGTATCTTCTCATAGTTCAAGCCAATGGTGTCTAGCATTTGTTTTGCATCAAACGTCCGAGAAGGGAGCACATTATCCTTTGGCAACATATCTTTCAATAGTGCGAGTAATTCCGTAAAGCTCTTATCCGTCCATCCGTGACAAGTTTTCAAGTTATACAACTTTATCACAGCCAATAATTTTGTGAACTCAGTACAACCCGCATAGAACGGTGTCTCCGCATCGGTTATCAACTTCTCAAACCTTTGAGGACAGTCATTAAGTTCATCATCAACAGCCTTTGTCATCTCTTCAAATCAGTCGCGATCAAATGTATATTTTTCGGTGTCAACCGGCGCACATCTCTCAGTACTATTATTCATATTTGAAGATTCTAACAAGTATAACTTTGATCGATTCCGTTGGCCCTTAAATGTCCTTCCAGCTCAACTGCAGTAACTGGGTTTACATAACAACACCGTAAACAAGGACATTTGATATTACAAGAAGTTCCCAATCGTCGAACAGCAAAGTTAACAAAATATTTTACTCCATCGACATATTCCTTCGACAGACGATTTGCAGACATCCACTTTCGATCCATATTTAACCAAAATTGATAATAAAATCCTGATAAGAGAACTTAAATATGGTATAAGTGAAAAATTTATAACTTCACTTAAACACTTTGTTATATTATCAATTCCACTCTCTTTAGGAAAATCCTATGATTGCACTATAACTAACCAAAATCCTAAAACATCCAACTTAAACAAGGACATTTGATATTACTTGAACTCCCTAAATGTCGAACAACAAAGACTTTCAACTACTTTCAACTAAAGAAGTCCCTAAGACATTCAACTATTTTCAACTAAAGAAATCAAAGACTTTGATGTCTTCCATATTGCCATTCTTGATATAATAAATACAAGGGAACAACAAAAGTACCTGAACAAGTGGAAGCAACAATGAACTCGAACGAAAACGAACTCTCCAACCAGTTGTGAACTCGAACTACAAAGAACTCTCGAACCAGGACGAACTCAAACAATGAACGCGAAGCTCCGGCAAAACAATCTCGCAAAACCTAATAAACAATTCGCATATTCGATTTAGGCATCACAAAGAAACACTAAAAGTTTTCCAATCGAAGAGCCCACAGTCGAACAATAATACATATGCAAATCAACCTTAAAGTCAAATTTGACAAACACAATAGTACAACTTTGTTCTTTATATGGGTGAGTTACACAAACTCAAATTTCAGGCATCAACTTCAGCACAAAATATCCAAAGGCATTGTTATAATATAGGGTTGTTTCACAATAAGGGTTGTTTCACAAAATACTATAGAAAGACACTACGTACAATGAGGGTTGTTTCTATAATATAGGGTTGTTTCATCACAAAAATGTATTCTTTAGGGACATGAGCCTCTAATTGGGCAACCTTTTGGCACCTCATATGTGCTATATTGTCTATTGTCTGTCATTGTGCTTCTAATTTTGAGTCTCTTATTTGGCTGTTTTTGTCTCTTATTTGAAAATTTTATTGAGCCAGAAAATTTGTTTGAGGACAAAGCAAAGGTTAAGTGTGGGGGAGGTGATAAACTCTAATTTTGTACATTTTTAGAGATACTTTTGGATTATTTTTGGAGTAATTATTATTAACTATATGAATCATGAACTTAATTTTCTCTATTTTTTCCAGATTGGTAGAAAAAGATGAAAAGAATGAAAATCTAGTTTAATGCCACTCAAAGTTCAAAATAATATATATTTATATATGTATGGGCTGAGAAATGAAAGAAGATATAAAAGCCAATTTCAATTGGCTATGCTTTAAGCCCAATAGTCAAAAGGCCCAATGCCCATGTTAAAGGAATGGAGATACTTACAATCCAGGCATGCATGATTGATTATTGAATAGAGTTGGAATTAAAAGAGGAAGGCTTTAATTTTGGAGAGAATCAGAAGCCCGAGAATTGAGATAAAGGAGGAATTAAAATTGGCTTGCCCAAAAAGTTAAAAACCCTAGACCTGACACATATTATAAAGGGGCCGTGTTTTGACAATTAGGAGAGAGCCGCACAACACAAAACAGTAGCGACGGCAACGCAGAGGAAGGAGAGAGTGAAGTTTTGGGTACCTGTTTTTGACACGGTGAGAGAGCTCTGGAGCAGAAAAAGGAGACTAAATTTTCAAGATCAGAAATTTCTCCAATTTGGGTTATTTTTATCTCTGTAATTTATGACTCCTAATTTTATTTCATTGTTCTTGAACACTATGGATAGGTAAATCCTCTTCTAGGGTCTTAAGTGGATCTTGCTTGATTAGAGACCTTTTTTATGTTCTAATTTTTAATCTGAATTCCAATTTTTATTTCAATTAATATTGTCCTAGTAATTTAATCACGTTCTTAGGATTGATCACCCTTTGCATCTTCATAATCAATTAGTTGATCAGCGACCGTACTGCAATTAGTTGGTGGACCTATAGGACAATTGGGGCTATAATTAATGCATGACCAAACTTTAATTTAGTCTTCCAATCATTCAACCTTTTTGCTCTTTATGCTTTTCTTAAATTTAAATTCTTGCATGACCAAACAAGGGTTAGTTTAGGAAAAAGAATATTAATCGCGAATGACCAAACGGATTAATAGTTTTAGTAAAGGGATTGGTAACTATATAAAATAAAGGAATTCGGGTAGAATTAGACATAGGGGAATCAAAGCTTGCAAGTGAAACCGTGACCCTAGAGCTCTCTCCATCGATTAAATTTAGTATTTTAACTCTAGTTATTTAGTTATTTTTATTTTGTTTCTATAATCATCAAACTATTGGTTCGTCTAAACAATAAATAATCTCGACTAGTTTGGTACTTGTTAATTAGTCCCTGTGGATACGATAATCTTTTATACTACTTCTGCGAAAGAGTACACTTGCTCTAAGTGTGTTTTTAACGCAACAAGTTTTTGGTTGTAATAAAAATCAGAATTCAGATATGAAATTAGAACATAAAAAGGTCTCTAATCAAGCAAGATCCACCTAAGACCCTAGAAGAGGATTTACCTATCCATAGTGTTCAAGAACATTGAAATAAAATTAGGAGTCATAAATTACAGAGATAAAAATAACCCGGAATGGAGAATTTTCTGATCTTGAAAATTTAGTCTCCTTTTTCTGCTCCAGAGCTCTCTCACCGTGTCAAAAACAGGTACCCAAAATTTAACTCTCTCCTTCCTCCGCGTTGCCGTCGCTACTGTTTTGTGTTGTGCGGCTCTCTCCTAATTGTCAAAACACGGCCCCTTTATAATATGTGTCAGGTCCAGGGTTTTTAACTTTTTGGGCAAGCCAATTTTAATTCCTCCTCTATCTCAACTCTCGGGCTTCTGATTCTCTTTAAAATTAAAGCCTTCCTCTTTTAATTCCAACTCTATTCAATAATCAATCATGCATGCCTGGATTGTAAGTATCTCCATTCCTTTAACATGGGCATTGGGCCTTTTGACTATTGGGCTTAAAGAATAGCCAATTGAAATTGGCTTTTATATCTTCTTTCATTTCTCCGCCCATACATATATAAATATATATTATTTTGAACTTTGAGTGGCATTAAACTAGACTTTCATTCTTTTCATCTTTTTCTACCAATCTGGAAAAAATACAGAAAATTAAGTTGATGATTCATATAGTTAATAATAATTACTCCAAAAATAATCCAAAAGTATCTCTAAAAATGTACAAAATTAGAGTTTATCATTTCACAAAATCAAATTTCAAGCATCAACCTCATATGACCATAGTTGTTTCAGAATTTATAAGGCATTGTTGGTAGAATCATGTTTGAAGCATTTTGTCAAACACAATAAGGGCATTGTTTAAAACAGATTTAAACAAACATTTTTTTACAACCAAGTGTGAAATTCGACACACCATTTATACAACAAAGAGTAGGTAGAAATTATTTACCTGGTTGATGATGAGACAATATGGTTGTTTGGCCAGTTCCCTTCTTCTCCAACAAGTTTACAACAAACAACACACAAACAAGTTTACAACAAACAACACACAAATGTTGTGTGACTGAGAGTGAACCAGAAGGTACGGCGAGAAAAGGTACGGCGAGGGAGGAAGATGAACGAGAGAGAGCTTGTGGTTCGAGAGAAGGTACGACGAGGGAGAAAGATGAAAAACGAGCTTCAAGTTCTGGTTCGAGAGAAGGTACGGCGAGGAGGCGATAGGGTTTTTGGTTCTGCAATCTGACATGAGAAGATACAACGCAGAGGAAAATATTTTAGAAAATTGAGCATAGGGAGCGCTTTTTAAAAAGCACCCCTGATGGGGTATGCGAGATTGGCAATAAGGAGCACTTTTTAAAAAGCGTTCCTGATGGGTGTATGCGAGATTGGCAATAAGGAGCGCTTTTTAAAAAGCATTCCTGATGGGGTATGCCAGATTGGCAATGAAGAGAGCTTTTTAAAAAGCGCTCCTGATGGGGTATGCGAGATTAGCAATGTGGAGCGCTTTTTAAAAAGCGCTCCTGATGTGGTAGCGAGATTTTAAATAAGGAGCGCTTTTCAAATAAGCGCTACTGATGGATGCGCTCTTTTTTATGCTTTTGGCGTAGTGAAAGGAGAAATCACAAATCAAAACAAAGGAAGGAACGAAAACGAATTTTAACCCAAATTGACCCATTTCATCAATTTTTCTTTTGACCCATTTCATCAATTTTTTTGACCCATTTCATCAATTAATCTCCACATTTTAAGAAATAAAAAAAACATAACCTCAAAGGCTCAAACAGAGGAAGGAACGAAACAAACAAGTGAACAACAATGAGTTTTGTTGAGTTTGTTCTCTTCTCAAAGCATCATCTCTCTCTCTCTAGTCCCATCTGATCTCTGTCTCTCTCAAATCACTTCCCACACAACACAAATACATAGAGACACAGAAATATCAAAGATTGGCTAAATTATAGTTTTGGTCCCCCTATTTTCAAAAAGTCAGACATTTGGTCCCCCTATTTTAAAACTCAGACATTTGGTCCCCCAATTTTAAAAAATCAAAGACATTTAGTCCCAAGAGGAATTTTCTGTTTTTTATGGCTAATAATCAAAGACATTTGGTCCCTCAATTTTAAAAAATCAAAGACATTTGGTCCCCCAATTTTGAAAAATCAAAGACATTTGGTCCCTCTTTAGACTAAATGTATTTGATTTTTTAAAAATGGGGGACCAAATGTCTGAGTTTTAAAATAGGGGGACCAAATGTCTGAATTTTTGAAAATAGGGGGACCAAAACTATAATTTAGCCAAGATTAAAATAACATGAAGCTCAGAGTAAGATTCAGTACCTATCGTTACTTGTTGATGTTGCTGCGCTGTGGTTGAGTCTGTTCTGGAGAGTGGAGATCGAGTGGTGGTGTGGTGGGCTGGCGTCAGGCATGGTGATACACAGATACTGATTTGAAGCAAGGAGCTTTAGAGAAGGTCTGTCTGTTCCCTTTTGGTTTTAGAGCAATAAACGAATCTGAACTATTCTGAAAGTGAGAAGGTCTGTTCCCTTTTGATTTTAGCGCAAAAAACAAATCTTTTCTACTTTTTCTGTTAAACGGCGTTTTTCTGCGGTCGTAACGGCGTTTCGTCATGGACGTCGCGGCCGTAACGGCGTTTTGTATCGTTTTTTGTCGTGATTTTCGATCACTCCGTTGTAGCGGCTCATAACGGTAACGGCAGCAACCGAGACCGTTTTGTCTCGTCCGTTTTTGCTGTCTCGTTCCGTTTTTTCAAACCTGGAATACTGACACACACCCACTCTCTCTCTATCTAACGGTTCCGGTTAGCAATGTCAGATTATTAATCTCCCCATCAGTTCTAAAAATGACAATATATTTTAACTTTAATTCAATTATTTTTAAAGAATTTTGTAAAACAGTTTCCCAGATTTTCAAGTTAGCATGATTATGTATTTTTGATGGCAAATGTTAAGTGTCTTCTTTCAACCATGGCAATTGGTTCTGCAACTACTTGCTGACCAAGTTCACCACGTTGACAATGACTCAACTAACAACCGTTATTTTTGCAAAAACAAAAAAAGTGAAGTAATATAATATAAATTCAAAAGCAACTTTACAGTCAAAACAAAACAAATGATAGGGACAAAGCTTATATCTGTCATTTTCTGTTTTAGACACCAAATTCAGTTTTAAACAAACTATCTTCTTCTTTTTCATCCATTTGGTTTCATGGAAGCTAAGAAGCTAGATTAAGCTTTCACTGTGGTTGTATCTGGGATTAGGGAGCTGGAATAGATGATTGGGATGCTACGTTGTTGATTGAAGTGTATAAAGTGAGAATAGGAGGCTGAACACGAATTCTGGGAATTCGGGGAGCTTGTAGTGTACTTAGGACTTCCGTTTTGCTTCCTTCGGATTTTAATTTCAGCTCTAAGGTGAGTTCTTGGACCAATGTGTATTTTATTTGATGATTTTGGTTTTGGGGTTGAGTAGATTCTGAAAATTTCTGAAATGCTTGTGTTTTGTTGTTTTGAAAATTTATGAATGCTAAAAATTGTTTCCAACTTGTTAATTGATGGTGTGCCCATGTGAAATTGAGATTCTTGACTTACAATAGGTCTTTAATGTTGAAATAGTGTTGATTGTTATGAGATTGAAGTGTATTGGAGTTTGTTTTGGTGTTAGGAATGATTTGGAACCAAAAGAGAAGAGGTTACGTAAATATGTCAATGATTATTCATCGTCTATGTATACCGTAAATGTAGTGAGTCAAATGATACGAACCATTATGTTGTGTGTGAGGAAACCAAAGAATCTAAGTAAATTTCATAAGAAAATAGCTATTGTCGGGTGGGTTTTCCGGGAGAACTGTGTAGTAATTGCCCAGGTTATACTAAGAAAAGGGAAAAGATAAGAAAAACACCGAGAGTATAAGGTGAGGGGTTTCGAAAGAACTCACTGAGATTATATCTCACTGTTTATGTTGTGGTGTTTTACAAATGAGCAGGGCAAGACGAATCAAATAGAGAAAAAGTAGCTGCTGAACCGGGTTACTGTAGTTTCAAAGGATCCTTAGGGATCAATTTTATTATATGCCTAGTATACCCTAGTTATGTAACATGTTTTAAGTTGAGACTTTAATCTTTGATCGTTGTAATCAAAGTTATTGTACTAAGTTAATCGTATTTTGGGATTTGAACTATGTATTGTCTTTTGACTCGAGTATTAAATCTCTTAATTATGTGACTTGAAGTTATCCACTTAGTTTTTATGCCTCTTGGCAGTTTAAGCGATGGTTAAATTTTCCGTCTAATTATGTTATAGTTCGAAACCTTAAGCGGTTAAAACATTGATTTTAGCTAAGTGTTAAGGTTCTCGGTATTTCTTCCAAGATTGAAATATTAGGATGTTACAAGATCTATTTCATAGGTTGTGTAATTGTGTAGTGGCAAAACAAATTTGGGAAAAAAATGGAGTTTGGCTTGGGGTGCAGCTTGTCTCTACCATGTGCATTATGGATCATTTTATTGGCTTTTTAGTTCAGCGTTCACAGGTAATAAGGCACCCAAAAATAAACACATCATTTGTCTAGCAGTGTTTATAAAGGGGTTTTTTTTTGATAATCCATTAGGTTCTTAACACCCGACCATCTTAACCTAAGAACCTAATGGATTTTTTTTTGATAAGCAGCAAATTTCATTAAGGGGGCACAAGGGGTGCACCAACCCTTATAAAGGGGCTTCGTTAAAACCTCACTGGGTCAAAACCCATTGGGAAAAAGACCCAGAAAAGAAAAAAGAGTACCCCACATTCAATAGACATCATACACCCATTGGGCAATTTAGCCAATCCACATATTTAAGTTTGGATCTCCTACCCTTCCTAGTTACTAGCAATGAACCACCCCCATGATACATATTTAACATGATGTACAATAGCTTTTACAATCACTACAGAGCCATCAAATATCAATTTGTTTCTAGCACTCCAAATTCCCCATACCGTAGCTATCCACACTAGATGTTTCAATGCCTTCACCTTCTTTCCTTTTAGTGTCCTCCCATATTCAACGAAATGTAGTGTTGGTTGCTGTATAAGCAGTAGCTGCTGTGCTGGGATATCCAGCCACTCATATATCGCTCCCCACACAGCCTGCGCCTTGATGCAAGAAAAATATAGGTGCTCAGAATTTTCCTCGCGAAAGCATAGAACCCAGAAACAGTCCTGAGCAGATACCAGCACGCCTTTCCGCTTCAATTCATCCCTTGTAGGCAATCGGTTCAACATCAGTCTCCACTCTAGAGACGCTGCTTTCGTTGGAACAGCACATTTCCAAGTCTTTGAGCAGGCCAGCATCGTTTCCTCGTCCATCCTCGTCACATATCCATCTATCCTCCATCTTATTACATAATCTGATTTCGGACAGAATATCCTTTAAGACCACCAGTTGTTCAGCTGCATTTCCATAAACTCATCAGCCCAGTCCCATTTCCACAGCCACACCTCATCAGACCATGATCCAAACTGCTGAAAATCAGCAAGTTTTCCTGCACAAAAGTTAAATAAATCTGGAAATAGTTCGTTGAATGGTGTCAGGCCACACCATGCATCACATCAAAACCTTAGTTTATCCCCTCTTCCAAGCTTCAGCTTTGCATTCTTGTTGAACCATGTAGGATCCTTTGTAAATTATGCCCCTAAAGTGAGAATGTCGCGCCACCATATTGATGATTTCCGGAGCCGTTGTTGACTAATTGGACCACTGCACCAGTTTGAGACCAACCCATACCTTTGAATCAATAACTTGTTCCTTAAAGAATTGCCTCCTACCATGTATTTCCACCTCCATTTACTCAAGAGAGCTAAATTGAAAACCTCCAAATTTTTTATCCCCAATCCTCCTTTGCCTCTAGGTAGACAGATTTTCTCCCATTTTACCCACGCGATTTTTTTTATGCTCCTCATCTCCTCCCCATAGGAATTGTCTTTGCAACTTTACAATCTCATTGATCACCTTCTTTGGAGCCTTGTAGAAGGAAAAGAAATAGAGTGGTAGGCTTGATAAGACCGAATTGATTAGTGTTATTCGACCACCAAAAGACAATTGTTTACCCCTCCACGAAGATAATCTCACTCGCAATGCTTTCATTACCGGTTCCCATGTGCTAGCTCTTCTAGGACTGGCACCGACCGGGACTCCTAGGAACTTAAATGGTATCTGCCCTATGCAACACAAGAGAAACATTGAGGCTGCCTTTACTTCCCTTTCCTCCATCTTCAGTGCTATAATGTTACTCTTTGCATAATTTATTTTTAAACCTGAAGCCAATTCGAAACACCTTAGGATCGCCTTAATGCACCACAGCTTTTGTTCTCCACCATCACGAAAGATCATTGTATCATCCGCAAATTGTAATAAGGATATAGCTAGAGAGTCATTCACCTTAAACCCCTTGAAACAATAAGATTCCTACGGCTTCCGGATAAGGCCTTCCAGCCCTACCGTTGCCACTAAAAACAGGAATAGGGAAAGGGGGACCCCTTGTTTTAGACCCCGAGAAGCACTGAATTCGCTTGTCGGGCTACCGATTACCAACACTGAAACAGAGCTCGCCGTGTAGCACCCGCGCATCCAATTCCGCCAAACACCATTAAAGCCCATTCTATTAAGCATATAATCAATAAAGGATCAACTCACTGAGTCGTAAGCCTTTTCGAAGTCAACCTTTAGAGCCATGCATCTTTTTCGTGACCTTTTTGAAAAATCCAGCGACTCATTTGCTACGCCAACTCCCTCTAGGGACGCATTCTGCCCTTAAGAAATAACACAACCGAGAACCTTTTTGAACCTGCCAGCCAGCATCTTTGCCAGAATTTTGTATAGACTTCCGATAAGAGATATGGGCCGATATTCATTCAATTCCTCTGGTTTTTTTTACTTTGGGGATGAGTTTCAAGAATGAAGCGCTAATTGCTTTTGGTAATGTACCTGTCACGTAGAACTCATTGACGAAGCCCATCACATCCTCTTCAATAAGATCCCAACAACTTTTGTAGAAATTTAAATTAAATCCGTCCGGCCCGGGACTTTTGTTTCCATCACACTCCCACACCACCTCCTTCACTTCCTCAATTGTAAATGGAGCCGTCAGGAATGTATTATCAGCCTCTGAGATTTGACTAAAAGATACACCCTCCAAAATTGGTCTATTCACTTGGTTCTCCCCGAATCTGTCTTCGAAAAACTCTTGGTTGTTTTTTTTTGTACCCCCCCTCTTATACTATGTACCCCCCAAAATGACCAAACGGACGAAACTACCCCTTAAATCCACAAAATTTCTGGAAATACCTAAAATCCAGATAAATTCGGAAGGATTTTTTTTTGATTTTCCAGAAATATCGCATTTTACGGTATTTCCGGAACACATTTTACATTCCGGAAATACCGTAAAATGCGATATTTCCGGAAAATCAAAAAAACATACTTTCGGATTTATCTAGATTTGAGGTATTTCCGGAAATCCCTCAATATTGCCTTCCGAATTTATCCCAAATTGATGTATTTCCGGAAATCCCTTAAAATTGTCTTCTGAATTTATCATCTAATATGGTGTTTCCTGAGTGCAAAAATAAAAAATGAAACATTTATTTGATTAATTAAAAACGCCTTTTACATTGATTTAAAATAACAGATTGCAACAACAAACAAAACGAAAACATAATAGAAACTACTGAGATGGTGGAATGAAACGACGAAGGATCTCAGCGATGGTCCTTCTGGTTTTGACGTATAAATGCAGATAACCCTTCCATTTAAAGATAACATGAATGGCCATCATGGCTTGGATGTCATCGTCGTTGCTGACATCCATTGCAGACCAGTGCACACGTCCATTAACCCAAGCTGGTTTTCGATAAATTATACTAATTATTTCATGCTCGTCGCCCTCCGGTTGCACCTCACGCAGTAGTCTCTCTTTCAGGGAAGCGAATGTTACGCTGTGTTTTAACCTACATTGGAACGTGTCTCGCCCCTCGAAACAGACATCATCATCTTCGTTGATGATGATGCCCTGATGATCAATGAGGCCCTAATTGTTAAAAATGATAGTGAGGGAAGCCTCTTCGTTGGCCATAGCCATCATCATTTTGTGTTGTGTGTATGAAAGAAGTGAAACCCAATGGGTCTATTTATAGGGAAAATCTGAAACCCTAAAGTGAATTTCCACCGTTGGATGAAAAGTGGTCGGCAAAATCTAGACCGTTTAAAGTGTCGACAAAATCTAGACCGTTAAATAGTGTCGGCAAAATCTAGACCGTCAAATAAAAAATTCGTGGAATAAAACTTAATATAATATAAACTCGTGGAATAAAATATAAGATAATATAATACAATCATTTAATGGAAATGTAATCAACATCAGCTGGGAGGGTCGGTGCAACATGATCTGGGACAAAAGAGCACCATAACTGTACACGTCCAAGGTACGGATATAACCACGATCTAGCTTCAGCTGAAGCATATGTACCACAAGTAGGATGAATAGGAGGTACTGGACTAGTAGCGTTCAACATAACCCGAACCCAATGATTCCCATGGACAAACCCAAAACAGAACAAGCGGCTCTGACTAGGAACATAGGCTCCTCTCAAAGGGAAGAATGTCCATGACCCACCATCATGAAGTGACATCATAACAAGGGCTATCTGATATCTAGTCGCTATAACATGTCCCATGTCAGGCATCGACATCCACTTCTCAGGAGGTTGAAAGTCTTGTGGGAGAGCAACTAATGATTCCCTAACAGTCTGAATGTTGTTACCCATCACCTCTAGGTATTGAAACCAATTTGAGACCATCTCCTCAATCCAATCATTGCGAACTATTTGCTGGCTATGCTCCGAGTAATCAAGTGAGGCAGGAGTGACTTATGCATATGCTCTGGAAAGTGACTTACCAAATGGATGTCATGTTGTGCTCGCTCAACTGCTGAACTCTGTGATGGTAATTGGGAGACTTGTTGTGAGGACCGCTGGGGAAGTCTCTGTGATGAAATTTGGGTGGATTTCTTATCTGAGCTCAAAGACGCATCCACGTGCTCTCAATAAGAAGGGTCTCTCTTCACATCATACTCTTTCTTCTTCTTCTTCTTTGGTGCACCCCTAGTCTTGACTTTGTGCTTAGGTGGAACCATGCACTACAAGAATTTCGAGGATTTCCGGCGGCCAAAATCCGTCGGTAATTGGACATTACCGGCAGATTTTTCCGCCGGAAAGCCGCCGGTAATTCGCCCGCAGGTAACGGTTAGCGGCGGATTTTCCGCCGGTAATTTCCGGCGGATTTTAACGGTTACCGCCGGATATTCCCGCCGGTAATTTCCGGCGGATTTTCCGACGAAAAATCCGCCGGAAATTACCAACGGAATAGCCGCCGGTAACCGTTAAAATCCGTCGGAAAACAATTGTAATTTAAATTCAAAACCTGCAGGTAAAGTGATTAAATCCGTCGGTAATTAATTTTATTTAAAAAAAACAATTTTTAATTCGTTTACTTACAAAATATAATATTATTATTATTATTTGTTAATTAAGATATCTTTTATTTAATTCATAAAAAACAGTTTTTTATTCGTTTATTTAAAAAAATAATATTATTATTATAAGTTAATTAAAATATCTGTTATTTAATTCATAAAAATTAAATTAAATTAAATTTATTATATAAATGCTAATTAAACGAGAATTGAATAACGCTTTAAATGATAAAAAAATTGCATAAACATCCAAGAATTAAAATATTTATTACAAAATACAAATCAAAATATCCTAGATCAAATAAAACTGCTAGTCATAGTAGCGCTCAGACGAGTTATTAAACCATGTTTCAAAATCAACTGTGTTGAGGTCAAGATCTGTGTTGATCTGCTGCTGGGGTTGCTCGGGCTGCTGCTGGGGCTGCTGGCGTTGCTTGGGCTGCTGGGGCTGCTGCTGGGGTTGATGTGGCTGACCATAAGGGCTGTGAAAGGAAGGCTGGAAGGTTGGTGCGTACGACTGAAAAGCAGAGCCGTAAGGCTGGTGCATCCCGTAAGGCTGCTGCATCTGCATCTGCTGCGGTGGATAAAATGATGATGATGATGGCATAAATGGCCTCGGGTATTGAGACATAGTATCCATCATTTGCTTATAGCGCTCTTCATTCAACCGTTGCTTCTCTGCCTGCTGCTCCCGCATCTGCCGCATTTCTTCATTATGTTTTTTCTCTTGGTCGTTTAATTTCTGCGTCAACAGCTCAACATCGTTTATTTCTGAAGACGTAGGGACATAAGAGAGACCAGTACTTCTCTCTGAAGAAGTTGCGGGAACCACATTTGGAATAATGGAATTTGGGAAAGCAGACGGGCCCAAACCACCAGATCCTACTAACCGGCCCATTTTTGATGGCCCAACAGATTCCTGCCAAGCATGAAAAGCCGCTCGACTCTCCTCAACGGGATCAATCTCATTACTGCCACTACTTAGCTGAGTTTCACGATAACTGGTCTGCCATTCATAAAAATTTTCCTGAAAGCAACAACACCAAGAAATGTATAACCAAAATAGTATGTATATATATATATATATATATATATATATATATATATATGTGTAATATATAATAATAATATAATATATATAATAAAAATAATATATAAATATAAATATAATCACTACAAAAAACGGAACGGATTGCGGTGGTTTTTAAGTCGTTTAGCGGGGGTTTTAAACCCCCGCAACATATTCTGCGGGGGTTTCAAAAAACGCCGGAGAATCAAGTACCGCAATCTGTTTGGGGGGGTTTTAAGGAAACGCTGGTATCGTTCCTGTTAGCGGGGGTTTTACTGCGGGGGTTTTTGACCCCCACAATTAGTGGCGGTTTTTTTGAGGGGGTTATAAACCTCCCTAACCCGAGTGATTTGTAGGAGTTTTTTTTTTAGATAAGCTGTAGGAGTTTTATTTTTGTGTAGATTTTTGATTGCCATATAGTTTATAGGACTTTTTTGTGGGGGTTACAACCTCCTATTAGAGACAATATTTCTTTTGCAATTTGAGAATTTCTTTCCTTATCTCATTACAATATTTTTATCGCTAATGACTATACATACATCTTACATAAGACTTCCTAAACTGAATCAAAAAACTGAAAATTTCATTAGAAATATAATTGTGATAATATAAATGTAATGTCAAATATCTAAAATATTTGATATCATCCAACTCAAAAACATAATAAAAAGAAACACATTGTAGCTCAAATATCTATTGTCAGACAGCTCAATATTATAATAGCATCAAAGAAATCCTATACTAAAGGATCCTAAAACTATTAAATGTTGCTAGCATCGAATGATCCACTTGCATCCATCGGAGAATGAGGCTCACTTGCATGATCACTTGCCTGAAATAACAAAAGAAAAATTGACTCATTTCAAATATCAAAAACCAAAGTAAATGTCTATAATCAGAGAGAGATAAAGAGTCTGACAGAGATGCAAAATTGACACACACACACACCCAATTAAGTGACTTATCACACACATGGAGATGAAAGAGACAAATTTAGAAGTGGTATATTCCTCCTTAGTAAGTAAAATGCAGCAAAAGCTTGACATGTGTGTGATAACTAAATAAAGGCATTCTGCCAGATATCAAAGATAAAGCATATATATTTACATGTGCAACAAGCTTTAATTATTTTAACTCAAGTAGCTAGCTAGATATTTATTCAAGAGGACCTCCTTGTATATAAGTGTATTGTTCAATTCAGAAGGTACATAACATCATTGATAATATAAATAAATATATAGGATCTCCTGATTGGTTATTACTAGTTACTACATATTGATTATAATTACACATACATACGCTTCATAACATATCACACACATGGAAAATTATTCAGATTCATGGGATAACTATTGGGTTGGTGAGCTGCTACTTTCATGGGATAACTATTACCAGATTCATGGCATAACTATTGGGAACAATCAGAAATTGATATGCGTGTGGTTGCGGATTGGAATGATCCTATTGCAAGCCAGCTTGAGGATTTACTCATGACTAATTTGCAAGCAGAAATTGAAAAGATGCTGTTACTGAGGACAGTGAATTTGAAAATATGCAGCACTTGCTGCATTACACCTTGGTGGAGCTGATCAGTGTACTTCGTGAAGTCAGAGCCTCCCTAACAGTTCTTCCCCACTCCAAACAGAATAATAAATACATACAATAAATCACCCCAATTCAGTAGTAGTAATAGTAACTTTGAAAACTTATGCCTAACTTCTAACCATAAATGAGCGAAACAAGAGATTCAAATTTTTCAACAATTAATTCAAACTTGATTGAAATTTGAAAACTTACATTTGATGAATCAAAGACACCAATAAATTCTTCAGGAATCTCTCATTCTTTCCGTATCACGTAAGCTTTAATTGCACGTTCCAAGTTTGTGTACTTCTTTTGCCATATGTTAGGATATGGTGTGACAGCAGTGGATGTAGAAGGATTCAAATTTGAATGTTGAAGTGTAGTATTTCTAAATGCAACAGTAGGAGGTACTCCCATACCCATACTAGATCATAAACTGTATTAGGTTAATTAATATAACTACCATCTCCTGTCTTTTTCTCGAGAGAGGTTTAGAACCGCCGGTATGAGGAATATCTTGCAGGCTCCGTATTCCTTTATTTCTTTGACAAACCTCCTAAAAACAAA
Source organism: Astragalus membranaceus (assembly GCA_039519185.1). NCBI lineage: Eukaryota > Viridiplantae > Streptophyta > Magnoliopsida > Fabales > Fabaceae > Astragalus > Astragalus membranaceus. Next base: position 36,847,217 of record CM076852.1, on the reverse strand, counting down.
CAAATATAATTATGTACTTTAGTTAAATAATTTGCTACACCAAAAATAAATAGATCAAAGTAAACCAAATCCTACATGTGTTTTGTGTTAAACGATAGGTAACAAAATAAGCCCAATGAGTTTCATCTATGCCGGTTGGCACGTTACTTATGATTTCATCTCTAGTTTGTGTTGAATCAGAGAAATGGTCCCATAAGGATTGCCTATTTGCAGCCCACTTCTTTGCAAGGCTAAGTTTGCAATATCTTTTTGCAGCGACTTCAGTAGCCCCAAAACAAAATCGAGGCTGCCAAAAAATGCTAAGTCAACATTCAAAAGTAAGAAACATTCATGCTAAGTCAACATTCAGTAGCCCTAGAACAACTTCTTCTTGGACACAAAGTCTGTTGGTGACTAATTGGCAATAGAAACTATTTGAATACTAGTCACCAGCTGATTTTTAAATATAGATGAACCAAAATCATTGACATTATATTTTCTGCAATTGAATAAATGTCAGGTGTGATAGGATACTATGGCGTGGGAGAGGAACACTGATTGTGTTAGAAAACTAGAATTAAAACAGTATCAAACTAGAATTAAAACAGAATTAAAACTAGACTTAGAAAACTAGAATTAAAACAGAATTAAAACTAGACTTAGAAAACATAATTAAAACTAGACAGGGCTCTGCATCAAACATCTTGCAATCATTAAAATATTGCCGCAATGCTATCTTGAAAACAGAATTAAAACTAGAATTATGACTAGACAGAATTAGAACTTGACAGAATTAGAACTAGACTTAGAAAACAGAATTAAAACTAGACAGAATTAGAACAACTAGAGTTATGAGAGGAAGCAGAATTATTAGCGCAATGCTATCTTGAAAGCAATCATTAAAATATTTAATCGGAACACCTCGTGGTCCATTCCACCGGTCAAAGTTAATTGGAAATATCTTGCAATCAATTGCTAGTGTACCCAAATATCCTGCAAGCAAGCCTTGTGCCTCACCAATTGCAGCACCTTGATCATCAAAGTGCACAATTATGCGTTTCCCTCTAGGTAAGAATTCAACTTGCTTAACCTTGAGTTTAATCTTCTTAATAACACCTTTGGGGTCTTAAACAAAAAAGAATTCATTTAATCAAAAAGATAAAATGTATAAGAACTTTGACAAATGAAATAAAGTATAACACATATACCTATTTGTTCAACAGGCCAACTACTTGCACACTCGCGTCCAATACATGGCCTGCGGGTTTGAGATTCGTGTGGTGAACTGTGACCAGTATGGTCAGCTGAGGCAAAAGATGTTTGATAGGAAGACTGAGAAGAATGTCCATCATTCTGATTTGAAGAATTAGTTGGAGCTTGATTTGTAGTTGGATGGTATCCTGCACTTTGAGTGTGGGGTAAACAATGGTTTGAAGCTTGAGTTGGATAATGTGTTGGGGCTTGAGTTGGAGGATGTGTTTGAGGACCATAATTAGTTGGGGTACCTTGCCGCTTGAGTTGGAGGATGTGCTTGAGGTGAAAAATTAGTTGGGGCTTGATTTGGAGTTAGAGGGTACCTTGCCGCTTGAGTTGGAGGATGTGCTTGAGGTGAATAATTAGTTGGGGCTTGATTTGGAGTTGGAGGGTACCTTGCCGCTTGAGTTGGAGGATGTGTTTGAGAAGACTCAATTGGAGCTTGAGTTGAAGTAGGAGGGTGTGTTGCACAATGAGTCTTAGGTGCTGACTTTAGTGGATTTTGGAAACGTCTATTCTTTGCCATCACTGCATATTCACGAAAAAGGAGAAACATAAAAGGTTAGATTCAAATCAAATGTCATATTGTCAAAAAAATTAACATGCATAGAAAGCGTAATGTATCTATTACCTTATTTACAGCACAATATTAACTATATTATTCTACTCAGACATGTGTGAGTCTGTTGCCAAGTCAGCAGGCATATTTGACTCAGTTACATCATCAATAAAGTGGTTTGTAGCCAATTGCACATACTCATCATCAATATTACAAAATTGTTCAAGTTGTTGCTCTTGGTACGGTTCATTTTCATACACTTCATCTTCTATTTCTTCTCCCATTTCATACAAGTCTCTTGGTTTTAAATGCACTGCAACACTCCATCCTTTATTAACCATGTCATCTACATAATACACTAGTTGTGCCTGAGATGCCTCAATGTAAGGATCGTGTTCTTCACGATCACCATTATGAATCAATCTTTCAAAATTTACACAATTAAAATTCCAACTATCCTTTTTATACCCTCTATCTCCTGTAGTTTCCGCCCACTTGCATTTAAAAAGAACAACATTGAATTGCCCATAGAAGTTAATATCAATAATATCTTCCAACTTCCCAAAATAAGGTATCTCTGCTTGTCTTGAGTTCCTATCAACACTACTCGAAACACAAGATGTGTTGGATGTTAAAAAAACTCCACTATTTTGTGTTATCAGCCCCTCTTCTCGAGCCAAAGTTCGAAATTTGAACCCATTAATGTTGTAACCACTAAATCTCTTTGCATTGTCCAAAGGACCACGTGCTACAAATTTTAGATCAGCAGTCACGTTATTCGTTGTTTCTAGATTCGTAACCTAGATATTGTAATGCAATTTTGTCAGTCAAATTTGGAAGCAAACAGGACAAATAGGAACATGACTATTGAATGATCACATACCCGCTTTCGAAACCAATCAACAAATTCCTTAGATACTCTCTTTTCTATCTCTGTTGCTGAAGGTCTTCTTGTACTTGAACATCTTTTTATGAATTGTCTAAATTCCCTACACGAATTAATAATATGGCAATTCAATGCATGTTTAGTATATTTAAAAGTCTAATAATGAATGATCTGAAGTTTATTCTAATTACTCACTCAACAAAGGGTTCAACTATTGAACAATTCAGAAGCACGTATCGATGAGCTTGTAGTTTTTGCATTTGAGTTAATGTGAACATTGAGGAAGCTCCTACTGGTTTTCCAAGTTGAGGGAAGATATAGGATACATAGGAGAACTCATTCTCATTTGGGTCATCACAAACACGCCCAGGTCTATTGAATCTTGTCTCTATATCTTCAATATAGCGAGAACAAAAAGTAAGAGACTCTTCAGCTAAGTAACCTTCAGCTATAGACCCTTCTGGTTGAGCCTTGTTACGTACAAAGGACTTAAAGTGACCTAGTTCCCTACAAGAATGATAGATAATTAGTCTATACAAGTGGCATATATTGAACAAGATAGCTTCGATTGAAGGAGCAGTTCTTTTACCTCTCTACAGGATACATGTATCTATAATGTACTGGACCTCCAAGCTTGGCTTCCTCTATTAAATGGACAGTTAAATGAACCATAACTGTGAAGAATGAAGGAGGGAATAACATTTCCAAATGACAAAGTGTAATCACAATGCGATCTTGGAGAATTTGTATATCTGAAAGACTTAGACTTTTACCACAAAGAACTCTAAAAAATGAACAAAACTCCACCAAGACAGCCGTAACATGGTTTGGCACCAAATTGCGGATGGCTAATGGTAGTAGTTGTTCCATTCTAATATGAGAATCATGGCTTTTCAATCCAAATATCTTTTGTTGTGCCTCATCAACACATCTAGAAATGTTACTTGAGTAACCATCCGGTACTTTAACATTCTTCAAGGTTTTAAAGAAACTTTTTTGTATCGCGTGTTAGTGAAAACAAAGCAAGGCGATATCTCCCTTTATCATCAGGCCAAAGATCACGCCTTATACCCATATCTTGCAAATCTTTTCGAGCATTAAGATTGTCTTTTGATCTAGGCTTCTCGTAGAGCAAAGTATACAAATCATTGTCACATACATTTTTTTCAATATGCATGAAATCCAAATTATCACGCAACAAATTAGATTCCCAATATGGAAGTTCAAAGAATATGTTTCTTTTATTCCATTGCTTAGTTGGTTGTCTAGATCTTTTTCCTGTACCATTCAACACTGCTTCTCTTCCAAATGGAACATCAAGGTTTTCCACTTGCTTCAAAACATCAGATCCTGATATAATTGAGGGTGGACTTCGCTCCTCTGTGCTTCCATCGAAGCGAACACGGTTCAATCTAAATCTATGATTTCTGCTCAAAAAACGACAATGGCCTATACAACACCATTTTCTACTATGAGGGAGACGACAGGGCTCTGCATCAAAATTACATGTTGGACAAGCCAAACCTGTATGAGTGTTCCAACCAGACAAATTTCCTAAGCCAGGAAAGTCACTAATTGTCCACATAAGAGCCGCCCGCATTCTAAAGTTTTCATTCATTGATGCATCAAAAGTAACCACGCCATCATTCCATAGCTCCTTTAACTCATTTATAAGGGGTTGTAAGTAAACATCTATATTATTTCCAGGCATCTTCTTTCCTGGAATGATCATCGATAAGATGAAGGAAGTATGCTTCATGCACATCCAAGGAGGAAAATTATACGGAATCAAAAACACTGGCCAAATGCTATAGGCAGAACTCATGGTTCCAAAAGGGTTAAACCCATCACTAGCAAGGCCTAAGAGAACATTTCGAGGATTTAAAGCAAATTCAGGATGCATCAAATCAAATGACTTCCATGCCTCACCATCCCTCGGATGCCTCAGCAACCCATCCTTATTACTCTCTGTAGATGCCCATCTCATATGCTCAGCAGTTTTACAACACATGAACAATCTTTGCAATCTTGCTTTTAATGGAAAGTAACGAATAACTTTTACAGGTTGTTTTTTCTTCTTCTTAAGGTTCCATCGAGACATTCCACAATGCTTACATGCTTGCAAGTCTTTGTCTTCATCTCCCAAATATAACATGCAATCTTGTGGACATGCATCTATTTTGGTATAATTAAGACCTAGTTTGTTGATGATTTGCTTTGCCTCATAAAAAGAAGGGGGAAACTTTGCTTGTTGAAACACATCTCTCAACAAATCTAGTATCATAGTCATTGCCTTGTCACTCAATCCACACAAAACCTTTATATGATATAATTTGATTACAAATTCTAGCTTTGTATACTTGCTCCCTTCGTGCAACATCTGATTTCCATCTTTGATAAACTCATCAAAATCACTATAATCCTCCCTTGGCCCTTCGTTTAATGCCTCATTTGTGCCTACTGCTTGTGCTTCATCTCTATTAGTGTCTTGTTGCCTATGGTGCCCAAATGCATCATTGACCAATGTCTCTAGCGGGTTCTCATAATGAAATGTCCCTTGCACATGATCTTCATTTCTAGTAGATTGCCGCACTTGTTTCTCACCATGGCGAGTCCATATGATATAGTTTTTAGGGAATGGTTTTGATTCTAAGTGTGATTGGACTATATCTCTGGTTTGCCAATCAACAATCCCGCAATCAGGACACGGGCATTGTATTGTATCTCTAATAGCACCATGCTTAAAAGCAAAATCCAAGAATTGACTTATGCCATTTAAGTACTCACTTGTATTTCTTGGCTTTGCAATCCAAGATTTGTCCATAATTAACTGTCTTCTTCTAAATAACGATGATAAGAAGATATAAAACAAATTAAGAAAACCTCAAGAAGTGAATTAAAGAATATAAACAATCAATCCAACATCACATATACTGGAGCAATAGTTTATTTTGTGAAAAAATTATATCAATTTAGGTAGCAGTACGCAACTATTTATATCACAAAATCACAGAATCACTGATTTATACCACTATTTATATCACAAAATCACAGAATCACTGATTTATACCACTATTTATATCACAAAATCACATAATCACTGATTTATATCACATGATCAAAAGGAATTGAAAAGACAGTACTTATTTATAAGAGAGATATACTGACTTGAGTACCCATGGAAGGACTGCTCATGAATTTAATTGTAACTTGTTAATATGTTAATACATAAAAAAGAGAAAGGAAAGTGATGTTGTTTTTGTTATCTTATACCAACACAACCCATTTCTACACCACTCCAGTCAACACACAACAACTAGACTGTAAAAAAAAACCAATATAAATTCAACAGAATGCCACCAAAAAAAAGTGGGGAAAGGTGTAAAGGGAGAGGAATTAATCTGAGGGTCTGAAAGCATGTCTGAAAACATAGTTTATCCTTCTAACTAGTTAAGACTTAAGACATCATTTGATCTGACAGCCACCTAAATTACTTGTTTATGAAAGCGAAAGAAGCTAAATTGTAGAATCTCATACACATAAAAAGATGGTAAGCATTAAACAGCAAACACCTACATTGTAGGAGCAGCAAAGTAAGCACAATCAAAATGGGGTTTGAAACACAAAAATAGAAATACAAATAAATCCCAATCATATTCTCAAATTACTAATTAATTAATCCCAACACCAAAAACTGAAATAAAACTATTAATAGTTTCAGTAAAACACCGTATTACCTTGACTGTGAAACTCGAAGAAGTCGTCGTCGACGCTGCCGACCTTTCTTCAATTCGAACCTTCCTCTTCAAATCTTGACTGTAACAAGATGAGCATTTACAAACAAGATGATAGATTCGAACCTTACCTCAAAAATCTTTAGATGCAGAGACGCAACAAGCAAGAGAAATAGTGACTGAGGGAGAAGAACATAACTCTTTCCTCAAAAGACCAGAACCCTTTCCTTCCTCCTTCCAGAAACAGAACAACGAAAGTAACTGAGGGAGAAGAACAGAGCTTCAGCGAGGAGGAGACGCTGTCAACGATTGAAAGGGTTTCGCGAGTGAATCGAACTTCGGAAGAGCTTCAGCGAGTGATAGGGTTTCGCGAGTGAAAGAGTGTCGCGAGTGAAAGGGTTTCAGTGAAGAGGGTTTTGAGGGTTCTGAAAGTTGAAGATTCAGTGATTTCAGCGAAAGGGTTTCAGCGATTTCAGCGAATGGGTTCTGAAAGTTGAAGATTTTGAAAGTTGAAGATTCAGCAAGTTCAGTGATTTCAGCGATTTCAGTTGAAGCTTCTGAGAGTTGAGTGAGGAAAACGCGAAAGTGGAGAGGGAAAGTGAAGAGGGAAACGCGAAAGTGAAGAGGGAAAGGGTTTCAGAGTTTTTTTTTGACAAAAAAGGGTTTCTAAGAGTTGAGAAGAGGGAACGCGAAAGTGAAGAGGGAAAGTGAAGTTTCAGCAATTTTTTGGGTTACATGTTTGAAGGTGTTTTTTACAAGTAGTGGGGGTTTTTTCTTGACAATTTACGGGGATTTTAAACCTCCTCAAATTGAAACAAAATTTTTAACTAATCCCACAGAAGATTCCTTTTTCACTAATGAACGAAGGGGGTTTTTAAAACCTCCGCAAAAAAAACCCCGCTATTTGATCAGTTTTTTGTAGTGAATAAACGTTATTTACCGTGATATTTCTTGACCGTTCTTCAACAAAATCACCAGTCTCCTCTGGCATATGAAGTTGGCAGTGTAACTCAGGAAAAGTAGGTGGCCGACCAAGACTAGCCTTGTAACACCCCGATAAATTCTATCATATAGAATTACCGAAATGCACTAAATGGCATACATCAGAGTAACTTCCTGTTATTGAAATATTGAACACATCTAAACTTTTGATAATACATACTAATGGTTCTCAGAACCTCATAAACTTCCTGAAAATTCTTAAGTTTCAAAACTTAAGACTTGTACACAATCCTGGTGTTCAATACTCAAAACATAAAGTAGCGGAAACGATTTTACAACTTAAACATCGAAAGTTATACAATCGGAACATAGAAACGATAAATGGGGCAAGGGTCTAAAACATGAAATTAGGTCTTCAATGACTCCAAGAGTCACACCAGCTAACCGTGCTTTGTCGCCTTTGCTTTCCCCTGTTTCTCTGTAAAAACCACAAATATGAAGGGTGAGATAAACATTATCTCAGTGAGTCCTATCGAGACCCCTTACTAACTCTAGCGGTTCATTATGCCATGCTTTGAACTCATGGTCCTAAAAAGCAACCACGTGGAAATATATTAAGTTCCTGTAACCTTTATGCTCATGGCCCTCCTAAGCGACACATGAAGCATACAATCTTTTGTTCCATGTTTTTAGCATAACACCTCAGTCTACCTATTTCATAGGCACTTCTTGACTTTGGTGAACCCATCCCGCTATTTCTAGTGGGGGAAACATTCTTGAGTCTAGGTTTTGGGGCTCATGACTTCCCCTCCCCTAGTATGCTAACCTCTAAGGGTCGTCACCCTTTTTCCTCTTGTATTTATTATACATTATAAATCCGTGTACCCGCAATAGGCTGTTAGTCATTTCAGTCAAGTACCATGTATAATATCAGTCAAGTACCGTGTATAATTATTGACATATGTTCTCTCGCGTTATCTAAGTACGATTTTCCATTTCTTTCATAATACACAAGTTTTCTATCGAACATGTTCAATCTCATGCCATCGGTATCTTTACATTGTTGGGGAACCTTGGGGAATGGATTAGAAGAGGATTGAAATCATTTGGAATGGATAAAAAGGTACTTTGAATTTGAAGGTCAGAAAGTCTCACATGACCCGTGCGTGTAGGCGCACGACGCGTGCGTTGTTGAACAATTTGTAGAAGATTTCCAGAAAGATACGCACGACCCGTGCGACTAAGCGCACGATCCGTGCGTTATCCAATAAAATTGTAGAAAGTTCCAGAAACATACGCACGACCCGTGCTCGTAGGCACACGATCCGTGCGTCTCTATCAGTTTTCCAGAATACAGACTTTTCATGAGTTTTTCCATTCCGTTCCGATTCCAAAATCCCTTCCGATCGAGACCCAAACTCAAACACACATTGAAATAATATATTCTAGCAATCCCAAACAATCAATCAAACGATATATGATTTAAGTCACCATCTTTTTGAGAAAACGGTTTTCGAATAGTTTCCTTTCGTTACCGGAAATACGTGACAAGAGTTTTCGAAGAGTAAAGACTCAGAAACAAAAACACATTCCCTAAGCGAGTTATAGAACTCACCTATCGTGATGAACATCACGCAAACACCGAGACTCCGAGAACTCAACCGCTCGAACAACCACGAACTCTCTTCGAATTCGCTCCAACAATGAACTTAGCTACTCCAAATCGCTTGGACAGCAGCTGATTCCGAATCCTAGCTACCCAAACAACTTCAAACAGCAACTGTGGCTTGAAGGTGAGCCTTGGTACTGAATAATGGGCTATAACAAGGACATGCAAAAGATTTGGAGCATCAACACTCCATTTTTTGAGCTTGGAGCTTCAAAGGTACACAAATGGTGATTTGTGATGAAGAGGGTTGATGGGAGATTTCTGGGCATCAGTGTATAGAGGAAGAAGAATGATGAACAATGGTGGTTTTAGATTCAACATGCTTCCAGGAATGAATGGGCTGTCTTCCCTTCCCTCCTCCTCCTTCTCTCTCGCAATTCTCCCCTCCCCTCCTTTCTCTTGTTTGATTTTTCTGAAAATGGTAGTAGTGTGGCTGTGTGTGTTTGGCATAAGTTCAGCAGGGCTTATTTAATGATGGGAAATGACTAAATCGCCCCTCCCTCCTTCACTCTCACTTAAGCTACTTATAACTCAACAATTATTCTATAATTCACTTATTTAACATAATGTACCAATTACGCATAATCAATAAATCATTTATTTATTTTATCCATGATACCATTTCATAACTAAAATAATTATGCTCACTAATCAACTTAACCTCGTGCTAATTTAATTAAATCTAATTAGCTAATTAGGGGATGTTACAAGCCTCCTATATATATATACTATTTAATATTATTATTATTTTATAAAATATAAAATACGTATGTATATACTATTAAATTTACCATCCGTCTGTAAATTTCAGCAGTGTTGATAGAACCACCCGTATTTATGCAACCCCCTCTCTTAGAAGCACGATTCTTCTTGGCTTTCTCACATTTGTCTCTATACTTCGCATCTCTCCATTTAACTTGGAGCTCTTGCCAATCAGAATCTCCCATCCAATCCGGCTGCGTCCCCTTATTACGCCATTCCCGGAGCATTTCAGAAAAGCGATGAGAAGCTCTAGTGTTGAATGTTCTCTCAACTTCTTTCGTCGCATCACTTTTCCATGCCATTTTTTCCTATTTAAACAAATTTACTTGTTAGTAAAAACAAATTAATCAATTCAACAAAATTAAAAAACTAAATATCAATTAATTGGAATAAAAACTTACTCTGAATGCAGTCCACATCTTAGACGACGGATCTTTTCTTAACTCCGTCCAATTCATCCACGGTTTAGTGTAATTTGCTCTTATTATGTCTGTGATTGTGCCAGCCACAATCCTCCCAGGAATAAAACTGTACATAAAAAAGTAAAATGGGGTGCAAATTACAGGAGGGCTGTATTTAGAAAAAAGGGGGTGCAGGTAACTGAGTCCAGCTTTATATCAGCCTCGCTGGCTCACGAAGTCATGGGCCTTTCAGGGGCGCTACCACTAGTGTGTACGTCCGACTTCTATTAAGGCGGCTTAGAAAGTCTGCGGATTTAAAGCCGGACTAACGTCCGGCTTAAAAAGTCCGTTTTAAAGTTGAGCAATTAGCATCCGACTTTAATTACTACTTGTATACTGTGGTTCTCGCTTTTGTAAAACACTTTTAAAGTCGGATAATAGGAATATCCGACTTTAAAAGTGTTTATTTTTTGTGTATTTTTTGTTCTTCTCCTTCGCATCCTTGAGTCTTATGTCTACAATATTGATGCTTTTTCCGTGGCATTAAATTCATTAAACCTAGCAACTCGCATTCTATATAAAAGTACAAAAGTACTAAATTTTACTTCAAAAGTATCATTAGCAAACTAAAAATTACTTTAGCAATTCACTGACATGATTGAATTCTGATGGCAGCAGTTCCGATGGCAGCCAGTCCAATTATCAGTCCACAGTTTTGACAGAAGAATCCTCTGCATGTATCAATCTACAGAAACACAATCAGCAAATCAGATCAGTGAAAAAGAAAGATACAAAGAAAACAAACAAAAGGTTGAACTGAAATTAGATCTTGGCAGTTTCTCTAAATTTCTTTTCGTTGAAATAAAAAGAAAGTGAAGGAGAAAACTGTAGAACAAAATAGAAGTGCATAGCTGAGCCAATGATGAGAGTGAAGAATAAGTGAATAATAAGATTCTGTGGTGGCTTGTAACTATCACATGCGCATGACTAAACTGCCTACCTGCACCATAAAAACCAGAAGCTAATAATCAAATTATGATATATACAAGCTTCTATAAAAAAATTCTGATATATCAATTTGCCAAGGTATCAGTCTATTGCACAAATGACCAAATGACCATTTTAAGCACAATCTAATATTTATTGACTAAACTAAGAGCTAAGAGGGGTTCCTCATAAAAAGAACATTGCACATAATTATCAAGGAGGCTAGACTGAGTACACAAGAAAATGGAAGAGAAATGAAAATTGCCTTGGTTCCCATCCATTTTTCCAGAATTGTTCCTTTGATAGATCTGAAAGGACTTTCATTCTTACCAAAATCTGCTCAAGAAAAACAAAAATAAGCAAGCATGCTGACAATAGTTTAGAGAGAGGGCTGAAAGCTTAGAGAGAGTGTTTCCTTTAAAACAATTTACCTTAGCATACTGTAGTTGTAGTTCTCTCTGGAAATGAATTTTTGGATAACATAAACTCTTTGAAACTCTTTGCATGCTTCCAAACCACTTAAGGATAACATAAACTCTCTTGTTTCTGAAATTCTCATTCCTGAACCACCCCAAGCAGATAGGTGTTATAACATCAATCACACTTTTATGTATAAACATTATAAGAAAAATAGTTAAAAAAGCTAATCAGATAAGATAGAACATTACTTTTGCAATCCCATGATCAGTTGCCTGATCCATCAAGTTCTGATCTTCATTTTCTAAGCTCATTTTGTTCCCTCCAACCAAAGATTATGCTAAACAAAGTTGATAACCAATATCAAATATTTCGAACCGATGAGAAACGTAGAATTTACTCATAAAAAGCACTAGTCATCATCACTTATAAAGTTCAATACACATGCTTATTCTTTACTTCATAGAGACTTGACTTTGAGAGCATCAACCATAGATTCACTAGATGTTACTGTTACACCTAAACCATCATTTTACTCCTCTGCCAAATCAAAACACCACATAATCCCAACAAAACACACTTAATAAAGATCAACAGGGGTTCTTTATAATTGAAAAGAGAAAGAAACTGCATCAACACACTCCAATTGAAAACATATATCATTGAAAATCAACTACAATTAAAAAAGAGATAGAAATTGCATTAACACACCCTAATTGAACACATATTAGTGAAAATCAACTTTCACCCCAAAAGAAAAAGAGAGTGACTCGGAATAACGCACAATCAAAGACAATTAGAGGTTATAAAAAGATAGAAAATTTGCAAAAGAAAAGAAATCACCTGTGCTTGAACGGAAAAATTAAAAAGGGGGTATTTTCTAGAAACATTCACCTGGTTTAAACAGAAGATCAGATTAAGTATCGCAAGTCGCAACATATTGCTATCAGCCAGACTGTGGTGCCATCAACTACTAGATGTAATAATTGGCCGGATCATATTTCATTTGCAGATATTATTAATAATGCAACCCATAAATTTCAACAGAGCATAAAAATAAAATAGTGAAACCTTACCAGTCAGATCCTCCATATTTGCAGGCTTTACATCAACCTAGAACTAAAACATTCACAAGTATTGATGTTGGAAATGGATGCCAATGTTGTTGGGTATCATTCAAAATCAAACCTTTAAAACATAATTAGATCAAGTAGAGGAAACAAAAATGAAAAACTTACCTGGGTATTCGAGATTGGGAAGGGGAAAAGTAAAAGCATGCTTGTCAGCTCCTTCGATGGTTCGAAGCAAAAAACCTTGGCGTAGAATCGTTCAAATTGACGAATGCTAGAGAGAGGCCGAATCTTCACTCTCAACTTGAAAGGAGCGTTTTTGTTGATTCATAGCATGGGCGCAGAGATGGGAGAGAGAGTTGGCTGAGCAACAGGGTTAAAGCCTCGAAGGAGAGAAAGAGAGCTAGGGCAGAGAGGAAGAAGCGCGATAGTAGGGGAGTTTTGGATGCTAGGGATTTAGTGTGAAAAGAAAAGCTTCACCATTTAAAGTCGGACGTAAGTTCTGCCCTACTTCAAACGATGCGCGACATATAATATTTTCAACTTAATTACAAGTTTGCCACCGCATCAATTTTTTAAGTCGGACTTCTGAACGCCTGACTTTAAAAGTCCAATTCTTTTCCTGATTTTACACTAGTGTATTGGTTAGGTAAAAGGTCAACGGTGTCAACGTTAGGTACCTTAAAGGGCTTATTTGTTACAAAAAAACGTAAAGGGCCAACTTGTTATAAATAAATAACTTAAAGGTCCTCTGGTGTAATTTGGCCTAAGTATAAACAATTATTTTACTAGTAGAATTTTATGTATAAACAATTATCCCTTTAAGTTTTTTTTGTAACAAATAGGCCCTTTAATCCAATTTTGGATGTTGAATTTATGGGTTTTAGAGATGAATGCAAGGAGGAAGATGAATAATTAGAACCCTAATTTGTTTTTAATAAAATTAAATAAAAATGACATGGATTAAAGGTCCTATTTGTTAGGTAAAAGGTCAACGGTGACAACGTTAGGTAACTTAAAGGGCTTATTTGTTACAAAAAAACTTAAAGGGCCAACTTGTTATAAATAAATAACTTAAAGGTCCTCTGGTGTAATTTGGCCTAAGTATAAACAATTATTTTACTAGTAGAATTTTATGTATAAACAATTATTTTAAAACAATTTATTATGGAAATAATTTACACATATAACTATTTTTCATTTTTAAATTGATTTTGCCATACCAAATATATGATGACATGTTTTTCCACATAACCTAACAAAGAGAAAAAAATTGTAGTTATAACAATTATATTACAGTGTCATGTATTAATTTGGCGTTACTTGTTACTTTTTAAAAATAGTGCTAATTTTGTATTCTACAAAAGGCAATGACTTATGATAATAAGAAATTATTTAGTAATAATTACTAAATTTTTTGGGGACCATTATACAACAATCCAATGATTATTACTTACTAACGACAATTTAGTGTTTGTGTGGTGAGTGAGCGGGTAAATGAAAACACTGGTTAGTACATACAAACCACAATTTACTGTTGGTGTGGTCACTGAATTTTTTTATTGATGGGAAAATGACTATTATGCCCATTTAGTAACAATTACTAAGGAGTTCCTTAGTAGTCTAAGTCAGACTCATTACTATTAAGATTTTTTTGGATATATGACCTTATCTTTTCCTCATTGTGTGTATTAATTGTGAACATTTTTTAGTAGAAATTAAAATGAAGATAAAGTAATTAAAATAATTTATATGAAAATAATAATTAAAATAAAGACTTGCTCATTAAATTTCCAAGCATTTCAAATCTTTTTTTAATTGTAACCTTTTTGAGCTTATCTTTGTACTTTTATAAACATATTGAGTTATAGGTTGCTTTCTTGTACCATTGCAAGTAAGCACTTTCATTTCCTTTAGAGTTTTAGCAGGGGTATAATGGAAAATTCGTTGAAGAAAGTTTTGAAGTTTACGTTATTGCTTCTTGCGATTGTGAGTACTTTAATTGAAGAGGTGCTGCAAAGTACTTGTCATGATTCCGCGGAAAATGATCGATATCCGAGATATGACGGAAATCATCTAGTAAACGAGAGTTGTTGGTGGTGAGATTTGTGATTTCATACGTGTTGCAGCTTTGTTAATGATTCGTGCTGCCCTGGGGAATCCTGCCCTAATGTAACATCCTCAAAAATAATTAATCGAATTATTTGGATGTTGACCCAAATTAATTATTTTTAGTACTTGATTGGTGTATTTTTCGAGTGCTAAAGTTAATTAATTGGAGGTCTCAGGAACGATAAACTGATAAAACGGAATAAGGGTGATTTGGGGAAGAAATAAGAGATTAAGCGTAATATGGTCATTTAACCATATTACCACTTAATAGAAGAAAGAAAGAAGAGAAGTCAAAGAAAGAAAAGAAAGAAAGAATCGAAGGAAAGAAGAGAAGAGAAGAAAGGAGAAGAAGAAAAGAAGAAGAAGAGGAAGGAAGAGGAGAAAGGAAGAAGAAGGAGTGAAACCCAAGCCCCCAAAGTTCACATCATCATCATCTCACCTCCATTGTTGCCCTCCAAGAACTAGGTAAGCTCTCAACCATTTTTCCCCCTTTGTGAGGAATCTGAATTTCATAGGGTTTTGAGAGGGATTTCGAATTTAGTGTTGATTCGATTGGTTAATCTTGATTAGGAGCGAGCTAGAAGCGGATTGAACGCGGTTGGAAGCTCAATTTGAAGTTTAAAGCAGATTGGTGATATAGGGTTTCGTTTAGAGATTTTGAGGTTTCTGTGATTTCGGCCCGGTATCGGCTCTCGCTTCAAGGGTGAGTTTTACTCACGTTTAGGATGTGTTCGTGTTGAAATAATTTTTATGTTGATTGTTGTCGAGAGATTTTGAGTCAAAACCGCTATTTGGAAAATTTGTCGTTTTTGATAAAATTCGTTTCGATTGAATTTGTTATTGATTTGATTGATTGTGTGGTGTTGATTGGGTCTGTTTTGTTGGTTGTTAAATCTGTTTTCAATCGGAACGGGAATCGAAATTGAGCGGAATAGTGAATTTCGCGAAAAACCAAAAAAATTGCAGAATTCTGCAGATGGTCGCCTCGCGACCCGACCCATCGCCTCGCGACCAGATCCAATTTTGCAACGAAAAATTCCTCTGTCCCTTCTCGCGTTGCGACGGTTTGCAGTTCGCGTCGCGACGGTTTGTAGATTTTCAACATCGATACACTGATTTTGTTTTCGCGATAACTTTTGATCCGGGAACCCGATTGAGGTGTTCTAAGATGCGTTTGAAAGCATATTCAGAGGCCTAACTGAATATTTTATTTTTAAGGAAAAATGAACTGTTTTTGGAGACGTAAAATGTGTTGAAAGGTGATGAATTAGTATGCGGGAGTGAATGTGGATTTAAATTGTAACGTGAATTAAATGTTCAATTGATTGTCTGAGGTAATGAACCCTGAGTTCATGTGTCTGTAGATATATTTATTATATCGAGTTGGGTGACGACCCATGTTGACATACTAGGCGGGGTAGTCATGAACCCTTACCCTAGGCTCCGTGCCGTTAGGAAACACTATTGGTTATGGGGTTCGCCGGAAGATGCAAGGAGATTGCGGCCGGTGTTATGTTAAAAGTTATTGTACTACGTTCACGGGAAAATGCAAGTGGATTGCGGCTGATGGTACGTAGAAAGGCCTAGGATGCTAGTTCATCGGGAAAAGCAAGTGGCTTGCGGTCGGTGTCTTACTAGGTCGAAGCCTTATTGTATGGTTCACCGGGATTAGCAAGAGGATTGCGGTCGGTGTCGTGTCAAATCTTAAAAATGTTTTAAAAGGACCGAGAGTGCTAGTAAGGGTCTCGGTAGAACTCACTGAGATTGTATCTCATTGTTTATATGTTGTTGTTTTACAGAGAAACAGGGACAGAAGAAACCACAGAGGCACGAGTAGGTGGCCCGGGGAGATGGATGATGACTTAGCTTTATGTTTAAGTTTATTTTCCTTCTGTTGTCTATGTATCACAACACTATGGCTTTAGTGTGATGTTTTTAGATTTCCGCTTTCTTGTATGATACTGAATACAATAGTTGCTGAATATTATAGTCTGAGAACCCCTTTTATGGTCTTATGTGTAATAAGACTGTTCGATTGTTATTCAGTGAAAAACTATGTTGCAGTGTTCAGTATTTATGCAGGACTTGTATATCTCCGATGTGTTACTAATGTGCACTCGGGTATTTTTAGTCGATAAAAATACCGGGGTGTTACAGTTGGTATCAGAGCGGTTCGACCTAGTCGGACTTAGATGTTAGAGTCTTTTACTTCCTTTAGTTATGATTCTTCTTAGTATGCTATTAGACATTGAGCTTGATCAACTTAATACTTTGTGCATATTTCGCAGAATCATGGCCAGAAGAGGTAGAGGAGTTCCTCCTCCAGCTGATCCACATTTCGAATGGATGCAGAATGTCATTGAGAATCAGCAGAAGATGATGCAAGATATGTTGCAATTGCAGCATGATCAAATGGGTCTGCAGCAGGCCAATATTCAACCTCATCAAGAAGATCCGAATCGGACATTTTCTAATTTCAAAAGATGAAGCCCCCGACTTACAAGGGTGGACCGGATCCAATGACTGCCTATTATTGGATTGATTCAATGGAGAAATTTTTTCAAACCTTGCAATGCGGGAAAGAAGAGAAGGTAATATGTGCGGCAAATGTGCTCAATGAAGATGCCCACACCTGGTGGTGTAATGCAAGGCAAATGATGGAACTCCAAGGAACTCCCCTATAACATCCCCAAAATAATTAATAGAATTATTTGGATGTTAACCCAATTAAATTAATTTAGTACTTGACTGGTAAATTTACTGAGTGCTAAAATTATTTATTGGTTGTCATCGGATCGTTAACCGGATAATACGGGTCAAGGAAGTTTTGGAATCGAAATAAGAGGTTTAGATCAATATGGTAATAGGACCACGTTACCGCGTATCTATTAATAAATATATGTGTGTGTGTATGTTATAAAAGAGGGAATTAAAAAGAAAAGAAAGAAAACGCACGAGAGAGAAAAAGAAGCAGAGGAGAAAAAGAGAGAAAAGGAGAGAAAAGGAGAGAGATTGGCGTGAGGGAGAAGAGAAGAGGGAGAGAGAAGACTTCACCGAAACGACTTCCTTCCAACACGAAAAATGTTCAGCCTTACTTCCTCTTCGATTTGGTACCAAGATCATCATCATCAACTCACTCTACACCAATCCACCATTTTCGAATATTGAAGGTTTTGGGGAAGGATTTCGGTTTTTTGATGATTGTGATGGTTTAGGGATGATTAGAAGGCAACCCGATGAAGGTTGAAAGCGGATTGAAGTTCGATTGGAAGGTTGGGAGAGTTAGGGTTTGAGAATCCAAATTTGGGCTTTATGTGTGAATAGTGGGTTGAGGTTGAAGATGATGAATAGTGTCATGGAGGTTAGAGGTTGAAGATTTCGAGGAATTCGGTATTTCGGTCAAAAAGAGGTTTCGTGATCGAGTGGAAAGCTTTGGAAGCGGATTGGGTGTCGCCGGAGCGGGGAGCGTTCGTGTGGTTACTCGGTGATTTCGGCTCGCTCGTGGCTCACGCTTCAAGGGTGAGTTTTACTCACGCTTAGGATGTTTTTGTGTCTCGATAAATTTTATGTGATGTGATTCCGAAAGCTTTTGACTTGAAAACCGCTATTTGGAAAAATATGTCGTTTTTGATAAAATTCGTTTCGATTGAGTTTTTGATTGAATTGAATGATTGTGTGGTATTGGTTGGGTTTGTTTTGCTGGTTTTTAAATCTGTTTTCAGTCGGAACGAGAATCGGAATTGAGCGGAATAGCGAATTTCGCAAGAAAACGGAAAAACTGCACTTTTCTGCAGAGGGTCGCGTCGCGACCCGTTCCCATAGCGTCGCGACCTGGCCCAGTTTTGTCACGCAAAAAGTTTCTGCCACTTTTCGCGTCGCGACGGAAGCAGTTCGCGTCGCGACGCTTTGCAGATTTTCACCAGTTTTTCACTGATTTTGTTTTCGCGATAACTTTTGATCCGAGAACCCGATTGAGGTGTTCTAAGATGCGTTTGAAAGCTTGTTCAGAGGCCTAACTAAATATACAATTTAAAAAGGTAAAATGAACTGTTTTTGAAGTTGAAATTGTTTCGAAAAGCCGAATAATAAGAACACGTGTGAGAAAATGTTTTACCGAAAGGAAAACGAACTATAAGTCTGATGTGGTATTGTATAACTGACGCGGGATGACTATTATTTAAATCATCTAAAACGGTCTATGATTCACGATATATAAATTATATCGAATATAGGAGTTAGCCCAAATGCGGGTGGATATAAATATATATATACTAGATCGAGTTTGGGTGACGACCCATGAGGTTGACATACTAGGCGGGGAAGTCATGATCCCTTACCCTAGGCCCGTATGCCATTAGGGAAAGTACTATTGGTAAGGGGGTTCACCGGGATTACCAAAGCTGGGGTCGGTGTTACGTTACAGTTATAAAACAGTTCATCGGGATTACCAAAGCTGGGGTCGGTGCTGTAATAAAGTTATGAAGTGGGTTACCGGGATTACCAAAGCTGGGGCCGGTACCGTGTTAAAGTTAGAAAGAATGGACATTTTGGATCCGAATGGACATTCTTAGTATGCTATTAGACATTGAGCTTGATCAACTTAATACTTTGTGCATATTTCGCAGAATCATGGCCAGAAGAGGTAGAGGAGTTCCTCCTCCAGCTGATCCACATTTCGAATGGATGCAGAATGTCATTGAGAATCAGCAGAAGATGATGCAAGATATGTTGCAATTGCAGCATGATCAAATGGGTCTGCAGCAGGCCAATATTCAACCTCATCAAGAAGATCCGAATCGGACATTTTCTAATTTCAAAAGATGAAGCCCCCGACTTACAAGGGTGGACCGGATCCAATGACTGCCTATTATTGGATTGATTCAATGGAGAAATTTTTTCAAACCTTGCAATGCGGGAAAGAAGAGAAGGTAATATGTGCGGCAAATGTGCTCAATGAAGATGCCCACACCTGGTGGTGTAATGCAAGGCAAATGATGGAACTCCAAGGAACTCCCCTGTAACATCCCCAAAATAATTAATAGAATTATTTGGATGTTAACCCAATTAAATTAATTTAGTACTTGACTGGTAAATTTACTGAGTGCTAAAATTATTTATTGGTTGTCATCGGATCGTTAACCGGATAATACGGGTCAAGGAAGTTTTGGAATCGAAATAAGAGGTTTAGATCAATATGGTAATAGGACCACGTTACCGCGTATCTATTAATAAATATATGTGTGTGTGTATGTTATAAAAGAGGGAATTAAAAAGAAAAGAAAGAAAACGCACGAGAGAGAAAAAGAAGCAGAGGAGAAAAAGAGAGAAAAGGAGAGAAAAAGAGAGAGATTGGCGTGAGGGAGAAGAGAAGAGGGAGAGAGAAGACTTCACCGAAACGACTTCCTTCCAACACGAAAAATGTTCAGCCTTACTTCCTCTTCGATTTGGTACCAAGATCATCATCATCAACTCACTCTACACCAATCCACCATTTTCGAATATTGAAGGTTTTGGGGAAGGATTTCGGTTTGTTGATGATTGTGATGGTTTAGGGATGATTAGAAAGCAACCCGATGAAGGTGGAAAGCGGATTGAAGTTCGATTGGAAGGTTGGGAGAGTTAGGGTTTGAGAATCCAAATTTGGGCTTTATGAGTGAATAGTGGGTTGAGGTTGAAGATGATGAATAGTGTCATGGAGGTTAGAGGTTGAAGATTTCGAGGAATTCGGTATTTCGGTCAAAAAGAGGTTTCGTGATCGAGTGGAAAGCTTTGGAAGCGGATTGGGTGTCGCCGGAGCGGGGAGCGTTCATGTGGTTACTCGGTGATTTCGGCTCGCTCGTGGCTCACGCTTCAAGGGTGAGTTTTACTCACGCTTAGGATGTTTTTGTGTCTCGATAAATTTTATGTGATGTGATTCCGAAAGCTTTTGACTTGAAAACCGCTATTTGGAAAAATATGTCGTTTTTGATAAAATTCGTTTCGATTGAGTTTTTGATTGAATTGAATGATTGTGTGGTATTGGTTGGGTTTGTTTTGCTGGTTGTTAAATCTGTTTTCAGTCGGAACGAGAATCAGAATTGAGCGAAATAGCGAATTTCGCAAGAAAACGGAAAAACTGCACTTTTCTGCAGAGGGTCGCGTCGCGACCCGTTCCCATCGCGTCGCGACCTGGCCCAGTTTTGTCACGCAAAAAGTTTCTGTCACTTTTCGCGTCGCGACGGAAGCAGTTCGCGTCGCGACGCTTTGCAGATTTTCACCAGTTTTTCACTGATTTTGTTTTCGCGATAACTTTTGATCCGAGAACCCGATTGAGGTGTTCTAAGATGCGTTTGAAAGCTTGTTCAGAGGCCTAACTAAATATACAATTTAAAAAGGTAAAATGAACTGTTTTTGAAGTTGAAATTGTTCCGAAAAGCCGAATAATAAGAACACGTGTGAGAAAATGTTTTATCGAAAGGAAAACGAACTATAAGTCTGATGTGGTATTGTATAACTGACGCGGGATGATTATTATTTAAATCATCTATAACGGTCTATGATTCACGATATATAAATTATATCGAATATAGGAGTTAGCCCAAATGCGGGTGGATATAAATATATATATACTAGATCGAGTTTGGGTGACGACCCATGTGGTTGACATACTAGGCGGGGAAGTCATGATCCCTTACCCTAGGCCCGTATGCCATTAGGGAAAGTACTATTGGTAAGGGGGTTCACCGGGATTACCAAAGCTGGGGTCGGTGTTACGTTACAGTTATAAAACAGTTCATCGGGATTACCAAAGCTGGGGTCGGTGCTGTAATAAAGTTATGAAGTGGGTTACCGGGATTACCAAAGCTGGGGCCGGTACCGTGTTAAAGTTAGAAAGAATGGTCACCGGGATTACCAAAGCTGGGGTCGGTGTCATTCTAAAGATATCAATAGTATGGTTACTGGGATTACCAAAGCTGGGGCTGGTATCATACTATGTTGACTAGTACGAGTCACCGGGATTACCAAAGCTGGGGTCGGTGTCGTGCTAAATTAAAAGAATGTAATTCATAAAGTAAACTACGAATGTATGAGAATTCATAAATGAACCGAGAGCGTAGTTAGGGGTCTCGGTAGAACTCACTGAGATTGTATCTCACTGTTTAAATGTTGTTGTTTTACAGAGAAACAGGGAAGGAAAGGACCACAGAGGCACGAGTAGGTTGAGCTCAGACTGGTTGCAGATAACTTAGCATTAGGCTTAAGTTTACATTTCCTTTTGTTGTCTATGTACCGCAACAATATGACTTTAGTGTAATATCATTTTATTTCTGCTTTCCTATAAGATACTGAGCACAATAGTTCGCTGAACTTTATGGTCTTATGTGCTTTAAGACTGCTTGGTTGTTGTCTAGTGAAAACTATTTTGCAGTGTTCAGTATTTATGCAAGAATTTTATATCTATGATATGTTACTAATGTGCATTTGGGTATTTTTAGTCAACAACAATACCGGGGTGTTACAGTTGGTATCAGAGCGGTTCGACCTAGTCGGACTTAGCTTTTAGGGTCTTTGCTTTCTCCAGTCGTGATTTTCTTAGTATGCTAATAGACATTGTGCTTGATCAACTTAATACTTTGTGCATATTTCGCAGAATCATGGCCAGAAGAGGTAGAGGCGTCCCTCCTCCTGTTGATCCACAATTCGAATGGATGCAGAATGTCATTAAGAATCAGCAGAAGATGATGCAGGATATGTTGCAAATGCAGCATGACCAAATGGGTCTGCAACAGCCCAATTTCCAACCTCATCAAGAAGATCCTAACCGGACATATTTCCGATTTCAAAAGATGAAGCCCCCGACTTACAAGGGTGGACCGGATCCAATGACTGCCTATTATTGGATAGACTCAATGGAGAATATCTTTCACACCCTCCAATGTGGAGAAGAAGAGAAGGTAATATGTGCGGCCAATGTGCTCAATGAAGATGCCCACACCTGGTGGTGTAATGCAAGGCAAATGATGGAGCTCCAAGGAACTCCCCTCACTTGGGACAACTTCAAGGAATTGTTTCTGAAGCAATATTTCCCTTCAGTGAAGAAACTAAGCAAGCAAGCAGAGTTTGTGAATCTCAAACAAGGTGATTTGTCAGTTGGGGAATATGCTGCGAAATTTGAAAGACTGTCTCAGTTCTATGAGTTGGGGAGGTATGCCCCAAATGATATGTGGAAGATGCAAATGTTCAAAGAAGGTCTCCGAGCTGATGTAAGTCAAGGACTCAGTTCTTACACTCTGGTTAATTATCCTGCCTTAGTGCAACAAGCCTATGTGGCTGAGGAGGATCTGAGGAAAATGTATGTTGAAAGAAAAGATTATTGGAAGGGTAATGTAACACCCCGGTATTTTTATCGAGTAAAAATACCGAAGTGTATCATCATAAAATAATCAGAGATATAAAATTCCTGCATAGATACTGAACACTACAATATAGTTCTCGCTGAATAACAACAGAACAGTCTTAAATACAAATAAGACCGAACAGGTTCTCTGACCATAATCTTCAGCAAACTATAGTGCTCAATGTCGTACAAGAAAGCGGAATAAAATTATAATACCAATACATAGAGTTGTAGTACAAAGACAACAAAAGGAAATATAAACTTAAGCATAATAGCTAAGTTATCTGCAACCAGTCCGAGCTCAACCTACTCGTGCCTCTGTGGTCCTTTCCTTCCCTGTTTCTCTGTAAAACAACAACATTTAAACAGTGAGATACAATCTCAGTGAGTTCTACCGAGACCCCTAACTACGCTCTCGGTTCATTTATGAATTCTCATACATTCGTAGTTTACCTTATGAATTACATTCTTTTAATGTAGCACGACACCGACCCCAGCTTTGGTAATCCCGGTGACTCGTACTAGTCAACATAGTATGATACCAGCCCCAGCTTTGGTAATCCCGGTAACCATACTATTGATATCTTTAGAATGACACCGACCCCAGCTTTGGTAATCCCGGTGACCATTCTTTCTAACTTTAACACGGTACCGGCCCCAGCTTTGGTAATCCCGGTAACCCGCTTCATAACTTTATTACAGCACCGACCCCAGCTTTGGTAATCCCGGTGAACTGTTTTATAACTGTGACATAACACCGACCCCAGCTTTGGTAATCCCGGTGAACCCCCTTACCAATAGTACTTTCCCAAATGGCATACGGGCCTAGGGTAAGGGATCATGACTTCCCCGCCTAGTATGTCAACCTCATGGGTCGTCACCCAAACTCGATCTAGTATATATATATCCACCCGCATTTGGGCTAACTCCTATATTCGATATAATTTATATATCGTGAATCATAGACCGTTTTAGATGATTTAAATAATAATCATCCCGCGTCAGTTATACAATACCACATCGGACTTATAGTTCGTTTTCCTTTCGATAAAACATGACCTCACACGTGTTCTTATTATTCGGCTTTTTCGGAACGATTTGGACATCAAAAGCATTTTATAAAACCTTTTTGGAACATACCCAAAATCAAGGCATTATAAGCCTAATATCATTATAGAAGGGTTAGGAAAGGATTGGGAGAGGATTGGAATCGAAACGGAATCATTTTTGGCACTTTGAAAATTTTGGACAGAACCAGGCGCACGGGTCGTGCCCCTGGACGCACGGGTCGTGCTCATTTGACAGCATTGCAAAAATGGCCTGTTTTATGAAAATTTGCTTTCCGATCAATCCGAAACTCGCCCCGATCAATTCCTAACTCGAAAACAGACAATACCAGGCAATATTCCAGTCCAATCACAACATAAAAACAGTCCAAAAACATAATTAAACAACAATGTTCATCATCAAATCATCAATCAAACAATCCAAAAACCAATTGGACATAAAACGTGATTTTCGTCCAAAATACTTTTTCGACAACGAACCAAAACCGAAACATTTCACAAATTAAGTTTATTAATTTAAAAACCTAAACGTGAGTAAAACTCACCCTTGAAGCGTGAGCCACGAGCGACCCGAAATCACCGAGTAACCACACGAACGCTCCACGCTCCGGCGACACCCAATCCGCTTCCAAAGCTTTCCACTCGATCACGGAACCTCTTTTTGACCGAAATACCGAATTCCTCGAAATCTTCAACCTCTAACCTCCATGACACTATTCATCATCTTCAACCTCAACCCACTATTCACACATAAACCCCAAATTTGGATTCTCAAACCCTAACTCTCCCAACCTTCCAATCGAACTTCAATCCGCTTTCCACCTTCATCGGGTTGCCTTCTAATCATCCCTAAACCATCACAATCATCCACAAACCGAAAACCTTCCCCAAAACCTTCAATATTCGAAAATGGTGGATTTGAGGAGAGTGGGTTGATGATGAAGATTTTGGTACCAAATCGAAGAGGAAGTAAGGCTGAACATTTTTCGTGTTGGAAGGAACTCGTTTCGGTGAAGTCTTCTCTCTCCCTCTTCTCTTCTCCCTCACGCCAATCTCTCTCTTTTTCTCTCCTTTTCTCTCTTTTTCTCCTCTGCTTCTTTTTCTCTCTCGTGCGTTTCCTTTCTTTTCTTTTAATTCCCTCTTTTATAACATACACACACGTATATATTTATTAATATATACGTGGTAACGTGGTCCAATTACCATATTGATCTAAACCTCTTATTTCGATTCCAAAACTTCATTGATCCGTATTATCCGGTTAACGATCCGATGACAACAAATAAATAATTTTAGCACTCGATAAATTTACCCGTTAAGTACTAAATTGGTTTAATTGGGTTAACACCCAAATAATTCTACTAATTATTTTGCGGATGTTACATTCTCCCCAACTTGAAAGAATTTTGTCCTCAAAATTTCGCTAAGTCTTTCATCCGACTAACCGAGGATCGGCATTCTCAGAAAGGTCTAAATTTGCTGGAACACAATCTTGAATCAACGAACTGAGTGTAGAAAATCTTCTCAATCCGGCACATCAATCTTCAAGTATGATCCACTACCACCCTAGAACGCTTCTAAGGTTAGAGTCCGAACTCTCTTGTTACGAATCAACGCGAGAAACTCATCATTCGCCTACATCGGCTCGGCACCGCATTTGAAAACACCTCTGAAGCTTCATTCCAATTATCCTCGCTTGCGCCCCAACTTTGATTAATCTAAGTCAAAGGGTCTAATACAAGACGCTTGATAGAAATATATGTTGAAAATGAGATCCACAAACTGGTACTCCTCGGTAGAGGTAAAAACAAACACAATTTCTTCGAAGGGTATAAACACGTTCTCAACAAATCTTCCAGAATCCATAACAGTTCTCGTACACGCCGACAATGTGACGGAAAAGTCACTTGTGAAACTTCTTGACTCACCCCCAAGATTTCGAGACAACACTTTTCAAAAGATGGAATGAGGGTTTTACTAAAAACTTTGACCATAATATAGAAATAAACCGTGGGGACAACAAATAAATTTGAACGTAATGAAAATCACCTTTGTTGTTCTCAAAACAACTATCAAGCAGAACTCAGAGCTCTCTTTCCTTTATTGCAACTTCATCACGAGGTTTTTACCAACGACGCACCCGATTCCTTTCCAAATTAGTCAATAGCGTTGAGAGCTTCCCCTCAACCTAAGTACGCCTCCTATGATTTTCTTCCTCAATCAGATTTTATTAGCCTCTTGATTCGTTCCCAAAATTAACTTTAGCATGCGAGTTTTCACAAAATGATTTTTCAAAACTACCATACCGCACGCCAAGCTTCATTTCGAAAATTTCAGACTCTTGCAAGCAGATCCCTCAATTAATTCTTTGATGGTTATTCGCAATATGAAAAACAGTCAACAGTCACCTCATTTTCATATTCGTATTCACGTTTGACTTGTCAAACGGAATCACATAATACTAACTCATTGTTAACCTTCACAAAGGAGAGGTTAACAAATTAATACCTCGCCACTAATACATCTGCTTTACATCTCTGTACATCTTGGTGGATCCAGGGTGTACAGAATATAAACTTCGGTGTGCTTCCTCTAACACTTGCCTTCTATTGTTCTCATCATCGGGCGCACAGATTCTACCGTTGAAACAACTGACTCCATCACTATCCATGGTAAAATCTGGAAATACCTTTTGTGATTGTAGCTTCACATCAATAAACTCGGCCATGTGGATGGACTTCCTACTCAGTGCATCAGTTACAACACTGGCCTCTCTTGAAGGCTACATCAACACGAATTTATAATCCTCCAAAAACTCAACACACTTCTCTGCCTGCTATTCAGTTCTTTCTGTTCAAACAGATACCTTAAACTCTTGTGACCACTAAAGACTTCGAAACGAGACCCATACAGGTAATGTCTTCAAACCTTCAGTGCATACACAATAGATATTAACTCCAATTCATGAGTGGGATAATTCTCCTTATGAGCCTTCAATTTCCTGAATGCATAAGCTACTTCTTGTTGATTCTGCACAAGAACACCTCCTAAACCCTTCCCTGAAGCATCGCTGTATATTTGGAATTCCAAAGGCGGATCCGGAAGAATCAGGATCGGAGCAGAGGTTAACCTAACTTTCAACTCTTGAAAACACTCCTCTCAATCGGCATCCCATGTAAACGTACCCGGTCGAATGAACTTCTTTGATATCAATTCTTTAAGTTGGGATATCAATTCCTTTAATTCTAAGGGAGACATTCGACAAGGAACTATAGAGGTTGACCCGACACTCGGAATCCATGCTATTGAGAATTCTACCTCTCACTATGGAAGTACGGAAGAAACTTCATCCTTTATAACATACAGAAATTCATTCACCAGTTGAATAGACGACAACCCTAAACACGGAAAGATGTTCATACTTCTCTTAGGCAAACAAATAGATTCTACCACAAAATTTCTATCTCGTATGACAAGTAGATAATTTTTGACACTATGCTTGAGCTATAAAACAATGGGTTGCACCCGAATCGTATAATATACTGACAGAGTTATTGAAAAGAGATCTCATACCCCTCAATAGATTGTCCTTAGGTGTGATTGTCTGAGCATCCAAAGTGTTGATTCGTCCCTGCCTAGGAGCATTTGGTGTTCCTTGTAAACTCTTCTTTGTTGGGCACTCATTTGCATAGTGGCCCTCTTCATTACAATGATAGCACCGGTTTGGCTTTTGCCAACAATCGCCTTGATGACGTTTTCCACAGTTGCCACACCTGCGGACCTTTGGAGAATCAAACGATTGCACCTGCTTCCCCTCATAACCATCTTCCTTGGATTGTCTGCTTGGAGTAGAAGATTCAGCAACTTTCTTTTTACCCTTCCAATAATCTTTTCTTTCAGCATACATTTTCCTGAGATCCTCCTCAGCCACATAGGCTTGTTGCACTAAGGCAGGATAATTAACCAGAGTGTAAGAACTGAGTCCTTGACTTACATCAGCTCGGAGACCTTCTTTGAACATTTGCATCTTCCACATATCATTTGGGGCATACCTCCCCAACTCATAGAACTGAGACAGTTTTTCAAATTTCGCAGCATATTCCCCAACTGACAAATCACCTTGTTTGAGATTCACAAACTCTGCTTGCTTGCTTAGTTTCTTCACTGAAGGGAAATATTGCTTCAGAAACAATTCCTTGTAGTTGTCCCAAGTGAGGGGAGTTCCTTGGAGTTCCATCATTTGCCTTGCATTACACCACCAGGTGTGGGCATCTTCATTGAGCACATTGGCCGCACATATTACCTTCTCTTCTTCTCCACATTGGAGGGTGTGAAAGATCTTCTCCATTGAGTCTATCCAATAATAGGCAGTCATTGGATCCGGTCCACCCTTGTAAGTCGGGGGCTTCATCTTTTGAAATCGGAAATATGTCCGGTTGGGATCTTCTTGATGAGGTTGGTGATTGGGCTGTTGCAGACCCATTTGGTCATGCTGCATTTGCAACATATCCTGCATCATCTTCTGCTGATTCTCAATGACATTCTGCATCCATTCGAATTGTGGATCAACAGGAGGAGGGACGCCTCTACCTCTTCTGGCCATGATTCTGCGAAATATGCACAAAGTATTAAGTTGATCAAGCTCAATGTCTAATAGCATACTAAGAAAATCACGACTGGAGAAAGCAAAGACCCTAAAAGCTAAGTCCGACTAGGTCGAACCGCTCTGATACCAACTGTAACACCCCGGTATTTTTATCGAGTAAAAATACCCAAGTGTACCATCATAAAATAATTAGAGATATAAAATTCCTGCATAGATACTGAACACTACAATATAGTTCTCGCTGAATAACAACAGAATAGTCTTAAATACAAATAAGACCGAACAGGTTCTCTGACCATAATCTTCAGCAAACTATAGTGCTCAATGTCGTACAAGAAAGCGGAATAAAATTATAATACCAATACATAGAGTTGTAGTACAAAGACAACCAAAGGAAATATAAACTTAAGCATAATAGCTAAGTTATCTGCAACCAGTCCGAGCTCAACCTACTCGTGCCTCTGTGGTCCTTTCCTTCCCTGTTTCTCTGTAAAACAACAACATTTAAACAGTGAGATACAATCTCAGTGAGTTCTACCGAGACCCCTAACTACGCTCTCGGTTCATTTATGAATTCTCATACATTCGTAGTTTACCTTATGAATTACATTCTTTTAATGTAGCACGACACCGACCCCAGCTTTGGTAATCCCGGTGACTCGTACTAGTCAACATAGTATGATACCAGCCCCAGCTTTGGTAATCCCGGTAACCATACTATTGATATCTTTAGAATGACACCGACCCCAGCTTTGGTAATCCCGGTGACCATTCTTTCTAACTTTAACACGGTACCGGCCCCAGCTTTGGTAATCCCGGTAACCCGCTTCATAACTTTATTACAGCACCGACCCCAGCTTTGGTAATCCCGGTGAACTGTTTTATAACTGTGACATAACACCGACCCCAGCTTTGGTAATCCCGGTGAACCCCCTTACCAATAGTACTTTCCCAAATGGCATACGGGCCTAGGGTAAGGGATCATGACTTCCCCGCCTAGTATGTCAACCTCATGGGTCGTCACCCAAACTCGATCTAGTATATATATATCCACCCGCATTTGGGCTAACTCCTATATTCGATATAATTTATATATCGTGAATCATAGACCGTTTTAGATGATTTAAATAATAATCATCCCGCGTCAGTTATACAATACCACATCGGACTTATAGTTCGTTTTCCTTTCGATAAAACATGACCTCACACGTGTTCTTATTATTCGGCTTTTTCGAAACGATTTGGACATCAAAAGCATTTTATAAAACCTTTTTGGAACATACCCAAAATCAAGGCATTATAAGCCTAATATCAATATAGAAGGGTTAGGAAAGGATTGGGAGAGGATTGGAATCGAAACGGAATCATTTTGGGCACTTTGAAAATTTTGGACAGAACCAGGCGCACGGGTCGTGCCCCTGGACGCACGGGTCGTGCTCATTTGACAGCATTGCAAAAATGGCCTGTTTTATGAAAATTTGCTTTCCGATCAATCCGAAACTCGCCCCGATCGATTCCTAACTCGAAAACAGACAATACCAGGCAATATTCCAGTCCAATCACAACATAAAAACAGTCCAAAAACATAATTAAACAACAATGTTCATCATCAAATCATCAATCAAACAATCCAAAAACCAATTGGACATAAAACGTGATTTTCGTCCAAAATACTTTTTCGACAACGAACCAAAATCGAAACATTTCACAAATTAAGTTTATTAATTTAAAAACCTAAACGTGAGTAAAACTCACCCTTGAAGCGTGAGCCACGAGCGAGCCGAAATCACCGAGTAACCACACGAACGCTCCACGCTCCGGCGACACCCAATCCGCTTCCAAAGCTTTCCACTCGATCACGGAACCTCCTTTTGACCGAAATACCGAATTCCTCGAAATCTTCAACCTCTAACCTCCATGACACTATTCATCATCTTCAACCTCAACCCACTATTCACACATAAACCCCAAATTTGGATTCTCAAACCCTAACTCTCCCAACCTTCCAATCGAACTTCAATCCGCTTTCCACCTTCATCGGGTTGCCTTCTAATCATCCCTAAACCATCACAATCATCCACAAACCGAAAACCTTCCCCAAAACCTTCAATATTCGAAAATGGTGGATTTGAGGAGAGTGGGTTGATGATGAAGATTTTGGTACCAAATCGAAGAGGAAGTAAGGCTGAACATTTTTCGTGTTGGAAGGAACTCGTTTCGGTGAAGTCTTCTCTCTCCCTCTTCTCTTCTCCCTCACGCCAATCTCTCTCTTTTTCTCTCCTTTTCTCTCTTTTTCTCCTCTGCTTCTTTTTCTCTCTCGTGCGTTTCCTTTCTTTTCTTTTAATTCCCTCTTTTATAACATACACACACATATATATTTATTAATATATACGTGGTAACGTGGTCCAATTACCATATTGATCTAAACCTCTTATTTCGATTCCAAAACTTCCTTGATCCGTATTATCCGGTTAACGATCCGATGACAACAAATAAATAATTTTAGCACTCGATAAATTTACCCGTTAAGTACTAAATTGGTTTAATTGGGTTAACACCCAAATAATTCTACTAATTATTTTGCGGATGTTACAGGTAAAAAGAAAGTTGCTGAATCTTCTACTCCAAGCAGACAATTCAAGGAAGATGGTTATAAGGGGAAGCAGGTGCAATCGTTTGATTCTTCAAAGGTCCGCAGGTGTGGCAACTGTGGAAAACGTCATCAAGGCGATTGTTGGCAAAAGCCAAACCGGTGCTATCATTGTAATGAAGAGGGCCACTATGCAAATGAGTGCCCAACAAAGAAGAGTTTACAAGGAACACCAAATGCTCCTAGGCAGGGACGAATCAACACTTTGGATGCTCAGACAATCACACCTAAGGACAATCTACTGAGGGGTATGAGATCTCTTTTCAATAACTCTGTCAGTATATTATATGATTCGAGTGCAACCCATTGTTTTATAGCTCAAGCATAGTGTCAAAAACTATCTACTTGTCATACGAGATAGAAATTTTGTGGTAGAATCTATTTGTTTGCCTAAGAGAAGTATGAACATCTTTCCGTGTTTAGGGTTGTCGTCTATTCAACTGGTGAATGAATTTCTGTATGTTATAAAGGATGAAGTTTCTTCCGTACTTCCATGGTGAGAGGTAGAATTCTCAATAGCATGGATTCCGAGTGTCGGGTCAATCTCTATAGTTCCTTGTCGAATGTCTCCCTTAGAATTAAAGGAATTGAAATCCCAACTTAAAGAATTGATATCAAAGAAGTTCATTCGACCGGGTACGTTTACATGGGATGCCGATTGAGGTGTTCATGTGCAGAATCAACAAGAATTAGCTTATGCATTCAGGAAATTGAAGGCTCATAAGGAGAATTATCCAACTCATGAATTGGTGTTAATACCTATTGTGTATGCACTGAAGGTTTGAAGACATTACCTGTATGGGTCTCGTTTCGAAGTCTTTAGTGGTCACAAGAGTTTAAGGTATCTGTTTGAACAGAAAGAACTGAATAGCAGGCAGAGAAGTGTGTTGAATTTCTGGAGGATTATAAATTCGTGTTGATGTAGCCTTCAAGAGAGGCCAGTGTTGTAACTGATGCACTGACTAGGAAGTCCATCCACATGGCCGAGTTTATTGATGTGAAGCTACAATCAAAAAAGGTATTTCCAGATTTTTACCATGGATAGTGATGGAGTCAGTTGTTTCAACGGTAGAATCTGTGCGCCCGATGATAAGAACAATAGAAGGCAAGTGTTAGAGGAAGCACACCGAAGTTTATATTCTGTACACCCTGGATCCACCAAGATGTACAGAGATGTAAAGCAGATGTATTAGTGGCGAGGTATTAGTTTGTTAACCTCTCCTTTGTGAAGGTTAACAATGAGTTAGTATGATGTGATTCCGTTTGACAAGTCAAACATGAATACGAATATGAAAATGAGGTGACTGTTGACTGTTTTTCATATTGCGAATAGCCATCAAAGAATTAATTGAGGGATCTGCATGCAAGAGTTTGAAATTTCCGAAATGAAGCTTGGCGTGCGGTATGGTAGTTTTGAAAAATCATTTTGTGAAAACTCGCATGCTAAAGTTAATTTTGGGAACGAATCAAGAGGCTAATAAAATCTGATTGTGGAAGAAAATCATACGAGGCGTACTTAGGTTGAGGGGGAGCTCTCAACGCTATTGACTAATTTCGAAAGGAATCGGGTGCGTCGTTGGTAAAAACCTCGTGATGAAGTTGCAATAGAGGAAAAAGAGCTCTAAGTTCTGCTTTATAGTTGTTTTGAGAACAACAAAGGTGATTTTCATTACGCTCAAATTTATTTGTTGTCCCCACAGTTTATTTCTATATTATGGTCAAAGTTTTTAGTAAAACCCTCATTCCATCTTTTGAAAAGTGTTGTCTCGAAATCTTGGGGGTGAGTCAAGAAGTTTTACAAATGACCTTCCGTCACAATTGTCAATGTGTACGAGAACTGTTATGGAATTTTAGACAGTGGTTGAGAACGTGTTTACACCCTTCGAGGAAATCGTGTTCGTTCCTATCTCGATCGAGGATTACCGATATGTGGATCTCATTTTCAACTTATATTTCTATCAAGCGTCTTATATTACACCCTTTGATTTAGATTAATCAAAGTTGGGGAGTAAACGAGGATAATTGGAATGAAGCTTCGGAAGTGTTTTCGAACGCGGTGCCGAGCCGATTTAGGCGAATGACGAGTTTCTCGTATCGATTCGTAATAAGAGAGTTCGAACTATAATTTTAGAAGAGTTCAGGGGTAGTAGTCGAACATACTTAAAGATTGACGTGCCAACTTGGGAAGATTTTCTACACTCATTTCGTTAGTCCCAGATTGTTTTCCAGCAAACTTTAGACCTTTCTGAGAATGTCGATTCTCGGTTAGTCTGATGAAAGACTTGACGAAATTTTGAGGACAAAATTCTTTCAAGTTGGGGTGAATGTAACATCCCCAAAATAATTAATAGAATTATTTGGATGTTAACCCAATTAAATTAATTTAGTACTTGACTGGTAAATTTACTGAGTGCTAAAATTATTTATTGGTTGTGATCGGATCGTTAACCGGATAATACGGGTCAAGGAAGTTTTGGAATCGAAATAAGAGGTTTAGATCAATATGGTAATTGGACCACGTTACCGCGTATCTATTAATAAATATATGTGTGTGTGTATGTTATAAAAGAGGGAATTAAAAAGAAAAGAAAGAAAACGCACGAGAGAGAAAAAGAAGCAGAGGAGAAAAAGATAGAAAAGGAGAGAAAAAGAGAGAGATTGGCGTGAGGGAGAAGAGAAGAGGGAGAGAGAAGACTTCACCGAAACGACTTCCTTCCAACACGAAAAATGTTCAGCCTTACTTCCTCTTCGATTTGGTACCAAGATCATCATCATCAACTCACTCTACACCAATCCACCATTTTCGAATATTGAAGGTTTTGGGGAAGGATTTCGGTTTGTTGATGATTGTGATGGTTTAGGGATGATTAGAAGGCAACCCGATGAAGGTGGAAAGCGGATTGAAGTTCGATTGGAAGGTTGGGAGAGTTAGGGTTTGAGAATCCAAATTTGGGGTTTATGTGTGAATAGTGGGTTGAGGTTGAAGATGGTGAATAGTGTCATGGAGGTTAGAGGTTGAAGATTTCGAGGAATTCGGTATTTCGGTCAAAAAGAGGTTTCGTGATCGAGTGGAAAGCTTTGGAAGCGGATTGGGTGTCGCCGGAGCGGGGAGCGTTCGTGTGGTTACTCGGTGATTTCGGCTCGCTCGTGGCTCACGCTTCAAGGGTGAGTTTTACTCACGCTTAGGATGTTTTTGTGTCTCGATAAATTTTATGTGATGTGATTCCGAAAGCTTTTGACTTGAAAACTGCTATTTGAAAAAATATGTCGTTTTTGATAAAATTCGTTTCGATTGAGTTTTTGATTGAATTGAATGATTGTGTGGTATTGGTTGGGACGAGAATCGGAATTGAGCGGAATAGCGAATTTCGCAAGAAAACGGAAAAACTGCACTTTCCTGCAAAGGGTCGCGTCGTGACCCGTTCCCATCGCGTCGCGACCTGGCCCAGTTTTGTCACGCAAAAAGTTTCTGTCACTTTTCGCGTCGCGACGGAATCAGTTAGCGTCGCGACGCTTTGCAGATTTTCACCAGTTTTTCACTGATTTTGTTTTCGCGATAACTTTTGATCCGAGAACCCGATTGAGGTGTTCTAAGATGCGTTTGAAAGCTTGTTCAGAGGCCTAACTAAATATACAATTTAAAAAGGTAAGATGAACTTTTTTTGAAGTTGAAATTGTTCCGAAAAGCCGAATAATAAGAACACGTGTGAGAAAATGTTTTATCGAAAGGAAAACGAACTATAAGTCTGATGTGGTATTGTATAACTGACGCGGGATGATTATTATTTAAATCATCTAAAACGGTCTATGATTCACGATATATAAATTATATCGAATATAGGAGTTAGCCCAAATGCGGGTGGATATAAATATATATATACTAGATCGAGTTTGGGTGACGACCCATGAGGTTGACATACTAGGCGGGGAAGTCATGATCCCTTACCCTAGGTCCGTATGCCATTAGGGAAAGTACTATTGGTAAGGGGGTTCACCGGGATTACCAAAGCTGGGGTCGGTGTTATGTTACAGTTATAAAACAGTTCATCGGGATTACCAAAGCTGGGGTCGGTGCTGTAATAAAGTTATGAAGTGGGTTACCGGGATTACCAAAGCTGGGGCCGGTACCGTGTTAAAGTTAGAAAGAATGGTCACCGGGATTACCAAAGCTGGGGTCGGTGTCATTCTAAAGATATCAATAGTATGGTTACCGGGATTACCAAAGCTGGGGCTGGTATCATACTATGTTGACTAGTACGAGTCACCGGGATTACCAAAGCTGGGGTCGGTGTCGTGCTAAATTAAAAGAATGTAATTCATAAAGTAAACTACGAATGTATGAGAATTCATAAATGAACCGAGAGCGTAGTTAGGGGTCTCGGTAGAACTCACTGAGATTGTATCTCACTGTTTAAATGTTGTTGTTTTACAGAGAAACAGGGAAGGAAAGGACCACAGAGGCACGAGTAGGTTGAGCTCAGACTGGTTGCAGATAACTTAGCATTAGGCTTAAGTTTACATTTCCTTTTGTTGTCTATGTACCGCAACAATATGACTTTAGTGTAATATCATTTTATTTCCGCTTTCCTATAAGATACTGAGCACAATAGTTCGCTGAACTTTATGGTCTTATGTGCTTTAAGACTGCTTGGTTGTTGTCCAGTGAAAACTATTTTGCAGTGTTCAGTATTTATGCAGGAATTTTATATCTCTGATATGTTACTAATGTGCACTTGGGTATTTTTAGTCAACAACAATACCGGGGTGTTACATCCCCTCACTTGGGACAACTTTAAGGAATCATTTTTGAAGCAATATTTCCCTTCGGTGAAGAAACTAAGCAGGCAAGCAAGCAGAGTTTGTAAATCTTAAGCAAGGTGACTTGTCTGTTGGGGAATATGGTGCAAAATTTGAAAGACTATCTCAGTTCTATGAGTTGGGGAGCTATGCCCCAAATGATATGTAGAAGATGCAAATGTTCAAAGAAGGTCTCCGAGCTGATGTGAGCCAAGGCCTTAGTTCTTACACTCTGGTTAATTATCCTGCCTTAGTGCAACAAGCATATGTTGCTGAGGAGGATTTAAGGAAATTGTATGCTGAAAGGAAAGATTATTGGAAGGGAAAGAAGAAGGTTGCTGAGTCTTCTACTCCAAACAGACAATTCGGGGGAAGCAATTATAAGGGGAAGCAGGTGCACTCCCATGAACCGTCAAAGCCCCACAAGTGTAGCACTTGTGGAAGATATCATCCAGGTGATTGTTGGCAAAAATCTAATCGGTGCTATCATTGTAATGAAGAGGGCCACTATGCTGATAAGTGCCCATCAAAGAAGAACTTTCAAGGAGCACCAAATGCGCCGAGGCAAGGGCGAATCAACACTTTGGATGCTCATACCATCACACTTACTAATAATCTTCTGAGGGGTACGGGATCTCTTTTTCATAACTCAGTCAGTATTTTATATGACTCCGGTGCAACTCACTGTTTTATTTCACAAGCATGTGTAGATCGGTTGGGACTAGCATTGTCTGAGCTATCCGAACCGATAACTATATTTACTGCTGCCAAGGGTCGTGTTCAGACCCAATCATTGTGTGAAATTTGCCTACTTGTCATAGGGGACAGAAACTTTGTTATCAAATTTATTTGCCTGCCTATGAGAAGTTCGGATATTGTTCTGGGTATGAATTGGATGGCTGCCAATCAAGAAACCATCAACTGTGCCGATCGAACCATCAGCTTCGCCTCAGAATCCGTGGGATTGACACAGGCAGGTTCGGAAGCAACGATCTCTTACACCGAAGCAAGCCAGTCATTATTCCAAGGTGCGGAAGCAATTATTATTATGTTGTCTGCGTCTACGGAAACGGGTTTAGATTTATCTTTTGTTCAAGTGGTAAATGAATTCCTAGATGTCTTTCCAGATGAAGTTTCATCCTTACCTCCTGACCGAGAGGTAGAGTTTCCTATAGAGTTGGTTCCTGGCACAGGGTCAATATCTATTTCTCCTTACAGAATGTCTCCTTTAGAATTGAAAGAATTGAAGTGTCAACTTGAAGAGTTAAAATCAAAGAGGTTCATTAGACCGAGCGCTTCTCCATGGGGTGCTCCGGTGTTGCTAGTTAAGAAGAAGGACGGAAGCATGAGATTGTGTATTGACTACCGTCAACTCAACAAGGTGACGATTAAGAACAAATATCCATTGCCAAGGATAGATGATCTTCTTGATCAACTTAGAGGTGCGGTTGTGTTTTCAAAGATTGATCTAAGGTCGGGGTATCACCAAATCAAAGTTAGAGCCTTAGACATTTCGAAGACAGCTTTCCGTACGAGGTATGGACAATACGAGTTCGTAGTGATGCCCTTCGGTTTGACTAATGCTCCAGCGGTATTCATGGATTACATGAACCGAGTTTTCCACACTTACCTGGATCAGTTTGTTGTAGTATTCATTGATGATATCTTGGTGTACTCTAAAACCATTGAGGAGCATGTCCAATATCTCCGCATTGTTCTGAACGTACTCCGAGAAAAGAACAATGAACCTAGAAAATGATATCCATCATTTGTTAATATATATATAATCATCGATCTAATTATTAATCTAAATGATATATATATATTTAACTGACCTTTCAAATGGATACATCCATATGTATTGGACAGGCCCGTCAAGTTTAGCTTCATATGCGAGATGAACAGGAAGATGCTCCATAGAATCAAAGAAACCAGGCGAAAATATTCTCTCCAACTTGCATAAGATAAATGGGATGTCTTGTTCCATTTTTGTAAGATCATCCGCTTTTAGTGTTGCAGAACACAAATTCTTAAAATATTGACTTATTTCGATGAGTGGATTCAAAACCTGTGTTGGCAACGAACTAAAGGCAATAGGAAGTAAGCACTCCATGAATACATGACAATCATGGCTCTTCATCCCATGTAACCTCCCATTATCCACATCAGAACATCTTGCTAAATTGGAAGAATAACCGTCTGGCATTTTCAACTCAGAAATCCACCGATAAACTGCTTTCGCTTGCTCCGTAGATAAAGTATAATTGCCTTTGGGTTTCAGTGTCCTGCCATTAGCTTGCTGAACCAATAACAAATCCTTTCGCCTGCAGTAATGATCCACGTCCTTCCTAGCCTTCTCATCGTCTTTCGTTTTACCTTTCACGTTCATAACAGTGTTAAATATGTTATCAAAATAATTCTTTTCAATATGCATTAGATCGAGATTGTGTCTCAATAGATTATCTTTCCAATATGGAAGTTCCTGGAAAATACTTTTTTTCGTCCAATTATGCCATAGTCCATAACCATCTGGAAGAGAAACAACACCAGCAACCACTTCCACGGGAGGGATATCCTTGGCACTGTTCCAAACTTATTCCGGTGTTAGCCTACGAGGAGGTTCACCTGTTTCAACGTTCCCCTTGATGAATGCATATTTTGACTTTCTAAAAGGATGCTCGGTAGGTAAAAACTTACTGTGCGAGTCAAACCATGAGGATTTACCTCCATATTTAAGAGTAAAAGCCTTTGTGTCAACCATGCAAATTGGACACGATATCTTACCATGTGTCCCCCATCCAGCCAACATTCCATACGCAGGAAAGTCATTAATTGTCCACATCAAAGCCGCCGTCATCATGAAATTTTGTCTTCGTGCTGCATAATAAGTTAAAACACCATTCCACAACCTTTTTAGGTCATCAATCAAAGGTTGCAAATATATGTCAATACCAGCTGTTGGAATAGTTGGCCCTGGTATTATAGCATTTAAAAACATGGACGGTTTAGACATACACATTTCAGGTGGTAGGTTGTATGGGGTAACAATAACTGGCCAACAAGTATACGGTGTTGCCGTATATTCAAGGGACCTCTGCCACCTGTCGCAGCCATATTGGTTGTATGCGTTTAATTTTCACACCATATATTCAAGCATCCAATGTGGATGAACACGATCAAAATGCTTCCAAGCATCACCATCAGATGGATGACGTAATTCACTAGAATTATTTCTATTTTCATAGTGCCACATCATTTTACCCGCAGTTTCCATTGAAGTGAACATCCTCTTCAGTCTTGGTATAATAGACAAATAGAACATTGCCTTCCTTGGAACTAGTTTGCCTTTGCTTGTCCCTTTCTTGCTAACACGATACCGTGGCTCTTGACAAAACTTGCATTCCAGCAACTCTCCATCAATTATGCCAAACTCATTGTTATAATAGATCATGCAATCAGACACACAACAATCAATTCTTATAATGACAATTACCCCGTTGGCTTTCCCGATATCTCTAGCCCAACGGGTAACAATATCCCGAGTAGGAAAAACCTGTGATGTGGTAAACGCATCTGATAAATCCATGGGACCTCTGCCACCTGTCGCAGCCATATTGGTAAAAAAAACTAAAAAATCAATTTCCGGAAATACCTAAAATAAGGTACTTCCGAAAATAAGGTATTTCCGGAAGTTTAAAAAATTAATCTTTCCGAAAATACGTCAAGAAAAGGTGTTTCCGAAAGGTTAAAAATTTGAATTTCCGGAAATACCTAACAGTGGGTATTTCCGGTATTTCCGGAAATTTGAACTGATAATATTTCCGGAAATACCTTTTTTTAGATATTTCCGGGAATCTTACAATTTTGTGGGGCCTGATCAGATTTTGATAAAAATGAAAGGGGTATTTGATGCCTTCAACACCTTCTACCCAATGTTCGCCTTGCTTCGGTTTGGTGATTTGGTTCCTTCTTCTAGTGTTATCTAAACACGAATGGAAATATCACGTATTTGCGTCACCTTCAGCGATCCATTTCACTCTAGACTTTTGTGCTAGGAGGCTCTCTCTGTAGTACAGTTGCTGCCACAAAAGAAAGAGAATCTTTGTTGATGACCAGTTGGGATCACAACAACGTACAGAGAAATAGGTTGTTTAGAAGTTGAAGATTCAAAGTTAAAACTTTTGTGAGATGTACTAGTACGTACGAGACATTCATGTTAAAATTTTTGTTTCAATAGCTTAAACACCACCTAAAATTCAATTGAGTTGCAGTTGAAGTCTACTAGCACTGAGGAAGACAAATAGAGAGAGAGAGAGGGGGAGAGAATCGATAAGCCAAAATAATTCAAATGAAGTCCCTATTATTATTATTATTATTATTATTATTATTATTATTATTATTATTATTATTATTATTATTATTTTCAGATACAAAATAATATTTTATCTCAAATATTTGGTCAAAATAAAGGAACGAGACCAAAGTCATCAATATGAAAAACTGGTGAGGCATTAATTGGGTTATAAATAACACCCACCCCATCTTCAAAACGAGTATGACTTAGACTACTAAGCAAATGTTTAATATTTTTTGCTAAAAGGTTATATAGGTAATTTGCTTATTAAATTAAAATAGGCTAATCAATATTAAAATAGGCTAATAAATATAGGCGAAATATTTGGGATACAAGCCTAAAATCAAGGAACAGTTACACAAAACCAAAAATCATGGGATTGTGTATATTTTTTTTCATTATACGGCTTCTTCTGTCTCTGGTTCCATCTCTCTTTTGTTCAATCTCTCTTTTGTTCAAAACCAAAACCAAAAATTTCAACGATTCCAATCTCTCTTTTGTTCAATCTCTCTCTGGTTCCATGCATCCCTCTCATTCGGATTCGGAAACACTTCAATCGCACAAGGAGGCTATCGTCGTCGCCGTCACCGTTGCCGTCACACATAGTCTGTCGCTGTTGTCATCTCCGTTGACTTCGCCGTCGTCGTTGCCGCCACCGACACCATCGCACGTAGACGCTGACACCATTACCATCACACAGATAAGTAGTTGCTGCCCACATCCAGTGAACAAAGGTACTTCTCTGGTTATTGTAGTCCCTTGTTATTGTAGTTCTCTGGTTATTGTAGTTCTCTGGTTATTGTAGTTCTCTTTGCTCGCACTAGATGTAACCCTAGTACAATAGTTCTCTAGTTATTGTTGCACTCACCAAACTTTACAATACTTTAGTTAGTACACTAATAACCAATGTACAGTATTTCACTGGTTTTTATTTTAGTAGCCGAACTTTTGAATAGTTTGGTTAGCGAAAGAAGCATCTCTTCTCTGTGCTGGTTCATTGATATCCATTAGAATGTGTTCATTGGTGATTGAATATGTTATATGTGTTTGAAGTAGAGCATGGTGGAAGAAACAAAACTAATGGAAGACGCCTTGTTTTATTTTGAGACAATTTCGAAGGACATATTAAAATTCTTCGTTAACTGTGAAGGACATATTAAAACCATTTACAAGAAGTTGAAGTAGAATAGGTTATATCCAATGTTGTGTGATAGTTAGGTTATAAAACAACTGACCAAAGTATTGTAAATTTGTGGTTATTATTGCTTCCTTAAATCTGATAGCCAATTTACAAAATTAATGCTTATATCTTAAAACACATGCTCACAACTTTTCTTTTAATAGATGTATTTGATTCCTTTTTTCCAGGGATGATGGCAATAAGAGACCAAAAGGAAGCTATAGGTGCTAAAGAACCAAAACCTCCTTCAAGATACAGACATAAATGTAAACCAATGATGGCAATAAGAGACCAAAAGGAAGCACCAGGCAAACATTTTCTGCCAACAACTGCAAGATGAGTTTTTCTTAAATGGGTGCGGAGAAAAGGCTGCTGGAAAAAGGCGTAAAAAATAGGCAAAGTAGTAAAGTTACTCCCACATAGAAATGGTTATGTATTGTTTATTTTGACTGTTCTTTCCACAAGTGTACAATTACTTCCACGTACCTTTTTAGCATTTCTGAATGTCACTGCTGTGGTGTACTTGCTATATGCCGGTTACTACTAAATTGCACACTTGTGGTTTCGTTATAACAAAATTAAGTATTTGCTATCCATTTTACAGCAAGTGAATTTTAAAGTGAATATAACCATACTACTGAATTTTAAAGGCTGCTGCAACATCTAACCATATTTGTGCATAAATGCGGTTAAATGCCACAAACAACATATGTGCGTGTATATTTCCAGTCACAATCATTAATGCACAAATATGGTTAGATGTTCCAGCAGCCAGTTATTACGTTATTAAGTAGTTCTTTTATATATATATATATATATATATATATATATATATATATATATATATATATATATATATATATATATAGGGATCACAAATGTGAACCTCAAAAAAAATGATATTGAAAGGTTAATAGTATACATTTGATTGTTAACAGTCACATTTTTTTATTTTAATAATGGTCCATAACCTCCAAAGTGAACTTATAAGATTGTTAGATACAACTTACCATTTGTTTGCGGACCATTGGTTAGATGTTGCAAAACCAAAAACATGTAGGACGGTGGTTAGATAACACTAACCAAAGATTGTCTACATAATGGCTAGATACCAGTGTCATCTAATTTTTAGACCATGACTATTGTTAGCTAACAGTAACCACATTTGTGCACGTCTATGGTTAGATGTCACTAACCACTATATTGCTATAGTGTGGTTTGAAACCAACTTCAACGGATTGTATATATATATTGACCACACATGTGAACCTCAAAAAAATGATATTGAAATATTAATAGTATACATTTGAATGTTAACATACACATTTGTTTGATTTTAAGAATAGTACATAAAATTCAAAGTGAATTTATAAGGTTGTTAGCTGCAACTAGCCATTTGTTTGCGGACCATTGGTTAGATGTTGCAAAACCAAAAACATGTAGTACGGTGGTTAGTTGACACTAACCAAAGATTGTATATATATTGGCTAGATAACAGTGTCATCTTATTTTTAGATTGTGACTATGGTTAGCTAACACTAACAACATGTGTGCACCTCTATTGTTAGCTGTCACTAACCAATAAATTGATATAGTGTGGTTAGAAACCAGCTTCAACGGATTTGCCCTGTATTTTTCATAAAGGACTTACGCGCAAGTAACCGTGAAAAACGGATTTTAGTCCCATGTTCATCAACTGCATAATGAGACATCAATGGCGTTAAGGAAGTGTGTCCTTCAATGTCGTGGATCAACTGTGTCGTCCGTTTTTGCAACAACTATGGGCGTCCTATTTCTTTGCGTGAGTGCGTTTTTGAGACTCACTTTTGGTGATATATGCCGTGCGAAGAAGAGTGTGGAATATATAATAAAGATCATGAAAAAGAAGAAGAAGAAGAAGAAGAACGTGAAAGAAAAAAAAAGTGAAAAATAAAGAACATGAGCGCAAAAGAAAGAGGAAATCTGAGAGAAAATCGTGGAAGAGAAATTAATGGAAAAAAAACTGATTTTTTTTAATTGTCCCTAAGAAAATGACCCATTAAATGGTTAATTAAATTAAATTATTTAATGTAATTAAAACAAAAAAAGACTATGACACAAATACACTTATTCAATACTAGCCATTAGATTGAATTTCTTTGAAATTTTGTGAATCCAATGACTGGTACTTATTTAGTAAATATTACTAAGCAAAATGCTTAGTTACACAAGCCATAGCCCTTCAGAACGATACAACTCAACCTTTGTTTTCAACTTTTTTTTATCATACTCACATCATTCATCATTCAACTTGTTTTATAAGTTAAATTTCTTCTCTTCTCTCATATAAGTTAACACATTCGCCCCATTTTCCTTCACAGTGTATATACCTCTTTAATTTGCTAGCCTAGAAAGCTTGATCACCTCTCTCTCTCTCTAGAAATTACATAATTCTCCCTCTTTCTTCACTATTGAAAATCATAATTAAGAACTACTACTACATTCCAGATCCACATGTTTCTCCCTACGTACTTGTTTCGCTAATTCTCTATGTAATTCTCTACTCTAACCTTTTATATATGTTACTAATCAAA
Source organism: Astragalus membranaceus (assembly GCA_039519185.1). Lineage (NCBI taxonomy): Eukaryota > Viridiplantae > Streptophyta > Magnoliopsida > Fabales > Fabaceae > Astragalus > Astragalus membranaceus. The sequence continues at coordinate 36,802,841 of CM076852.1, read as the reverse complement.
TTTGTTATTATTCAGATTTGAACTCAGATTTGTGCAGAGAGAGAGAGAGGGAGGTGCTTGCAAGCCAGAAATCAAAGCACTGATCTCAGATTTGGAGAACACAACATCGCTCGGGAATCATATGTTTTGTAATATTTTTTTTTGGGATTTTTCAACTACAAAAAAGATTAAATTTTGGTTAAGTTATCAATTGGGTGGCTTGGGACACTGTGTGCAAATCAAAAAAGGATGGCGGGTTAGGGATCAAAAATCTCGAAGCATTCAACATCGCACTTCTTTCCAAATGGAAATAGAGATCTTTGACGGAGAATAACGCTTGTTGGAGTCGCTTATTATCTCACAGGTATGGCGATTTTGCTAACTCATTTGTCTATGCCTCAATGGAGGGTCACTCAATGCGAAACAATGGATCAATCTGGTGGAGGGATTTGTTGTTATCGGATTCTAAGGTGGAGGAGCAAAGAAGATTCGCGTGGGGCATAAGAAGAGGATTGGGGGATGATAGTCTCATTAACTTTTGGAAGGACCAATGGTTAGGCACTCAGCCTTTCTTCAAGGTATTCCCTATACTCTTTGAAGCGTGTGGTCGACAACTTAAAACTGTGGCTGAACTGGGTAGTTGGACTGGCGATTATTGGCGGTGGAATGATGATTGGTAGCATTTTAAAGATTCCGTGACCGCAGCTGAAGGAGAGATTTTGTACAGTGTTGAGAATTAAGACCAAAGCCACGTGAATTCTTGCAAGAACGGTTTAGACACAGTCGCAATTCAACAATACAGTAATCAATGACTTCAATTTGACAATCAACTGAACAATCAAAGAAAACGTAATTGATGAACCCTAAAACAGACAATTTGGGGATAAACGCAAATTAACGCAATTAAACGAACAACACGCAAGAAATGTTTACCCAGTTCGATATCAGAGTGATATCTACGTCTGGGGAATTAAGCAACTGCTTAATTCTAGCTGCATTCCACGATTCAAGGTTTAATTGTACAAGATTAGCAAATTCCCAATTCAATTCACCCCCTCACTTCCCTGAACCCTAATTACCCAGTGTTTCGCTCGATCACACACCCAAATGAGATTAGAATTCAGTTACAAAAGATTTGGAAAGCTTAAACTATATATCAGATTCAACCAGAAACGTTGGCGCCAAGAACCGAGCTGGGAAAACCGTTATAACTTCCGTTTGAAGCTGACCACTCCCAGAGTGACACGTGTCACAAGCTGAATGGGCGAAATTGAAAAAACACAGATTGCCACATCATCAACATACAGTATTGTGTTACCCATTACGCCGAATAGAGGAAAGAATGACCGGTGGATTTGGCCGCACGATTCCTCAAAATCTTTTTCGGTTAAATTCTTCTATTTGGTGCTGAATTCCGCGCCCATTCAGCAGCAACCCCTTTCGGGTCAACAGGTAATTTCGTCATCCTTGTGGAAAAGTATTGTCCCATCGAAGGTAATAGTGTTTTGTTGGCATTTTTGTTGGATTCACTGCCGGTTCGCATGCAATTGCTTAGGAGGAATGTCATTAACTCCGATCTCGATGCCTGCTGCCCCATATGTCACCAAGAAGCCGAGACAAGAGCTCATCTGTTTCTCAATTGTCCTTTCGCAACTTCAGTTTGGGAAGGAGTCAGTGCTTGGTTTGGCGTTGATTGTCTAAGCCTCTGGAGGAGTTATTCCTTGGATGTGCAACTTTGTGCAAAGGGAAAAAGCAAAGCGTACGAAACATATGTTATGGCTAACAACTTGCTGGAGCATTTGGCTCGCTAGGAACGGAGCCATTTTTAAAGAAGAGGAAGCGAACGTTGACTCCATGGTAATCCGCATCAAGAGCTTATCTTGGAGTTGGAGTGTTTATAGATTAGATTTCCATTCATCTGTATCTATTTCATCATGGTGGTCTAATCCACTACAAGTTCTAAACAATTTGTAACCATTGTTGGTTGGGTTTGAGCACTCTCAGTGCTCCTTGAATGAAATTTTGCTTATCGAAAAAAGAAAAAAAATAAGTTCTTATAAGAAAACTTTGATTCTAATTTAAAGTGGTTTCCGAAGTTTAGATCTAAAAGAAAAATAAAATTTTTGTGAAAAAGATAGAATTAGATCTAAATTTAAGGTATTGAGAATGTTTAAAATGATTTTTGGAAAATTTGATCTAAATTTATGAAGAAATGTTGATTCTTTTTCCAAAATATTGATTTTAATTATAACGAGAAAATATGGATTCTTAAAAAAATTAGTTTTGATAAATTTTGAGTTACTTTGCTATAGAGTCATCAAAGTTTTCTAAAGGGATCATTTGGTTAGTGACTTGAAAAGACGTTGATACAAATAATAATGATTATTATATTAAAAAGTTTAAGTCTTTAAAATATCAAAAAGTTTAAATGATTTTGTTAAAACGAAAATAACTATCTCTAGATGAAAATTTTGCTAAAAATGTTTGACTTTAACTACGAAGGAGACATGTCCATGAGAGATATCTATTTTGATAAACTTTTTAAATTATTTTCTCTTAAAATCCACCTTTGTTTTCAAGATCTTCACATTGGTAAGCTTAAAAGGAAAAAAAAATTAATGAAGGTTGTAGTTTTGAATTTTTCTTTGAGATTTTTCAGCTACAAAATGTAGATCTAAATGTTGAAAGTTGAAATATTCTCTAGCTTTTTTGAAGAAGAAAAATATGACCTCTTGAGTAATTAGGGACTTGGATTTTAAAACTTTAGTTCTCGAAAACTTTAAATTTAAGATTCATTAAGAAGATTTAGAATAATTAACAACGAGCTAATAGTTTAAAGACGTTATTTTTCACCTCTTGAACAATATTTTTGCTCAAAAAATTGGTCAGAAGAAAGGAACTCAACCTCCGTTTTCAACTTTTTTTATCATATGAAAAACCGGTGAGGCATTAATTGGGTTATAAATAACACCCACCCCATCTTCAAAACGTTACAACTCAACCTCCGTTTTCAACTTTTTTTATCACACTTATATCATTCATCATTCAACTTATTTTATAAGTTAAATCTCTTCTTGTAACATCCGAACTTTAGACGTCATAAAGATTAGAATATTAACCAATTATACAAATCAAAGTTATAAACCAACTTGAGTTTTTAAACGTAACATAAATTGACGGGAAAATTACCGTCACTTCGAGTCCCTTAAGGTAAGATACCGATATCAGAACAATATAAACATAACCGACAACAAAATAATTTAGTCGTGATACTAAAGATGTCCAAGATCCCAAAGTAAAGTTTATAATACATCATAGCTTGATTAAAATCAAGGATTCGGCCTAAAGGGGGTACAACGAAAATATGGTTTGGGTAAAGCTAAACAAACATAAATAACGTGATCCAAACGAATCCCTCGATCAACTAACAGCTGCAGCAGCAACTACTTCTTCTCGGCATGCGTGTCTTTACCCTGTACATCTGAAAACTCCACAAACATAAACAGTGAGATTACAAATCCCAGTAAGTTCCTTCGCGACCTCTCACCACTCCACTCTCGGTGTTTTATTTATCTTTTACTTGTAGCCCAGTTCAGCAGCTACAATATTCTCGTGTAGCCCAGTTCAACAGCTATACAGTTCTCTTGTAGCCCAGTTCAGCAGCTACAATATTTCTTGTCTTAGCACAACACCGGACAACCACTGCACGGTTCTCCCGATGAACCCACCCGCTAATAGCTATTAACGAATAAACATGGAACGAGCCTAGGTTTTAGGCTCATGACTTCCCTCCCCTAGTATGATATTACTCAGGATCGTCACCCTGTGATATCTTATGATTTAGCATGGTAATTAGACTGTTACTTGACACAAAGTCGTATTGTCACTCGATAACAAACTATACGGTTTTAAGCCAACAACCATACAACTTGGGTTCTCAACAATCACCTCAAACATAGGCAAATCCATAGTATTATAATTCAATTACCATTAGGGAGGGTTGAAGAAGGAGTTAGGATAGGTTTGGAACCAAGAGGAATGCCATTTGAAGGTTCAAAGACAGAGGGAGAAAAGGTTTGGCACGGTCCGGGCTCTAGGGCGCACGGACCGGGCTTGTTTTGAAGCAAAATCAAAGTTGGCAACAGAATTGGGCGCCTGGTCGGGGCCTAGAGGTGGTAAAATGACTGTTTTGCCTCTTATTTTAAATTTCTCACTTGAGACCCTCCTTTTATCATCTAATCACTCAACAGTTGCATACAATTAACACAATTAGGCAATTATAATTATCAATCATCTATTCAAACATACTCAATCAACTCAAGTAGCAATCAATTAATTAAAAACATCTACCCATACCAAGAATTAGGATTAGCTAGGCCTGGACAACAGGCGTTTTTGGGCTGTTTCAGGCCCAAAATCACCACCCGAGTCAAAACCACGGTTCCAAAACACCAACCTACTTCCGCCCAAATTTCTTTTCGGATGTTTCGGTTTCGATTTGGCGGGTTTGCGGATTTGGCAGGCGGGTACATGTGGGTTTGGGGTAGAAGGAGAAAAACAAAGGACAAAGGAGGGAGATGAGCAACTAACGAGATTTTTGTCAAAAAAAAACTAGGTAGACGAAGGACTCGATCAAAGGTAACTTGCGTGTAAACACGGCACAAAGTACAAACAAATTGCTATATTTTATATTTTAGAAAATGCACTCCTAAAACAACTTTTTGTTATTAACATATATATGGAAAACAATTCGACACATAAAAATGAGAAGAAGATGAGTGGAGAAGACAACGAAGGCTGTATTGGAATTTATAATCAAATTCACCCTATGTTAATTAAAAAAACCCAACGGCTAGTTACATTCAAAACAGAGCTGTTGTAGTTTGTTTTACAACAAATCAGCTAAGTTGGTTACAACTTAATAACTAACTAATCTAGTTTGTTATGTAACAAAATAAGTTGGTTGTTCTAACAACCAACTTGTGCTTAACAGCTAAGAATGTGCCCAATCCTGTATATATATATATATATATATATATATATATATATATATATATATATATATATATATATATATATATATATATATATATATATATATATATATATATATATACAGTTTCAGCTTGTAAAATACACAACAAAAATTTTGCATTCCCTACCACTTCTTCAATGGTTGCACCACCATTTAAAGTTAAAACAAAAGGTGCAACAAAGAAGAAAAGCAGAAATTATATGATGTCAAGCGTGATCCTTCTGGGTGGGAGCATGTGGATGAGAAGATGAAACGGACTCAAGAATCTGGAACTTCTTCTAAAAATTCATCACAACGGTCTTCTTGTATAAAATCATCACAGCGGTCTTCAAAGCTATCTCAGAGTGTTTCTAGGAAAAATAACACATCAGGGTGAGACTAAATTCAATTTACCGTCGGTTCCTCATCACGTGCACTCTTATGTGGAAAAAATTATTGATGTTGAAAGGGATGGTAATTGTGGGTTCCGAGCAGAAGCGGTTGGTCTCGATCTTGGTGAGGATAGTTGGCCTATAATTAGGCAAGATTTAATTAAAGAAACAAAGGAGAGGGAGCAACTATATACTTACATGTTTGGAAATGACAGACTTGCAGTGCTTAGAAAAGCGTTATCCATTGAATACCCCGGTTTTCAGAAGGAGGATAAGTGGTTGAGTTTGCCTGAGATGGGGTACTTTATAGCTACTAAGTATAATGTGTCCCTAGTTCAATTGTCTTTGGATATGAATTTTACTTATCTTCCTCTGAGAGGTAGTTATTCTTCTTCCAAGTATAAAATCATATCTATTCTGAACGTCAGGGATATCCATTGGATGCATATTTTGATCTCGCCTGTCTGTCCGTTGCCTCCAGTTGCTTTGATGTGGTCTCATAATCGATCAGATGAATCTACTTCATGATTGGATCCTTATACCGGCCGTTTTGCCCTTTAGCAGTCTACCGCTTTGAAGATGCCCCGTCTCCCTCCCACTATTGTAGACTTAACCCATGATTCCGACGATTTAGATTGACATTTCTTGTATTTACTATTGTACCCACATTTTTGTAATTATTTATCCATATATATATATATCCAAAAAAAAACAAATTAAATGTTTTAATTTTTTTTTACAAGTCGGATTTACCCTGGTAAAGGGTAAATCCGCTTTTGAATTTAACAAAGCGGATGTAACCCCACAACAGGTAGATCCGACTTAATAAAGAGACAAAGCGGATTTACCTGTTGTGGGGGTACATCCGCTTTGTTAAATTCAAAAGCGGATTTACCCTCTTAAGCAGACACCAGCTCATGGTCCACCTTTGTATGTCCGGTCGAGACGAGGGGGGCTAATCTCGAACCAGTGATAAAATCCCACAACCAATGGTTTTGGGCAAACCCAAGCAGTCTCTGAGACAGCTTGTTACCATGGTTGGTAACCTTCAATTTCCGCTCATATGTCTGCATTATAAAAGTATCAGAAATAAGGCTATGTCAATAAATTAAACTAAGAAGGCTATGTAAATAAATTAAACTTACCGGGTCTCTCAATATAACAGAACAAACATGAGCTCCTAGCCCAGTGAATAGAGGAGACTGCTCATCATGCTGCTCCTCATGCAGCTCCTCATGCTGCTGAGGCTGATGGTAGGGCTCCTCCTGGTACTGCTGATACTACTGCGACTGCTGATACTGCTGCTGATAATACTACTGCTCATGCATAGAATGGTCCTCAGACATATAATCCTCATCAAGAGGATGCCCCTGCTGGCCCTCCTCATTCTGATATTCTGGGGCCTCCTCCACCTGCTGATACTGCTGCTGTCGCCTATGGCGAGCAGACGCATGTCCCGCAATCCTGTGGCGGGTGCGTGTACTGGGAGCAGATGGTGATGCCCGAGACGAGGACTCCCCTCGATACCCGTTAGACACTGAAAAAAAAAACAAATTTAAAAAAAAACAAAGCGGATCTACCTATATCCAATGCGAAATCGGATATAGGTAAATACGATGGTAAATCGGATTTAGCTAGATCCGACTTACTATTAGCGCTGTGTCTGAGGAAATCGGAAGTACGTAGATCCGATGGTAAATCCGATTTGAAAATCGGATATAGCTCTCTGAATGGTAATCCGATTCTCTCTGGAAAAATTTTGGTCAAACGGATGCAAGTGAGTAATGGTAAATGTTTTGTAATTTTGTAAAAATTTTAAGGTTATTTTGGTCTTTTCACAAGGATGATGGGGGTAGATGGTGAAATGATGGGGGTACAAAAAAAAACCCTTACAAAAAAGTAAAAGGGATTGAAAAGGCCAAATAAATTAAAAAAGCATTCAGCAATAGGAGCCCAAGGCAAGGTAAAAAAGAGAGGTAGGCCCATCAAGCTAAATAAGAATGGTTGTGGGGTTATGAAATGGAAAAACAGAGGATGCATAAGACATGTGGGTTCGCCGCTGTCCAACTCGACTCTTGGAAGAAGTTTCGGGTCGAAGATGCTATTGGGATCTACAACTCAGGCAGCTCGGAGACGCACTGACTCCGGCAAATGCATATCAGAAAATTCATCCACAAGTGTATGCTTTTCAGGAGGATCGGTTCTATATATGTTGTAGCTCAATCAATGATTCTGACATATGGAGATGCAATGCGAAAGCAATCGATTGTCATGACAGATCGGTTGCTGAGAAGGCATGGGAAATGGCGAAGGAATTAGGAGTCTCAGGTGACGTCGATGATACTATGATGGTGGAGAGGATCAAAAAAATGGAGGGGCGGGATCAGATTGACAAAGAAAAGAGGGAGAATAGAAATCAACACTCATGAAGATCCTAACTTATAATTTTAGAGGGTTGGGGGAGAGCTGCAATCGGAGACATATTCGCTCTCTCATCTTATCAGTCGGGTTGAAGGATGCATAAGACATGTGGGTTCGTCGCTGTCGAACTCGACTCTTGGAGGAAGTTTCGGGTCGAAGATGCTACTAGGATCAACAACTCAGGCATTTGAGAGACGCACTGACTCCGGCAAATGCGTATCAAAGAATTCATCCACAAGTGTACGCTTTTCAGGAGGATAGGTTCTATGTTGTAGCTCAATCAATGATTCTAACATACGGAGATGCAATGCGAAAGCAATAGATTGTCATGATAGAGCGGTTGCTGAGAAGGTATGGGAAATGGCAAAGGAATTCAGAGTCTCAAGTGACGTCTATGATACTATGATGGTGGAGAGGATCAAAAAAATGGAGGAACGGGATCAGATTGACAAAGAAAAGGGCTAGGGAGAAAAAAAATCAACACTCATGAATATCCTAACTGATAATGTTAGAGGGTTGGGGGAGAGCTGCAAACAGAGACATATTCGCTCTCTCATCTTATCAGAAGGGTTCCAAATGTGCTTGTTACTGGAAACTAAAAGCCAGCATGTTGATCAAAATCTTATTAGAAGTCTCGTCGGAGATTCCGAATGGAGTTGGGAAGCATGTCCGGCAAGTGGTCAATCGGGGGGACTGATCAGCATTTGGAGAACAGAGAAGTTTGAATTAGAAGATGTAAATAGAGGAGAAGGCTATCTGTGTATTACACTAAAACATGATAGGGAGATCTACCATATTATAAACGTATATGCTCCATGTTCTCAGGCGGGAAAAAAACTACTCTGGGGTGAATTGGTTCAATTGATAGATAGATTGTGTGCAGGGGAGGTATGCTTAGGAGGGGACTTCAATGTTGTTCTGGTGCGTTCGGAAAGAAAAGGAACAACAACCTTCGATTATCAGAAAGAAATAAGTGATTTGAATAACTTCATTACGGAATTGGAGGTCGTAGACACGCCGGTGTTGGGAAAGAAATTCACTTGCTTCAGCACTGATGAATTGGCTAAGAGCAGGCTAGATAGATTCCTTCTCTCAGAGAATCTTATAGATAGGTGGAAAGTATCAGCTCAGTGGATTGCCAAGAGGGATATCTCAGACCATTGTCCGGTTTGCCTACTATGTCCGGAAAAGAATTGGGGGCCTAAACCATTCTGTTTCATGAATTGTTGGTTAGAACACGAAAGCTTTCTAGAAGAAGTTAAATTGGCGTGGAAGGAGAGTCAGATCGTAGGAAGAGCAGCTTATGTGGCAAAGGAAAAACTTAAGTTGCTTAAAGAACGACTTCTGAAATGGAATAAGGAGGTATATAGTATTGTCGACTTGAGGATCAACAATGTAGTATCAGAATTGAATCAACTGGAAACAGATTATAGTGACGGTGACCCAGATAGATTAGAAAGCATTAAGAGGAGAAATGAAGAGTTTTGGAAACAATTGAGAGCAAAGGAAAGCATACTGTGTCAGAAATCAAGATCAAAGTGGCCGAGGGAGGGAGACTCGAATTCACGCTTTTTCCATGCGTGTGTGAACTCTAATAGGAGGAGAAATCAAATCAGAGCCTTAAAAGTCGGCGAGGAATGGATAGAGGAGGTTGTCGATGTAAAGAGATTGATTAAATGCCACTTTGAAAGCTGCTTCTCCCAAACCGAAGAGGAGGTTTGAAGCATTTGAATTGCCCACTTAAATTACATTACCCTAAAAAATTGCCTCATCCAAACTCACTCTTGAGCTTCAATTTGTAACTCAAGAGTGATGTTTGCTATTTTTAATATCTTGAATCCTTAATATATTTTTGTTTTAACTTTTTATATTCGGGTGCTACTAAGGCGAGGGATCAGTTAATTTCCTCACCGGTGAATCATTAAATTAACTGTAGGATATCGTATAAAACTTTATCTATGAATATGATATAATACTGGTTGAATCAATCTTAACCACTCATAGTATCTTACACAATATCCTATGATTAATTTTAGTGGTTCAAACGTGAGGGACTTAATTGATCCCTCACATTAGAAGCGACCTTTATATTCATATTCATTTTATCTAATTTATACTTAATGTGCATACATTCAATTTTCTCTCTCTAAGGCCCTTTTTTTTTATAAGCATATCTAAGGCTCGCTTGATTTCAATTGGATTGTGTAGACTTCAATTGTATTATGCAATTATAATTATTTAGGGCTATAGCAATTACTAAATTAGAATTAAAGCTGATAAAATTTAATAAATGGCTCAGAAAGAGACAAATGAAAATATCACATCTTTGGGTAGGAGGAATATACCACATGTACTTTTGTGTGGGAATGTGGTTGTTATATACTAGTATTTATGCAGAATTAAAGTAATGCAAGAGAGAGATGTAATAATTAATTTGTGAGCATATGTACTAGGTAGTTTTTTTCCTGCTAGATGAAGTGACAAATAAATACCACACACATACACTTCCACTAATCACACCCGGGTTCAAATCCAGGAGTCGACGTCTCCTTATCGCTGAAATTGCCAAAGAAACTGTAACACCCCGATAATTTCTAACTTGTAGAAGTTACCGAAATGCACTACTGGCATACATCAGAGTACCTCCTGTTTTAAATACTGAACACATACTAATACTCGATGCTAAAACCCATCAAGTGCGCTTACATAACTTAATGAAAAATACATAACTTTGGTTCTTACACCACTCAAACTAGTGTTCAGTACAAAAATAGAAAGTCTGCGGAAGCGATTTACAACTTATAAACATAAGTCGTACCATCGTACATCTAAGAAACTGGATAAAAATACAGAGATACCTAACATGACAAAATAAACAGCGTCAACAACTCCTCATGCGTCTCCATGACCATGCCTCATCGTCTTCAGCTTAACCTGCAACTCTGAAAAACAACATGGATTGGGTGAGACAACTTGTCTCAGTGAGTTCTATCGAGACCCGCCCCTTACTAACTCTCTCGGTTCAATTATGCTTGATTCATTATTCTTGATTCATAACTCATAGTCTTAATATTTGACTATGTGGCTAATGATAAGTCTATTTTTACAGTCTTTTTAATAGATATTTTATTAAGTCTTTTTAGTATTTTAATTATATTTTTGAGCTATTTTACTACAAATGTTTACTTTTTATTTTCAGGTTTTATTTTGAAGCAAAAGCGAAAATATGAGCTAAAATGAAGAAACTTAGAAAATATTTGAGGAGGAACAATTTTTAAGACAGCAGCAACAAAAACTGGCGCAAGACAGGGCACACAGGGCGCCAAAACAGCAAAACTGGCGCAAGACAGGCACACAGGGCGCCAAGCAGCACACGCACGACCCTGAGTGTACCACGCACGACCCTAGTGCAAAACTGGCGCACGACCCTGGCACATAGGCGCACGACCCTGGGGAAAAACTGGCACAGAGCTGGCGCACGACCCTGGGTGTACCACGCACGACCCGTGCGTGTCTCCAACTAAAGATTGCCCATTTTGGCAGAGCTGGGCGCACGACCCATGCTTGCCAGCAACACAGCACAGCTGTTGCCAGCACAAGGCGCACGACCCTGGCACCATAGGCGCACGACCCTAGTGCAAAACTGGCGCAGAGCAGCCAAAATTGATTGGCCAGGGCGCACGACCCAGGCACATGGGCGCACGACCCTGGCACCAGACAAGTCAATTTTGGCTGCACCCACTTGCTGATGGCTTTCCCTTGCCACTTGATTTGCCACTTTTTTTATGACCATTTTGCCCCTCCTCTCAAGTGCCTTAGACCTAATATTTTCCTATAAATAGAGGCTTGATCCTCACTTGTAACCAAGCTTGAATTTTGTTAGAAAATCAATGACAAAGGCTCTCTAAAGATTCATGACTTCAATTTACTCTTCATGTTTTTATGATTCTTGCTTATTTACTTTATTGCCCCTTTAATTTCTCGCTCTTTACTTTCTCGCTCTTTACTTTTCGCTCTTTACTTTTTCGCTCTTTTATTTTCCCTGCTATTTACTTTCTTGCCCTTTTACTTTCCAAGTCATTTACTTTCATTGCTATTTAAATTCTCGCTCTTTACTTTCTCGCTCTTTACTTTTCGCTCTTTACTTTTTCGCTCTTTTATTTTCCCTGCTATTTACTTTCTTGCCCTTTTATTTTCCAAGTCATTTACTTTCATTGCTATTTAATTTCTCGCTCTTTACTTTTCGCTCTTTCCTTTTCCGCTCTTTTATTTTCCTTGTTATTTACTTTTTTTGCCCTTTAAATTTCCAAGTCAAGTAAACTACTGGCAAGTCAAGTAAATTACTGGCAAGTCAAGTAAATTACTGGCAATTTACTTTTCAAGCAATTTACTTTCTTGTCATTTACAATTCCGCTATTTATAATTTTGCACTTTACCGCTTTCTTTTATTTTCTCGCTATTTAAACTTTATGTTTTCTTTTCTTATTTTCTTTTCTCCTCTTTTGTCTACAATGATCATGAGTGAGTAGACTTTACTAAAACATTCCTTCTTTCTAAAAACACTTTCTTTTCAGTTAATCAACTTTGAAAAAATTAGATTGGTATTCACCTAGGCTCTCCCTGTGGATCGATAACTCTTTTATTACGCGATACGACTCGTGCACTTGCGAGGCTATCAGCTAACATAAACGTTATCCTCATAACCCTCATAAGCAGTTACAAGAGGCAACACATGAACAATGAATAATGATTTTTAGCATGTCACCGGTCACTTGGCAAAATAAGCTCCCGGTGAACCCAATCCACTAATCGCTAGTGGGCAAACCTCATGGGGCCTAGGTTCATAGGGCTCATGACTTCCCCTCCCCTAGCACACTAAACTAACATAGGGTCGTCACCCTAACATGATGTATATATTTTAATATACCTTGAACAATGAGCAGTGAACAATGATCTGTGAACATAACTGTTCTGGAGTGGGCTCGAAGGCCAATTTGTCCAAAAGGCCCATTGCAGCCCAATATCTGACTTGCTCCGCAAGATGCGGCCGGCCCCGCAAAAAGCGCAACGGCTAGAACGCCTAACATTATATATACCACACCAGCATGTGGCTTCAGGTACGTTTTACTCACCTTGTGACCCTGCCCGTTGAAGCACCTCTGACTTGAGCGTTGGAGTGCCTTTGCAGGTACCACCCGCGTGCGGCCTACAACTCGGTCCTTCATCCCAGCGACCGAGCAACATCATCAAACAGCAACAACCCATCGTATTGATCAGGTACGATCAATTGGCGACCACAGTGGGAGGCCCGAGCGCTATTCCACATCAAACCATGCCGCCACGCCAGAAACGCACTTCTTCCAGGCTCAACACCTCTGGGCAGAACCGACCTCAACGGACCCCAGAGGGGATGCCTGTTACAGTTCATGAATCACAAGATGAGCCTCGCCAAGAACCCTCAGTGCAGGGCGGCCGCGGGCCAGTTACCCAGCCAGCCCCGCAACTACCGGCCGAGCTGGCCGAAGCGGGAATTCCAGAAGCATTGCCAGAGCATGTGACCTAAGCTCTCATACAAATTCTGGAGCAAAAGAATCAAGTGATTGCTGATCGAGACGAACTGATCGAACGCTATGAAAGAGGCTCGATCTCGATCCGCCCGCGTGCGGACAGCGGTCACCGAGGCCAACCATCTCGGCCCCATCGTTCACCACCACGAAGAGAAGCTCCTCCTCGTCGAGGCGTATCCCGACGCAATCATTCAAGAAGGGCGATCGTTCACAGGTCGCCCCCTCATCGAAGAAGTCGCCACCGTCGTTCCCCCGAGGAAGATTACGACTATGCTGACTCAAGCTACCGACCAGAGTCAGAAGGGTCGCCAACAAGATACTCGTCCAACGAGTCCTCAGGATCCCGCCGATCCAGAAGCAGGTCGTGGGACTCGTATGAGGAGTTTGACGACTACCGTAACGGGGAGATCAGAGATGTCTCCCGTGCCATCAGCCGACCGAGAAGGAACTATTCAGAGCGGCCTAGAAGACGGTCGTCGCCACTTGCTCCACAATACCATGGACCCCCTCCAATTGCTGACAGACTCCTTGGTCAACCGGTCGGCCTTTACGGTTTGCCCGTCGACCAAACTTATGCCGCCATGCAGCCTTACGGGCAGAATCCCATCCCGACCGGACAAGGGCCTTTCACCAGCGAAATTAGGCGTTATCGCATCCCAAGGGACCTGAGGAAGCCCCCAAACCTGAACAAGTTTAACGGTCGTGGGGATCCAGACAAACACCTCATGTACTTCAACAACTACTGTAGCTATAGGGAGCTAGGACGGACGATGAAGTGCAGACTTTTTCCTCAGTCGCTCGAAGGCCGGGCGGTAGAATGGTGGGAATCCCTACGTCCCAACTCCGTCTCTTCTTGGGAAGGTCTTGTGGCAATGTTCTTGGCCAATTACACGGCCAACCGTTGTCAGTATCGTTACGAAGAGCACCTGGATTCGGTCGTCCAAGGAGAAAATGAACCATTGAGGGAGTTTATCGATCGGTTCATGACAGAGGCTGACACAGTCCGCAACCTATCAGACACGGACAAGCTGAAGTACCTCAAACGTGGTATAAGAAAGAACCACAGATTTGCTGAAGAGTTCTCTTTGAACCGCTACTACGACCTCGGCCTGTTCCTTAGAAGGGCCAACGACCATATGGGCTATGAGGAGCAATTGGCGGCCGACAAGGGCGCCCGCGCGCGTCCCAAAGAAGAAAATGGCAGGTCAGTCAAGGGGCAAGACCGTGACAGTAAGCCCGAGTACCGGCCTAAGAAGTACGAGCATCGTACAAAATTGAACACTCCGATCGCGCAGATCTTCACGGAGTGCCAGAACAATGAGTTCACTGGTGTGAGGCGACTTGATCCTTTAGTGTTGAAGAAAGGAGGTCGGCCTACCAAGAAATACTGCAGATACCACAAGAGTAAGGGGCATGACACCAATGACTGCATGGCCCTAAAAGATGACATAGAAGATCTCATTCAGAAGGGCAAGCTGAGGCAATATGTCAGAGAAGAAGGCAACGATCGCCCCGAAGGAAGAGCCATTGGCCAACCCGCCAATGACAAAGGTAAAGCGATCGTTAACTCAACGGTCGAGCAAGTGCGTAACAATTCTGAGGAAGATCGCGACCAGAGACAGTCAAAGGGCCGCAATGTAGCCATGGTCATTCATGGAGGTAATCCGTTGGATATCAGAGAGTCCAACAAAGCAATGAAGAGGAAGTGGAATGAACTCATGATGGTTGGCTCAACTTCAACCCCACGGCCGGCCTCGAATAGGCCGCCCATTTCCTTTGGGGACGAAGACTTGCTTGATGGAAAAGTCAATAATTATGTCCCTTTGGTAGTATCGGCCGTAATGGCCAACACTGAGGTCAGAAGAATACTGGTCGACCAAGGGAGCTCGGCCGACATCATGTTCGAAGAATTAATTGACAAGTTAAATGTGGATAGGAGCGAGATTATTCCCCAAGCAGTACCAACCCCATTGACCGGGTTCAATGGGGCGACCACCTACCCACTGGGGACGATAGAATTACTTGTTACCTTTGGAGATGATACGAGCGGCAGCACGTCGTACAGAACGGTCAGAACGACGTTCTTAGTTCTGCCAATCAAATCGTGTTACCACTGCATCATTGGCCGCCCAACACTGGGAAAATTGGAGGCCGTAGCCTCAACTGTACATTTGAAGATGAAGTTTTACAGCAAAAGCGACCAGGTGGTGACAGTAATGGCCGACATGGAGGCGGCCATGAGGAGCCATTTCCTCTATCAAGAGATTTGTGACATGGAGGTGACGAATGCTAAACCGCAGAACCTCGGGGAGGGGCATCAGATCAATGTGGCCGACCTGGATGCCCGATACTACCCAGATAGCGACCCTGAGGACGACGACGACGATTTAGCCCGCGAGCTAAAGAATAAACTCAAGAGGCCCGAACCCCACGGGGAATTGATCGATGTTCAGTTAATGGACGACCCAACTAAGACAGTTAAGTTGGGGAGCGACCTACCTGAAGAAGACAAGCAAGAGCTCATCACCTGCCTCAGAGATTACGCAGACCTTTTCGCATGGCAGGCATCAGACATGCCCGGGATCCCAATAGAAATTGCCTGCCACCAACTGTCCGTTGATGAGACAGCAACGCCGGTCGCACAAAAGAGGCGAACTCAGATCGAAGAGAAAGCATTGGCGGCCGCCCAGGCAGTTGACGACCTCATCAAGGCCAATTTCATTGAGGAAATTAAGTATACAACATGGCTTTCCAACGTCGTGTTGGTGAAGAAGAAAAATGGTAAGTGGCGCATGTGCGTCGACTATACCGACCTGAATAAGGCATGCCCGAAGGACGCCTTTCCCCTGCCAAACATTGACAAATTGGTCGACGGGGCTGCGGGCTACAAACTTCTGTCTTTCCTAGACGCCTATTCAGGTTACAATCAAATCACTATGTACCCACCCGATCGGCATACAACCGCGTTCATGACCGATCGTGGAAATTTTCAGTATAAGGTAATGCCCTTTGGTCTGAAGAACGCCGGAGCGACCTATCAAAGAATGATGAGCAAGGTCTTCAGGCGGCAGATCGGTCGCATATCAGAGGTCTACTTGGATGACATGATCATTAAAAGCAAGACTGACCAAGACCACATCAACGACCTAAGGGAAATTTTTGAGGAAGCAAGGAAGAATTCTTTGAGGTTGAATCCAGAGAAGTGCACCTTCGAAGTAAGGGCGGGCAAGTTCCTGGGCTTCCACTTAACAGAGCGAGGGATCGAAGCGAACCCTGATAAGTGTAGGGCGGTCGTCGACATGAGGCCGCCCACTACGAAAAAAGAGATATAGCAATTGAATGGCATGGTCGCTGCCCTGTCACGATTTATACCTAAATCAGCGTGCAAATCACTTCCACTGTTTAAGCTCTTGAAGAAGGAGGTCGAGTTTGAATGGACTGTCCAATGCCAGCGAGCATTGGACGAGCTGAAGGCGGCACTGACCAACCCGCCCATCATGACCAAGCCACAACCGGGTGAGACACTTTACTTATACTTGGCCATAACGGACGAAGCCATGAGCGCCGTTCTAGTCAGGGAAAGCGACCTAAAGCAAAACCCGATCTATTTCATCAGCAAGGTATTTCAAGGCCCGGAGATCAGATACTAGAAGATCGAGAAGCTAGCCTTAGCGTTACTTGTGGCCACCCGTAGATTGCGCCCTTATTTCGTGGCCCATCAGGTCGTGGTAAGGACCGACCAGCCTATTAGGCAAATCCTTCACCGACCTGACCTTGCAGGGCGTATGATCAAGTGGGCTGTGGAACTCAGTGAGTTTGGGATCAAATTCGAGGCTAGATCGGCCGCTAAGGCCCAAGTGTTGGCGGACTTCATCGCTGAAATGACTCCAATACCCGACGATCATTCCATTACGACCTGGACTTTGCACGTGGACGGGTCCTCCAACAGCAAAGGAAGTGGGGCCGGTTTGATACTGGAAAACTCAGAAGGACTCACTGTTGAAGTGTCATTGACTTTTGCATTCCACACTTCAAACAACCAGGCCGAGTATGAAGCGTGCATTGCCGGGCTGCAGCTAGCCAAAGAGTTCAATGTCGACCGTGTCGAACTTCACTCTGACTCTCTACTGGTAGTATCCCAAATCCAAGACCTATATGACGCAAAGGACGATATCCTGAAGAATTATTTGGCCAAGGTAAGGGACCTGCTCAGGCAATTCGACCGGGCAGAAGTTAAGCACGTCCCCAGGACAGAGAACGTAAGGGCTGACATCCTATCAAAGTTAGCCAGTACAAAGGCTCCTGGGAACCATAGAAGTCTAATCCAGGAGACATTAACGCGACCGAGCGTATCTACCAAGCCCGCCCAACCATTAGCCATTGTAACGGTCGACTTGGATAAAGACTGGATCACTCCGATCCTACAGTATATTCTCAATGGAGTAGAACCTTGCGACCAGAAGGCAGCAAAACTCCTGAGGTTACGGGCGACCAAGTACTCAGTGATCGAAGGAAGACTGTATAGAAGGGGCTTTTCATCCCCATTGCTGAGATGCCTTACGTCGGTCGAGGCCGACCATGTACTTAGAGATATACATGAAGGAGATTGTGGTAGCCACCAAGGTGGTCGGTCAATTGCTAAGAAGGCGCTCAGGGCCGGATACTATTGGCCGACCATGGATGAGGATGCTTAGTTACTTGTTCAGAAGTGCAAGAAATGCCAGATCCATGCCGACGTACATATAGCGCCCTCATCAGAACTACACAGCTTAACCCCACCATGGCCGTTCGCTTGGTGGGGCATGGACCTGCTCGGCCCTTTTCCACCTGCACCAGGTCAGCTCAAATTCCTGATCGTTGCGATCGACTACTTCACTAAGTGGATAGAAGCAGAGCCACTTGCCACCATTACCTCAGCGAAGGTATCTAAGTTTTTTGGTCGAAATGTGCTCGCCCGTTTTGGAGTGCCCCAGCAACTGGTGACAGACAATGGAACTCAGTTCGCAGACAAAAAGTTCAGAGAAATGCTGGCCGGCCTAGGGGTGAAACAGCGTTTCACCTCGGTCGAGCACCCACAAACCAATGGCCAGGCAGAAGCGGCCAACAGGGTAGTGTTACACGGACTGAAAAGAAGGTTGGATGAAGCCAATGGCAATTGGGCAGAAGAACTACAGTCGGTTCTTTGGGCCTACAGAACGACCCCCCACTCATCGACCGGGGAGTCACCGTTTAGACTTGTCTATGGTACTGACGCTGTCATTCCGATTGAGATGGGAGAGCTAAGTTGGAGGACGACCAACCCACCAACCCCGGCCGCAAATGAGCGAGCAACAAGAGAAGAACTGGACCTGGTTGATGAGCTGCGAACCAAGGCGTCACTTAGGGAGCAACTCATCAAACAGAAGGTCGCTGCCAGGTATAACGCCCGCGTCCAGAGGAGGGAGTTCTCCATTGGACAGCTAGTCCTGAGGAGGGCCGACGTGGGGAATAAGAACGCTCGCCAGGGAAAGCTCGCCCCTAACTGGGAAGGACCATACCGTGTCATCAGCAAGACTGGAAAGGGGGCTTACGAGTTGGAAACCATGGAAGGGGCGACCATCCCCAGAACATGGAATGCTGACAAGTTGAGAAGATATTATGTCTAAGTTGTAAACAATTATTGATCAATAAAGAATAGGCGGTCGCTCTTTTTCCCCACAGGGGTTTTTTACCGAGGACCGACCTTAAAATTTGACTTGTGTACTTTATTTTCATGCAAATTGTATGCACGGTCGCTCACCATGTGAGTAGCAGTCGAGCGACCAGAAGAGTGCCATCGAATGGCCCAAACGAGAGCCGCCGAGCGGCCTAAAAGGAGTGCCATCGAATGGCCCAAACGAGAGCCGCCGAGCGGCCTAAAAAGAGTGCCATCGAATGGCCCAAACGAGAGCCGCCGAGCGGCCTAAAAAGAGTGCCATCGAATGGCCCAAACGAGAGCCGCCGAGCGGCCTAAAAAGAGAGCCATCGAATGGCCCAAACGAGAGCCACCAAGCGGCCTAAAAATAGCGCCATCGAATGGCCCATTGATTGGCCGAGCGGCCTAAAAAAGTAGCAAAAACAAAGATAATCAAATCCAATTACAAAGCAATTAACCAGGCTGAAATTAATGGAAAAATTGTTATTGATTACAAACAAAGACGCCTTGGTCGAAACCAGGGCGCCCATTCAAACACCGCTCGCAGGCGGGCCAAGATTACAATTCAAAAAATTACAAGTTAAGAGTCGCTGGGGGCCTGGTAGATGACTGCCTCTTCTTGAAGGACCTTCCCCTTTGACATCTTCTTGGGGCGGACGATCTGCTGCTCGGTCACTTGATGTGTGCTTTGAACGATCTCGCGATCGACCTCCAGATCAGGATAGAGGATCTTGATCTGGCTGACCGCATTTTCAAATTGACCCTCCGCAGCTCCCTTCGCCCGGTCAAGAACGTCTTTGTAGCGACCCCTAAACTTGTCCTTTTCTTTCTCCACTGCCTCCAGCTCAGTTTTCAGCCCAACGACCTGGCTCGACAGCTCTTTATTCATGGAAGAGAGGCGTTCGACCTCTTTCTCAGCTGTTTCCTTGTCAGCGACCGCCTTGTCCAGAGAAGACTCGGCCAGTGTTTGAGCAGAAACCGCTTCCACAAGCTGGCGTTCTGCTTCGACAAGCTTCCTCTCATTGTCAGCGGCCGCTTCGATTCTCGGTTCGAGCTCCTTCATTTTCTTGAGCAGGTCGTCTCGCTCGCCCCTCATTTCTGCGAGCAATGACAAGGCAGAATTCAATTTAAAATTTTTATCGACTAGGTCGTCTTCAAGCAATGAATATCTATGGGCAAGGCGCCTACCTTCCAGGCGATCTGATTCTTCATCTTGGTATTTCTTGAACAGAACACCAGCGGCCTTCATTGCGTCGGCCATCACCTCGAAAGGTTCCTCCTTGAAACGAGCACAGTCTTCATCACCCAACCCAAGCAGGTCGATGTTGGGCGACCGGTTGTGCCTGTGGCTTTTTCCACTCTTATGCTTCTTTTTCTCGCCCCCATCATCGACCGACCTGTTCCTTTTGGATTTTCCTTGATTTTTGGGT
Source organism: Astragalus membranaceus (assembly GCA_039519185.1). Classification (NCBI taxonomy): domain Eukaryota; kingdom Viridiplantae; phylum Streptophyta; class Magnoliopsida; order Fabales; family Fabaceae; genus Astragalus; species Astragalus membranaceus. The sequence goes on along the minus strand of CM076852.1, from coordinate 36,782,364 downwards.
GGGCTGCTCAGGTCAATGGCTTGTGCTGGTGTGCCCGCCCGAGGAGCCTGACGATCAGGCTGAGATCCAGTTCCAGCGGTTTGAGGCGTACCCCCAGATTGAGCTGTAGGAATGACGCGGGCGGGCGAAGCATCACCGTCCTCGGCCGCCCATTGTTCCAACAGGTCAAAGTCATTCATGTTGGCCATGTCAACTGCAAAGGCAAAAGCAGATGGTTAGAAACAGTTAAACAAAACAAAGGGACAGAAAATAAAGTAGGCGAGCGACCACCGACCAAGAGCGGCCTTGACTTTCTTCTTGGAACGGGCGTCCACAATGTTCTTAACCTTGATGCGACCCTCAGGCACCAAGGACGCAATGTTTCTCAGCCTTTGGATCGTCCCCATGTCCAGGTCGTCAAGGTCTGTTTCTTTAAAAGCATACTGGCCCGGTTTCTTTGAGAAATGGTTGAAACTCCACACTGTGGGAAACACGGGCGTTCCTTCTTGATCATCTCTGGACATTTGGGCGATCCCTCGTTGGGCCTCGACCGAGTTGGGAACGGCCCAAAAGAACTCTCTCTTCCATCCGGTCGTTAATGATTGCATGTAAGGTTTGAAAAAGTTGTACGTTGACCGGTTCTTGAATGAGACCGCTTCCTTGCGGGCGCCCTTTGAGCCCTTCTCGTAGATATAGCTCATTTCAAATAAAGAGAAAAACAGTCGTACAGAGATCGGCCGTCTCAGAACAACAAGGACATCTTCATATGCTTGCAAGAACGCCCAAGCGTTCGGGTTCAGCTGAGAAGGAGCGACCTGAAGGTAGCGTAGAACTTGGCGTTGGAACCTGGTGAACGGCGGAATGATACCCATGCGTTCGAACACGATGCGGTACATCGTGAATTTCAGCACATCAGTCCAGGCCGCAACATCTTCCCCCTTGGCCATACCTTCTACCCTCCAACCTTCATTTAGCCCGGTCGCCAGGTACTCTAAGTCTTGGCTTCCCCGTTGAATTTTGCTGCGTTGACTTCTCAGGTTGAGAGAAACCCAAGACATATCTTTTGCAGCTGCGACCTCTGGATCTTCTCGTTGGTCGCTTCGTTGGCCTCTGTCGGCCGTTTCAGTGTCGTCGGCCGCAGCCTGGCCAATACCTTCATCGCTGGCAACCCGCGCATTGCTTTCTGCAGTGTCTACGACCATAGCCTCGGTGAACGGCGCCCCGCTTCTGTCCGGCCGAGTCCCGGATTTGCTAGAGGAAGTGCAGTTCGAGGTCGAAGACCCAGAGGAAGAAGACTCGTCGTTCGAAGAAGACGACCGGGCGTGCGCAGGACTTTGCTCAACTGGTCGAGTCATGCTATGCGCAAGAGAAACGGCCGGGACTCCCAAAATACGGCGGGTTTGTTTGGTCCGCGCCAGAATGAACCTGTGGAGGGGAATAACGGTCAAGATCTTGCTCGCGCGTGGGAAGGGGCGACGTGGTCGTCCCCAGACCTGACACCCCCTCCACCAGGTGAAACATAAATGGAAATAAAGAAAGGGCGGTCGTAATTACCTGGAATGCGAGCGAGCTGATGAACGCGAGCGAGCTGATGTTGCGAGCGAACTAAGTGCGAGCGAGCTGAGAGCGAGCGAGTTGATTGCGAGAGCGGAGAATTCGGAGAAACGTGCAAATGAGGTACCCCTTGAATCCTATATATAATGGGCCAACCATCATCATGGGCCGGAGGCGAAGAGGCGCCACTCTTCGCGTGCCATCATTGCTTAAACTCATCGAGTCTCTAAACGTCACCTCATTAAAGCAACTGTCGCCTCAGCATTCATGACGATTGATTGTCAGGCATCACCCCCGAGACGGCACCTGGCCCCGTGTGACCAGGCCGCGTGGCAGCGACCACGCAATCAGCAAATTAGCGATCGACCAGTCGTGGTTCCAGAGCAGTTGTTTGTGACCACGCTGGGGGGCAAGGAATCAAGCCTTAGCCCGCCCCAAGGCGACCTAGGCTTGGGGGGCAACTGTTCTGGAGTGGGCTCGAAGGCCAATTCATCCAAAAGGCCCATTGCAGCCCAATATCTGACTTGCTCCGCAAGATGCGGCCGGCCCCGCAAAAAGCGCAACGGCTAGAACGCCTAACATTATATATACCACACCAGCATGTGGCTTCAGGTACGTTTTACTCACCTTGTGACCATGCCCGTTGAAGCACCTCTGACTTGAGCGTTGGAGTGCCTTTGCAGGTACCACCCGCGTGCGGCCTACAACTCGGTCCTTCATCCCAGCGACCGAGCAACATCATCAAACAGCAACAACCCATCGTATTGATCAGGTACGATCAATAACAATGAGCTTATACTTAACATGATCTTAATCTTAACCTAATCTTATACTTAGCATAATCTTGTCATTAGGTGATCTCACACGGTACTACTAACGTTATTAACTTAACTTATAACTATCCATTACCTAGTCCACATCATAATGTATCGCTCATACTCAACATTATGATAACCTAACTTAGTCATACTCAATCTCATAACGTCAACATGATTCGGAACATTAACTAACATCAATCACAGTCAATTTCATGGCAATGGTCCTATAACATCAATGGGTGAGGTTGGGGAAGGGATTAGAACGCAATCGGAATCGTTCGGAACGGTTTAAAACACTTTTTAAAAGAGGCCACCCGAAGACCACGCACGGTCCGTGCCCTGGGGCGCACGACCCGTGCGTGTCTGAAAGACTTAAACAATTTTGAAACCGAACCTAACGCACGATCCGTGCTCCTTAGACGCACGATCCGTGCGAGGTCTAAAAATCAACCCAGGCTCCCTGCGAACAGCCAGCACGGTCCGTGCTCACATAAAGCACGATCCGTGCGCATTCTACAGTAGCCCAAATTTGCTGTTTTCTTGTACGATACCATTCCGTTCCGATTCCAATATACCTTCCGATCGAAACTCCAACATAACACGCAAGCCATCACAATCAAATTCAGTCCAATCAATCATCACATAGCAATCAACAATAATAACATGCAATTTTTAATTACCAATCAAACGATATCATGACTCGATAACTCAAACGCGAGGTTTTTGGTAAACGTTTCGATAACGGTTTTCTTTTTATAAAACGCGAGACCTAGTCCAGAACTCATAATACATAAACCATAATTCCCTAGTGAGTATAGAGCTCACCTTTTGGCGACGAAAATCGCACCCAACGCCGAAGTTTCGCGAACTCAGACGAACGGCGATCCCACGAATCTTCACGAACCCGCTCCTGCTACTTCCAGCTACAAACCGCCAATTTGCAACGAGCATAGCTAGGTCAATACGTGACCAAAATCCTTAAAATCAGTGCCCATTGTGAAGAGAATTTTGTCTACTCTCTGATGGGGAAAGATTCACATGCATGCAACCAGTAGTTTGGGAGATATCACCGAAACAAGGTGACTGGTCCAGAACAGTACTTGATTCTTTACCGAATATTGTGAACACGATATCTCTCTCATTTCTGAATCAAACTCGATGGTTCTTGTGCTCATTTTCAAGAATTTTGAGTCTAGTTTCCGGAGGAACAAAAATCACTTTCATCGGAGTCCTGCACAGTGAGATACGATGAAAATACCAAAGGGTGCTAAAACTGTTTTGTTGCAGAATTTCTGTGACTTGAAGAAACTGATTTCCAAGGCTTTGAACCTCCATCAACTCGACTTTTCTAGCTTCTAGACTCCACCCAAAGGCTTACCAATTACAATGTAGTGATTGAAACTCTCTAATCTTGCTCTAATGATTCGAAATGTGGCTGGTTGATGACTTTAAAACCCTTCTCCAAGCTCAAGATGAACAACAATATGTGAATGAAGCTAAAAGTTCCTTCTTTTTCTCTCAAACTCGAAATGGATAGATGATGAAAGGAGAGGATTTGAACGGAATCTTTGAATCAAAGTGGTATCAATGGAAAGATGAGAAGAAATGAAGAAGAATGGTGCAAAGAGTGGCAACATGCATCAAAGGTTTGAAGAGGATCCTTCATCTTCCTCTCCCCCAAGCTCTTCTTTCTTTTTATGGTTTCTGGTTCAGCCCTTCAAGGGTTGTGCGAAAATGAGGGAAGTAATAGGTGTTTTCAGCTGGAGGGGAAAAATGAAAAGGGAAAAGACTAAAATACCCTTGGTCCTTGACTCCCACTTAAAACTAATCCTTGTCAAAACTTACTCACTTATAACTAATTTTAATTCAACACTCATTTAATAACACACATACTTCATATCATTTAAAAACTAAATATTCAATCAATCTATCCTATCCATGACAATCACTTCATCATTAATTAATTAAGCTAAATTACTCAAATTAGTTAATTAATCAAACACAACCTCTTGTTGATTTCCATTAACCAAGTTAACTAAAGTTGGGGATGTTACAGAAACTACGCACACACACTACCACTGTCACACTCGGGTTCGAACCCGAGGAACAAGAGTGAGGGACCTTGCATATCATAAAACGACTAGGCCAGTGTCTGGTTCTTTACCATAAACATATTTTAATAGTAGTAGTAATTTATAATAAACATGTCTTAATTCTTTCAACATTCTTAAACCTTTCAAATATTTTATTCTGTTGCATTGTCATGCTTTTCAATCTCTTCTCTTAATATACATTTGCAAATAATTATCTTGCTTAGGAATGAGTTGTCGAAATCTCTTCTCTTAATATACAATTGCAAATAATTATCTTGCTCAGGAATGAGTTGGCGAAATATCACAGCTTCGGAAACATAAAATTACACATGTCATCACTTGATTGGCATCCACTATCCAGCTAGACCACCGAACCTGAGCAATTAATTGCCATTCCAAACCTGACCAGAATCCAATCTCACCATTTAATTCAAATTTTAAAATTCAAAAAAAATAATAGACACAACATTTACAAACAAATCACTCAATTATATTAACGCAATTTACAAATAATCTCTTAACAATCATACTATCCATCGGATCTCTAACCAAATCCTAACATATAGCTTAATTCTCCCATTACTACATTATAATAATTTGTTCCAACTATCAGATTTTAAATTTACATTTCCATGATAATAAAATGACCCGATAAAGTATAAAAAAACCAATACACAAAATAAATATGTGTTTATACCCAAAATCAAATAATACCAATATTACCACAAATTTTATATAATGTCACCTAATTTTTTTGGCTTCTTAAACTCAAATCATTTTTCGACACATACATATTCATTTCACAGCAGCTTTTACTCCTGATAATTCACCTTACAATGATATTTGCATAAAAATAATTGTTACCGCAAAATAATTTCAGAAAATATTCACCTAGCAATACAAGGTAAAAATTTCCATAAATCTACTATAGATTTATCTACTATAGATTTATCTACTATAGATTTATACTAATTCACCACATATGATTTTACCAATACCACCATTCTATCTAAAAGATACCTCAAATTTTTGAGGGTAAATTACACTCTATTTCTTCATTTTTTTTCTCTTTATTCTTACACTCTCTTTCTTACTTTTCACTTTTCTCTTACACTCTCTTTCTTCCTTTTTTCTCTTTCTTCTTACACATTCTTTCATGCTTTTCACTTTTCTTTTACACTCTCTTTCTTCATTTTTTTATTTTTACTTTACTTTTCCGATAAATAATTATTCAATTTCTCTTATCACTTCACTTTAATTCTTTTAACTAAATTTCTAAATTTATCTACTATAGATCTACAATCTACTATAGATTTATACTAATTCACCACATATGATTTTACCAATACCCCTATTCTATCTAAAAGACACCTCAAATTTTTGAGGGTAAAAATGTCTTTACACTCTATTTCTTCATTTTTTTCTCTTTATTCTTACACTCTCTTTCTTACTTTTCCCTTTTCTCTTACACTCTCTTTCTTCCTTTTTTCTCTTTCTTCTTACACTCTCTTTCCTCCTTTTCACTTTTCTTTTACACTCTCTTTCTTCATTTTTTTATTTTTACTTTACTTTTCCCATAAATAATTATTCTTTTTCTCTTATCACTTCACTTTAATTCTTTTAACTAAATTTCTAAATTTATCTACTATAGATTTATACTAATTCACCACATATGATTTTACCAATACCCCCATTCTATTTAAAAGACAACTCAAATTTTTGAGGGTAAAAATGTCATTACACTCTATTTCTTCATTTTTTTTCTCTTTATTCTTACACTCTCTTTCTTACTTTTCACTTTTCTCTTACACTCTCTTTCTTCCTTTTTTCTCTTTCTTCTTACACTCTCTTTCCTCTATTTCACTTTTCTTTTACACTCTCTTTCTTCTTTTTTTTATTTTTACTTTACTTTTCCCATAAATAATTATTCTCTTTCTCTTATCACTTCACTTTAATTCTTTTAACTAAATTTCTAAATTTATACAAACATTACTTTATAAAAATTACCTATAAAAATGTAAATGAGTCATACTAAAAAACAAAAAAAAAACTATCACTTTTTTGAAAACGTTATCACCTTAAAATTTTAATTTTTCTCTCCAAAATCTGTTTACACTCTTATTGATAATCTACTATCTATCTTTTACGATCTACTATAATCAACTAATAAACTAAAGTAATCAATTGAAACTACGAGATAACTGCAATAATCTATGAAAAACACTGGACAACTGCACTGATCTACTATAGATTTATACCAATTCACCATATATGATTTTACCAATACCCTCATTCTATCTAAAAGACACCTCAAATTTTTGAGGGTAATAATGTCATTACACTATATTTCTTCTTTTTTTCCCTTTGTTCTTACACTCTCTTTCTTCCTTTTTTCTCTTTCTTCTTACACTCTCTTTCCTCCTTTTCACTTTTCTTTTACACACTCTTTCTTACTTTTTTTCATTTTACTTTACTTTTCCCATAAATAATTATTCTCTTTCCCTTATCACTTCATTTTAATTCTTTTAACTAAATTTCTAAATTTATACAAACACTACTCTATTAAAATTACCAATAAAAATGTAAATGAGTCATACTAAAAAACAAAAAGGAACATATCACCTTTTTTGAAAACGTTATCACCTTAAAATTGTAATTTTTCTCTCCCAAATCTGTTTACACTCTTATTGATAATGTACTATATATCTTTTACGATCTACTATAATCAACTAATCAACTAAAGTAATCAATTGAAACTACGAGATAACTGCAATAATATATAAAAAAACACGAGACAACTGCACTAATATCTAAAAAAATATAAGATTTAATGACTATTTAAAATACCGATTAATATTTAAAACAAATATTTCTTATTGATAATCTACTAATCAACTAAAATAATTAATTGAAATTTCGAAATAACTGCACTGATATATAAAAAACACGAGATAATTGCACTGATATATAAAAACCTGAGATTAATTTTTTTTTTTGGAATAAAACAACCCCATATTCATTGTACCTCTAAGGTAACGAAGTATATGCTTGACTCCGTTCCAATGTCTTCGTGTGGGTGAAGAACTATACCTTGCTAATAGATTGATAGAAAATGATATATCAGGACGTGTATAATTTGCAAGGTACATCAGTGCTCCAATTGCACTGAGATATGGTACTTCAGGACCAAGTGGTTCTTCACCCTCTTCTCGAGGTCTAAATGGATCTTTCTCCACATCCAGTGATCTAACAACCATAGGAGTACTTGCATATGGTACTTAAGCCCTTCATATGCTACAAGGCTAATTAAGTACCGAAAAGTACTTGCATCTATAACAGGTGAATATGTTTCATCAAAATCAATGTCAGGTCTTTGTGAAAACCCTTGAGCAACAAGTAGAGCTTTGTATCTTGCAATTTCACCATTCTCATTTCGTTTTCGCACAAAGACCCATTTGTATCCAACTGGTTTCACACCTTCAGGTGTTCGGACTACAGGTCCAAAAACTTTTCGCTTGTAAAGCAAGTTTAATTCTGCTTCAATTGCATCTTTCCATTTTGGCCAATTCTCACTTTGTCTACAATCTTTAATGGATTTTGGCTCATGATCCTCATTACCATTTATCACATTTAGCGCTATATGATATGAAAAAGCATCATCAACGTTGACATCCTGTCGGTTCCATTGTATTCCATTAGTGACATAATTTATTGAGATCTCTTTATTTTCATGACTTTCAGGTACCTGATCAATCTCTTTTGGGACTGAAATGTCAATTATGTCTGTAGACTCTTTGAGAGTTTCTATATCCTCCTCTGGACCATCTTTCTTTTTAGCTCCTTTTCTTGTTCGAGGATTTTTATCTTTGGAACCGACTGGTCTACCACGCTTCAGTCGTGGTTGGGACTCATTTGCAATAATAGATTGCCAAATAGGGACATCTATTTTTATTGAAGCATTAGCAGCTGGTATATATGATTTTGTCACACCTTTTGGATCAGTGAATGCATTTGGTAATTGATTTGCTAAGCTTTGCAAATGAATTATCTCTTGAACATCAAGTTCACATTGTTTAGTTCGAGGATCAAGATGAGACAATGACAATACATTCCAACTGATCTCTCTTTCCAACTGCTTATTCTCTCCCCCTAATGCTGGAAAATTTGATTCATCAAAATGACAATCAGCAAATCGAGCTGTAAATAAATCTCCTGTTGTTGGTTCAAGATATTTTATAATAGATGGAGATTCATATCCAACATATATTCCCAACCTTCTTTGAGGACCCATCTTAGTGCGTTGTGGTGGAGAAATTGGAACGTACACCGCACATCCAAAAAACCTAAGATGGGAAATATTAGGTTCTTGACCAAAAACTAACTGTAAAGGGGAAGAGTTGTGATAACTTGTTGGCCTGATGCGAATCAATGTTGCAGCATGCAAAATTGCATGTCCCCAAGTGGAAATGGGAAGTTTGCATCTCATAAGAAGTGGTATAGAATGTTCAATGTCAATTCCAATGGAGGCACAATATTCGAGGATTTTTATCTTTGGAACCGACTGGTCTACCACGCTTCAGTCGTGGTTGGGACTCATTTGCAATAATAGATTGCCAAATAGGGACATCTATTTTTATTGGAGCATTAGCAGCTGGTATATATGATTTTGTCACACCTTTTGGATCAGTGAAGGCATTTGGTAATTGATTTGCTAAGCTTGGCAAATGAATTATCTCTTGAACATCAAGTTCACGTTGTTTAGTTCGAGGATCAAGATGAGACAATGACAATACATTCCAACTGATCTCTCTTTCCAACTGCTTATTCTCTCCCCCCAATGCTGGAAAATTTGATTCATCAAAATGACAATCAGCAAATCGAGCTGTAAATAAATCTCCTGTTGTTGGTTCAAGATATTTTATAATAGATGGAGATTCATATCCAACATATATTCCCAACCTTCTTTGAGGACCCATCTTAGTGCGTTGTGGTGGAGAAATTGGAACGTACACCGCACATCCAAAAAATCTAAGATGGGAAATATTAGGTTCTTGACCAAAAACTAACTGTAAAGGGGAAGAGTTGTGATAACTTGTTGGCCTGATGCGAATCAATGTTGCAGCATGCAAAATTGCATGTCCCCAAGTGGAAATGGGAAGTTTGCATCTCATAAGAAGTGGTACAGAATGTTCAATGTCAATTCCAATGGAGGAACAATATTTATTATATGCTTGAGATGAAAACTCAGCAGCATTGTCAAGACGTATTTTCTTGACAGGATAATCAAGGAAGTGAGCTCTTATTCGAATTAGTTGAGCCAGCAATCTCGCAAATGCTTGGCTGCGAGTTGACAACAAGCAAACATGTGATCATTTAGTTGATGCATCAATTAAAACCATAAAATATCTAAATGGTCCACATGGTGGGTGTATTGGCCCACAAATATCACCATGTATTCGTTCTAAAAAGTTGAGAGATTCACTTCTATTTTTTGTTGGTGATGGTCTAATTATCAACTTCCCTTGTGAACAAGAAGTGCATGAGAACTTATTGGATTGAAGAATCTCCTGGTTCTTCAATTGATGACCACATGAGTTTTCAATTATTTTTTGCATCATTATGAATCCGGGATGGCCCAGCCGGTCATGCCAAACAACAAATTTTTTGTGATTTGTAAATTTCTCGTTTACAACAACGTGTGCTTCAATTGCACTGATATAAGTGTAGTACATACCAGAGGAAAAGGAGGACAGCTTTTCCACTACACTTATTTTTTCCAAAGTATGTCTTGTTATATAGAGATATTCAATATCTCCTTCTTCTCTTGTTTCAATATGATATCCATTTAAACGGATATCTTTGAAACTTAATAAATTTCTACTAGACTTGGGGGAATATAATGCATTCTCAACGTGTAAATTTGTTCCCCAGGATAACAGTATTAGCTCTTCCGGAGCCTTCAATTATCTTTGAAGAGCCAGATATAGTACTAACATTGGTTTCTCGCTTCACTAAATAAGAGAAATATTTTGCATCTTTTAAAATTGTATGGGTAGTTCCGCTATCGACAAGACACGTATCTCCATTATTGATGCTAATGTCAATACTCATTCTATCCAAAGAAGAAAAGAATATGATAAGAGAGAAGCATGAGAAAGAATAACAATTTTATGATTGAATTATTTGAACATAATCTATAGAAGTTGAAAACACACTTAAATATGAAGCTTTATTATTTTAGCATAGGATATTCAAAACATTTTATAGGAAATTCAAAGACACTCTCAAACTTTATTATTATTGGAATATTTAGGAAAATCTACTTCTTGACTATACTTCCATCCACAATAAGGTGATCAATGTTTCCATCAGGGTCGGCAAAGAAATCAGCAACATCCAAATGGGTAGCATCTGTATTACCATCATCTTCATAAGCAAAATGACTCTCAATCTTTTTATCTTTATTTTTAATTGATTGTTGATAGAGATCAACAAGATGTTTTGGGGTACGACAAGTACGACTCCAATGACCTCTGCCTCCACAACGATAGCAAATATTTTTATTACTTTTGCTACCCTGCCCACCTTTTTCATTCTTTGCAACATTTTTCCACTTCTGGTGAAAAGTCGTGTTCTTGTAATTTCCACTATGACTATGATCAAGACCGTGACCACGACCATAGCCATGACCACGACCACGACCATGACCACGACCACGACCGCGACCACGAGATTTTCCATAGTGATCGTGTGTTGCTACATTCACTTCTGGGAATGGAGCGGTGCCAGTGGGACGAGCTTCATGATTTTTCATCAAAAGTTCATTATTTTGCTCGGCCACAAGAAGGCAAGAAATCAAGTCAGAATATTTCTGAAAGCCTTTTTCTCGATATTGCTGCTGCAGGAGCACATTGGATGCATGAAAAGTGGAGAATGTTTTTTCTAACATATCTTCATCGGTCACATTTTCTCCACATAATTGTACTTGGGAAGTGATTCTAAATACTGCAGAATTATATGCAGTTACACTTTTAAATTCTTGTAAACGGAAATACATCCAATCATAACGAGCTTTTGGGAGGATAATAGATTTTTGGTGCTCATATCTTTCCTTTAAACTGTTCCAAAGGACATGTGGGTCTTTTACCGTAAGGTATTCATTTTTAAGGTCCTCATGGAGATGGTGGCGAAGAAAAATCATGGCTTTTGCCTTTTGTTGATTAGATGCTTTATTTCCTTCTTTAATAGTATCTCCGTGCCCTTCGGCATTCAAATGAATTTCAGCATCTAGAGCCCATGGCAAGTAATTCTTTCCCGAAATGTCAAGAGCCTCAAAATCAAGTTTTGTAAGGTTCAACATATTTAAAACTATCATGAAAATAGAAATTTAAGGAAGTTAGATAAAATAGAGATTGTGAAGAAAAATTGGTTAATGGTACATATAGATAGACAATACATACATTATTATTAAAAAAAATAAACACAAAAATTGAATTAAAAGGAAATGATGGCAAAATAAAAAACAAAGATGAAAATATGGGATAACAGAACGACAAAAAAAATCCAAAGTCACATTCTGATGGTGGGATCCTTCTATAACTAAGTCCATTAACGCATAATTTCCAATAAAAACTACAAATAAACAAAGATCCAATAAAAACTATAATATGGTACATTGTCTGCTATGCAACTTTTACTATTAACCCAATTTCTTTTATTTATTTATTTATTACGTTTCAAAGCAATACCAAGCAAGATCCAATAGTAAACAACCTAATCTATTCAGTTATCTATATTCAAAATAGACGAGGTAATAATTTGCCCGGGAATAAGCACATATTTGAATTATCGCATGCCATTAGACTTTTCCAGAACTGATTATAACTTTGTGACACATAAAAAAAAAGGATCAAGGTCGCTTGGTATTCTAATAAAGCAAGGGCCAAAAACATACAGCACTAGTTTGATTTTTCATGAAATGTTACTTACACTATCACAACTCACTAGATAGGTAGCAGAGATACATATATGTAATTAAGAATTTTGTAACTAGAATTTAGTACAAATAGTAGAAGCGGCAAACAATGATGAGCAAGGTTTTATTATATACTAGTGGGATGGCCCGTGCGATGCACGGGGTCAAAGTTTTAGGAACTGCTTAATAAAAATGAAAGACAAATTCTAACAATTGTATAAACGTTATTTATTAAGTCAAATAAATATGTGCTATTACATTTTTCAATTTCCATATGGATAAGCTTCCTCACTTGTTGTAAAAAAAAAGTTTCCTCACTAAACAGAGAAAGTGTATTTTAGTAACATATCAGATTAAAATATGCTCATTGGAAGTGAAAAGAAAATGAAGCAAAGGGGAAAGAGTAAAATCGAAAATAAAATTGGATTAATTCTTCTCTACTTGTTACATAGGTGGGAATTATAGTGTCATATTATCACTTGAAGAACAATTTGCTGGCGCCGTCCAATTAAACACTAAGCACGTTCACATGAATGCTACTGTCTTGTTGCCTTGATGTGGTGCATACCATGCTGTGAAAAATGTCTTCTGAAATAGATTTAAAACCACCAGAGCACAGTTTTGCTGCCAAGGTACATTGAGGTTAATGAGGACTTTTTTTTTGGAGTATATAGGCTTCATTCTTGGGTTCATATTCAACAACATTCAAAATTCTGGTTATAATTGATTATCAACACCACAAATAACAAAGAAAAGAAAGGAAAAAGAGTGACTAAATTTAGGTGGTTATTGTAGAGACAAAGTTCTTGATAAATTTTTTTTGATATAAGCCATTACCTATTTGTACCAGCACCTTTTGTTGTCCCATTATTATGTATTTGTCTACTCCTAGGCTACTTTGATTAATGACATATTTGTACCAGCACCTTTTGTTGTCCCATTAATGTGTATTTGTCTATCCTAGGCCACTTTGATTAATGGCATAGAGAGAGGATCATCATGCCAATTAATTTCATTGAGAATTACCTCATTAGAAGGTGGTTCTAGCTGCAAGCCTCCTTCCCTAATCTCATTTTATTAACTGGGATTACTTCATTCAATGTCACAAAATGGATTGCTACCAACAAAGGGCTGTCATAGAAGAATGAAAAAAGGTACTCATTAGCACAAGTTAATGCTATAAGTCAAACACTAAAGTTGTACAATTAAATGAAACATACAAATTAAAAAATTATCATAATCACATGATCACAACAACACTTGGTACTTATCTAATAAAAAAAGTTACAATAAATTCAATAGTTTCTGGCTAGTATGTTTAATATCATCTTTGCAAAATCAAACATACAATCATTCATCTCCAGTAGTAACAACCAACTAATAATAAGTACAAATACACATGTTAGAGGAGGTGTCGAGTGGTAGCTTGAAGCAGGATTAGTGAAAAACAACTACATTAAACAAAATCTGTCAGCTAAGAAAATCTGACAACTCACGTTACATGTAAGAAAACTAATCCAAAAAGTCCAAAATAACATATGCTCAAAATGCAAAATAGCAGCTGCATAAAGATCAATCCTACAAATGCAGAAAAATATTACAATTATAAAAGAATCATCTTCTGAATCTCTTGTTTATCTATGGCTAGCATCACCATCCTCAAGTCACGTTGGTAACCGCCCATAAACCACTTTCCTATTCAATCGAAAAGAAATAGCCATAAATTAAGCAACAGAATTATACTACAATTACTAAAAGGCACCATGTTTAATACCTAGCCCTCCAAACACAAATAATAGCAATAGATACCATGAATGCACTTTGTCCCAAATAAAAAAGAGAGCATTGTTATATCAGTAGTAACAACCCAACCAACCTTATATTCAACACCGTAAAGTTTTGACTTGTCCAAATATTAGCAAAGCAATAGAATTTAGGGGGGAAAAGCATCCATACTTGCCAAAGGTATAGTCTTAGTCCTATTGTGAGAATATGAGAAGTTGGATATAAAAACCAAACTACTTAGAAGCACATCGATACAGATTTGAAAGCTCCTTGATACTCATTGTCATACCCCAATTTTGTCCGGCTTAGGTCAAAACCCTAATTTTCAATCAAAAATAAATAAAACAAGTCTTAGCATTCATCCTAGAGGTTAGGAAGAGCATCATGCTTGCATCTTAGAAGTTTCAGAATGCATTTTAGGGTTAGAAAAGCATTGCATGGCATTTTAAAGCACTTTAGAGCATTTCTAGGGTCTCTAGGGTTTTTCCTAGTTCAAAGGGTATTTTGGTAATTTCGCCAAAAAGACGTATTTTCTCATCATGCATGCATTTCTAGGGTTTTAGAGTCATCCAAAAGGTCTCAGGATCATTTTTAGAGTGAAAATGAAGTTTGGAGCAAAATTAGGGTTTTTAGGACCAAAAGGGCATTTTGGTCATTTCACTAAAATAAATAATTTCTCGGTAAAAACCATTATGAATCTCTTGAGGAATTTATGTGAGTCCAAGTGAGTGAAGTTGTGTATTTTTTGTGCATCATGGGAGTATTTTTGGCATGAAATTCGGTTTTTGAACAAAAGGGTAAAATGGTCATTTCCTTTGGAGTGGGGTCAATAAATCAATTTTGGGATTGGTGAGATCATAAAATTCAGAGCCCAATCATTGAATCATGGGACATAGCCCAAAATGGCATGAATTTAGAAGAATCATCTAGAAAGGAATAAGGAATATCCCTTTGAATTTTGAAAGGTCAAGTGTAGTACAATAGTACAATTTGCAATTCCACTCACTCTCTCTCATATGTGCTGCGAATTCCAGCCCCTTTTCCCCCATTTTTGATTTATTTTATTGGTTGCAAGTTGTGTTTAAATCATGGCCTTCCATTCAAGTGTTAAATGCAATCCTCACCTTTCATTTGAATTAAAATGGGACTTGTGTAATAAGCTTCATGGAAAAATACAATTTTGTAATTAAGCTTATCCTTCACCACCCTCCTTATGCTGCGCCCCTCAGCCCTCTCTCTCCTCACTTTGTGCTTTCTAATTGCCCCTAATCCATGTGACATTTGATCTTGACCCTTGGTTCAAAATTTAGATGCAATCCTAGAGCACAAGGGAGGTAAATTGACCTAGAAGCCCTTAATGATAAGTGAGCACTATATATACCTTCATATGATCATCCCACACATCTTCTTAGCTGACTCTCCATTCAAAAACCCTAGCACACCTCTTTTCTCTCCAAGGCCGTAGCCCCCCTCACCCTTCTCCTCCATTTTCTCTTCAATTTCCATCCACTAACTCACCTCAAACTCACTCCATATTCATATATCCTCTTCCTTTCATCTTTGATTCCACATTTACATCATCAAAGGGGCTGATCCTTCAAGGTCACGTGGTTGTTGTTGGTGATTTTTGAAGATTGTTGGTGATTGGTTACTCTTGATCTTCATTTCTACTCTTGTTTAGCTTGGAACTAAGGTATAACTTAAAACCCTTTGCATTTTCATCCACTTTCTTGCATCAAAATCCTTTTTCAACTTATATTTGCATCTCATAACATCATTTAAATGTAGATTAGGGGCTGTTGTGGGTGAGAGTTGGCATCTCACCCACTAAATAAGTTGTTCTTGTGACTATGTGTTGATTATGTGTTGTTCTTGTGATTTGCTCTTTGTTCATGCGATTTTCACCAAATGAAAATTTATTTTTCCTTACCTTTTTGCTTCGGCCTAGGGCCTCTCTTGTTGGATAACATGTTTTCTTGCTTGTTTCTTGAGTTTTGATGGAATAAAATTGGTTAAGGTAGTCCTTCATGCTCTAAGATTTGATAGTGTAGAATTAGGGTTTTTATACTTTTTGTTCCCTCTTGTTTTTATGTTAATAAATGATGAAATGATGATTGTTTGAGTGTGATATACATGTGTAGATCTTAGGATTTATGTGTGTGTGTCTAATGATGTGATTTGGTTGCAAGAAATTTGTTGAATTTGAGCCTTATTGTGTATATGTATGTTTCGGCCATAAAGCCATTTTTGTGACCAATTTACTTACTCAAATTTGTTGTTTGATCTTGTTTGGTAAATTCATTGTTGTGAATTGTGTTTTTTTTCACTTTTTACCTTTTAGTTTTTACCATTCACTTAAAGTGTTACTAAATAGTAAAAAACATTTTCTTACCTTTCACTAAAAACCCTAAAAAACATTTTACCTTTTACTTTTACCATTTACCTTCACTTAAATAATTCACCACCTTCACTTAAATAAGTTACCATTTCATTAATAATTTACCTTTACTTTTTACCTTTCTTAAATTACAAAAAGACCCAAAACATTTTCTAGTTTACATTTATAACTTTTCAACTTTATAAAATCAACCCAAAAATACTTTTTCCTACTTTTTATGACACACTCTCACACACTTGCACTTAAATAAAACCTTATTCACTCTCTTGCATTCTCATTTGCTTGTATCTCTTGCATACTCTCTTGGTTTAATCTTCATGCCTTTTCATATATTCATATCTCTTGCATATTCATTGGCACTCTCACTTGTTAGTACCTCATGCATCCTTACTTGTTTATACTTCTTGCATTCTCACATGTCCATTCATAATTAAATAACCATGCATCCTCACATGTCCATGCATTCTTGTATGCTCATGCATCTTTGTATATACTCATTCTTGCATTCATCCTCACATGTCCATGCATTCATTAATCAAATGCTCTTGCATTCTTGTATGCTCATACATCTTTGTATATACTCATTCTTGCATTCATTCTCAAATGTTCATGCATTTACATGCATTCATGTTTATCTAATCTAGCACATCATGATCACATGCTCATCCATTTAACTTAGACTATTCTATGCCTATGATCAATTGTATTCTTTTGTTGTTGATGCCACTTAAATGTCTTGATTGAATTGTGTACAATTACCTTCTACATGTATGACCTCCTAATGAAGACGTAAGTCTACATGCATGTTGTAGCATAGAGTCATTAGGGTAAATACACCCCTTCCTACACACGCACAATTATTTTGAGAACTTTACTTTGCATCCTCAATAACTGTATCTCTTGATTGTATTGGCATGTTTAATCTCAGTTAGTGATCAACACGTTCATAATTGCTTGATTAGTGAATGTGTTTGTATTTCATTCATTCATGTCGCATCTTTTGGTTATGGACTCGGAGTTGGTTGAAATGTTCTACTTATTTTTCCGAAATCCTTTTCCAAATCATCTTTTTCTTAGAACTAATTTTCAAATTAAATCAAATGCTTTTTCAATAAAAAAACCTAAGGCATTTTTCTTAATAAAAATCATTAGCCATCACTCAAAGCCATTTGCTTGTTTGATCGTTAATGAGGAGTTACTTGTGATAATTCACTCAAAGCCATTTGCTTGTTTGATTATCATGAAAGCTCCCGCACCCTAACAAAATGTAAATAAACTCACTCATTTTCAAGAAAATCCCTTTCCAAAATAATAACAAAAATGTTGCAACTTATAGTCACTCAAAGCCATTTGCTTGTTTGATTATCGGTTCCAACTATTTTTCCTGCGAGTTAATAGTGGACGCCACTCAAAGCCATTTGCTTGTTTGGTATTCATAAACGCTCGAGTCCTATTTCAAAAAAAAAACTAAAAACAACAAAAACCCTTTTCAAAAATCAAAAGCTAGAACTACGTAGCTTTGATCCCTCTTCCAGAGAGGGTACGTAGGAGCGGGTCGTAACCCGTCAAGCACCCTTTTAAAAAATCTTTGTTTTGTTCCCTAGAACTACGTAGCTTTGATCCCTCTTCCAGAGAGGGTACGTAGGAGCGGGTCGTAACCCGTCAAGCACCCTTTTAAAAAATGCTAGAACTACGTAGCTTTGATCCCTCTTCCAGAGAGGGTACGTAGGAGCGGGTCGTAACCCGTCAAGCACACTTTTAAAAAAACTTTGTTTTGTTCCTAGAACTACGTAGCTTTGATCCCTCTTCCAGAGAGGGTACGTAGGAGCGGGTCGTAACCCGTCAAGCACACTTTTAAAAAATCTTCATTTTGTCACCCAATTGCGAAAAACCCTTAAGCCGTTTTCCAAACGCAAAAGCCTAGATCTACGTAGCTTTGATCCCTCTTCCAGAGAGGGTACGTAGGAGCGGGTCGTAACCCGTCAAGCACACTTTTAAAAAATCTTCATTTTGTCACCCTTTTAAAAAAAAAAATCTTTGTTTTGTCCTGATTTTCAAAAAACGCTAGAACTACGTAGCTTTGATCCCTCTTCCAGAGAGGGTACGTAGGAGCGGGTCGTAACCCGTCAAGCACCCTTTTAAAAATCTTTGTTTTATTTCTTAGAACTACATCGCTTTGATTCCCATTTGGGATACGTAGGAGCAAGTCTCGTTCTCGTCAAGCGCAACAAATAAAAATCCCTTTTCGCAACCCTAAACCAATCATCTTCACAAAACAAACCAAAAAGTCATTTTCAAACCCATTGTTATTAGTGACTATTACTCAAAGCCTTGGCTTGTTTGATTGTCATGAACACTATCCAGAGTCATTAGTAATGATCACTCAAAGCCTTTGCTTGCTTGATCATTATGAAAGCTCTTCCCCTTTTCAAACATTTTCAAAACCAAACACCAAGAACTACGTAGCTTTGAATTCTCCATCGCACCGGGAGATACGTAGGAGCAGGCCATGTCCCGTCAAGCACTTTTTCTAAAAAACCCCTTTTTCCCCCCTTTCTCGCCAAAAATAAAATTTTATTAAGTTTTCCCATTCATTCTTCAAATAAATAGGCAAATCTAGGTATTTTTCAAATCAAATGTTAAAACCACACATTTAATTAGAGGTTCCCTTTCGGTAGAAAGGACGTGCGCGGTGCTAACACCTTCTCGCACGTAATCGACCCCCGAACCTATATCTCTAGTTTTCAAAAGACCATCCGCCTTGTTCAAAAGACCTTTTTTCAATGTTTTGGTCTTAAAATTAAAATATTGGTGGCGGCTTCAAAAATTTTCCACGTTGTACATTGAGAAACCCAAACCGGGATTTTTCGGGGTGCAACAGCTGGCGACTCCACTGGGGACCTTTTTTTAAAAAAGACGAGGGTCAAGCCTAACTAACTAAAACGTGTGGTTCAATGTATTGTGATTTGATTAATATCTTGTTTGCCTTTCTTTCTTATAATTAATTGTAAGCATAGGTATTTGTCTTCTTCTACTCCTCTTCTTTTATTTGCTTATGCTCATGCATTCTTCCAATCCCCATGATCACTTTCTCTTCGCTCCCTTTCTTCGATAAGTTTATGCATCTTTCCCCCTATTCTATTATGTTCCCTCTTCTTGGCTCCTCTTCTTAAGGTAAGTAATATCCTTGTTTGTAGATATCTTAGGAATGAAACCCTAGGGTAGACAACTTGATATTGATTGCTATTTTCTGGACTGGTCTGGTTTTCATTTGCAGGTGTGGTAGTGTTAGGGAAAATGCCCTTGACACACACTACACTTGTACCATATGATTACATATTCTGAGTGGGACCATAACCCAGGTCTACAAAAACTTAGGAGAGTGGATTCGAGTAGTGAGAGCCCATCAGGACCTTTGTCCGTTTGGCTACTTGCGAAAGTTTCAACCAGAGTTGTGCTCTTTCATGATGCCTCACACCTAGCAGTTTGCTGCATTTGTGGGGAGTTTTGTGAAAGAGACTGTGGCTCTGGTGGCCTTGTGAGGGAGTGAATAGAGCTACAAGGGAGGAACCTTTGAAGTTGCCCTAGAACTTAGGATTCCCACCTTGGTAGGACACGAGGGCATACGAATTGTATGTTGCATTGTAGTTTAGGCATGTCTTTACTATAATAAAAAAGAAAATTTTCAAAAAAAAGGAGAAAAGAGGAAAGGGTTGCCATTGTAGCCTTCTCTTTTGCCGGTCCGTACGAAGTGACATATGGCCCACTTCATTTTCAAAAAAAAAAGAAAGAAAGAGTTACCGCTGTAGCCTTTCTCATACCGGTCCATATGAAATGACGTACGGTCCTCATTTTCAAAAAATAATAATATATTTTCCTTCTTCAAATAAACCAGTGCGTGAGGCGGCACGTAGCGTGACTCCTCAATTTTTGAACTTCCGCCCATATGCCTCGCCTTTATTTTTTTTCCACACGCATCATTCATATCATAGTTGCATCATACCGCATTCATTTACTTGCATTCATACTACATCTCATTTGCATTTTGCTTGCCGGGGATCACCGAACAATGTACCGTTTTGTCATAGGTGCATCAGAATGGAATCAAATAGCAAGGCTTCACTTGCTTCTCGCTTCCCATTTTTGAAGAAGGTTGATTTGCTATTTCGATTCCTCGTTTACTTCACTTCTTAAATCAAAAAAAAAAGAAAAAAAGGTTTATGCGCTTATGACAAGATAAGACATCCCGTGGTTCCCGGCACCGAGCAAACATTGTACATACATTCATACATCCATTCATACATTCATCTTGATTCTTATGTAATAAAATCTAAACAAACAGAAAAGGCAAGCTGGTTCGTCCACATCGTTACTTCACCCGTTTGCAAGCGAAACTGATGGCGTCCAACGAAGACAGTCTGGGTAAAGATGAAATGGTGATAGAGATCCTTAATCCTGAGCAGCTGGCTCAGGAGAACCAGGCTCTGAAAGCTAAGGTGGAGGCCATGGAAGCTCAGAGGGCCGAGATAATGAATATGCTGCAAAATCTGAGAAGTGGGACCGCTGCTGGGGCCACCGCTGTTGTAAATCCTGGAGGGGTTGTTACTTCCGTTTCTCCTCCGGTGTTCGCTGAAGTTGCAACTACTCATGGACAAGAGGTCAGTCACTTCGCCCATTCTCCAGGGGCGAGCCGACAGGATCATCTGAATGCACAGGTATATCCTTGGGGAATGCCAATGGGTCATATGCCGTCCGTTGCTGAAGCTATTCCTTTGGGGTCAGGTCAACCTGTCATGACTATGCCTAGTGGATCTGTTATGGGACCACAAATTCATACTCCTAGTCCTGGTATTGTGCTGCCAAGAAGTTCACTTACTCCTACTCCGGGAGTTGTCGTGAACCCTCAGAATGCTGTCCGTCACATGGGAAACCCCGCTCAGTATGGGGGCTATTATCACAGTTCGGGGAACTATCAACAAGGTCATTTGTTTGAGAGCACTCAGCGTAGAGACAGATATCACTCGCTAGAAGAACGATTGAAGGCAATGGAGACCCAGATACATGAGATGATGGTCATATTGCAGAGCTTAAAGAGCGGGACGGCTGCTGAGGGTGTCACCGTTGTGGGTCCAGTTGGTGTCACTTCTTTCATTCCTCCTCCACCACAAACTGTTCCATTCTCTGCTCCTGTGCCATCCCAGCAAGGCGGTGATAGTCACAAGGTTCAAAGTTATCAGTACAAGAGACGAACCAGTTTTGATCCAATACCGATGACATGTACTGAATTGTTTAATCACCTGACTTCCAAGAACCTGATCAACACTCGGCCAATGAAGGCCCGTCAGCCGCCATTCTCCCGAAGTCACAATGCAAGTGCTACCTGCAGTTTCCACGAAAACGGGGTTGGTCACACTGTGGAGGAGTGCAGAGCCTTCAAGCATGCAGTGCAAGACCTGATAGATCGGTGTGTGGTTCAGATAGGAACCCCTGATATTGATGGTGAAGAAGAAATCAATGAGGAAGTAATAGCGGTGCCTGTGGAAGAGGGATGTTGGGATACCCTAGGGGAGCCCAGTGGAAAGTTTGATTACTTAGTCAGATATGAGGCTCCCGAGAGTGCTCAAATCCGAATGGAGGACATCCAGCCCACAGGATGGGATGAGGAAGAGGAACAATACGATCAAATTGCTGTCATCAATAATGAGGGATGTTGGGATACCCTAGGGGAGCCCAGTGGAAAGTTTGATTACTTGGTCAGGTATGACGTTCCCGAGAGTGCTCAAATCCGAATGGAGGACATCCAGCCCACAGGATGGGATGAGGAAGAGGAACAATACGATCAAATTGCTGTCATCAATAATGAGGGATGTTGGGATACCCTAGGGGAGCCCAGTGGAAAGTTTGATTACTTGGTCAGGTATGACGTTCCCGAGAGTGCTCAAATCCGAATGGAGGACATCCAGCCCACAGGATGGGATGAGGAAGAGGAACAATACAACCAAATTGCTGTCATCGGTAATGGATTCGAAGCTGAAGAAAGTGAGACTGGTTTGGTTCGTCGCTGCCTTGTCAGAGAAAGTTGAAGAATGGGGAAGCTGCTGCCTTTCCTGTGACTTTTAATTCAATATGATCATTGTAATGCAACTCTGTGGCTCTGCCCAAAGTCATGGAGTAAGTTGTTAGGGGCAATCATGTTTTTATTTTCAGAATCATCATCATTAATAAAAACGTTGTTTTTGAATTCCAATCAATAAAAATCAATTCCTTTTCATTTCATGTGTCTCTTCTTTTCGTTATTATTTTTGCTTGTTTGTCTCACCTTCCATTCTGGTTTTTCGCCTCGGCAAAAAGCGGATCCACAGCAATTGTCTCTCAAAATAACAGTGCCAACAGTCCATATTTTGACTTTGATCACCTTATCAATCAAGCAGAGGGGGATGTTGAGGAAGACCGGGAAGATCCTCCAGAAAGTTAATGATACAAGAAGAAAGAGTTATTCAGCCTCACGGAGAATCAACTGAAGTGATCAATTTAAGTACATCAGAGGACAGCAAGAAAAGAGATCAAGATGGGTACTTCAATAAAGGAAAATTAGAGCACAGAAAGAAATAAAAATAAGTAAATTATTGTCTTTGAGTTAATTTCTGAGAAAACGAGCAATCATGATTTGAAACGAAGTTGGACCATCCCTCCATACCCTCAAAAACCTAAAATCCCAGAAAATCCATTTCCTACCCACCTTAAGTCAAGAAAATCCCAAAGAGAAAAACAAAATCCTCTCCTACCCACCGTAAGCAAAAAAAAAAAAAAAAAAAAAAAAAAAATTCAAAAAGGGAAAATCCCAAAATCAAAAGAAAAATACAACAGAAATGTAAGTAGTGAGTTGATACGTGTTACCACAAAACCCAAGAGATCCTCGTCTCAATAAACCTTCAAACACTGTATCATTCCTATACCTCTCATAAACCGCAAACACTCTCCTTTTGACCGCGATAACCCGCCCTCCACAGACCCTTAGCCAGGAATAAAACTTCCTAATACCTCATCAAGCCGGTTAACCATCATAAACCATCGATCATCAGCCAGCGCTGAATAAGACCCATCTTCCCATCAACCCCAAACACTCCAACAAGCTCAGTCGTCCCTTCTCCACAAAACACCACAGTCCCGAAAGGTCCATTCCGATCAATGATTGATTGCTGTTGTTTTCTCAAAGTTTTAACTTTAGGACAAATAAATTTGTTTATAATATGCCAAGTGGGGCAATCCTGTCACTCTTCACCCCTCCTACAACTGGGGAAATTGACCCTACACCTATCTCATCCCTTGTCGCACTCACATTCATGAAAACATACAGGGGCACCCCCTTTCTTCTCTAGTGTATGGGTCAGAAGCAGTTCTTCTCATCAAGGTTGAAATACCCTCTCTACGAGTAGTCATGGAGGCCAGGTTAGAAGAAGCAAAATGGATCCAAGCTCGTCTAGATCAACTGAATCTCATTAAAGAGAAAAGAATTGCTGCCCTGCGCCATGGCCAGTTGTACCAACAAGAGATGAAGGTAGCTTTCGACAGGAGAGTCCGTCTTCGAGAATTCGGCGAAGGAGACCTTGTACTCAAAAAGATCCTACCTATCCAGACTGACTCCGTGGGAAGTTGATGCCCATTTATGACGGTCCATATGAAGTCAAGAAAGCTTTTTCCAAAGGAGCGCCGATACTCATAAACATGGACGGCGAAGATCTCAGGAATCCAGTCAATTCAGATCAAGTGAAGAAGTATTATGCCTAAAAGAAATAGATGAAAAAAGAGAAAGACAAGCCAAGTAAGAATTAGCTCGCTAGGTTGAAAACCCGCAAAGGGGGGCCTAGGCAAAATCAGAGCGACCCGGTGGATTGAAAACCCGCAAAGGGCGATCCAGGCAAAAATTAGGGTCTGAAAACTTAGGCATGAAAAGTAAAGAAAGGCATACAACTCTCCTACAAGCTTGGATGAGGGAGTGATCAAGGTCAAGGACATAGATGTTTGGCACTGTTCCACAGAGACGGACAGCCAGAATTCAGTTTCTCTCTTTTTCGTGTCTTTTTATAGTTTAAACTTTCAAGTGTAATAAACAATCGGCGTAACTTCTTGTGCGACCGGTTTCCGCATTAATAAAGTTCAAATTTCTCGTATCTGTTCACTCTTTTATTTTCTGCTTTTTCTGCTCAAAATAAACGTTTTATGATGATGATGGTCCTGAATTGTAAAACATGTGCATACATCATAGGGCATTGCAAATCATTACGAGATTCTTAAGAGTCCTGAGAGAAAGCACATCCTCAAAATCAGTCAATCATGCAAGAGAAAGCAACTACATCCACAATTGCTTCAAACCAGCAAAGTCAAGACCAACATGCACTCGGCCCATGAGCCCCGCAAGTCCAACAGGTTCCTCAGTCTCGTGTCATGAGTGTCGCGGGTTGGCTGAACCAGCAAAAATAAAAAATAAGCAAAAAAAAAGGGGCAATAAACAAACACAGTCATGCATTACATAAAACAAAATTTTGAAAAAAAAACATACATATTTCCTGCATCACTGCATCATTGCATCATTGCATCATTGCATCATTATATCATTGCGTCATTTGCATTAAATAAATTTCCAATTTTGAAAGAATCATTCATTCTGCATTTCATTTCATTGCATAAAAATGAAAAAACAATTATCATTTGCATAGCATAAGCATTCATGCATAAGCATTATTTAGGGACACTGTAGAACTACGTACGCTTTGATTCCTCATCACAGGGAGGATACGTAGGAGCGGGTTCGCCCCGTCAAGCATAACAAATAAAAAAACTTCATTTTGAAAAGCGTTTTTCGCACACCATTCAAAATACATTTCATTTTGCATCAAAATCATAAAAACCTTTAGAATAATCACACTTCTCAAGTGGCCATTTTTCCATGCATTTGCATACCATGATCTGTACATCCGTTTGTTGCATAAAATAAAGGATTTGATGAGAGACGAGACGGTTTTGCAAAGTAATCATTCTTTCAAAATTTCAAGGTGTTCCAAGGTGCTCAGTTTCTCGAGTCGGTAGCTCAAAACAAAAATTTTGCATCTCATCCATTCCATGATAAAAGACTGAAACAGTTCATCAAAAAGTTTTTATATCATGTTCTAACTGATGCTAACTCTCTGCGAAGCGTTCTTCCAGTCAGCATGCATGCCACGTGCAATTTCTCTTGTTTGAGTCAGTCAGTTTCCTTCCTTGTCATCATCACCATCCAAGTCTAATCCCGCCCCGTCCACCCATAGTCAATACTTCCAAGGTGAGGGCAAGTACATTCCCACTCCTTCACCTCATTCATTCCCATAAAAAACCTCACCGGGGTAATCTCTCAACTCACTATCCTAAACAAGGCCTTGTCATTCTAACTGGGGCAGCTTTGTCCTTGTTATGACTGGGGCAACATCAAACTTTGTGGGGTGAGACAAAACCTCTTTTGCACCTTTCATTTCAAAAGCCGAAGCATTCCCAATTCATCATCTTCTACACCCCTAGTTGTCGTCACCACTAGACAGGGGCAAGTTATTCATTCGTCAAAGACATGAATTGGGGCAATCTTGTATCTCTTGATCCCTCATAAGCTTCGGCAATAACCATGTCTGTCATTTCTTCACCTGCCATAAATATCCATACCCTAAACCAATTCCAAGTTAACAGACTCATTCATTCACATTTGCACTCCTATGCATGCTTACTAGGCAATGCTTCAAAGAGAGAGAACACAAGTTAGTCATGCAATATCTCAGATTCAGTCGTCATTGAAAGGAAGAGAAAACAAGTGAGCTTGTTTGTAAATAAACACCTTGAGAACACCAGAGTTTTAAGCAAAACTAGTTTTTTTTCAAAAAGAATGATCCAGATTCACCTCCACTTTTGTTTTGCATCCAAAGTCTCGCGTCTCATCATCTCAAAAATGTTTAATCATGCATATCGTATTTTTCGCCTCATGCATTTGGGCGTTCCATTTTGTTTATCATAGTGTCTCATTTGCATCGTGCCAACATCATCATTTCATGAAAGGCAACAAAAAAAAAAAAGCAACGGATAAAAGCAAAAAATCTTCCATCTCATTCCATCAAGCATCAAAGCATTGCATCATAAAAGCAAAAACACGTCATCCCGTGTCATAACATTTGCATCCAAGCATTTCATTCACATCATATTCACATTCGCATTTCATGCATTCATCGCATGTCATCCAAAATGCCTATGTTTCCCAATCAACCATTTCATATCATTACACTATGCATCATAACATTAGCATCCAAACATTTCATTTGCATTCACATTTCATGCATTCATCCCATAGGCCTATGTTTCCCAATCAACCATTTCATATCATCACCCCATGTACCATAACAGTTGCACTCATGCATTTCATTTGCATCATATTAATGTTTGCATTTCATAGAAGTAAAAGAACAAAAATATTGCATCAAGGCATTGCATTTGCATCATGCATCTCATGAAAAAAAAAAAACAAACAAAACAAAGTCTTCCATTGCATACACTTGCACCGAAATTCCACAAATCATCAAGTCAAGCCAGACCTTTGTGTCCATAAACCAGACCTTTGTGTCCTTAAACCAGACCTTTGGGGTCCATAAATCAGACCAATATGCAGACACATATTGCTCCATAAACCAGGCTTGTCGGCCCATAAACCAGACCCTTTGGGGTCCATAAACCAGACCAATATGCAGACACATATTGCTCCATAAACCAGGCTTGTCGGCCCATAAACCAGACCCTTTGGGGTCCATAAACCAGACCAATATGCAGACACATATTGCTCCATAAACCAGGCTTGTCGGCCCATAAATCAGACCGTTGGGGTCCATAAATCAGACCAATATGCAGACACATATTGCTCCATAAACCAGGCTTGTCGGCCCATAAATCCAGCATTGTAGGCATCAGCGTCACATGCATCTACGTAGCATACATCTGCATTACATTTGCATGACCGCATCTTGTGCATTCATCACATGACGAAAACCAAAGTAAAAGAATAAAGGGCATTTCATGAACATTCATCATCTCAATAAACTCATCGCATAGCATGCATCTGCATAACATGCCTTCGCATAACAAGCATCCACACTCCTTGCATCATTCCTTGCATCAGCTGACGTATGCAGGTACCTCAATCCAGTGCGGCAACATTGGCCATCTCAACCAATCAACAAGATTCGTAAATCCCTTCAGGACTCAAGTGTCCCTTCAGGCCCAAGTGCCCATCAACCAACAGGATTCGTGAATCCCTTCAGGACCCAAGTGTCCCTTCAAAAGCAGACTTCACCTCGTATTCGAGCTGCGGGTAAGTCCTTCAGACCCCAAGTGGTCCTTCAGACTAGTTGTGTCAAGCCTAAGACACAGCGGACGTCCTTCATAGTCAACATATCAGTTCCGGAGCTGATCTTGACCCATCATGGCCGCTCGAATGCAAAGGCCCCCCTCAGACCGTTTTACTAGTACCATAGCTTGTAGCGCTCCTTCAAGCCACAATGGTCCTTCAATTAAGGCCTAGGCAGCCTTCCAGACCCTGAGCGGTCCTTCAGAGCCTTAGTGCTCCTTCAGACCCTGAGTGGTCCTTCAGAGCCTTAGTGCTCCTTCAGATCCCGAGTGGTCCGTCATTTTCTTTCTCTCGGTTAATACGCCAAGTGTTAACCGTTCCCCGTTTGTTCTCAAGCCCATCTATTCAAAAAAAAATAGAAAAAGAAAAGAGGAAAATTCGGGTTTCCCTAAGCAGACAAAATCGGTATAATTTCTGAATTCTTTATTTCTATTTTGCCTCGGAATATGCTTCGGCCAATTCATATTCCTTGTCAAAATCCAAATAAAGAGGGGCAGCTGTCATACCCCAATTTTGTCCGGCTTAGGTCAAAACCCTAATTTTCAATCAAAAATAAATAAAACAAGTCTTAGCATTCATCCTAGAGGTTAGGAAGAGCATCATGCTTGCATCTTAGAAGTTTCAGAATGCATTTTAGGGTTAGAAAAGCATTGCATGGCATTTTAGAGCACTTTAGAGCATTTCTAGGGTCTCTAGGGTTTTTCCTAGTTCAAAGGGTATTTTGGTAATTTCACCAAAAAGACGTATTTTCTCATCATGCATGCATTTCTAGGGTTTTAGAGTCATCCAAAAGGTCTCAGGATCATTTTTAGAGTGAAAATGAAGTTTGGAGCAAAATTAGGGTTTTTAGGACCAAAAGGGCATTTTGGTCATTTCACTAAAATAAATAATTTCTCGGTAAAAACCATTATGCATCTCTTGAGGAATTTATGTGAGTCCAAGTGAGTGAATTTGTGTATTTTTTGTGCATCATGGGAGTATTTTTTGCATGAAATTCGGTTTTTGAACAAAAGGGCAAAATGGTCATTTCCTTTGGAGTGGGGTCAATAAATCAATTTTGGGATTGGTGAGATCATAAAATTCAGAGCCCAATCATTGAATCATGGGACATAGCCCAAAATGGCAAGAATTTAGAAGAATTATCTAGAAGGGAATAAGGAATATCCCTTTGAATTTTGAAAGGTCAAGTGTAGTACAATAGTACAAGTTGCAATTCCACTCACACTCTCTCCTTGGCTGCGAATTCCAGCCCTTTTTCCCCCATTTTTGATTTATTTTATTGGTTGCAAATTGTGTTTAAATCATGGCCTTCCATTCAAGTGTTAAATGCAATCCTCACCCTTCATTTGAATTAAAATGGCACTCTTGTAATAAGCTTCATGGAAAAATACAATTTTGTAATTGAACTTATCCTTCACTCACCTCCTTAAGCTGCGCCCCTCAGCCCTCTCTCTCCTCACTTTGTGCTTTCTAATTGCCCCTAATCCATGTGACATTTGATCTTGACCCTTGGTTCAAAATTTAGATGCAATCCTAGAGCACAATGGAAATCAAAATGACCTAGAAGCCCTTAATGATAAGTGAGCACTATATATACCTTCATATGATCAGCCCACACATCTTCTTAGCCTGACTCTCCATTCAAAAACCCTAGCACACCTCTTTTCTCTCCAAGGCCGTAGCCCCCCTCACCCCTTCTCCTCCATTTTCTCTTCAATTTCCATCCACTAACTCACCTCAAACTCACTCCATATTCATATATCCTCTTCCTTTCATCTTTGATTCCACATTTACATCATCAAAGGGGCTGATCCTTCAAGGTCACGTGGTTGTTGTTGGTGATTTTTGAAGATTGTTGGTGATTGGTTACTCTTGATCTTCATTTCTACTCTTGTTTAGCTTGGAACTAAGGTATAACTTAAAACCCTTTGCATTTTCATCCACTTTCTTGCATCAAAATCCTTTTTCAACTTATATTTGCATCTCATAACATCATTTAAATGTAGATTAGGGGCTGTTGTGGGTGAGAGTTGGCATCTCACCCACTAAATAAGTTGTTCTTGTGACTATGTGTTGATTATGTGTTGTTCTTGTGATTTGCTCTTTGTTCATGCGATTTTCACCAAATGAAAATTTATTTTTCCTTACCTTTTTGCTTCGGCCTAGGGCCTCTCTTGTTGGATAACATGTTTTCTTGCTTGTTTCTTGAGTTTTGATGGAATAAAATTGGTTAAGGTAGTCCTTCATGCTCTAAGGTTTGATAGTGTAGAATTAGGGTTTTTATACTTTTTGTTCCCTCTTGTTTTTATGTTAATAAATGATGAAATGATGATTGTTTGAGTGTGATATACATGTGTAGATCTTAGGATTTATGTGTGTGTGTCTAATGATGTGATTTGGTTGCAAGAAATTTGTTGAATTTGAGCCTTATTGTGTATATGTATGTTTCGGCCATAAAGCCATTTTTGTGACCAATTTACTTACTCAAATTTGTTGTTTGATCTTGTTTGGTAAATTCATTGTTGTGAATTGTGTTTTTTTCACTTTTTACCTTTTAGTTTTTACCATTCACTTAAAGTGTTACTAAATAGTAAAAAACATTTTCTTACCTTTCACTAAAAACCCTAAAAAACATTTTACCTTTTACTTTTACCATTTACCTTCACTTAAATAATTCACCACCTTCACTTAAATAAGTTACCATTTCATTAATAATTTACCTTTACTTTTTACCTTTCTTAAATTACAAAAAAGACCCAAAACATTTTCTAGTTTACATTTATAACTCTTCAACTTTATAAAATCAACCCAAAAATACTTTTTCCTACTTTTTATGACACACTCTCACACACTTGCACTTAAATAAAACCTTATTCACTCTCTTGCATTCTCATTTGCTTGTATCTCTTGCATACTCTCTTGGTTTAATCTTCATGCCTTTTCATATATTCATATCTCTTGCATATTCATTGGCACTCTCACTTGTTAGTACCTCATGCATCCTTACTTGTTTATACTTCTTGCATTCTCACATGTCCATTCATAATTAAATAACCATGCATCCTCACATGTCCATGCATTCTTGTATGCTCATGCATCTTTGTATATACTCATTCTTGCATTCATCCTCACATGTCCATGCATTCATTAATCAAATGCTCATGCATTCTTGTATGCTCATACATCTTTGTATATACTCATTCTTGCATTCATCCTCACATGTCCATGCATTCATTAATCAAATGCTCATGCATTCTTGTATGCTCATACATCTTTGTATATACTCATTCTTGCATTCATTCTCAAATGTTCATGCATTTACATGCATTCATGTTTATCTAATCTAGCACATCATGATCACATGCTCATCCATTTAACTTAGACCATTCTATGCCTATGATCAATTGTATTCTTTTGTTGTTGATCCCACTTAAATGTCTTGATTGAATTGTGTACAATTACCTTCTACATGTATGACCTCCTAATGAAGACGTAAGTCTACATGCATGTTATAGCATAGAGTCATTAGGGTAAATACACCCATTCCTACACACGCACAATTATTTTGAGAACTTTACTTTGCATCCTCAATAACTGTATCTCTTGATTGTATTGGCATGTTTAATCTCAGTTAGTGATCAACACGTTCATAATTGCTTGATTAGTGAATGTGTTTGTATTTCATTCATTCATGTCGCATCTTTTGGTTATGGACTCGGAGTTGGTTGAAATGTTCTACTTATTTTTCCGAAATCCTTTTCCAAATCATCTTTTTCTTAGAACTAATTTTCAAATTAAATCAAATGCTTTTTCATTAAAAAAACCTAAGGCATTTTTCTTAATAAAAATCATTAGCCATCACTCAAAGCCATTTGCTTGTTTGATCGTTAATGAGGAGTTACTAGTGATAATTCACTCAAAGCCATTTGCTTGTTTGATTATCATGAAAGCTCCCGCACCCTAACAAAATGTAAATAAACTCACTCATTTTCAAGAAAATCCCTTTCAAAAATAATAACAAAAATGTTGCAACTTATAGTCACTCAAAGCCATTTGCTTGTTTGATTATCGGTTCCAACTATTTTTCCTGCGAGTTAATAGTGGACGCCACTCAAAGCCATTTGCTTGTTTGGTATTCATAAACGCTCGAGTCCTATTTCAAAAAAAAACTAAAAACAACAAAAACCCTTTTCAAAAATCAAAAGCTAGAACTACGTAGCTTTGATCCCTCTTCCAGAGAGGGTACGTAGGAGCGGGTCGTAACCCGTCAAGCACACTTTTAAAAAAACTTTGTTTTGTTCCTAGAACTACGTAGCTTTGATCCCTCTTCCAGAGAGGGTACGTAGGAGCGGGTCGTAACCCGTCAAGCACACTTTTAAAAAATCTTCATTTTGTCACCCAATTGCGAAAAACCCTTAAGCCGTTTTCCAAACGCAAAAGCCTAGAACTACGTAGCTTTGATCCCTCTTCCAGAGAGGGTACGTAGGAGCGGGTCGTAACCCGTCAAGCACACTTTTAAAAAATCTTCATTTTGTCACCCTTTTAAAAATCTTTGTTTTATTTCTTAGAACTACGTCGCTTTGATTCCCATTTGGGATACGTAGGAGCGAGTCTCGTTCTCGTCAAGCGCAACAAATAAAAATCCCTTTTCGCAACCCTAAACCAATCATCTTCACAAAACAAACCAAAAAGTCATTTTCAAACCCATTGTTATTAGTGACTATTACTCAAAGCCTTGGCTTGTTTGATTGTCATGAACACTATCCAGAGTCATTAGTAATGATCACTCAAAGCCTTTGCTTGCTTGATCATTATGAAAGCTCTTCCCCTTTTCAAACATTTTCAAAACCAAACACCAAGAACTACGTAGCTTTGAATTCTCCATCGCACCGGGAGATACGTAGGAGCAGGCCATGTCCCGTCAAGCACTTTTTCTAAAAAACCCCTTTTTCCCCCCTTTCTCGCCAAAAATAAAATTTTATTAAGTTTTCCCATTCATTCTTCAAATAAATAGGCAAATCTAGGTATTTTTCAAATCAAATGTTAAAACCACACATTTAATTAGAGGTTCCCTTTCGGTAGAAAGGACGTGCGCGGTGCTAACACCTACCTCGCACGTAATCGACCCCCGAACCTATATCTCTAGTTTTCAAAAGACCATCCGCCTTGTTCAAAAGACCTTTTTTCAATGTTTTGGTCATAAAATTAAAATATTGGTGGCGGCTTCAAAAATTTTCCACGTTGTACATTGAGAAACCCAAACCGGGATTTTTCGGGGTGCAACACTCATCCATTCTTACTTTTTTGCAGTTCATTGTTCATTGGAACCTTAACTACCTACAAATCTATCAAAGAAAAAGTAGGGGGAATAAGTATAAATCGATTTGGACAGCTTTAAACTATTGTAATATAAGCCCAATAATGTTTGTAGGTTGCTCATAATAGACCGGGACTTTGCTATGCCCATTCTCCAATATTTCATTTATCAGTTCCCTAGTTATTAATAGGTATTAAGTTATGAGTAAAATTTGTATAATATACAAAAGCAACTTTAATTAAAGAAACCCAAAAACAGGTTTCTGAGAATATGTAAGAACTTTGATTTCAGAATTCTTGAAGCTTTACAACCCTTTCTACTTAAAGAATTGGTTTGGCCAAACAAATGATTCAGTGATTCAAATTTTCCACAGCTTAATCAAAAAGAGAATAAATCAATCAACATACCAGTGAATTGTGTGAAACAACCAGCCTTTTGGATGTCGGAATGACCATATCAGGCTTTCTGTAAGCAATTCTTTTTATTGCTGGAAGAGAATTCAGAACCTTCATCTTCTTTTCACTGCTCATAGCTTGATCTAACATGCCTTTGCTGGCTTTTAAAGCAACCTTCTTTGCCTGAGATGATGTCCATTTCTGTTCTGACTCAAAATCCTGCAAAACAAAAAGTATAGCAAGCAAAATCATGAGAGTAAAAATAATTGCCACATCTAATATTTCCGATGCTGGGGTGAAATACAGAGAGGGAGAGAGGAAAACTTAAGAAGGGAGGGATTCAAAATGAAGAAGAGATGAGAGATTTAAAAATAGCTCTATTGCTTGCTTTCAACTGAGAATATGGAGGAAGAGATTTTGTTGCCCTTCTTCTCTTTGTTAGTTCCATCCTTGCTTTTCCGTTAAAATCGGTGTCAAATTACTCAAGAATTTGACAACTCAGTGGATTACTCATGCTATGCTACGCAATTCTCTAAATAATGAATAATACAGGCACAAAACATAACCAAATAAACTTACGTTGTTAGGCCTCACAACTTGGGCAAAACCAAAATAAGCTATTGGAGCATTCCCTGCAAATTTATTTGTTGAAAATGAAGATCAGGGAGGGATAAATAACAAACTAAACAGTAAATAATAACAAAACACACAATTATCTGCACAAACCGTAAGAGTGTAACACCATAGCATTAACATTACTAATTTTGATTAGATCCTACCAAAAGTTATAATGCAAGCCCTATATGCAGTATAGGCATCATAAATAAAACAAATGTATGACCTAATTTCAAGAATTGTCTGGACATGCATGAGGGAAGGAATGTGACCTTTTCTCTGCAATTCTTTTCTCCTCTCCTCTTCATTCAATCTTTCATCTCCCCATGAAAAAAGAGAATATAAATAAGAATGTGACCTTTTATATAACTAAAACCATCTTATCGAAGAAATCTTAAAGAAAGGAAAGGAAAAATTCATGTGTGCTATATCAGGGAAAACTTATGGATCTTTTTACAAAGTAGGAAATTGGCATAATTATGAATTACAAAGTTCAAAAGAAAATATAAATATGTAGTAATCACACATCACAGAATAAATACATAGGAATTTGATAGATTGATATCACACAAAGAGTAGATTGATTTCACACAAGGAGTCTGTGCTAAAAATAAGTAACTTACATCATTACAAATTAGCTCTTCCTTTCCCATGACAGTCAAGCATGCATATAGAGAAGCTTGTCATAACTCTCGCTCACAAAGCTCCAAAGTAAATAGTAAATGGTGTTCAAACTTCTAAGCCTTTCTGTCATAAGAAGTTGCAATATAAGGAAGAAAAAATCCCTAAACTCATTCTTATATACAAAATACATTTCCTGTTAAGATAACATAGCAAATAAGTGGAGAGCTAAAAGTTGAAACTGACCAACATCAAATTGATCATACAAAGACGAACATCAAATTAAGTATCATACAAAGACATCTAAGTGATTTGTTATCCAAGCCACCATTTAAAAAAATGGAGCCGTACTATCTTGGTACACCAGAGTATCGACCAATATAAATACACAAAGTTAATAATAGTCAGTAATAGTTTAAGTTATACATGTACTGGCTGCTCAAGATTTTGTCTAAGAAGATCATTCTAAGGATAGTAAACTTAAACTTGAACTTGGACCAAGTACAGATGCATGCACACAAAAACCCATCAAAACAAAGATATCAAACAACTCAATATTTAGTGCTTTGGAAGCTGACCATACGTAACTTTTGTGGGCTCCAAATAATGCAACTGATATGGATCAATTCAACAAAGTGCTTATGGACTTGGTGGACAGCTGGAGAAGTATGGATTATTATGAAACAAATGTATAGATCATTAAAATGTGTAAAGACCTTTCCAAGACATATTTTCACCATATTGCATCAAACATTCACCAACCGGACCGTGAAGATGATAGCCAGTAGCAAATTAAACAGAAATTACACTTGAGAGACATCGACTGTAACAGCCCAGGTCCACCGCAGCGGCCACCCCGGTCCCACTGTTACCTCACGATCTTTTCTACCCCTCTTGTAGAATTTTTGCCTTCCGTGGGAATCGAACCTTGCACCTGAGGCATAAGTGCAAGTTAAACCCCCTTCCCACTACCAATTGAGCGCGTAACAGCCCAGGTCCACCGCAGCGGCCACCCCGGTCCCACTGTTACCTCACGGTCTTCTCTACCCCTCTTGTAGAGTTTTTGCCTTCCGTGGGAATCGAACCTTGCACCTGAGGCATAAGTGCAAGTTAAACCCCCTTCCCACTACCAATTGAGCGCGCGCTCAATTGGTAGTGGGAAGGGGGTTTAACTTGCACTTATGCCTCATTCGATTCCCACGAAAGGCAAAAATTCTACAAGGGGGGTAGAAAAGACCGTGAGGTAACAGTGGGACCGGGGTGGCCGCTGCGGTGGACCTGGGCTGTTACATAAAAAGGCGCCTTTTTATGTAACAGCCCAGGTCCACCGCAGCGGCCACCCCGGTCCCACTGTTACCTCACGATCTTTTCTACCCCTCTTGTAGAATTTTTGCCTTCCGTGGGAATCGAACCTTGCACCTGAGGCATAAGTGCAAGTTAAACCCCCTTCCCACTACCAATTGAGCGCGCGCTCAATTGGTAGTGGGAAGGGGGTTTAACTTGCACTTATGCCTCAGGTGCAAGGTTCGATTCCCACGGAAGGCAAAAATTCTACAAGAGGGGTAGAAAAGATCGTGAGGTAACAGTGGGACCGGGGTGGCCGCTGCGGTGGACCTGGGCTGTTACATCGACAACCGAAGATACAGTGAATCTGCAGAAGAAAAGTGAATTCTTGACTCAACCAACTGCAAAAACAGTAATTAGACCATAGCATTGCCTTCTCCTGCAACTTGCAGCAGATCATTACCTACAGGGATATCATAAGAAAGGAAATATTGATAACAAATTAAAAATACGCTACCACATAATATGTATCTAATCAAATCAACTTATGTTTGAGCATTAGTATTTTGGTTGACAAAGTCAGATATATACACTTAAAAAGGTAAGAACCACTTGATGACCACTACGGATCAACTACACCAATTTTTTCATGTGTGGGCTGATAAAACCACACAAAAAGAAATGTGATTAATAAGATATATATAAAATAGCTTTCATGTTCAAAATAGAATTCAATGAAGTAACCAGAAAATAACTCCAAAGCAAAAGGAATTTTTTGAAGACGGAAAAACATGGGCAGTGGATTGCAATGACAATCCTAGAAGAGAGAATTATTGATAAGAGGAGACAAAGCAAATCCTTCCTAAAGAAGAGTAATGCAAGTAACTCTAGAGATGCAAGTGTGGCAATTAGATTATCAATTAATCATTGAAACCTTCAAAGAGCAATGGAAGTAACTATAAGCATAATAATATAATACAATAATGGAAATCTATATCATCTTCACCACCACACACACCCTCACCACAAATCCAGAACCAGCAAAGAAAATTTATATCATCATATTAAATTGGTTGGACTTGGAGGAGCAATTTGGATCCAACACCAATAACGAATAATTGCACGGCAAAGTAATAATAATTGAGACAGTTGTGCCTTTATCTCAAGAAAATGAATGTAGATTTTTAATGCTACAAAATAAGTTACTGTTGGTCTTCATGATTGCAATTGTTTTCAAAGTTAACTTTTACCTGATAGAAGCTAAATACCACCAGCTGCATAAATATTTTAGCATTGAAGGAATTATAAACAAAAAATATAAACAAGTTGCAAGCATGGTCAGTCAAATCAAATAGTCAGATGAGGCATGGAAATGGAAAAAATTACAGACACAAACCAAGCAATCCAATCCTTGCAAATGAGCATCCAGCTATCCACTTAATTTGAGACCGGAAAGCATAAACCAGTTATAATAAGCTATCATTAGAAACGCTAAAGCATAAATCACCTTGAACAACCTATCATTAAAAAGTTGAAAGCATATTGCACCTTGAATGATCTATGATGTCAACTTCAACAGATGGCGAGTTCTGGAGTCTGAAGTCCACAATTCTATCAGAGAGACCAACTTTCTCAATCTGCAAAAAAGGGTAAAATCTTAGGAATAGGAACATTATTATTAAATATTACTTACTATATGAAATGGATGAAATACAGAGACCAGCTTCTCTATCAGTAAAACAATTTACATGCATAATTTACACTACAAACTACACTATATTTATAACAGGTGCTTCAAAAAAAAAATTATAACAGGTAATGTCTTTAGATATGTTTATCAATTGTTGTTATGTAGCTCCAAACTACACTTAAACAATTTACAGGCATTATTATTATGTAGCTCCAACAAATGAAAAAGAGGAAAATCCTCATTCTACATTTCCATCCAGGATACCAAATGAATCTATCAATTACATAATATAACATGCATCATATATAACTCCTTCCCTTGCATTTTGTGAACATCAAAAGGATATCAGAACCCTAACCACCTTAATGATAAGTGCGCTAACCCTAACCACTGCATAGATCATTTTTGTTAGAAATCACATTCTTCTAGAAAAGACTACAATGATAAAGGGAAATTTTCTAACAAACTTACCTTAAGTTCACAAATTTAACTACAGAAAACCCAACCACCGTGCCGCCACCGTCCGGTTTGGATCCAACCGAACTGGGTTCAGGTAACATCTCAGCTTCAAAACCTGCATCTTCAATTGCATTTTTAATGTCTTCATCCTATGGTTCACAAACACACCCCACTAAATCAGTAGCTAAACACTTTCACAAATCCAAGAACGAAGAATCAAGAACCTGCTAAAACAAAAACAAAAAAGACTAAAAGAGAGAAACTTCAAACCTTGACGATGTTTTGGTTGAAAACGACAACGGCTTTATTCTGGAGCAAGGCGACAGAGGCGTGGGTGACGCCATCGACGGACTTTAGAGCCGCTTCGACGGAGTTAGAGCAAGCGGCGCAAGGCATGCCGGAGATTCTAACCTGCATCCGCTTCGTTCCGTCGTCAACGTCGTCTTTATCGTAGGAATCCAGAAGGCGTACACCCTCGAGATCGCTGGAGTCGTCGCAGCTACAGAAGAGGGAGTTACGGAAGAGGGAAAAGAAAGATGGATGGAATGATGAAATAGAAAGAGAGAGAAGAGGAAAGCTTCTGAGAGATGAGAGATGAGAGAATGGATCCTATCGAGGGTGTATGGTGTTGCGCCCGAAAAATCCGGTTTGGGACTTTTCGTTTGACAACGTGGAAAAAAGTTTGGAGCCGCCACCAATATTTTTATTTTAAGACCAAAACATTGAAAAAAAGTCTTTTGAAAAGGCGGGTGGTCTTTTGAAAACGCAGAGATGTAGGTTCGGGGGTCGGTTAGGTACAGGGAAGGTATTAGCACCCCGCACCTCCTTTCTACCGAAAGGGAACCATTAACTTGATGTGTGGTTTGGACAAAAGTTTGAGTTTGAAAGCGGTTTATTCTACTTCTTTTCTTTTCTTTAGGAGTTTGTTTTATTGAAAACGAGGGGGAAAGGGAATATTTTTGGTTATCTTTGAAAATCAGGACAAAACAAAGATTTTTTAAGAGCGTGCTTGACGGGACAGGACCCCGCTCCTACGTACCCTCACTGGAAGAGGGATCAAAGCTACGTAGTTCTCGGGTTATCTTTGAAAACGGAACAAAACAAAGATTTTTTTAAGAGTGTGCTTGACGGGACAGGACCCCGCTCCTACGTATCTCCCGGTGCGATGGAGAATTCAAAGCTACGTAGTTCTCGGGTATCTTCGAAAAGCGGAACAAAACAATTTATGGTTGATGATAGGCAAGTTGATTCTCACAAGTGAATGTGGTCAGCGTAGATTTGGCACTTGTGGCACTTTCGGACAAAGCTGTAGCAGTCACCTTCCATCTGCAACCAATAATAGCCCGCCCTTAAAATCTGTCTAGCCATAGTATGCGCACTGGAATGAGTTCCGAATGAGCCCTCGTGTACATCTTTCATGATTCTTTCAGCTTCTTCTTTAGCAACACACCTTAAGAGGACCATGTCATAATTCCTTTTGTAGAGAACCTCACCGCTGAGGAAGAAATTCCTTGACAGTCGCCGAAGAGTTCTCTTGTCATTTTCAGATGCCCCAGGAGGGTATTCTCTGCTGATGATGTACTGTTTGATATCATGATACCAAGGCTTGTCATCCGGCTCTTCATCTATGGCTGTGCAGTAGTAATGCGCAGGTAGACTCCGGTGCTGGATTGTGACATGAGTCAAGCTTTTATCACAAATGATATTGAACATGGATGATAAAGTTGCCAATGCATCAGCCAGCTGGTTTTTGCTTCGAGGGATGTGTTTGAAAGTGATTTCGTCAAAAGACTCCATCAACTCTTGTACATAAACACAATAAGGAATCAGTTTGTGATCTCTGGTCTCCCAACCAGGGCTGAATCTCCATACACATCTAGCCTTTTAACTTTCCATTCTAGGGCTGCTTGAATACCCAAGATGCACGCTTCATACTCTGCTATGTTGTTTGTGACATAGAAGCTCAACCTTGCAGTGACAGGAACGAAGCGATTGTCAGGAGATATTAACACAGCACCTGCCCCATGCCCCCATACATTTGACGCACCGTCGAAGATCATTCTCAACCTTTCACTTTCTTGGGACTTCCCCTCATCAAACAGTGCCATGATATCTTCATCAGGAAAATCATGCTGCATTGGTTGGTAGTCTGGAATCGGCTGACATGCCAAATACTCAGCAAGTGCACTACCTTTAACTGCTTTTTGTGTGACATACAGGATATCGTATTCCGATAATTGCATCTGCCAACAGGCAATTCGTCCTGTAAGAGATGGCTTCTCAAATATGTACTTGATTGGATCCATTTTTGACACCAACCAAGTGGTGTGACTCAGCATGTACTACCTTAAACGGTGAGCAGCCCAAACTAGAGCACAACAAGTCTTTTCCAGCATAGAATATCTTGTCTCACAATCGGTGAACTTTTTGCTAAGATAGTATATGGCATGCTCCTTTTTCCCGGATTCATCATGCTGCCCCAACACACAGCCCATTGAATTATCTAGCACTGTAAGGTATAAGATGAGAGGCCTGCCTGACACAGGTGGCATTAAGACTGGTGGATTCTGCAAGTACACCTTGATTTTCTCAAAGGCAGCTTGACACTGGTCATTCCATTTCAACTCTTGATTTTTGCACAGCAGTTTGAAGATCGGCTCACAAGTAGCTGTCAACTGGAAGATGAATCGGGAGATGTAATTCAACCTTCCGAGGAAACCACGGACTTCTTTCTCTGTTTTGGGCACTGGCATCTCGAGGATGGCTTTTACTTTGTCTGGATCCACCTCGATTCCCTTCTGGCTGACAATGAAGCCTAACAACTTCCCTGATCTCACCCCAAACGTGCACTTGGCCGGGTTTAACTTGAGTTTATATTTCCTCAACCGTTCAAAGAGCTTCTGCAGGTTGACAATATGCTCCTCGTCGGTTTTAGACTTTGCGATCATGTCATCCACATAAACCTCAATCTCCTTATGCATCATGTCGTGAAACAGCGTGACCATGGCCCTTTGGTAGGTTGCACCAGCGTTCTTTAACCCGAATGGCATGACCTTGTAACAGAACGTTCCCCAAAGCGTTATGAAAGTTGTCTTTTCCATATCTTCGGGGTCCATCTT
The DNA here is from genome assembly GCA_039519185.1 of Astragalus membranaceus. Taxonomy (NCBI): domain Eukaryota; kingdom Viridiplantae; phylum Streptophyta; class Magnoliopsida; order Fabales; family Fabaceae; genus Astragalus; species Astragalus membranaceus. The sequence continues at coordinate 36,740,849 of CM076852.1, read as the reverse complement.
GATCTGATTATATCCCGAATATCCATCCATGAAGGAGAATAACGAGTGTTGAGCTGTACTATCCACTAAGACATCAATGTGGGGCAAAGGAAAATCGTCTTTAGGACTAGCACGATTCAGATCTCGGTAGTCAACGCACATTCTGACCTTCCCGTCCTTCTTCGGAACCGGGACAATATTGGCAACCCACTATGGGTATTTGGCCACCGCTAGGAATCCGGCGTCAAACTGCTTTTTTACCTCATCCCTAATCTTTAGGGACATCTCAGGCTTCATCCTTCTAAGTTTCTGCTTCACAGGCGGGCATTCAGGTTTGACTGGCAACTTATGCATCACAATGTCAGTATCCAACCCAGGCATATCTTGGTAGGACCATGCAAACACATCCATATAATCGTGCAACAGCTGAACCAACTTCATGCGATCCTCGTCATTCATGGCGGTACCCACTTTGACCTCTTTCTTGCTCTCAGTTGTACCCAAGTTGATCACTTCAGTAGATTCTCCGTGTGGCTGAATTACCCTTTCTTCCTGTTTCATTAACCTCATGAGTTCTGGAGGAGCTTCCCAGTCTTCCTCAACATCCCCCTCAGCTTGATTAATAGGGTGATCAAAGTCAAAATATGGACTGTTGGCACTGTTATTTTGGGAGACAATTGCTCTGGATCTGCATTTTGCGGAAGCGAAAAAGCAGAATGAAAGGCGAGACAAGCAAGCAAACAATAATAAAGCGAGGAAAAGATACATGAAATGAAAAGGATTGATTTTTATTGATTGAAATTCAAAAACAACGTTTTTATTAATGATGATGATTCTGAAAATAAAAACATGCTCGCCCCTAACAACTTGCCCTATGGCCTTGGGCAGAGCCACAGGGTTGCATTACAAATGATTATGTAACACCCCGGTATATTTAACATAAAAAAAATACCAAAGTGCAACAAATGTAAAAACATCAGAGATAATAATTCCTGTCCAGACACTGAATACCACTATAATGTTTTGCTGAAATTTAACATAACCATCTTATACACAAATATGATCATACGGTACTCAGACCATAACTGTCAGCAACTGTGGTAATCAGAGTCATACAAGAAAGCGGAAAGAAAGATAAACGAAACACTACTGCCATAGTGTTGTGATACATGGACCACGGAATGAAATTAAACTTAAACATAAACTAAGTCATCATTCTTCTCCCGGGGCCACCTACTCGTGCCTCTGAGTTTTCTTCTGTCCCTGTTTATCTGAAAAACAACAACACTTAAACAGTGAGATACAATCTCAGTGAGTTCTACCGGAACCCCTACTAACACTCTCGGTCCGTTTAAAACATTTTTAAGGTTTGACACGACACCGACCGCAATCCACTTGCTAAACTCGGTGGACTATGCAATAAGGCTTCGACCTAGTAAGACACCGGCTGCAATCTATTTGCGTCTCCCGATGAACTAGCATCCTAGGACCTTCTACGTAACACCGGCTGCAATCTATTTGCGTCTCCCGGCGAACATAGTACAATACTTTTAACATAACACCGGCTGCAATCTATTTGCGTCTCCCGGCGAACCCCTATCCAATAACAGTTCCGCTATTGGCCTCAGAGCCTAGGGTAAGGGATCATGACCTCCCCGCCTAGTATGTTAACATGGGTCGTCACCCAAACTCGATATAATATATATATATCTACAGTCTTATGAACCTTTAGTTCATCAATTTATACTTTACCACATATGACTCACAATCCGTTTGTTATCAGTAAAACATGTCCGCACACGTATACTATTATTCGGTTTTTCGAAACGGTTTAGACATCAAAAGTATTTTATAAAACCCTTTGTAACACACCCAAAATCATGGCATCATAAGCCTAATATCATTATATAAGGGTCAGGAAAGGATTAGGAAAGGATTGGAATCAAAACGCGGTCATTCCGGGCACTTTGAGATTTTCGGACAGAGAGATGCGCACGGATCGTGCCTCTCAGCGCACGGATCGTGCGTATCAGTATTTCCAGATGCTGGGTTTCAGGAGGGGACGCACGGATCGTGCCTGGGGGCGCACGGATCGTGCGTCCATGACAGCATCCCCAGAATGGCCTGTTTCAGCAAAATTGGGTTTTCCGATTGATCCCGATACTCGTTCCGCTCAATTCCGATTCTTATTCCGATTGAAAACAGTTCACAACAACATCCAAACCAGTCCAAACAATATCAAACATTCAAGCAATTCAAATAAAACCCAACAATTTCGAATTTTGTTAAAACGCGATATATTTTCAAAATAACGTTTTCGACTCAAAATCTTTCGAAACCAGGTCACACAATTCATTTCAAAACGGAATAAGCCTAAACGTGAGTAAAACCCACCCTCGAAGCGAGAGTCGGCGCCGAGACTTCTAAAATCACCAAAACGAGCCCAATCCACACCAATTCGCTTCCAACTTCGATTCGAGCTCCCAAACGCGTTCCACCGCTCTTGGCTTTGATCCTAATCATGAATCATTCATCAATTCCAGCTCACAACTTGAGATTTCAACAAATCGATTCCCAAAATCTCTAGAAATTCGTAGGCCATGAGAAGGGGAAAAATTGAGGGGAAGCTTACCAAGTTATAGGGTTTTGTAGAGGAAAGTGAGGGGATGATGGTGATGAAATTTGAGAGGGTGGGCTTCACACCTCTTCTTCCTTTCTCTTCTTCTTTCCTCTTCTTCTTTCTCTTCCTTTCTTCTCTTTTCTTCTCTTTTTCCTCTTCTGCGCGTATCTCTTCTTTCTTTCTTCTCTTTCATTCTTTTATTTTCTTTAATCACACACACACAACACATATTTAATTAATAAATAAGTGGTAGCGTGGTCCAATTACCATATTGATCCTAATCACTTATTTCGATTCCAAAACTCCCTTGACCCGTATTATCCGGTTAACGATCTAATGTCATTTAATGAATAATTTTAGTACTCAATAAATTTACCAGTTGAGTACCAAATTATTCCTATTGGGTTAACATCCAATTAATTCGCCTAATTATTTTGAGGATGTTACATTCTCCCCCACTTAAAAGAATTTTGTCCTCAAAATTAAACACAACGTACCTCAAGAAAACAAATACGGATACTGAGTCCGCATATCATCCTCCAACTCCCAAGTAGCTTCCTCGACGGAAAAACCATCCCAAACCACCTTGACAATGGGAATTGACTTCGTCCGTAGCGTCCTCTCGCCACGTTCCATGATGTAATTTGGATGAGGTTGGAAAGACAAGTCTGGTCGGAGGTCAATCGTTTCAAAATCTAACGGTTGACTTGGATCGGGAATGTACTTCCGCAACTGAGACACATGGAATACATCATGTAGATTCGACAATGGTGGAGGCAAGGCAATACGGTATGCAAGAGGCCCAACTCGCTCGATAATTTGGAAGGGTCCAATATACCGAGGACTGAGTTTCTTCACCCGTAATGCCCTACCTGTGCCAATCGTTGGTGACAATCTCAAAAAGACATGATCACCCGACTCAAACTCTAACGGCCTTCTTCTTTTGTCGGCATAACTCTTTTGCCTACTTTGAGCAGCTTTCATTCTTTCCTTGATTTGGCGGATCTTTTCAGTAGTGTCTTGAATCACCTCGGGTCCTAACAATCGGTTCTCACCGACTTCCCACCAACACAATGGAGTTCTACATTTCCTTCCATACAAGGCCTCAAAAGGCGCCATTCCGATACTGGAATGATAACTGTTGTTATATGAGAATTCAACCAGTGGAAGATGATCCTCCCATTTCTTCCCGTTATCAAGTACCGAAGCCCTAAGCATATCCTCTAATGTCTGGATAGTTCTCTCGGTCTGCCCATCTGTCTGCGGGTGATAAGCGGTACTAAGAAGTACTTTGGTCCCCATTGCTTCATTCAGAGCTTTCCAAAATCGAGAAGTGAATTTCGGATCTCGATCCGACACTATACTGGTAGGAACCCCATGTAACCTTACTATGTTCTTCATATACACCTCAGCTAACTTGGATACTTTACTGCTAGAACGAACTGGAATGAAATGAGCTGATTTGGTTAACCGATCTACAACTACCCAAATGGAGTCGTTACCGGCTTGAGACCTTGGCAACGCCATTACAAAATCCATGGAAATGTCTTCCCATTTCCACACTGGCACATCCAGTGGCCGTAGCAGACCAGCAGGTTTCTGATGTTCTATCTTAACTCTTTGGCAAGTTAAGCACTTTGATACAAATTCGGCAATTTCAAACTTCATTCCTTGCCACCAGTACATTTGCTTTAAATCTCTATACATCTTGGTGGATCCAGGATGTACAGAAAATAGACTTCGGTGTGCTTCCTCTAGCACTTGCTTTTTAATATCTTCATTATCGGGCACACAGATTCTACCGTTGAAACAAATCACTCCATCCCTATCTTCAGTAAAATCTGGCAACAATTTCTGCGATTTCAGCTTCACATCATTTTCCTGTGCTAAGCGAATAGAATCCCTTAATGAGCTAGAGATCCTCAGGTGGCTCAGCACTAATCGGTTCTTCCTTGATCTTGCATTCAAATTCAAGTCCCTAAAGGACTCCAACAATTCCATTTCATGCATCAAAAACTTTGCTATGTGGATGGATTTCCTACTTAGTGCATCAGCTACAACATTAGCCTTTCCCGGATGATACTTCAATTCGAAGTCATAATCCTTCAGAAATTCCACCCACCTTCTCTGCCTGTTATTCAACTCCTTCTGATCAAACAAATACTTCAAGCTTTTATGATCACTGAAGACTTCGAAACGAGACCCATATAGGTAATGTCTCCAAATCTTCAGTGCGTACACAATAGCTGCCAACTCCAAATCATGAGTCGGATAGTTCTCTTCATGAGTCTTCAACTGTCTGGAGGCATAAGCTACTACTTGATGGTTCTGCATGAGAACACATCCCAAACCCTTCCCAGAGGCATCGCTGAAAATTTGAAAATCCAAAGACGGATCTGGAATAATTAGGATTGGAGCAGAAGTTAACCTAACTTTCAACTCTTGAAAACACTCCTCACAATCGGCATCCCAGGTAAACGGTTGGCCCTTACGAGTTAACCGAGTAAGTGGAAGAACCAATTGTGAAAAACCTTGAATAAACCTCCTATAGTAACCAGCTAGACCCAAGAAACTTCTTATCTCGGTAACAGATGTTGGTCGTTCCCAGTTCAATACGGCTTCTACCTTACTGGGATCCACCGCAACTCCCGATTGGGAAATCACGTGTCCCAAAAACTTTACTTCCGGCATCCAGAAGTCACATTTCGACGGCTTAGCATACAATTTCTTTTCTCGGAGTACGTTCAGAATAATGCGGAGATGTTGAACATGGTCCTCAATGGTCTTAGAGTACACCAAGATATCATCAATAAAAACTACTACAAACTGATCGAGATAAGTATGGAATACTCGGTTCATGTAATCCATGAATACCGCTGGAGCATTAGTTAAACCGAAGGGCATTACTACGAACTCGTAATGTCCATACCTCGTACGGAAAGCTGTCTTCGGAATATCTAAGGCTCGTACCTTTATTTGATGATAGCCCGACCTCAGATCAATTTTTGAAAATACCACTGCACCTCGAAGTTGGTCAAGCAGATCGTCTATCCTCGGCAATGGATATTTGTTCTTAATCGTCACCTTGTTGAGTTGACGGTAGTCAATACACAATCTCATGCTTCCGTCTTTCTTCTTAACTAGCAACACTGGAGCACCCCATGGAGAGGCACTCGGCCGGATGAACCTTTTTGATATTAATTCTTCAAGCTGGGACTTCAATTCCTTCAATTCTAAAGGAGACATTCTATAAGGAGCAATAGATATTGACCCTGTACCAGGAACCAATTCTATAGAAAATTCTACCTCTCGCTCAGGAGGTAAGGATGAAACCTCTTCTGGAAAGACATCTAGAAATTCATTTACCACTTGCACAGATGACAAATCTAAACCCGTTTCAGTAGATGCAGACAACATAATAAGAATAGCTTCCGCACCTTGGAATAATGACTGGCTTGCTTCGGTGTAAGAGATCATCACTTCAGAATCTGTCTGTGTCAAGCCTACGGGTTCGGAGGCGAAGCTAATGGTTCGATCAGCACAGTTGATAATCACATGATTTTCAGCCATCCAATTCATACCCAGAACAATATCCATACTTCTCATAGGCAAGCAAATAAATTTCACAACAAATTGTCTGTCCCCTATGACAAGTAGACAATTTTCACACAACGATTGGGTCTGGACACGACCCTTGGCAGCAGTTAAAATAGTTATCGGTTCGGATAGCTCAGACAATGCTAAACCCAACCGATCGACACATGCTTGTGATATAAAACAATGAGTTGCACCGGAATCATATAAAATATTGACTGAGTTATTAAAAAGAGATCCCGTACCCCTCAGAAGATTATCAGTAGGAGTGATGGTTCGAGCATCCAATGTATTGATTCGCCCCTGCTTAGGAGCATTTGGCGCTCCTTGAAAGTTCCTCCTTGATGGGCACTTATCAGCATAGTGGCCCTCTTCATTACAATTATAGCACCGATTAGATTTCTGCCAACAATCACCGAAATGATACTTTCCACAATTAATACACTTGTGGGGCTTTGATGGTTCATGGGATTGCACCTGCTTCCCTTTGTAACTGTTTCCCTTGAATTGTCTGCTTGGAGTAGAAGATTCAGCAACCTTCTTCTTACCCTTCCAGTAGTCTTTCTTTTCAGCATACATTTTCCTCAGATCCTCCTCAGCAACATATGCTTGTTGCACTAAGGCAGGATAGTTAACCAAAGTGTAAGAACTGAGTCCTTGGCTCACATCAGCTCGGAGACCTTCTTTGAACATTTGCATCTTCCACATATCATTTGGGGCATACCTCCCTAACTCATAGAACTGTGACAGTCTTTCAAATTTCGCAGCATACTCCCCAACTGACAAATCACCTTGTTTGAGATTCACAAACTCCGCTTGCTTGCTTAGTTTCTTCACTGAAGGGAAATATTGCTTCAGAAACAATTCCTTGAAGTTGTCCCAAGTGAGAGGAGTTCCTTGGAGTTCCATCATCTGTCTTGCATTACACCACCAGGTGTGGGCATCTTCATCGAGCACATTTGCCGCACATATTACTTTCTCTTCTTCCCCGCATTGCAAGGTTTGAAAAATTTTCTCCATTGAATCAATCCAATAATAAGCAGTCATTGGATCCGGTCCACCCTTGTAAGTCGGGGGCTTCATCTTTTGAAATTGGAAATATGTCCGGTTAGGATCTTCTTGATGAGGTTGGACATTGGGCTGCTGCAGAGCCATTTGGTCATGCTGCATTTGCAACATATCCTGCATCATCTTTTGCTGATTCTCGATGACATTCTGCATCCATTCAAAGTTTGGATCAACAGGAGGAGGAACGCCTCTACCTCTTCTGGCCATGATTCTGCGAAATATGCACAAAGTATTAAGTTGATCAAGCTCAATGTCTAATAGCATACTAAGAAAATCATGACTAGAGAAAGCAAGGACCCTAAAAGCTAAGTCCGACTAGGTCGAACCGCTCTGATACCAACTGTAACACCCCGGTATATTTAACATAAAAAAAATACCAAAGTGCAACAAATGTAAAAACATCAGAGATAATAATTCCTGTCCAGACACTGAATACCACTATAATGTTTTGCTGAAATTTAACATAACCATCTTATACACAAATATGATCATACGGTACTCAGACCATAACTGTCAGCAACTGTGGTAATCAGAGTCATACAAGAAAGCGGAAAGAAAGATAAACGAAACACTAATGCCATAGTGTTGTGATACATGGACCACGGAATGAAATTAAACTTAAACATAAACTAAGTCATCATTCTTCTCCCGGGGCCACCTACTCGTGCCTCTGAGTTTTCTTCTGTCCCTGTTTATCTGAAAAACAACAACACTTAAACAGTGAGATACAATCTCAGTGAGTTCTACCGGAACCCCTACTAACACTCTCGGTCCGTTTAAAACATTTTTAAGGTTTGACACGACACCGACCGCAATCCACTTGCTAAACTCGGTGGACTATGCAATAAGGCTTCGACCTAGTAAGACACCGGCTGCAATCTATTTGCGTCTCCCGATGAACTAGCATCCTAGGCCCTTCTACGTAACACCGGCTGCAATCTATTTGCGTCTCCCGGCGAACATAGTACAATACTTTTAACATAACACCGGCTGCAATCTATTTGCGTCTCCCGGCGAACCCCTATCCAATAACAGTTCCGCTATTGGCCTCAGAGCCTAGGGTAAGGGATCATGACCTCCCCGCCTAGTATGTTAACATGGGTCGTCACCCAAACTCGATATAATATATATATATCTACAGTCTTATGAACCTTTAGTTCATCAATTTATACTTTACCACATATGACTCACAATCCGTTTGTTATCAGTAAAACATGTCCGCACACGTATACTATTATTCGGTTTTTCGAAACGGTTTAGACATCAAAAGTATTTTATAAAACCCTTTGTAACACACCCAAAATCATGGCATCATAAGCCTAATATCATTATATAAGGGTCAGGAAAGGATTAGGAAAGGATTGGAATCAAAACGGGGTCATTCCGGGCACTTTGAGATTTTCGGACAGAGAGATGCGCACGGATCGTGCCTCTCAGCGCACGGATCGTGCGTATCAGTATTTCCAGATGCTGGGTTTCAGGAGGGGACGCACGGATCGTGCCTGGGGGCGCACGGATCGTGCGTCCATGACAGCATCCCCAGAATGGCCTGTTTCAGCAAAATTGGGTTTTCTGATTGATCCCGATACTCGTTCCGCTCAATTCCGATTCTTATTCCGATTGAAAACAGTTCACAACAACATCCAAACCAGTCCAAACAATATCAAACATTCAAGCAATTCAAATAAAACCCAACAATTTCGAAATTTGTTAAAACGCGATATATTTTCAAAATAACGTTTTCGACTCAAAATCTTTCGAAACCAGGTCACACAATTCATTTCAAAACGGAATAAGCCTAAACGTGAGTAAAACCCACCCTCGAAGCGAGAGTCGGCGCCGAGACTTCTAAAATCACCAAAACGAGCCCAATCCACACCAATTCGCTTCCAACTTCGATTCGAGCTCCCAAACGCGTTCCACCGCTCTTGGCTTTGATCCTAATCATGAATCATTCATCAATTCCAGCTCACAACTTGAGATTTCAACAAATCGATTCCCAAAATCTCTAGAAATTCGTAGGCCATGAGAAGGGGAAAAATTGAGGGGAAGCTTACCAAGTTATAGGGTTTTGTAGAGGAAAGTGAGGGGATGATGGTGATGAAATTTGAGAGGGTGGGCTTCACACCTCTTATTCCTTTCTCTTCTTCTTTCCTCTTCTTCTTTCTCTTCCTTTCTTCTCTTTTCTTCTCTTTTTCCTCTTCTGCGCGTATCTCTTCTTTCTTTCTTCTCTTTCATTCTTTTATTTTCTTTAATCACACACACACAACACATATTTAATTAATAAATAAGTGGTAGCGTGGTCCAATTACCATATTGATCCTAATCACTTATTTCGATTCCAAAACTCCCTTGACCCGTATTATCCGGTTAACGATCTAATGTCATTTAATGAATAATTTTAGTACTCAATAAATTTACCAGTTGAGTACCAAATTATTCCTATTGGGTTAACATCCAATTAATTCGCCTAATTATTTTGAGGATGTTACAGATTACTTTAAATTAAAAGTCACAGGAAGATCAGCAGCCTTCCAATTCTTTAATTTTTCACCGGCACCGCAGCGTCGAACCAAACTTGCACCACCCTCTTCAGACTCAGAACCATGCTTGATGACAGCAACTTGATTGGGATCCAACAAACCAGCACTCACAAAACTTTGACTGATATCACAAATTGGAATCCTCTGGGGCCATGGATCCTGGCCTTTGGACTTGGCCAACCATCTGCCCCTTCGTTCATCTGCTATTTTTCTTCTTTCTTCCTCACCTGGGGTGTATCCCAGCCCGTAACGGTCCTTGTTTTCCTGTAGTTGAATGGGAGCTAGAATTCCCTGACCAAACTTTCCCAAGCCAGAACCAACCTTATATCCTTGGGCTAACATGATCTTAGCAACCATCTCCTCCTCCTTGGTCCTCTCAAATACTACATTGGCGATCTCCAAAGACTCTTCGGCAGCTTCCACATATTTGAACTCTGATGGCTTATTAACCAGAGTCTCTTCCTCACCAAATACTACCACGACCTGGCCGTCAACCACGAATTTGACCCGCTGGTGCAAAGAAGAAGGGATTGCTCCAGCCCTATGGATCCATGGTCGGCCCAGCAAACAACTATATGAGGACGTAATATCCATGATTTGGAAATTGATGTAGAAAACTTCGGGACCAATCTGGATGGGAAATTCCATTTCCCCCAGAACTTCCTTTTTTGACCCATCAAAGGCCCGCACCAGTGTCGAACTCGGCTTCATGTAGGAGCAATCAACGTCTAACTTATCCATAGTTGACTTCGGCATCACGTTCAATGAAGACCCATTGTCAATTAGTACTCTGGCCAGCACATAGTCTCCACACTTTACCGAGATGTGCAGAGCTTGATTGTGTTCTTTTCCGCTTGAAGGCAACTCATCATCGGCAAATGCTAGGTGATTTGCAGCCACTATACTCCCCACAATCCCATCAAACTGATTCACTGAGATATCCTCTGCAACATGAGCCTAGTTGAGCACTTTCATCAAAGCTGTTCTGTGTGCTTCCGAGCTAAGCAACAATGATAGCATGGATATCTTGGATGGAGTTTGCTTTAACTGATCAACCACTCGATAATCACTCTGCCGGACGATCTTCAAGAATTCATCTGCTTCTTTTTCCGTCAATTTCTCTTGAGCAACCTCTGGCTCTTTTCCTTTTTCCCTACGGCCCCTCTGTTCGGCCTCCTTGGAAGTTTCAGCTCGGAGAGTCTCAGGAGCATATACTCTTCCGCTTCTTGTGATCCCACTTGATCCCCCTATGTTGGTTACGGTAGGAGCACTTGGGGAGCATTCGACTGTAGATAGCGCAGTGTACTTCCACGAAACTGCCTTGTCCGACTTATAGGGAAAAGGAGCCGGAACTTCAATCACTATTGGTTGGGCGTTTGCCCGCACCAATCTGGGATTGTAATTGTAAGGAATTTCGACAGGTCTTCTGGGTCCTCTACTTTTATCAGAATGTAGAGTCAACACTTCTTCTTCAACATCATGGGTTCCTATCTGGACCACATACCGATCCATCAGGTCCTGCAGGATCATCCGAAAGCTTTCACAATTCCCCACGCACGTGGAGTCAGCACACCCCTCTTCATGGCAACACCCCTTCTTAACCACCCCAACATGGCATAATTCAGAGTAGATAACACCCAACAGGGGTCTTGATCTTCTGCACATCCTTTACCAATTTCCCAACGGAACTTTCTATAGCATTGGTAGCTGGCCTCTGATGACCTGGCAATGGATTAGTTGTTGTATTCGGGCTGTTCTGCTTGAACGAGATCCACCCAGCATATACTAGGTCTTGCACCACATGCTTGAAGGCTTTACATTCCTCCACAGTAAGACCGACCCCGTTTTCGTTGAAACTGCAGGAAGCCTTAGCGTTATAACTTCTGGGAAATGGCGGCTGCAGGGCCTTCATTGGCCGAGTGTTGATCAAGTTCTTGGAAGTCAAGTGATCAAACAATTCAGTGTATGTCATTGGTATTGGATCAAAACTGGTCCGTTTCTTGTACTGATAACCCTGAGCCCTGTGACTGTCACTGCTTTGCTGGGATGGCACAGGAGTAGAAAATGGAACAGTTTGTGGTGGAGGGGTACCAAAGGATGAACTTCCTCCCGAGATTACATTTGTTTCCCCTTCCTTCTTCCTCGGGAAATGGGAGTGAGGCTTCTTCTGATTGCTTGAACCACCAGAGCTTCCTGCATTACTGAGGTGATTCGAAATCTTCCCACTTCGGAGACCATGCTCAAGTCTTTCCCCAAAGACTATCATATCGGAGAAGCTAGTTGAAACACTTGTAATCAGCCGGTCATAGTAAATTGCTGGCAGAGTTTCCAAGAACGTGTACACCATTTCTTTTTCAGTCAAAGGAGGTTGGACCTGGGCGGCTAGGCTTCGCCATTTCTGGGCATATTCTTTGAAAGTCTCCCTTTCGCCCTTACTCATGTGTTGCAATTGCGACCTGTCCGGAGCGATGTCCATGTTATACTTATATTGTCTCATGAATGCTTCGCAAAAATCTTTCCAACAACGAATTTCAGAGGATTGCAGTTTCATGTACCAATCTAGAGGAGCTCCAGCCAAACTGTTCTGAAAGCAGTAAATCAGCAGTTTGTCATCATTGGCGTAAGGACCCATTTTTCGGACAAACATCGTAACATGGCTCTCCGGACAGCCTGTTCCTCTGTATTTGTCCACTTCGGGAGCTTTGAACTTTGGTGGCAAAACCAAATCTGGGACTAAACACAGCTCACGAGCTTCCTTGGCTCTGACACCAACACCCTCCATTGCCTTTACTCTTTCTTCAAGTGCACGAATCGGGTCATTTGGCTGTGATCCCTCAAACATATGTCCTTGGGGGTGACTCCCCATACTGTAATAATACCCTCCCGGCTGAGGAACATTGTGAGGGTGTGCTGCAAGCCCCGGAGTAGGACTGAGCACAGCATGAGGACTAGGAGCTTGGATCTGCGGTCCTCCGGCAGCTCCCCCGGACACGGCGGTAGTGACCTGATTAGGCGCAACCATACTGACGGGGATAGGTCCAACAGTTTGCGGCATGTACCCAGTAGGCATACCCCAAGGATATCTTTGTGAAGTGTATTGATTCGGCCCATTCATTCCTGAAGCAAAGACGGGAGGACTGACCCCGGATCCCAGAGGAACTGTGGCTGATATTGGAGGAGGAACGAAAGAAGTGACACCATCTGGACCCCCGACGGCGGCACCTTCAGCAGTTGTCCCACTCTTTAAACCTTGCAGCATGACCATCATCTCATGCATCTGGGCCTCCATTGCCCCAACCTTATCCTTAAGCACTTGGTTCTCCTGAGCCAGCTACTCAGGATTCAGAATTTGCACGCCCAAATCTTCATGTTCTGGATTACTTTCAGTTTCAATCTCTAGATGCCCTTGAGGATCAGCCATCAGCCTTGCTTGTAATCGGGTGAAGTATCGGTGGCGGAGAACCAGCTTGCCTATCGCTTCTGTTGGTAGAACATTTTTATTAAGTGAAGGAGCAAATTAATGAATGCAATGCGTGCAATGCAGATGAGTGTTAGTTTTAGTTTGTCTTATGCCGTGAACCCCAACGTGTCATATCTTGCCATAGATTTAACGGTGGATTTTGATTATTTTTTCTTTGAAACACAACAAGGTTAGAATCAATAAGCGAAACAAAGCACATTCCATGCATTCAAACTTAAACAAACACCTCGGTGTGTACGCTGTTTCACTTTTGATTCCACACCGTGCCTATTGCAAGATTCTTTGTCACTTTGGGATTCTCGGCAAAAAACTTTGATGAAATGCAAGGATGCATGCATGAGCTGTAAAAGCTTGTGTTGGATGCAATGCGAGGATGCATGCAAAATGATGATGATGTTTTATGCATATGCAGATTAGGGCAAAACCTTTATTGGCATTAGTTCTAGTTTTTTTCTTTTTTTTTTTTTGAAAAATGTGGGCCGTACGTGGTTTCATATGGACCAAGTAAGAGAAAGGCTACAACGGCAGCTCGTTCTCTCTTTTTTGAAAAGAGTGGGCCATATGTTGAAGCTGAATTTTGGCCTTTTGTCGACCCACTTGGATTTCCTCTTCCAATGAGGTTTGAATCCTTCTAGGTTCTTTGCAGCCTTCTTGTCGAACACAGAGCTGCACCTTGGACACAGCCTGACCTCAGTGTTGTTAATTTTGCAACGGTTAAGGAAGTCGACCAATTCTTCTTCAGCTTTGGGGTAAACCACTAGCATTTTCTCGTTGTACTGGGCATCCGTGACCATTTCGACGTTGTCTATTGAACGTTCAATTGTTCATTTCTTTTTAACATCTGCAGCAGTAAACTCAATAGCTTCCACCACATTGATTTCGACTGGTTCAGCATACATAGCATCTGCTACTGGCAGAGGATCAATGTCAATCTTCATTGGAGGCTTAGACCTGTCTCCAAATTTCAGCCTTCCTTCATTCAGTGCTTTTTGGACCAAATCCCTGAAAAGAACACAACGAGATGTATTATGGCCTAAAAAGTTATGATACTTGCAATAACCTCTTTTCTTTTCTTGCTCTAATGGTGGTATCTTTAGGCCCTTAGGCACTATAATTTGACCATCATTAACTAAAAGATCAAATATTTGATCACATTTAGTAACATCAAATGTATACGTTTTTGCAACAAATCTATCATATTTAGGTTCGACAGGATTTTTCCCATCTGAAGGCTTCAATAATTTACAAGTATAAGGAGGTCCAGGTTTTAGTTCAGCCATATTGACCTCTTCTTCGACATCCTCGTAAGAGACATCAAATTCTTAGTCGTTCTCATTAATTTCGATGTATGAAACCTTTTCTTTTTTATTAAACCTACTGGTTCTAGCCTTTTCAGCTTTTAGCCTTTCGACTTGTCGAACCCTATCAGCCAATTGGGCCATATCTCTTAAGTGTGATGTGTCTAACTTCTTTCTGATAGAATAGTCGAGGCCACCAGCAACCATTTCGACTAACTCATGTTCAGGCACCTGTGTAAAGCACCTTGCCTTGAGAAGTCTGAATTTATTGAGATAGTCGTCAATAGACTTTGCCACTTGGCGTCGAAAGCTAGCCAATTCTTTAAGACTAATCTTCGTGCTTATGTGCTATGTCACCAGTAAACCAAGTGAAAGCATTTTTTGTAAGGGAATTTGGGAAGTATTTCAACCTCAAATTTTCACTATGTGCTATGTTACCAGCCTCAGTTAAATAACGGGCAACGTGTTCGACAGTGGATTCGCTAGTTTCCCATGCAAATTTTGTGAACTTGGGAATTTTCCAACCTCTAGGAAACTCAGTATGCAACACATAATCTGACAAGGGTGAAACAAAATTAGGCCTATGCAAGCCCAAATTGAGGCCATTCTGGGCTAAAATGGTTTCGACGAGATTAGCCAAGTTATTTTTGGATCCAAAATTGTTTTGCTGAACTTGTCTAACCACCTCATCAGCATTCTGGCCTCTGTTGATCAACTCAACCTCAGGGTTTACTTCGACTTCCCTTTTTGGAGGTGGCTCGACAGCAATTTGCTGTCCTTGACTGTAACATCCCCAACTTTAGCTAAGTTGGTTAATGGAAATCAACAAGAGGTTGTGTTTGATTAATTAGCTAATTTGAGTAATTTAGCTTAATTAATTAATGATGAAGTGATTGTCATGGATAGGATATATTGATTGAATATTTAGTTTTTAAATGATATGAAGTATGTGTGTTATTAAATGAGTGTTGAATTAAAATTAGTTATAAGTGAGTAAGTTTTGACAAGGATTAGTCTTAAGTGGGAGTCAAAGACCAAGGGTATTTTAGTCTTTTCCCTTTTCATTTTTCCCCTCCAGCTGAAAACACCTATTTCCTCCCTCATTTTCGCACAACCCTTGAAGGGCTGAACCAGAAACCATAGAAAGAAAGAAGAGCTTGGGGGAGAGGAAGATGAAGGATCCTCTTCAAACCTTTGATGCATGTTGCCACTCTTTGCACCACTCTTCTCCATTTCTTCTCCTCTTTCCATTGATACCACTTTTATTCAAAGATTCAGTTCAAATCCTCTCCTTCCATCATCTATCCATTTCGAGTTGATGGAGGTTCAAAGCCTTGGAAATCAGTTTCTTCAAGTCACAGAAATTCTGCAACAAAACAGTTTTAGTACCCTTTGGTATTTTCATCGTATCTCACTGTGCACAACTTCGATGATCGTGATTCTTGTCCCTCTGGAAACTACACACAAAGATCTTCATTTTGGGCACAAGAACCGCATGATTTCATTCAGAAATGAGGGAGATATCATGCTCACAACTTTCGGATTAAGAATCAGCCACTGTTCCGAAGCAGCCCTCTTGTTTTGTTGATATCTCCCAAACTACTGGTTGCATGCAAGTGAATCTTTCTCCATCAGAGAGTAGACAAAATTCTCTTCACAATGGGCACTGATTTTAAGAATGTTGGTCACGTATTGACCTAGCTATGCTCGTTGCAAATTGACGGTTTGTTGCTGGAAGTAGCTGGAGCGGATTCGGGAAGATTCGTGGGATCGCTTGGGAGTTCTATACTCACTAAAGGTGAGTTCTATACTCACTAGGATGTTTTGGTCATGTGTGTTAGGCTCTGAGTTTTGGTCTCGCATTTTATGAAAACCGGTATTGAACCGTTTTATGAAAACATGGACGAGTCGTTAAATTATGTGATTGGTTAAGTTTAATTGTTGATTGTTGTTATGATTGTTGTTTGCTATGTGATGATTGACTGGTTTCCATGACTGTTTTGATGTATTATTAAGTTCGGATGTGAATCGGAATGGATACGGGAACGATCGGAATGGACAAGAGAATACGAAAACTGATTTTTTTGAAATGCTGATGGCCACGCACGGACCGTGCGCCCCTGGGCACGGGTCGTGCGTGGGGTTCTGGTACTCAAGGTTATTTTTGTGAAAATGTGCACGGATCGTGCGCCAAGCCGCACGGATCGTGCGTACCCTTCTGATGCCCAAATTTGAAATACGTCCTAAGCTATTCCGATTGGTCTTAAGTCCCTTCTAATCCACTCCTCAAGGTTTCCCAAGGACGGAAACATATTAGTATCATGAAATCAAGTACGATCAAAGTAATTTTATGTTATGTTCATGTCTTTGCTTATGTGATGGCCCGATGTGGTATTTATGAGATCGATTATGACTAAGTTAGGTTATCATAATGTGGAGTATGGGCGATACATTATGATGTGGACTATGTAATGGATAGTTATAAGTTAAGCTAACAACGTTAGTAATTTCGTGTGAGATCACCTAATGACAAGATTATGCTAAGTATAAGATTAGGTTAAGATTAAGATCATGTCAAGTATAAGCTCACTGTTATGTTCACAGATCACTGTTCACTGCTCATTGTTCAAGGTATATTAAAATATATCCATCAGGTTAGGGTGACGACCCTATTTCAGTTTAGTGTGCTAGGGGAGGTGAAGTCATGAGCCCTATGAACCTAGGCCCCATGAGGTTTGCCCACTAGCGATTAGTGGATTGGGTTCACCTGGAGCTTATTTTGCCAAGTGACCGGTGAAATGCTAAAAATCATTGTTCATTGTTCATGTGTTGCCTCTTGTAACTGCTTATGAGGGTTATGAGGACAACGTTTATGTTAGCCACATAGTCAAATATTAAGACTATGAATTATGAATCAAGAATAACGAATCAAGCATAATTGAACCGAGAGAGTTAGTAAGGGGTCTCGATAGAACTCACTGAGACAAGTTGTCTCACCCCATCCATGTTGTTGTTTTTCAGAGTCGCAAGTTAAGTTGAAGACGATGAGGCATGTCTAAGGAGGCGGCTTGAGGAGTTGCTGACGCTGTTTATTTTGTCAAGTTATGTATCTCTGTATTTTTATTCATTGTCTTAGATGTACGATTGTACGACTTATGCTTATAAAGTTGTAAATCGCTTCCGCAGACTTTCTATTTTGGTACTGAACACTAGTTGAGAGGTGTAAGGAACGATATTATGTATTTCTCATGTTAAGTTATGTAAGCGCACTTGATGGGTTTTAGCATCGAGTTTTAGTATGTGTTCAGTATTTAAAACAGGAGGTACTCTGATGTATGCCAGTAGTGCATTTCGGTAATTTCTACAAGTTAGAAATTATTGGGGTGTTACATTGACCCACAAGGATTTCGACAGGCCTTGTATTTTGAATTTGAGGCACTTGCTGGTTTTGCAATGGTGGGGTGCCAAAGAAGTCTGCTATGGTTCGTGTTTTGCATTAAGGGGTTGAACACCGTACCAATTTGCTGGGTCAGCATATTGACCATGTCATGGTCACTCTCATCCATTTGTTGCCTTAAAGCCAGCAACGATGATGTGGTTAAGGCAGGTTGAGCATTTCGACCAAAAATGCTCTCTGGTGAATCATGGATAGGGGAAAACGCTGGGACTGCAGTGTCTGCATAAGTAGACATATTTGTTTGAAGGCCTGCCATCATGGCTGTTGGCATGCCATATGGGTAACCCCTAGATTGAGAGATTTTTGGAAACCTTGTATCGAAAGTACTTCGAACTAAGGGATTATCCATTAGAGGGTTGGTCGAAGACCCTAATATCAATGGCTGTGTTAGCGCCGCTGTAGTCGATGTAACGCCCCAAAATAATTAAGTAGTTATTAAATTAAATTACTTAGGTATTTCATGGAATAGTTATAATAAAACAATAGGATGATGTTTTAATTAAAAAGAAAAGGGAGTGGTATCAATAATTCCGGGGTGGCAAGTATTGGCCCAAGAGCCCAAGCCCAATGACTTAGGCTCCTAGGGTTGGTGCAATTCGCACCATTTTGTCAAAGAAAAGAAAGAAACGAAAGAGAGGAGAGAAAGGAGAGAAGGAATTCGGCGCACCCTAGGGAGAAGAGAAGGAGAGCATCGCACCTTGAGAAGAAGGAGAAGAATGACGCTAGTTGCCGAGGTTTTGTAGGTGACTCCGTGAGAAGTGCTTTTCTTCGGTTAATTTAAGGTAAGGGGAGTCTCACTCCATAATAGAGAGTATAATAGGTTGTATGTAGATCATAGGGTCTTATTTGATGTTATTTGATAATTGTTTGATTGTTTGGATTGGTTGAAATTGATGAATTGTATGATGAAATCGATTTCCTATGCTAAGGTTAGAGTTTCATACCTTGATTTTATGTTTTGATGTGTTCTTAATGTATAAGTGTGAAATTGAAGTTGTTGGTATGAGCATAACATGTTTTATGATTGTTGTTGCGATTTTGATTTGGAAAAAATTGGGAATTTGATGTTTGGTGGGGGTTGGGACGCATGGGGCGCCAAGTGCCTAGGAAATGGCGCCCTGTGTACTGTAGCAGTGGCTTGTGTTGTGTTGCGCATGTTGTTTGCTGCCTGGGCGCTGTTCTGGTTGCTGGGGTGGCGCCAAGGTGCTGCCTGTGTCTAGACAAGGCGCACAAAAGGGTGTTTTTGGGCAAAACTCAGTTTTCTAGACATATTTCCCCGAGCCAAATTTTGTATTCACGTGACCAAATTTCATTTAAAACATTTTGGCTCGAGTGGTTTCAGTTTTTCACGCACCGTTCTGAAATTGTCCTAGAGGGCGTTGTTTTGACTATGTTTGTGGCGCCTAGGAATGTGCTGTGAGTTCTAAGCACAATTTTCTGTGCCATTTTTGGTATTCACCTGCCCAAATTATATTTTAAACATTTTGGCTAAAGAATTTTCAGTTTTGGACGCGTTGTTTTGAAATGGTCCTATTGGGCATAGTTTTAGCTTGTGTAAAGGGGGCTTTGCGTGCAAATCAATTTCTAAGAATATTTTCCCGAGCCAAATTTTGTATTCACCTGCCCAAATTGTATTTTAAGCACTGTGGCTAAGGTATTTTCAGTTTTGCACGCGTTGTTTTGAAATGGTCCTATTGGGCATAGTTTTAGCTTCTGTAAAGGGGGCTTTGCGTGCAAATCAATTTCTAAGCATATTTTCCCGAGCCAAATTTTGTATTCACCTGCCCAAATTGTATTTCAAGCACTGTGGCTAAGGTATTTTCAGTTTTGCACGCGTTGTTTTGAGATGGTCCTATTGGGCATAGTTTTAGCTTGTGTAAAGGGGGCTTTGAGTGCAAATCAATTTCTAATCATATTTTCCCGTGCCCAATCTTGTATTCACGTGACCGAATTCCATTTTGAACATTTTGGCTAGATCGGTTTTAGTTTTTCAGGTGGCCTACTCTGTTTGGTCCTTGTGAGGGGTTCTAGTCCTCTAGTTGAGTTTAGCACTAGAGACGTGATTGAGATGAGATAATAAATGAGTTGGTTGATGATATCATGGGGATATGGGCCATGCGGCCAGAGTCATGGGGACTCGATTGATTGATGATGAGGCCTTGGGGGCTATAACTAAGTTTAATAAAGAGGTGATATATGACGTATAGACTGTGTCGTTAAGAATTGTGATTGTGATCTTTGTCATGGAGTCTCATGCATACATAAGGCTGAGGTCTGAGTTTATATTGTGATGATAAGGCTGCGGTCTGAGTTCTATATTGTGATGATAAGGCTGCGGTCTGAGTTTGATATTATGATGATGAGGCTGCGGTCTGGGAAAATGGTACCACATGCATAACTGTATTGCATACATTCTCATGATAAGCATGTGAGTTGTTGATGGTATGAATTATGCTACTGTGTGACTGTATGAGTGTGATACTATGATAAAATATACTTCTTATTATAGTCTTTATTATGTGGTTTGAGACTCACCCTTCTGTTGTTGTTTACCACAGGTAGCCCTGAGTGAAGGTTTACTCCCTTCATTCCCGAGTCGGTCTGCTCTGATACGTAGCACCTAGGGGATGGGCTTAGTTCTAGTTGGCTGATTTGTCCTTGCTGAACTGTTTTGTTATGAGATATTTACATGTTGTTAATGAGACTGTTGTTATCTCTTTAGAACTGTTTCTATTTTCCGCTGCGTAGTGTGTGAAGTTTATTTCCTAGTGTGTGGAATTACATAATGAAAGTTTTGAGAAATCCCATCCTATGATGGTGCTGCGTATTATACTGATGAAATAAAAGTTTATGTTGATTTTGTTGTTGTTGAATTGAAGTGATGTGTAGCATCCCATTGAAATGAATTTAAGGGATAAATTTTTAAACTCTGACTTTTATTATAAATAGCTGGGTAGAAATGGGGTGTTACATAAGTGGTATCAGAGCAATGGTCGGTCCGTCCGACCAAGTTGTCGAGTCGTCGTGTCAGTCGGCAGTCGAGTACTGCCGTTTAGTTCTAACCAATGGTTGTGTGGTAGTGATGTTCCTGCAGGTAAAAGTAACTGGAGACTGCTTATGGTAAGAGAACTAGTGGGGGAGATACCCTGCTAGTAATGTGTGCTGTACCGTTTTCCTGATGCGTGAACCATGTCTTTGTTGTTTTGTTCATAATCTTCTTGTTGTATGAACCTTGAAATTGAATTGAAATACGATGCATGGGATGTTCTAGCTTTAATTGAATGTTGAGTTGTAGGTGGTGATTAAATTGTGTGTTTAGATGATAAACGAAATTGAAGATAAATTGAGAGGATGCTATGTGTAGTGACTAAAAATTGTATGTTGTTGCTGTTTTGTCAATTCAAAGTATTGCTGTTTGCCAACTAAATGAGTTGCTATATTACGGTTTATTTTTATAGAATGAGTTGTTGTTTTATGAAATAAGTGTAGTGCGGTTTTATGAAGATGAAGTGCTGTTTTTATAAATTAGGGTGATGTCTGCCGTTTTAATTGAGGTATGAGCTGCTGCATTTTTTTTAAATAATTATACGGCCGTTTTACAAAAATGAAGCGCTATTTTTATGCTGAAAGACGTGCTGTTTTCTTAATAACTTGAAGTGCCGAGTTCTTAAAATTAAAATGATGTCTGTACTCGTGTTTTAATTATATTTGACAATGTGTAATTGATCAATGTTGTAGTGTTAAGTATCCTACCTTCTTTTCTACAAGGCTTAGTATAATACGTCTCACTTACTCCTTTATGACCCCAAAGAAAAAGATTTTTGAGCTGATTTGAACTATGTGCCATAAAATGGATGTGCTCCTTATTAGCTTGTTACTCTATGGAACCAAAAACCTCTAAATACCATTATTGACTGTTTTGGATTAACGGCGAGTTCAATATATTTGAAAAATTGGGTTTTATGAAAGTATTTTCCTCTGGCTCTTATTTTGTGGTATTTCTAATTCTATTGCGGTTGTGAAGTGTATCTTTCTAGATTCCAATTAGACGATAGTAAAGGATTGTTCCACACTCTTGATGTTGCACACTTTGATTTCCTTCTCGAGTATAACTACTTGGTGTTAAGTGTTGGAATCATTAGGTGTTAAGTGTTTGGACTCCGTTTCCCTTTGCCCTTTTTGTAACCTAATCGAGTCTAGTTACTTCCCTTTTTACATATTTAAATGAATGTAAATGTTTGGTGTTTAAATTGGTGGAATTATGTTTTATTGAAATTTATAAAATATGACTGTAGAGGTGATTAGAATAAATGCATGCTTAAAACTATTTGCGAACTCTAATTGTCTACAACTGATTTTATTGTCTGATTTTGGTTGGTACCTCTTTAATTGTGTTACGTGGTTTTGTAAGTTGAAAATGAAGTGAGTTATGAGATTGTTTGTGAACCCCTAATAAACAAATTTTATGATTGGATACAATATTGGTATCAAACTTATTTTTAATAAACGAATTCCTATTAGATTATTTCGCAGTTGTGCCAATTGTGTTGTGTGGTTTAATGAGTTAAATATGGAATGCATGTTAAGAAATGAATGCATGTTGGTATTATTGTAGGTATTGTTCTTACACGTTTGCTTTTATTGAACTCCCAAGCTTATGGTGTTAATTGAGTACCCTATGTGATATGCTGGTATGATCTTCATGTGTGATTAAATATTATTATTTTTGTAGAGATCGTTTAAATTGAATTGTTTTGGTGTGCTTGTCGTGTCTCAGACTTGAATTATGAATATAAAATAATGTCGTTGCATTGAGGAATGAGTAAAAGAGCCAACAAGTAGTGTAACATTTTATGTTCAGAAATATTGTATGCTACATTAAAAGAGAATGCAATAGGACTAGAGTTAGTAATTAACCTTATGTTGATATTTTGATGCTTTACTATTTGAATAAGAAATGATTACTATTGACGAACTTAAGAGTATAAAGAATTATTTGGATTCGAATAACTAAAAGTGCGGGTAAACCATGTGGGTCCTTGTTACTATCTTCTTTATAATATGTGATGTATGACTATGCTTTGATATCATTGTGATGAGCTACCTAACCTGTGACAAGTGAGAATGGTGCTTATTTGATGTTTTGACTGCACTATGATTGTGGTTGTGATATGTGGTTGTGCGTGTTGTCATATGGAATTCTAGAGTCTGAAATTATATCTAGCCTGTGAGAGGCTGATATAATACCTTTCAGTTTGAGTTGTATCTAGCCTGTGAGAGACTGATACAATATTTTCAGTTTGAGTTGTATCGAGCCGTGAGAGGCTGATACAATATCGTTGGGTCTGAGTCTTGCTTTGTGTGTTGTGTCCTCAGTGTCCCTTGTCGATCTTCGACAGAGACCTTGTGGTGAATCTTACTTGCTGCCGTTGAATGGGTTAGATGTAATCTCGAGTATGAACTGGTTAGAGCATAACCATGTCCATGGTTAATTGTCGTAGTAAGTCGGTGAGTTTTGGGAGGTGATGAGTCTGGTTATTATTTCTGGATTTACTTGGCTGATCAAGTAGGAGGGACGGCCGCCCAATCACTTACCGCCGGTAATCAAGGAAATAATGATCAGCAATGTGGATAGTGATAGTTGTCTAGATGGTTGTAGTTTGTGTGTGGAAGGGTGTTTAGTCTGCTGCCAAGTATGCGATAGATTATGGGAGAGGACGGTTAGAGATGAAGAAGAGATTTGGTAGTGTTTCGTGAGTTTGACTAAATTTTCGAGGACGAAAATGTTCTAAGTGGGGGAGAGTTGTAACGCCCCAAAATAATTAAGTAGTTATTAAATTAAATTACTTAGGTATTTCATGGAATAGTTATAATAAAACAATAGGATGATGTTTTAATTAAAAAGAAAAGGGAGTGGTATCAATAATTCCGGGGTGGCAAGTATTGGCCCAAGAGCCCAAGCCCAATGACTTAGGCTCCTAGGGTTGGTGCAATTCGCACCATTTTGTCAAAGAAAAGAAAGAAACGAAAGAGAGGAGAGAAAGGAGAGAAGGAATTCGGCGCACCCTAGGGAGAAGAGAAGGAGAGCATCGCACCTTGAGAAGAAGGAGAAGAATGACGCTAGTTGCCGAGGTTTTGTAGGTGACTCCGTGAGAAGTGCTTTTCTTCGGTTAATTTAAGGTAAGGGGAGTCTCACTCTATAATAGAGAGTATAATAGGTTGTATGTAGATCATAGGGTCTTATTTGATGTTATTTGATAATTGTTTGATTGTTTGGATTGGTTGAAATTGATGAATTGTATGATGAAATCGATTTCCTATGCTAAGGTTAGAGTTTCATACCTTGATTTTATGTTTTGATGTGTTCTTAATGTATAAGTGTGAAATTGAAGTTGTTGGTATGAGCATAACATGTTTTATGATTGTTGTTGCGATTTTGATTTGAAAAAAATTGGGAATTTGATGTTTGGTGGGGGTTGGGACGCATGGGGCGCCAAGTGTCTAGGAAATGGCGCCCTGTGTACTGTAGCAGTGGCTTGTGTTGTGTTGCGCATGTTGTTTGCTGCCTGGGCGCTGTTCAGGTGGCCTACTCTGTTTGGTCCTTGTGAGGGGTTCTAGTCCTCTAGTTGAGTTTAGCACTAGAGACGTGATTGAGATGAGATAATAAATGAGTTGGTTGATGATATCATGGGGATATGGGCCATGCGGCCAGAGTCATGGGGACTCGATTGATTGATGATGAGGCCTTGGGGGCTATAACTAAGTTTAATAAAGAGGTGATATATGACGTATGGACTGTGTCGTTAAGAATTGTGATTGTGATCTTTGTCATGGAGTCTCATGCATACATAAGGCTGAGGTCTGAGTTTATATTGTGATGATAAGGCTGCGGTCTGGGAAAATGGTACCACATGCATAACTGTATTGCATACATTCTCATGATAAGCATGTGAGTTGTTGATGGTATGAATTGTGCTACTGTGTGACTGTATGAGTGTGATACTATGATAAAATATACTTCTTATTATAGTCTTTATTATGTGGTTTGAGACTCACCCTTCTGTTGTTGTTTACCACAGGTAGCCCTGAGTGAAGGTTTACTCCCTTCATTCCCGAGTCGGTCTGCTCTGATACGTAGCACCTAGGGGATGGGCTTAGTTCTAGTTGGCTGATTTGTCCTTGCTGAACTGTTTTGTTATGAGATATTTACATGTTGTTAATGAGACTGTTGTTATCTCTTTAGAACTGTTTCTATTTTCCGCTGCGTAGTGTATGAAGTTTATTTCCTAGTGTGTGGAATTACATAATGAAAGTTTTGAGAAATCCCATCCTATGATGGTGCTGCGTATTATACTGATGAAATAAAAGTTTATGTTGATTTTGTTGTTGTTGAATTGAAGTGATGTGTAGCATCCCATTGAAATGAATTTAAGGGATAAATTTTTAAACTCTGACTTTTATTATAAATAGCTGGGTAGAAATGGGGTGTTACAGTCGACACTTTTACAGAAGCGGTTACCCCTGCTATTGTCGAAGAGGGCTTATGAGTAGTTGCTCCCGTGACATTTGCAACATTAGCGTCACCCATTGACGCTTGTTCTTGTGAATTCTGTGGATTCTGTGCATTAGACGTCGAAGCATCGTTTGAACCAGAAAGTTCCATCTCTGAAAGATGTTTTCCACTCCTAAAATGCATACACCCAACAAATCACAAGTTTATGTTTCAAGAACCAATTCGGAAATTGTTTCAAATGATTCTGAGACTTATTACAAAGGGTCCCACTGGGCGTGCCAATTTGTTTACCGTGAATTTTGGTAAACAACCGCTGGTTTAGAATTTGTTACTTTCAAAATCAATCAGTAAATCTTAGGACATTTGTGCTATAGTTTTTCCAGAAAAAGTTATCAATGTTCTTGATATTATTTGTAATAACTGACAATTTTAAAGTTGTTGAAACTTTCGAATTGCCTTACGTATCTTTTGAATTCGATCAAGTGCAGAAAACATGTAAATTGCAGAAATATTTAAGGAAATATGACTAGATTGCATTGAAATGAAAGAAATTGGTACACAATATCATACATCTGGTTTCTGTAACTCATGTTTCTCTGTAACATGGAATTCTGAGCGTGAGAAATATGTACGAGAGTTTGTGACCCTTTTTTCCGTATGAGAAACTACTATATATACTATGCAGAGATTGTAACTGCCTACAACGGTTATATATAACTGTACACAGGGATTTAAAAACAACAACTGTCGTATCTTTCGACGACGTAATTGCTACAATCTTCGACAACAACGGCTGTATCCTTCGACGGCGTAACTGCTACGTTCTTCGACAATGCTGCTTTAGCCCTGATCTATTACTGGATTTTTATTCCCCTTTCTGTCGAAGTATTGCCTTCAAGGCCTCAATTTCACCGTCTTTTTGAAGTAGTCGAAAGTCGAAGATCACCTTTGAATTACCATCCCAATGTCGAAAATCAACATTTCTATTTTAATGTGACAAGTCAAACCGCATTGACTGCATTTAATTAAGCCTGTCGAAAATGCAGGTTAACAACTCCTTATGTGATGATCGACTCCTAGTTGAAGAAGTTGATGAAGAACAGAATGAAGAAGAGAATGAATATGAAGATGATGAAGAAGAGAATGAAGATGAATAATTTGATTAATCTTATGTTGTATTTAAATTTATTAGAGTCATTATTGTTCTTGTGTTTTCTATATATGTTGTCTACTTATGTTGACTCCTTATGTTGTCTTTAAATTTATTAGAATCATTAATATATCAATATTGTTCTTGTTAATTTACTTTCTTTAATTTATTTATAAATATATATAATTAATGTTGTTAGTATCACATTTCGTTTCTATTTTTTCATAGATATGGATCCAGGAGGAGGTTCTGACCCACCGAGACGTCCTCATAAAGGGAAGAAGACTATGACCGATGAACCTCCTAAGAGGAGGCGTAATCGTGAGGTGGTACTTAATATTGGGAATATGAGGGGTCATACGTTTGTGGGCCCACCAGCTACCGCTCCGATTGCCCTACAACCTCTGCCTCAATTTGGCCCCGGATGGTATCATTTACCATCACATGGGCATTATATGGGCCCACCAAATACGTATCCAGCAGGGCATATGGGCACACCAGCTGGGTATATGGGCACACCAGCTGGGCAAATGGGCACACCAGCTGGGCATATAGGCTCATCATCTGGACATATGGGCCCCACAGCTGGGTTATCTATGCCTACACTAAAGCCCCATGATGATATTGAGCATGATATTGGTGGTGGTAATGTTGATTTTGATTCATCGACCGATGACGAGAGAGTGGAGGTGGTTGTTATTAATGGTGTCAGACTCAAAATCATTTATAATCGTGGTAACGCGTAAGTATTATATTGTTTGTTTTTTTAAGTTAATTATGCAACGACTTATATATATTTGATTGTTTGATATATCTTTCATTATGCAACCTTCTTCCTTCAAAGGCAGCTTCATCAAGCATCACTCATGTCATCCGCAAAAGATAATCTCAAAAGTTCCATAAAAAGTGGAGTAAAGTCGATGAAAAGGACAGGAATGATCTGCTGGACTTCTTTAGGGTAAGTGTCAATTATTTTGTCATTACTTATATTGTTAGTTTAAATTTTATGTTTAATAACGTTTAATATAATTACTAATACATATTTTCATTTTACTTAATACAGACCAAAGTGACATGGGACATAGAAGATGATGACAATGTGCAGAGACTTTTTTTTAAAAGGATGGGCGCTCAAATATCAGATTTGCTTTATAAGTTGCGGTGTAAAGATAAGAAGCCTAACTACATGAGTGATGAAATTTGGAATGCCTTCAAGGGCCATTGGGCTACAGAGACTTTCAAGAAAAATGCTGCAAAAGCCAAGAATAATAGAAACTTAGAAAAGGGTGGCTCGCTTCACTGCGGCAGGTCCATCAACCAGGCTCAACATGCTTCTAGATTGGTAAATTATTTTTAAAATCTGTGTGTTTTTTTACATTAGTTAATTAGTTAGCAATTTTTGAACATGTGTTTCATTTTACAGAGTAAGAAGGCAGGACGCCCTATCACTGCTCCTGAGTTTCATAGAGCCACCCATGTGAGGAAAGGCACTGGTGTAACGCCCAAATAATTTAATTATTTATTTAATTAAATTATTTTTGTATTTTATTAGCATAGTCATATTAAAATAATAATATGATATTTTATTTAATCAGGGAGTGGTGCTTAGTAATTAAGCTGAGTAGTGGACGAGGGTCCGTGATCCAAGAGCCCAAAGGCATAGGCGCATGAGTGAGAGCCTAGCTAGGGTTTTGGGATCATTTGCGCATTGTGGGAGAAAAAGAAAAGAAAAGAGAGAACTGCGAAGAGAGGAGAAGAGAGGGACGGCGCACCAAGGAGGAAGAGGAGAGGAGCTCTGTTGCTGTGGTTCTTTGGAGTTGTCGTGCAAGGGGATCTCGTATTCGGGAAATCTAAGGTAAGGGTGGGTTCTATCCTTATAATAGGGTATATGATGGGTGTTATGTGGGAGATAGACTCTATGTTGTCCCTTGATCTTGTTTGGTGTTGATTTGGTCATATTCGAATGTATCCATGATGATGGTAATTGGTGTTTGATGATGGATGTGTTCGTAACAAAAAAAAAATTTATGTAGGCTAGGCTGAATGTGGCGCCCTAGGCGCCCAGCCACTGTTTTCCTGAGTTGTTGTTGCTAGTTGTGGCACCCTAGGCGCCCAGGCATGGTGGTTCGGTTTTGTTTGTTGCAGGAAGTGGCGCCTTAGGCGCCCAGGGTGTTTTCTGGGTTGCTGAAAGTGGCGCCTTAGGCGCCCAGTGTTGTGTTGTGTGTTTCTGGGTTGCTGTGAAGGGCGCCCAAGGCGCCCAGTATTTTCTGTGCTTGTTGCTGATTTAGGCGCCCTGCTCCTGGGCGCCAGTTTCTGTGTTGCTGGCCTACTAGGCGCCTTGCTCCTGGGCGCCATTTTCTGTGTTGCTGCTAGGCGCCCTGTTGCTGGGCGCCGAGTCTAATTCTGTTGCTGTGGTATTAGGCGCCCTGTTGCTGGGCGCCAAGTCTGTTGTTGCCACTGTTGTCCTAGGCGCCCTGTTGCTGGGCGCCATGTTTGCTGATGCCACTGTTGCACTAGGCGCCCTGTTGCTGGGCGCCAGTTCCTGTTGTGATGTTGTTGCACTAGGCGCCCTGCTGCTGGGCGCCAGTTTCTGCAGTGTTGCTGTTTTTCTAAAAATTGTTGTTGCTGTCACAGTAAAGCAAATGTTGATGTCTTCTAAAAATAAAGTTGTTGTTGCTGTAAAAACGATGTTGCTGTTTTTCTAAAATGATGTTGATGTCACAGTAGGACAAATGTTGCTGTTTTTCTAAAATGATGTTGCTGTCACAGTAGGACAAATGTTGCTGTTTTTCTAAAATGATGTTGCTGTCACAGTAGGACAAATGTTGCTATTTTCCTAAAAACGATGTTGCTGTCACTGTAAAACTATTGTTACTGTTTGCTGTAAATTGGTGTCTTTGGTGTCGGTGGTTGTTGATTAAAGTTGTTAGGCTGTCCTATAGGTGTTGGTGTTATTGGTGATGATGTAACAGGTGATGTGCCGATTTTATTGGCTAAGGTGATAGGTGATGGGTCTATGACCATTTGTTGATATTGGTGATGATTGTGTCACATAGATGACTATTGTTGTTGATTTCTTCTACTGCATTGTTCATGGTGTCTCATACATTCCATATGCATTGTTTTGGTGATGAAGGCTTCGGCCTTGGAGCTATAGGTGATGATGGTTGTAACGCCCCAAAAATAATAGATTAATTTATTTAATTAATTAAATGAAATTGAGTGGTAGAAATAATAATATAATTATTATTTATTACTTAATAAAATAATTATAGGTGTTATTATATGTGAGCCTTAGTTGGGTTGGAAATAATTATTTAATTTGAAGGGAGTGGTGATGGTAATACCGGATGTTAGGATCGGCCCAAGCCCAAGCCCATTGACTTAGGCCTAGGCGAATTAGTAAGGGTTGGAGACAAGTGTCTCATTTGTGCAAAAGAAAGAAAAGGATTCGAAGAGAGGAGAGGAGAAAAGAGAAAAGAAACTTGCGAAGAGGAGAGTGAGAAAGAGGGGGCGCGGCGGTGTTAGGGCAAAGGAGGAGAGTCTTTCGCGTGGAACCTAAGGAAGGAGGAGAACTTGGATCGTTGTGGTGTTGGTGAATTTCTTGGGTGCCTTGCGAGTTCTTCACTTCTAAGAGGTTAGGGGGCTCTTCTTTTCGTCTTTAATAGTGTATGTGATGAGTATCGTATAGGGTTAGGTTTTAGAGTGATTTTCTTGAATGAATTGTGTATTTTGATGTTGTGGCTATGCTGAATTTTAATTGTGCAAAGATATGTTTGATTGGGTGTTGAATTGTACACAATAAGAATTGAGCATGCCCATTGTTTGATGTTATGATTGAATGGAATTTTGGTGAAAAACATGATGGTCAGTCTTATATTGATAAATTAAGGTTGGAGATTTAATTTTTGAATTTTTGGTGGTGAGAAACTCGAATTTGGTTGGCTCCTTAGGCTCCTAGGGAGTTTGGGTGTTGCTGGAAATTCTGTCTAAGTCTGTGTCTAGCTCCTGGGAGCCAGGCGCCCATGTGCTGTGTCTGTGTTGCCTGTGTCTGGTTCTGTGTCTAGACACTGGGCGCCGGGTTCCCTTGTCTGCGCCACTGGGTTGCAGAGTTGTGTTGCTCGTGTCTAGGCACCATGGGAGCCGAGGGTCCCGGAGATTGGATGCTCGGTTTGCTGTCAAATTTGGTATGGGAGTTCCTGGGCACAAAAAGAGTCAGTTTCAGGTGTTGGGTCAAAATTTGGCCGTGTGCCTTGTGCCATGGGCGCCAAGGGCCCCAATTTTTTGGTGATTGTTTTGCCAATTTTGGCTTTTGGTTTTCATGTCCAAGTAAAATAGCTCGTGTAAAATGATTTTGGCCACCAAAAGAGTTGTTTTCCGTGTTTTCACTAGGCGCCTAGGGCATGGGCGTCGTGTGCTCTGCGCCAGTTTTGGGTGTTCCTGCGCCAGTTCTGTGTCTGGGCGCTAGGCGCCCTGCGCCCGTTGTTCCCTGTGCCTGTCTCACTGTGTTGCCAGTTTTGGCGCTAGGCGCCTTGGCCATGGGCGCCAAGGGCGCCACTGTTGTGTTGATTATTTTCTCAAAATTCTTTTTGGGTTCTCATACATTGAATAAATGGCTCGTGTAAAATAATTTTTGGAGTCATAGGAGTTGTGGTCTGTCCTGGCCTTAGGCGCCTAGTCCATGGGCGCCAATGATGCGTGTCACATTTTGCTAAAATTTTTGTTGGGTTCCCATATTCTGAGTATTTGGCTCGTACAAAATTACTTACGAAGTCAAATGAATTTTTTTGCGTGTTGGCCTTAGGCGCCTAGTGCCTGGGCGCCGTGTTCCCCTGCGCCAGTTCCTGCGCCAGTGCGCCAGGCCAGTGTTGCTGTTCCTGGGCGCCCAGCGCCTATGCGCCAATCCTGTGTTGCTCCTGGGCGCCCAGCGCCTGGGCGCCAGTTTCAGAATGTCTAAGTATTTTTCCGATTTTGTTTCAATCATAACTTTTGACTCGGTTATCCAAATTTGACGGTTCAAAATGCGTTTCGAAGCTAATTTCAGTGTCTACCCAAATGTTCTGTTTTTATGCAAAAATGGATTATTTTACTGGTGTTTCTGGGCTGAGGTGTTCAAGTGTCTAAATGGCAATTTTTATTCACTTTCCCTATGTCGTGTCAAATCCTAAATTGGCCTAATTGAAATTGGTGTTGGTGTGAGTGGTGGGTTGAGTTGGTGAGTGTATTATGGTGTGATTGGTGAGCAGAGGCTTCGGCCTAATTTAAATTGGTGAGCTGATTTATACAATGGTGAGAATATGAATAAAATGGTGAGTTGAATTAAATGGTGAATTGATGAATTGTGTGGTGTGTTGTGGTGCAATTCCATAGCATCTCATGAAACATGTGCATTTTTGTTTAGCAGAGGCTTCGGCCTAATTTTATTTGGTGAGCAGAGGCTACGGCCTATTCGTATTTGGTGACGGATCCGACATGCATGTGCCCGTGGAGTTTGGGTTGCATTTCATGCATAACCATATATTGTGTAGTGCTGTTTGGAAATGTAATTTTGATGTGGTTGTTGCCATTGTTGTGAATCAGTGTGCCTAGTTACCTTTTCCTATGCAGTGCTTATTTCCATATGTTATTAATTATGAAAAGAGACTCACCCTACTGCTTTTATGTTGCTTCTTATGTCGGCAACGTGCAGGTAATAACGAGTGAAGGTTACCCTTATGCCTTCGTCTGGTAGGAAGTGTCATGCTCTGATACGTAGCACCGGGGGGGCGTCTTATGTTTATGTGTTATTGTCGTTATACTGTTAGACTATTATTGGTGCTGTATTGGTTTTGTTTTCGAACTTGTTATTATTCCGCTGTGGTAGTGACTGTATTTGGTTGATGCGAACTAAACGATATTTCATGGTGCTATGTATCTTGTGGTTTTAACCGAAATATGAAAATTGAAGTTGTTGATTTAATGAAGTAAGTGTAGCACTCGCTTAGATTGTTTTCAAAAAAAAAAAAAAGAGAAACTCTGATTTTTATTAAATAGTCAGGTTATTAGAAAAGGGGTGTTACATTAGTGGTATCAGAGCAATGGTTGGTCCGTCCGGCCAAGTCGTCGAGTCGTTGTGTCGGTGTACGACCAACTGTTGTCTTTTAAGTGCTGACCAATATTTGTGTTGCAGGAAGGCCAAGAGTTGCTGATGGTAAGTGAACTAGTGGGGGAGAGGCCCCTGCTGGTACTGTGTGTTGTATTGCATTTCCGTGTGTGAACTTTGTGTCCCTGTTGTTGGTTGCTGTTCTTTAACCTTCTTTTATGAACTCTTGGGTGGTGTGTCTTGATGTGGAGTCTAAGTGCATTGTGAAAATTGTTTTGATAAATTACGTCAAGCTGCTACCCGACGCACAAAAATGTTTTGATCACTCTAAGTGATGTCGTCCAATGCTTAAAAATGTTGAGTTTTGATGTTCCTTAATTTATAATTGTTTCCCATGATGAGACTGTCTGTATTTATTTTAAGGAATTATGACATCTTTTGCGTTAGTTGTTTATTTTTGGTGTTGTTCCTGATTGTTTTGACATGCAGTGCTGTACGTGTAGGGTCTTCATGAATTGTTTTGCAATTTCCATGCTACTTGGGGTTTGATATTGTACGCTTGGGTTTTATGAAAATTTTTGGTCGTTACTTCTTGAATCGTGTTATGTGGTTTTGAGATCTGAAAAATAAAATGATTTCTGAAATTGTTTTTGAAATGTCTAATGGACGATTTTACAGTTGGATACTAAAATTAGTAATGAAATCTACTTTTAATGAATGAACGTGGGTGTTGATCAAAGGAAGTAAATTATTTTGACTTAGGGTTTTAAATGAGGAAGTATGGAGGTGAAGTTTTGGTTAGATTGGAGAATGATTTTTCTAGTTGGTTTTATTTGGAAAGGAGTAATGATTTGTTGTTGTGTCGATTTTAAAAACCTTGTCAAAAATGATTTGACGGCGATTCTGAAAACTAGTATTGGGTTTCTTTGGGAGCAAAAATGTATTAGTATGTATGAAACCTTGTGTGCTCTATGATGTTTAAATTGGTTAAGAAATATTGGCGTGCTCTATGTATTGTTTGATTTATGTGGAATATGTATTGCTCGTAATTTACATAGCGAGTGTGTTGAAGTGATTGATGTATTTTAATTGGTTGGTGTATGATTATTGGGGAGTTTAAACTATGCTTGATGGCTGAATTTGTGGCTGCTTAGATGCTTAATTTGTTGCTAAGCTCACTGTGTGGGCACTTTCTGAGTAGGTTTGACTTTCGGCTAAACTGGGACTGTTTTACTGGTTGATAAATCATATAACTTACAATTTTAGAAACTAGACTGAACGCTTGTCATTTTGGCTTTGGTTTGGTCGCATTTGGAGTAGTATAGCTCCAGTTATGGGCTTCGCAAGTTAGGATAAAATTCTGGGGACCGTCTGGACATAGAGTCAGTGTTTTGATTGTGATGTTTTCAAATGAAGTCCTTTTCGAATGAATCCAATTTCTTTGAAAACTAGACAAAATTATTTACTGTTTAGGCTGAAGTTTCGTGTTATTTGGGTTTGTTTTGTGCATTGTAGAAGAGTCACAACTTTGGACACAGTCGCTGCCCCATTTTCTGGACCTACTGCCTTGTTTGCGAAAACTGTGCTATTGGACTCATCATTTTGAAATTCTAAAAATATAGCCAGAAACTAGACTCCGTAAGTTTTCCGTAGAGGGGTTGTTTGCTAAATTCCGATGTCGTTTGATAGGGTAAATAAATTATTGGAGTTTATGTGTGAGTGCTGGAATTCCTGCGTTGCTTAGTTTATGCTGTCATTGTAACGGAAGAATGTTTTTGCAATATCTTTTGACCCAGGAGTCCGATTTGAGTAAACTAAAATGTTTCGGAAAGCTTATTCAGAGGCCTAACTGAAACATTCTAATTTCAAAAACAAAAAAAAATTGACTGTTTCTGGTGTCGTTGATTTTTAGGCGTGCCGGTCGAATTAGATTGTTATTGTGTTGTCGGTGGCTTAGTGCCCCAAGTCGTTGCTGCAGTGTCGGCGCTTTGGTGCCCGAAGTTGCTGATGGTTTGTCGTTGTTGATGTCGCCTGAGTGGCAAAGTTGTTTGTTGATGTTGTCGTGTTGTTAAATTATGTGGCTTGTTGTACAACTGTGATGCACTTTGTGAATTTCGTTGTGATGCTGTGACGATCGATGTATTTCGTTATCCTTAAGGGTAGATGAGTGAGGTAGAATGCGAGCTAGTTTATCAGAGTGGCGCAGCGGAGTAGAGAGTGAGCCTGATTATTACTGCTTGAAGTTACCTGGCTGAACAAGTAGGAGGGACGGCCGCCCAAGCACTTACCGCCGGTAATCAAAGCAATAGTAATCAGCGTGATAGGTAGCACTAGTTGTCTAGATGGCTGTAGTTGGTAGTGGAGGAGTGTTGGCTTTAGCAGGAGAAAATTTCGAGGACGAAATTCCTTTAAGTGGGGGAGAGTTGTAACGCCCCAAAAATAATAGATTAATTTATTTAATTAATTAAATGAAATTGAGTGGTAGAAATAATAATATAATTATTATTTATTACTTAATAAAATAATTATAGGTGTTATTATATGTGAGCCTTAGTTGGGTTGGAAATAATTATTTAATTTGAAGGGAGTGGTGATGGTAATTCCGGATGTTAGGATCGGCCCAAGCCCAAGCCCATTGACTTAGGCCTAGGCGAATTAGTAAGGGTTGGAGACAAGTGTCTCATTTGTGCAAAAGAAAGAAAAGGATTCGAAGAGAGGAGAGGAGAAAAGAGAAAAGAAACTTGCGAAGAGGAGAGTGAGAAAGAGGGGGCGCGGCGGTGTTAGGGCAAAGGAGGAGAGTCTTTCGCGTGGAACCTAAGGAAGGAGGAGAACTTGGATCATTGTGGTGTTGGTGAATTTCTAGGGTGCCTTGCGAGTTCTTCACTTCTAAGAGGTTAGGGGGCTCTTCTTTTCGTCTTTAATAGTGTATGTGATGAGTATCGTATTGGGTTAGGTTTTAGAGTGATTTTCTTGAATGAATTGTGTATTTTGATGTTGTGGCTATGCTGAATTTTAATTGTGCAAAGATATGTTTGATTGGGTGTTGAATTGTACACAATAAGAATTAAGCATGCCCATTGTTTGATGTTATGATTGAATGGAATTTTGGTGAAAAACATGATGGTCAGTCTTATATTGATAAATTAAGGTTGGAGATTTAATTTTGGAATTTTTGGTGGTGAGGAACTCGAATTTGGTTGGCTCCTTAGGCTCCTAGGGAGTTTGGGTGTTGCTGGAAATTCTGTCTAAGTCTGTGTCTAGCTCCTGGGAGCCAGGCGCCCATGTGCTGTGTCTGTGTTGCCTGTGTCTGGTTCTGTGTCTAGACACTGGGCGCCGGGTTCCCTTGTCTGCGCCACTGGGTTGCAGAATTGTGTTGCTCGTGTCTAGGCACCATGGGAGCCGAGGGTCCCGGAGATTGGATGCTCGGTTTGCTGTCAAATTTGGTATGGGAGTTCCTGGGCACAAAAAGAGTCAGTTTCAGGTGTTGGGTCAAAATTTGGCCGTGTGCCTTGTGCCATGGGCGCCAAGGGCCCCAATTTTTTGGTGATTGTTTTGCCAATTTTGGCTTTTGGTTTTCATGTCCAAGTAAAATAGCTCGTGTAAAATGATTTTGGCCACCAAAAGAGTTGTGTTCCGTGTTTTCACTAGGCGCCTAGTGCATGGGCACCGTGTGCTCTGCGCCAGTTTTGGGTGTTCCTGCGCCAGTTCTGTGTCTGGGCGCTAGGCGCCCTGCGCCCGTTGTTCCCTGTGCCTGTCTCACTGTGTTGCCAGTTTTGGCGCTAGGCGCCTTGGCCATGGGCGCCAAGGGCGCCACTGTTGTGTTGATTATTTTCTCAAAATTCTTTTTGGGTTCTCATACATTGAATAAATGGCTCGTGTAAAATAATTTTTGGAGTCATAGGAGTTGTGGTCTGTCCTGGCCTTAGGCGCCTAGTCCATGGGCGCCAATGATGCGTGTCACATTTTGCTAAAATTTTTGTTGGGTAGCCATGGGCGCCAATGATCCATAGCATCTCATGAAACATGTGCATTTTTGGTGAGCAGAGGCTTCGGCCTAATTTTATTTGGTGAGCAGAGGCTACGGCCTATTTGTATTTGGTGACGGATCCGACATGCATGTGCCCGTGGAGTTTGGGTTGCATTTCATGCATAACCATATATTGTGTAGTGCTGTTTGGAAATGTAATTTTGATGTGGTTGTTGCCATTGTTGTGAATCGGTGTGCCTAGTTACCTTTTCCTATGCAGTGCTTATTTCCATATGTTATTAATTATGAAAAGAGACTCACCCTACTGCTTTTATGTTGCTTCTTATGTCGGCAACGTGCAGGTAATAACGAGTGAAGGTTACCCTTATGCCTTCGTCTGGTAGGAAGTGTCATGCTCTGATACGTAGCACCGGGGGGGCGTCTTATGTTTATGTGTTATTGTTGTTATACTGTTAGACTATTATTGGTGCTGTATTGGTTTTGTTTTCGAACTTGTTATTATTCCGCTGTGGTAGTGACTGTATTTGGTTGATGCGAACTAAACGATATTTCATGGTGCTATGTATCTTGTGGTTTTAACCGAAATATGAAAATTGAAGTTGTTGATTTAATGAAGTAAGTGTAGCACTCGCTTAGATTGTTTTCAAAAAAAAAAAAAAAGAGAAACTCTGATTTTTATTAAATAGTCAGGTTATTAGAAAAGGGGTGTTACAATGGTGATGCTCATATATGTGATGTTGCCCTTATTGGCTATTTTATTGGTGATGATTGGTACCACATGCATATACCTGTTGGTGTGGGTTGCATCTCATATACTTACTCATGATGTTGGTGATAATTCTTGGTGATTTGTAATTTGATGTTGTTGTGAAGTGGTGGATATAGTTGTCGTAACTCTAGCATATTGTGTAACACCCCTTTTCTACCCCTTAGTTTACACGTCATTATCAGAGTAAAATAAAATTGTTTTCAAAATATTAATTCAACGGATAGAAAGGAAATGTCACATCGTCATAAAGAAACTCATCGTTTGCACTCAAACACACCGTACATCGTCAACAAAATCGTTAAACAGTTAATTAATAAATTAACGCATTCCAACCACGCCCCCTAGGTGCTACAGTATCAGAGAGCGACTCGACAGACATCCCACAGCTAATAAGGAAGGCAGCAGGACCTTCACTCGCGGTTACCTGCAGCGTTGCCACAATAGAGCAACATTCCAAGCAGAAGGGTGAGCTCAATTCAATCCATATAATAAATCACATGATAAGCAATAAGTCAAATCACAGCATTAAAGCAACCACATCGAAAATCATCAATCACGTCGTTACAATAATTCATCACAATGTCATGCTACTATATGAGATGCAACCCCCACCAGGGCATATGCATGATGGTACCATATTCTTCACAATTAAGAGGCCGAAGCCTATTCTTCACAGGAGGCCGAAGCCTATTCTTCACAAGAGGCCGAAGCCTATTCTTCACATTATGCACATGCCATGAGACTCTATATACACATGTGCATTTCATCAAAACACTCACCTGGAGTACTCATCATCATCATCATCATCAAAATATTGACCACTAAGGGCAACAACGTCATTTAATTAGCCACTAAGGGCATCCTCGTCCTAATCATCACCATCACATCATCATCAAAAATATTGGCCACTAAGGGCAAAAGCGTAAATTAACTAGCCACTAAGGGCATCATCGTCATAATCATCCATAATCTCATCTTCATCAAAATATTGGCCACTAAGGGCAAAAGCGTCATTTAACTAACCACTAAGGGCATCATTGTCATAATCATCCATTTGATACTAAAACGTTAAAACTGTTGGCTGTGCGAAAAAAAGAATTTTTAAAGAACTCAACAGGGCTTCACAACGTCCTGGGAGGACCACCGGGGACAGCCTCTTGGGCGCCCAGAAAACACCAGCAAATAATAAATTTTTATTCTAAAAATATGACACACAGGTAGACGACCGAAAAAGCTTCCCAACGCTTTTTGAAACGTTTAAAACGGATGCCCGAGTCAAAAGATATAGCGAAAACAGTTTTATTAAAAAAATTGGGAACATCCTGGAAATGGCGCCCAGGCACAGGGATCCGGCGCCCAGCAACACAGAATTTGGCAACACAGGCAACAGGCGCGCACACGGGCGCCATGCGCCCAGGGCAGCAACACACGCACTGGCGCGCAACACAGCGCCCAGGAGAGGGGATCCGGCGCCCAGAAACTGGCGCAGTTTAAACAAGTTTGATTCCAGAAATTTGACTCAACTTTGAAGACTCATAACTTGAGCTACACAACTCCAAATCGAACGAAACCAGTGCCAAAACGACCGGCTTTAAGTCTATTTTCAAAAACAATCAGCCACATAATTTTTGGATCAACAAAACAATACCAGTTTTAGAAAAACCGAACAGTGTCCAGAATGCACACATATGGCGCCCAAGGCGCCTAGGGGTTACAAAATCTTATTTCTCGTCAATTAAATTACTAATTCAACACCAAAATTCACTTACCAATATGAACATCAAATTACCACGGTCATCTCCAATTATCACCAATCACAATACCATCAAAACATTAATCAAACACTTGGCATACAAATCACAAATCTTCAACAACAAGACATCATATGGCAAGGGCTTATTCCAATCATCATAACACGACATCAATTTCAGATTTATGGCACTATAATTCCTACTCCCACATAACCCCCTTCATATAAACCCATTAGATAAAGGAACCCCACCCTTACAACCTATCATGAATATCTATTATATAGAAAGATAGAACTCCCCTTACCTTAATTTACCGAAGACAAAACCCTCTTGACTGGAACCACCAAGAACCACCGCAACAAGCTAGATCCCTCCCTTTCCCCTATGGAACTTGCGAAATCCTTCTTGTCTTCTCTCATGGGTGCGGCGCTCATAGCTTAAGCCCTCACGGTTCTCTTCCTTGTTTTTCACCAAATGAGTTAAAAACCCAAAAACTTGGTTTATATATGCGCTTATGTTTGTTGGGTCATGGGTCATGGGCTTTCTCTCCACTTAAGCCCTAATTTAATTAGTTGGTGCCACCAATTTCCTAATACCACACCTCCACTTAATTAATTAATATAATTTCTCAATAATCTAATTATATCAACTAAATAAATTAAATACCTATATACTTAATTAAATAAATTAATTAAATATTTAGGGTGTTACAACTCTCCCCCACTTAGAATAATTTCGTCCTCGAAATTTCTCTGCCCATGCTAACACTCCTCCATTAACCGACTACGGCACCTAGGCAACTAGTGCTATCTATCATGCTGATCATTATCGCTTTGATCACCGGCGGTAAGTGATTGGGCGGCCGTCCCTCCTACTTGTTCAGCCAGGTAACTCAAGTAATAACAATCAGGCTCACTCTCTAGTGATCCCGCAAGGATCCCGCTGCGCTACTCTGATAAACTAACTTAC
The DNA here is from genome assembly GCA_039519185.1 of Astragalus membranaceus. Taxonomy (NCBI): domain Eukaryota; kingdom Viridiplantae; phylum Streptophyta; class Magnoliopsida; order Fabales; family Fabaceae; genus Astragalus; species Astragalus membranaceus. Next base: position 36,700,587 of record CM076852.1, on the reverse strand, counting down.
ATTCCAACTCACTCATCTACCCTTCCGGACAGCAAAACATATCAAAGCACACTAATAATCACAACAAGTTCACAGAGTGCGTAACGATTGCAAAACAAGCCACACAATCAACATATCACAACAACACATATTCATCAACACAGTCAGACTCCGGGACCAAATATCCCTTTTAAAACAATGGCCATAGGCCCACAACATTAATCAAACAATTCGGGCCATCCAGCGGTACCCTCAACAAGACAATGTGGGCCATTCGGCGATACCCACAACAATAACAACATAATAACTTGGGCCATTCGGCGGTACCCAAGGCAACAACAAAACAACAACATAACTTGGGCCATTCGGCGGTACCCAAGACAACAACCAACAATGACAACATAACTTGGGCCATTCGGCGGTACCCAAGACAACATCAATAACCACACCAACATCAACATCATTCATATCAATACAATCGTCAACAACATCATCAAGAACATCAACATCAACATTATTAACAACAACAGCACAGGACCACAACATGATCACAACAATGGGCGCTAAGGTGCCAACAACCAATGACAACGAAATAGGCATGGCACCCACGGTTAGGGCGCCTCCAACAACACTAACAAAATGGCACATGGCGCCTATGGGCAGGGCGCCTTCACCACTAGACTACAGCAACAACAAATCAGCAATGGCCAATGGCCTAAGACAACAAATCAACAATAGCACACAACATGTCTCACCTTAACGAATCAACATTCAACAACATAACACCATAAGCAATTATCACCGAAACAATCAAGGAGTCAAGGCAGCCTCCACAACTAGTTTTTAAGACATGTAGCAAAATTGTCTAACAGGGCATCATAGCATACATATGGTAATTATCAGAACCCTAGATCACACCACACGATTTCAATAGTACAAACATTCACGTACAAAACATTTCGTTTAGATTTTTCAACACGAGAATTAAAACATGTCCTAGAAATTGATTTTTTTCCACCACCAGACTAAACGTCAGCTTAAACAGTTCGAATAAAATATTCTTAAGAACACATGCCAATAAAAGCTAACTCAAAGAAGCTCACAATAGTGCCCTTTTTTAGAAAAAATAATTTTCAATGCTACTATCAGTATACAACCACAGAATTGTTTATGAGTTGTTCAAAAGCGATTTTCAAAATCTCTTAACATTTTTAGACCACAAACCACCAAATAGGATCACTCATAAAAATAGGGACGGTCAGCAATCAAAACAGGCACAACCCAGAAATAGTAGTAGCGTACAAAAGTAGGAACAGTGACAGTTATTTTTGGAAGCAGCAACAACAACTTTCAACAGACCGCAACAATCATTTTCTGAAAACGACGACAACAATTTTTCTGAAAACAGGAACAATTTTTTTTTTTTTTCTCTGAAAACAACAACAATGGCAATTCAAAACAGCAATAACATTACCATTTAAAACAGCCACAACAATAACACTTTAAAACAGCAATAACTCAAAATAATCCACGAAGCAAGGTCACTAAGTACATAAGAATACAGTTAACATTTAAAACCTTATTACCACTGGTCAGCTCAAAACGGACAGTTACACTAACATTTAACACTAACATTTTATTCAACATAGTGCACATTTTAAATTTCAAGGTTCCCAAACTATTTAGCACAACTTATAAAGAGTGCAACAGCAAACAAAATCAAGGGAAACCCAGTGTTGGAAATTACAAGTCATACTTATTATTTTACCAAAGAAACTTTCCACACAGTTATGAAAACAGAAATAAGGTTATTACATTCGTACCGGTTATAATCCGAATTAACTTGATAAAAATAAATTTTTGACCCTTCCCGGTGTACTACATGTTATGCCATACTAGGATGGTCCACCCAAATGCACCAAAATAGCAATTAAGAAAGATTGGGACAGAATACGTGGGATAATAATAATCATAACTATAACTCGTTTTAAAATCTTTTCACGTGGCTTGAAAAAGAGGGCAACACAATAGTTAGGGTGTTCAAACCAAAAATTTTATCACTTGCAGCAGTCAAGGTAGCGAAACATCGTAACGTAATTGGCAAGACCAATTCACAAGGCACTTAGCATGTAGCATCATTGTGCAATCAAAAGCACACCGTAGTAAAAACAAGACCAGTGTCCATTTATTAAAATAATTTTAATACCATCACGAGTATCCAACTATAAAATTTCTTTAATAGATGTCAAAAGCAATTTTCAGAAATCTCTTTACTTTCCAGATTACAAAACCACACAGTGTAAATCAAGAGGCAATAACCAAAAAGATTTTGTTTAAAAATTCAAGCGCTCAATGTCGACTTCACGAAGCATGGGAATTAGAAAATATTTCATGAGGACTCTAAACTCACAATCACTGCATGTTATCAACGTAGTAACAACTTAAATAATCAGCAAAACCATTTTACAAAACAATCAACCTTAACATCAAGACATACCACAATGAGTTTCACGTAAGGCTTAGTGTTGATTAATTAAAATAGTTTAAGCAAATCAAACACACGTGAGTATCAACAACAATCACATCGTTGGAAGCACACAAGCACATCAATTACACATTCAAAACTTGGGTCGCCAAATCACGGTGTAAATCATTGGGAACCACACTAATGAAGTCAAGATTCACACAACCAGAAAGTTAACAATGAGAACCAAAAACAGAAGAAACAGGGTCCACACACAGAATCACGTCAAACACACAATACCAGCACATGACGCTAGTAGGGACATCTCCCCCCACTAGTACTCTTACCATTAGCAATTTTTGTTTTACCTTCACCTGCAGAAACGTTAGTACAACACAAACAACTGTTAGATTCAAAAGACAACAGTTGGTCGTACACCGACACAACGACTCGACCGGACGGACCAACTGCTCTGATACCACTATTGTAACACCCCTTTTCTACCCCTTAGTTTACACGTCATTATCAGAGTAAAATAAAATTGTTTTCAAAATATTAATTCAACGGATAGAAAGGAAATGTCACATCGTCATAAAGAAACTCATCGTTTGCACTCAAACACACCGTACATCGTCAACAAAATCGTTAAACAGTTAATTAATAAATTAACGCATTCCAACCACGCCCCCTAGGTGCTACAGTATCAGAGAGCGACTCGACAGACATCCCACAGCTAATAAGGAAGGCAGCAGGACCTTCACTCGCGGTTACCTGCAGCGTTGCCACAATAGAGCAACATTCCAAGCAGAAGGGTGAGCTCAATTCAATCCATATAATAAATCACATGATAAGCAATAAGTCAAATCACAGCATTAAAGCAACCACATCGCAAATCATCAATCACGTCGTTACAATAATTCATCACAATGTCATGCTACTATATGAGATGCAACCCCCACCAGGGCATATGCATGATGGTACCATATTCGTCACAATTAAGAGGACGAAGCCTATTCTTCACAGGAGGCCGAAGCCTATTCTTCACAAGAGGCCGAAGCCTATTCTTCACATTATGCACATGCCATGAGACTCTATATACACATGTGCATTTCATCAAAACACTCACCTGGAGTACTCATCATCATCATCATCAAAATATTGACCACTAAGGGCAACAACGTCATTTAATTAGCCACTAAGGGCATCCTCATCCTAATCATCACCATCACATCATCATCAAAAATATTGGCCACTAAGGGCAAAAGCGTAAATTAACTAGCCACTAAGGGCATCATCGTCATAATCATCCATAATCTCATCTTCATCAAAATATTGGCCACTAAGGGCAAAAGCGTCATTTAACTAACCACTAAGGGCATCATTGTCATAATCATCCATTTGATACTAAAACGTTAAAACTGTTGGCTGTGCGAAAAAAAGAATTTTTAAAGAACTCAACAGGGCTTCACAACGTCCTGGGAGGACCACCGGGGACAGCCTCTTGGGCGCCCAGAAAACACCAGCAAATAATAAATTTTTTTTTTAAAAATATGACACACAGGTAGACGACCGAAAAAGCTTCCCAACGCTTTTTGAAACGTTTAAAACGGATGCCCGAGTCAAAAGATATAGCGAAAACAGTTTTATTAAAAAAATTGGGAACATCCTGGAAATGGCGCCCAGGCACAGGGATCCGGCGCCCAGCAACACAGAATTTGGCAACACAGGCAACAGGCGCGCACACGGGCGCCATGCGCCCAGGGCAGCAACACACGCACTGGCGCACAACACAGCGCCCAGGAGAGGGGATCCGGCGCCCAGAAACTGGCGCAGCTTAAACAAGTTTGATTCCAGAAATTTGACTCAACTTTGAAGACTCATAACTTGAGCTACACAACTCCAAATCGAACGAAACCAGTGCCAAAACGACCGGCTTTAAGTATATTTTCAAAAACAATCAGCCACATAATTTTTGGATCAACAAAACAATACCAGTTTTAGAAAAACCGAACAGTGTCCAGAATGCACACATATGGCGCCCAAGGCGCCTAGGGGTTACAAAATCTTATTTCTCGTCAATTAAATTACTAATTCAACACCAAAATTCACTTACCAATATGAACATCAAATTACCACGGTCATCTCCAATTATCACCAATCACAATACCATCAAAACATTAATCAAACACTTGGCATACAAATCACAAATCTTCAACAACAAGACATCATATGGCAAGGGCTTATTCCAATCATCATAACACGACATCAATTTCAGATTTATGGCACTATAATTCCTACTCCCACATAACCCCCTTCATATAAACCCATTAGATAAAGGAACCCCACCCTTACAACCTATCATGAATATCTATTATATAGAAAGATAGAACTCCCCTTACCTTAATTTACCGAAGACAAAACCCTCTTGACTGGAACCACCAAGAACCACCGCAACAAGCTAGATCCCTCCCTTTCCCCTATGGAACTTGCGAAATCCTTCTTGTCTTCTCTCATGGGTGCGGCGCTCATAGCTTCAGCCCTCACGGTTCTCTTCCTTGTTTTTCACCAAATGAGTTAAAAACCCAAAAACTTGGTTTATATATGCGCTTATGTTTGTTGGGTCATGGGTCATGGGCTTTCTCTCCACTTAAGCCCTAATTTAATTAGTTGGTGCCACCAATTTCCTAATACCACACCTCCACTTAATTAATTAATATAATTTCTCAATAATCTAATTATATCAACTAAATAAATTAAATACCTAAATACTTAATTAAATAAATTAATTAAATATTTAGGGTGTTACATATTGCCTATCATATATGCTATTATAATGTTAGATATCTCACCCCTTCTGTTTGAATGTTACCCCTATGTTGGTAACGTGCAGGTGATTGCGAGTGAAGGCATGTCTACCTTCGCTAGTTGGGTCGGTGTCGTCGCTCTAATACGTAGCACTCGGGGGGATGAACGCTAGTGTTATTAGTTGTCTTTATTATTTAATTTCTGAAGTTTTATGGTGATGTTATAATTATACAATTGAACCTTGATTTTTATTCCGCTGCATGGTGATGTTATGACGTGCTATGTGTCGCACTATTTTAATGGTGAAATTTTATTATTGGCGTGTGATGTTTAACGGTGAAAATGTGGCATCCCTTGTGGGTGTATCGAAGAACGTTTTTGAAAACTCTGATTTTTGTCAAAAATTTTCCGGGTAGAAAAGGGGTGTTACAACTGGCGAGTATGTTGATGAGCGCTCTAGGATGACTCGGAAATATTCAACTTGATTTGTATTATACAATGTTGCTTTGTCAAAATGGAGCGCTAATTTGCGGTTATTCAAAATAGGAGCAAATAAATGAGATCATGACTCAGCTGACTCAGGGGAGCTGGGACCCTGAATCACTTGGCCAACTTACTCCTGAGATGATATATCTGGAAAATAAAAATTGGGAGAAGACAGTAGGTTGGTCTAAGGGTCATAAGCCATGAATTTACTCAAGTTCAAAACAAGTCATCAGCCAACATAGAAATCATGAAACAAAGTTGTAGTCCTCGGTGAAAAACTAATACTAGAGAAATTTGATAAGGGTTAAGGCAAAAAAATAGTACTACTTAATAGATCTTCAATCAAATTAGGGTGAGGATGAGAGTTACCAATTACTACTATCAATGCACCAGAGCTTATGGAGAGTTCGTTCAATGTTGAGGACTAGGTGCTGCTTACAAACGATGATGATGGAATGAATGCCTATAGAGTCATTTAGAATGGTTTTTATAAGGTCTGAATCATTTAATTGATTTTCACACATGGTGTTAATTTAGGTGTGAACATTCTACAATTTAATTAAGACAATGGAGCTACCCACACGCATACCAAGTCCTTTTTTTGTAGGTTTCATATTCAACTTATGGTTAAGCAAACTAAATTTACACCTTGCACAACACATTTTTAACTTAAGTGGATGCGTCTATAAACATAAATGTTACAGGAGCACATGGGGTAGTCTTTTTCTATCAAAATATTAGAAAGAAAACTACTCTAATATATTAGAACATCATTAATATCAGAACAAGATAAAAGTCTGCTAACTTATTCAGAAGGAATTTCCATAACTACACTTCTAGAATTTATGGCGTTTCATGTGGTTTTTGTAAAAAAGCGCAAGAAATAAGTTTCCTATAAATTTCCTACGGAGCTTTGCCCTCAGGTAAAATCTTCGCGAGTAATAATTTTTTGCAAATTTCTAAACCCACCGGTAATTTTCGGAGCAAAAATCGCGGCAAAATCCACCAGTGATGTCGCAGCAAAATCCTAATTCCCCGGCAAAATTCGTAAGATTGTGACGCAAATATTTTCCATAAATTTGCAGGAAAAGAAAGACTTAAATATATGTTTAGTCCCTGAGGTTAACAAGATGTACATCTCAATCAAGCTCATTTTTCTTAGTTTTTGGGAAATAGGTTTAAAAGAAAAAAAATTATTTATTAGAGAAAAATTAATTTAGCTTGACGGGGAAGCCCCACTCCTACGTATCTCCGAAGCGAAGAATCAAAGGCTACGTAGTTCTTTTTAGGAAAACGGGTGTTAAAAGAAAAAACTGATTATCATTTTTTAAGGGTTTAAAAGCACCAAATTGTACAACTCAGGTGTCCTAAACTAGGTTGCGGTTTTGACAAGATGTACATCTCAATAGAACCCATTTTTATTGTTCCTAGTTTTTATAAAAAAAGGAATTATTTTCGAGAAGGAATAAGTAAAAAAACGAAAAATGGGTGAAATAATAAAATAGGGGTATAATTAATAAAAAAAGGGGGGTTATATTAGGGAAAAAAGTGGGGTGGGATTTGCGGAAAGGGGTTGTATTGTAAAAAGGGGGTGCAAACAGCAACCCAACATCACTGTTGGGTGGGCTGATCCGTGTCCCTCATTTTTTTTTAAAAAAATAGACTGTGGTAGAACGCAGGGTACAAATAACAATCTGAATAAATAAAAGATGAAAGGACGAAAATTCCCTTGGAGTTCCCCACTATAAAAGCCAAACCCTAAAAATAGAAACCCTAAATCGGCTCCTTCTTCTCAACGGCGCCCGTAAAAAATGCACGTACCTTATAATCTTTTGCACAACCAAATATAACAGGCTTGACTCTCACCTGTCCCTAGCCATCTGTCGTGACCGGGTTCTCGGCGTATTGACACATCTTAATGGCTAAAATCGTAGAAAAAAGGAGGATGATTAAATTATATAATCTGGTGATAAAGAGAACTATCAAAAAGGACCACCCCATTGATTGTCATTGATATTCCTTTGGTTGATACCTAATAGGTCGTTCAAGAGACCTTGAAAAGCTTGACAAATGACAAGTTGATTTTGACACAAGTTATCTGAGATTGAGAAGAAGAATGCTGAAGAGGTAAGATTGAATAAAAACCTTAATTTTAATTTTAAGATGATGATATTCAATCAATTATTATATGGTGGCAGGTGTAATGCAATGCAGATAAGTTCTCTTCAATCGAAACATGAGCAAGAACGCACAGCTCTAAACTCTCAAGTTTCGGACCTTGAACGAAAGCTTGATCTATTTAAACAAGAATTAGTTACGGCCGAGTCTACCCTTTCAGTAAAGGACTCTGAATTGGCTATGTCGAAGAAAAAGTTAGAAGAATTGAGAGAAATGAAAGAGGTTGTTTTGATACTTTATTTTATTCCAAGATTGATTGATGTTGTTCACATTATTTGTTTGTGTTAAGTTAAAGTAAATTTTTAACAATTTCTATTTGCTTTAAGAAGGATGGACTACCGGCTGCCATAATAGCTGAAATGAATGTTCTTTATAAGGAAGAGTGACCAACTAAAGAAAGGACTCATGGCCACCGCCATTCAATGTAGGAACTTTAGACTAATATATTGGTTTTTACTAGTGGCTTCTAGTGTACTTCATTATTGGCCATCTGCTGAATTCTGTATTTTGGAATGTTGCAGTTTCCACTTTCCAAGATCTCAGAGTCTTGGTAGGTTGTAATTTTTCACAAAGTGAAAACTACCAAGACTCTGAGATCTTGGAAAGTGTCAAATGGCTCCTGACAAGTTCGCCATTCTGAAAACAGTTGCTGAAAGGAAGGCCGCCCTTTAGGAAGGCAGTTCCGATGCTCCCCTGATTACTCAGGGAACCCCTAGGCGGGATGAGCCTATATAAGTCGTGCCTATTAACACCGTAACTGCTGCTCGGAGTGGATTCGAAAGTATTTGGGAGGACCTCACACTGTGGTCGTCAATGATCTGTTTTGGATGCTGTGGGTCGGCCTCGTCGGTCGTTAAACTCACATGTCATTCGATCCTTGGGTAATGTGAAGATTTTTAAAAAATATAAAAAAACTGAAGAATTGTAATTACTCTATCCAAACAAGGAATTTTAAAAACGAAGAATTTTAATTATCTCAATCAAACAAATAATTCTGAATATGAAAGAATTTCAATTGATGCATTTGAATTGTCTAGAATTTGAAATTTGCTAGAATTTTCAAATGCCCCATACAAACACACACTTATTTTTATAAGGACTAAATTGAATAAAATGTATATTTCTAAGGACGAAAAACAAAATTTTATTTTTATAGGGACTAAGCTGTAATTGAAGGCCCCATGATTCATTATTAATTATGGGAATAATATGATTATTTATCATATTTTGTTTTTTTTATAAGCAAATGTTAATGAGGATGGGGGAATGTTAGTTTCCGGGATTTATCATATTTTGTTAAATCAACTTTGAAAATTGACTTATTGTAATTGGGCCAAACGAAATTTGCAGACCTCTTAACAATTAAATGTATGACATCTTGTATTTTAGTGACGATTAAAATTATGGGTGTTACAGTAGCGATCATGTTTTCTTGCGGAAACAAGAAGACCAATGCGGGAGAGCAACGTAGGGATTCGACACCGTTAGATTCTTCGGGGGCTCCTATACCTCCGCGTTGTACTTTCATAAAATAAAAAAACGTGGTCCCTAATCGCCCTCCGCGTTAGATTCTTCAGATTCTTCGTGGAAGCCTTACTGAATCATCTTTTCAATGAATTTTTGTCATCTGGGCAAGTTGACAGGTCTCTTGAAAAGTTAGAAACCTCTGGTTCATTTGAAAGGGATGGAGAAACGAAACCAATGTTTTTGTGCGTTTGAGAAAATCAATCATTGACACCTTAGCTAAACATTGGACCACAACCAGAGGTGCAGAGATTTTGTCCATGGCTGTTGTTTCCACCCAACTCTTGGAAAAGCAGCAGAAACTTCATAAGTTCCTTCACTTTCTTTCCTTATCCAAATGCCACGAGGAGATGCACTTCTTGAAGCTCTTTATCAACAAGTCAAGGAATTTGAAGCTACCCATAAGGTTATTATTATATTTTGCTTACGTTATCCTCGCAAGCCTGGAGTGGAATACAAGTATAATATTGTTCGTGTAATTACTTGTGCAGGATTCAATTGGTGGAGCGGAAGAGTGGAATGAAGAAGTCATTATGAAGGTTACTTCGCATCTGCTATCAATTGCTAAACGACATGATTGCTACAAAGTTATGTGGACAATATGGTGGGTGTCACGTAAATGACTCAGAGTTACTGAGAAATATTATGGTATGTGTATGGTTTTCTCCTTTGTTGTGCCACTTTTATTGCTTTTCACTTTTTTTCTTCCAGATATTTGCAATGATGATTTTCTTAGCATAGCGACCCAAAGATTTTCTTATGGGTAGGATAGGACTTTAGGGTGGAATTTTGATAGGAACCAGAATTTCTCATCTCTAAAATGGAACAATCAAACTGTATATTAATGGGGAAAACTGAAATTACAATACGGTAACCCACTTTCCCTCTAATTGCCATATAAGCAAGTTGGTTACAACAAATTCCCTCCCTAAGCTATAATCCCCAACATCTCATTAATTTAATTTCCCTCCCTACATTACATTTATTTAATATCCTACCAAATTTGAAGTCTGCTTTTCTTGTTAGTATTAATATTTTACCCCAATATCTGCTTTTTTCAAATATTTCCCCCCCTAAACAATGTCCATGTTGTTTCTGTGCAGCATGAGAATTTGCGACCTAATGGGGGATTTAGTTTGTTAGCCTCCTGCTAACGATGCTACTGATGCAGAAACTTAGAGGGTGTTGCGCCCGAAAAATCCGGTTTGGGACTTTTCGTTTGACAACGTGGAAAAAGTTTGGAGCCGCCACCAATATTTTAATTTTAAGACCAAAACATTGAAAAAAGGTCTTTTAAACAAGGCGGATGGTCTTTTGAAAACTAGAGATGTAGGTTCTGGGGTCGGTTAGGTACGGGGATAGTATTAGCACCCCGCACCTCCTTTCTACCGAAAGGGAACCATTAACTTGATGTGTGGTTTGGATAAAAGTTTGAGTTGAAAGCAATTTATTCTACTTCTTTTCTTTTCTTTTCTTTAAGGTTTGTTTTATTGAAAACAGGAGGGAAGAAGAATATTTTTGGTTATCTTTGAAAATCAGGACAAAACAAAGATTTTTTAAAAGTGTGCTTGACGGGACAGGACCCCGCTCCTACGTACCCTCACTGGAAGAGGGATCAAAGCTACGTAGTTCTCGGGTTTTTGGTTTTGAAAAAGGATTGAGCTTTCACGAAGACCGAACAACAACTGTTAGAATGGTCTCGCTTCTAACTCCTTTTGAAAACAATATCATCATTAACAACCTAATCGGCAACGGCGCGATTGGTGTTTAATGACAATTGGTTTATTTTTGAGAAATGAATAAGTTTTCGAAAATGGGATAGAGCTTTTGCGAAGACCGAACAACAACGGTTAGAATGGTCTCGCTACTAACTCCTTTTGAAAACAACATCATCATTAACAACCTAATCGGCAACGGCGCGATTGGTGTTTAATGACAATTGGTTTATTTTTGTTTTGAAAGTAAAAGTTTCTTTTTATTTTGAAATGATTTTAGGAAATGGGTTTTAGAAAAGGAGTAGAATATTTCAAGTCAATTCTAAATCCATAACCAAATGCAAATGAATGAATAATACTCAAGCAAACATGAACATATCATTCATTAACCAAGATTAAACATGCCCATACAATCAAAGGATTCAATTATTAAAGATGCAAAACAAAGTTCTCAAAGTAATTATGTGTGTGCAAGAAGGATTGTATTTACCCTAATGGCTCTATGCTACAACATGCATGTAGACTTACGTCTCCATTAGGAGGTCATACAAGTGGAGAGGAGGGCACACAATCAAGTCAAGACATTTACATGGCATCAAGAACAAGTGAATACAATTGATTGTAAACATAGAGTATTCTAAGTTAAAATATTGAATATGTAAGCAAGGATGCATGATTAGGTAAGCATGTAAGTGCATGAGTGTACAAGGAATGGATGCATAGCACTTTATTTATGAATGGATGGCATACAGGGATGCATAAGAGGATGCAAGAGATATAAGCATATGAGGATGCATGAGAGTGTCACATAAACTAAGTATGAATGAAGATGCATGAATGTGAAAATGTTTTGGGTATTTTTGCAAGTTGATAAGTTGTAAAACTTTAAGTAAGAAGTTAGTGAAAAGTAAAGTAAAAATGCATGAAGTAAATGGTAATTATTTAATGAGGTGGTAAGGTAAAAATGCATGAGGTAAATGGGAAGTGGTAAAATCTTTTTATGTTTTAGTAAAAAAAATTAATGAAGTGGTAAAAACCAAAGTAGTAAAATATTTTTATGTTTTGGTAAAAAGTTAATGAATGGTAAAGTAAAAAGGTAAAAAGTAAATAAACACTAAAACCAAGTTGAATCATATAGAGCAATCCTCTCACTTTGAGAAAAGTGCACTAGGCACTAGTGAGAATCAACTTGCCTATCATCAACAATGAACAATAAGCAAATTAAAATGCAAAGATTAACTAAACACACAAATAAGTTGAATCACCTAGAGCAAACCTCCCACTTTGAGCAAAGTGCACTAGGCACTAGTGTTACCAAGTGGCTTCAGTTTCAAGAGGGGGGGGGGGGTGAATTGAGATTTAAAAACTTTTCAGATCTTTCAAAAATGTTTTTCCCCTTTTCAATGACTTAGATCAATTTTCGCGCAGGTTAAGTGGAAGCAAAGGAATTAGAATGAAAAGCAGTAAAGCGGTATAAGAGTAAAGCAGGAAAGCAGTAAAGCACGCAGAGATTTATCCTGGTTCGGTCACCTCCTAGTGACCTACGTCCAGTCCTCACACCCTTGTGAGATTTTCGACTAACCAAAACAGCAAGGCTTACAGGTGCCTTGGAAAACCTTTACAGACTCAGGCACTCTCCTCCTAGGATACCCCACCTATAGAGAGCCCTCGGATCTAATATAACAATAACAAGAGATACCCCACCCCTGTTACAATCAACTGCCCTAGAAAGATACCCCACTTCCTAGTACATGCAGCTACCCTAGAGAGATACCCCACTCCCTAGAACAAAACACAACAATTAAATAATAAACAATTGTAAATGCAGAAATACCTCTAATGTAGGCAGATATTACAACTTGAAGAATGCAACCCCAACTAACTCTTAGCAACAGATCAGCCCAGACAGACCAACGGTGCGTGACGAGCAAAAGTATAAGCGTGAAGAGTTTTCTCAAAAGTTTTCTGTTTCATGCAAATGGGTTGAGTTGTGTGGTGTGTGTTCTGTGAAATGAATCGTGAAAGCACTGCCTATTTATAGGCTATGAGGAATTTATTTTTACGTTGAAAATAGTGTAGGAATCGATTCTTTGTTAAAATGTATTTGATCTAGGAATCGATTTATTTAGGTAAGGAATCGATTTATCTTTGTTTAGAAAATATGGGAAATCGATTCTTGAGTACCATGGAAAGCTAGGAATCGATTCTATACTTAGTGAAAATATGTAGGAATCGATTTTCAGCTTGCCTGAGACAAGTGGGAATCGATTCTCAGTTATGTGCAAAAGATTGGGAATCGATTCTTCCCTTAAAATTTATTTGGCTCAGAAATCGATTTGTGTATTGAAAATACATGGCCTGACAATCGATTCTACCTTTTCTATTTTACCTGAAAATCGATTTTGATATTTGTTTATGCATGAGGAAATCGATTTTGTTATTTTAAAAGGTGATAAGAATGTTTACGTAAATATGCATGCACCTTTAAAAAACTTTGTGAGTGTGTGAGACTTTGAGATACGAGTTGACCTTTGAAAGAGCTTACACTTTTTCCTAAGACACACCCAAACCCTAAGGACTACCCTTATGTTTAAGGACTGCCCTTAAACTTGAATCTTCAGTTCTTGGCTTGCTTGTCTTGGATTGATTTTGACGATTAGTCACTTTGACCGTCAACTTTACCTTTGTCTTTTTCATCATCAAAACACATCCTGCAATATCAGGTTACCTGCAACACAAGGTATCCACATTCTCCCCCTTTTTGATGATGACAAAACATTAACTCATCTCAAGGTGGGAGGTTAGTTCAAACAGATAATGTATACGATACTCCCCCTATCATGATGCTCCCCCTGACTTATTGCCTAGATGCATAATATGCAAGTTCTATATGCTCATATGCAACCCTATATTTCTCTCCCCCTTTTTGTCATGATCAAAGAGGGTCAACGTAAGATAGAGTTTGCGAACCGAATGTCACGGCTATTTGACAAGGTAAAAGAACCATTGCAGTTTTATAAGGGATCATCAAAACTTGAAGAAAAAACATTTATGAGACCATGAAGAGAATATTTTATCAAACACAGGTAAAAGCTAGTTATGAGTCTCAAAAATCTGTGAAGTAGTTGTTTTAAACTTTATACATTTCATGCTGCTTAGTTTGAAAGTTGGTGATGGCAGCCAGAATATGGGAGAAAAATTATTTTAGGTAAACAACGATTGTGAGCATGTATTTTTCGAAAAATACCAGTGCTAGCAGTTGATTGTAAAATAGATTTCAGGAAAAAAATAGCACTTTAACTGCAGAAATTCACAAGTCACAATTTCACTTAAATTCACATTTCTTTAAAAAAAATCACTTTGAAAAACTTTTAATTGAAACCTCATTTGAATAAGTGAAGAACCAGGTTTTCTTTTGCAATGGATTTCTGAAAATGTCAACTAGTTGTTTGTGACGACTCAACTAACTCAATCATACTATCGCCTTTTTAACCATAACCTCTAAGAAGGTGATATATAATTTCTATATGCTTAGTCCTAGAGGGATGACCAAAATACTTTCATGCCTTATAAATATTTGTTCTTTAAAGATACATGAAATGAGATTCAGGAATTGCTCTATTTTAGTAGTCACATATTTGACTTGATAAACTATTCTTAAGCACATTTTCAAAATAGAGGTGAATAAAATTTTAACCAATCTGACCTTTACCGGTGATTCTTCCTCTATTTATCACAAGTCACATGACGGCTTTTTCCGGGGGTGAGTGTTAGGAACTTTGTTGCGTCTCCGGTCATGCGCTTTGAGTCTTTGCTGTCAAGGTATCAATCTGCCCCCATACCTTGAAGCATACCTGCAATGATCTAAAACAAGGTTCTAGGTACCCAAATCTCTTTGGGTCCTTGTGGGTTAGTGTTTGGTATGGTCCTTTTGGGAACCCATACCTTTTTCATAGTTTGCTTACCTCTTGCCCTGCAAACAGAAGTTGTATGTCCAGGTTTATCACAATAGTAACATCTAATATAAGGTTTAGTGGAAAACTTAGGTCTATGATGCATATTGCTTTTCACAAAATTATTTCTCTGAATCCTAAGATGCAATTTGGGCATTTTGTCTATTGTACATTCAAGCTCATTGATTTTCTTTTCATGTTCTATACATTTATCAGATGCATAATTTTCTTTAACATACACAAGTTTATCATTTTCTTTCCTAAGTTCTAATTTTTCTTTAGTTAAAACATTAACTTCATCTTGAAGATTAGCAATGGTTTTCTTTGATTTATCTAATGCCTTAGCTAATTTCATAGAATCATCATGCAATTCAGTGAAAGCTTCATATAAATCATCATATGCATTTTGTAAAGATTCAGAGTCAGAAATTACCTCGTTTTCATTTTCGCTTTCATGATCAGCCATTAATGCAACTTGAGCTTCTTCATCTTCTGATTCATCTGATGAATCCATGCAGTTATCTTCCCATGCGATGTAGGCTTTTCTTCCTTTGTTATTTTTGAATGCTTTCTTTTCAGATTTGGAGTCCTTTTTCTGTAGATTAGGACATCCCATTTTCATATGCCCGGGTTTCCCGCATTCATAACAAGTAGGAGGACCGGATGTACTTTCTTTGCTGGAGAACCTTTTTGATTTGAAGTTCTTCTTTGGATAGTTGTTGTTTTTCATGAACCTTTTGAACTTCCGAACCATAAGAGCCATATTCTCTTCATTTTCATCAATTTCATCATCTGAGTTGTCACTATCATCAAATTGACTAGAACAAGATGCTTTTAGAGCCAAGCTTTTCTTTTTCTTATCTGTGTTTTCGTACTCAGCTAGACGAGTGAGTTCTAGTTCGTGCTCTTGAAGTTTACCGAACAGAGTAGCCAGAGTCATAGTAGCTAAATTTCTTGATTCAGCTATAGCAGTAACCTTGGGTTGCCATTCTCTATTCAGACATCTCAGAACTTTGTTGATTAGATCCTCTGCAGGAAATGACTTACCCAACAAGCTTAACTGATTCACTATGTGAGTGAACCTTTTCTGCATTTCTGGTATTGTTTCACCTGTATTCATTCTAAATAGTTCGTACTCTCTGATAAGGGTATTTGTTCTTGCCCTTTTCACTTCATTTGTACCCTCATGAGTAACTTGGAGATTATCCCACATTTCTTGGGCAGATTTACAGTTTGAAACTCGGAAAAATTCATCAGGACTTAAAGCAGATGTAATAATATTTTTGGCACGTAAATTATGTTGCACTTTCTTTTCTCATCATCAGACCATTCATTTCTACTTTTAATAGTAAGAATACCATCTACTAAGTGTGTGGGGACATAGGGTCCTTTTTCCACAACATCCCAAACATCTAAGTCTACCCCTTCAATAAAGATTCTCATTCTTTCTTTCCAATATGCGTAATCTTTCCCGTTGAATCCCGGAGGACGGGTAAGAGAAGCACCCTCTTGCGTAGACCAACCTGAAGCCATTTCTCTTGAAGCTGCTAGGCCTTTTATACAAGAGTCTAGCTCTGATACCACTTGTTACCAAGTGGCTTCAGTCTCAAGAGGGGGGGTGAATTGAGATTTAAAAACTTTTCAGATCTTTCAAAAATGTTTTTCCCCTTTTCAATGACTTAGATCAATTTTCGCGCAGGTTAAGTGGAAGCGAAGGAATTAGAATGAAAAGCAGTAAAGCGGTATAAGAGTAAAGCAGGAAAGCAGTAAAGCACGCAGAGATTTATCCTGGTTCGGTCACCTCCTAGTGACCTACGTCCAGTCCTCACACCCTTGTGAGATTTTCGACTAACCAAAACAGCAAGGCTTACAGGTGCCTTGGAAAACCTTTACAGACTCAGGCACTCTCCTCCTAGGATACCCCACCTATAGAGAGCCCTCGGATCTAATATAACAATAACAAGAGATACCCCACCCCTGTTACAATCAACTGCCCTAGAAAGATACCCCACTTCCTAGTACATGCAGCTACCCTAGAGAGATACCCCACTCCCTAGAACAAAACACAACAATTAAATAATAAACAATTGTAAATGCAGAAATACCTCTAATGTAGGCAGATATTACAACTTGAAGAATGCAACCCCAACTAACTCTTAGCAACAGATCAGCCCAGACAGACCAACGGTGCGTGACGAGCAAAAGTATAAGCGTGAAGAGTTTTCTCAAAAGTTTTCTGTTTCATGCAAATGGGTTGAGTTGTGTGGTGTGTGTTCTGTGAAATGAATCGTGAAAGCACTGCCTATTTATAGGCTATGAGGAATTTATTTTTACGTTGAAAATAGTGTAGGAATCGATTCTTTGTTAAAATGTATTTGATCTAGGAATCGATTTATTTAGGTAAGGAATCGATTTATCTTTGTTTAGAAAATATGGGAAATCGATTCTTGAGTACCATGGAAAGCTAGGAATCGATTCTATACTTAGTGAAAATATGTAGGAATCGATTTTCAGCTTGCCTGAGACAAGTGGGAATCGATTCTCAGTTATGTGCAAAAGATTGGGAATCGATTCTTCCCTTAAAATTTATTTGGCTCAGAAATCGATTTGTGTATTGAAAATACATGGCCTGACAATCGATTCTACCTTTTCTATTTTACCTGAAAATCGATTTTGATATTTGTTTATGCATGAGGAAATCGATTTTGTTATTTTAAAAGGTGATAAGAATGTTTACGTAAATATGCATGCACCTTTAAAAAACTTTGTGAGTGTGTGAGACTTTGAGATACGAGTTGACCTTTGAAAGAGCTTACACTTTTTCCTAAGACACACCCAAACCCTAAGGACTACCCTTATGTTTAAGGACTGCCCTTAAACTTGAATCTTCAGTTCTTGGCTTGCTTGTCTTGGATTGATTTTGACGATTAGTCACTTTGACCGTCAACTTTACCTTTGTCTTTTTCATCATCAAAACACATCCTGCAATATCAGGTTACCTGCAACACAAGGTATCCACATTCTCCCCCTTTTTGATGATGACAAAACATTAACTCATCTCAAGGTGGGAGGTTAGTTCAAACAGATAATGTATACGATACTCCCCCTATCATGATGCTCCCCCTGACTTATTGCCTAGATGCATAATATGCAAGTTCTATATGCTCATATGCAACCCTATATTTCTCTCCCCCTTTTTGTCATGATCAAAGAGGGTCAACGTAAGATAGAGTTTGCGAACCGAATGTCACGGCTATTTGACAAGGTAAAAGAACCATTGCAGTTTTATAAGGGATCATCAAAACTTGAAGAAAAAACATTTATGAGACCATGAAGAGAATATTTTATCAAACACAGGTAAAAGCTAGTTATGAGTCTCAAAAATCTGTGAAGTAGTTGTTTTAAACTTTATACATTTCATGCTGCTTAGTTTGAAAGTTGGTGATGGCAGCCAGAATATGGGAGAAAAATTATTTTAGGTAAACAACGATTGTGAGCATGTATTTTTCGAAAAATACCAGTGCTAGCAGTTGATTGTAAAATAGATTTCAGGAAAAAAATAGCACTTTAACTGCAGAAATTCACAAGTCACAATTTCACTTAAATTCACATTTCTTTAAAAAAAATCACTTTGAAAAACTTTTAATTGAAACCTCATTTGAATAAGTGAAGAACCAGGTTTTCTTTTGCAATGGATTTCTGAAAATGTCAACTAGTTGTTTGTGACGACTCAACTAACTCAATCATACTATCGCCTTTTTAACCATAACCTCTAAGAAGGTGATATATAATTTCTATATGCTTAGTCCTAGAGGGATGACCAAAATACTTTCATGCCTTATAAATATTTGTTCTTTAAAGATACATGAAATGAGATTCAGGAATTGCTCTATTTTAGTAGTCACATATTTGACTTGATAAACTATTCTTAAGCACATTTTCAAAATAGAGGTGAATAAAATTTTAACCAATCTGACCTTTACCGGTGATTCTTCCTCTATTTATCACAAGTCACATGACGGCTTTTTCCGGGGGTGAGTGTTAGGAACTTTGTTGCGTCTCCGGTCATGCGCTTTGAGTCTTTGCTGTCAAGGTATCAATCTGCCCCCATACCTTGAAGCATACCTGCAATGATCTAAAACAAGGTTCTAGGTACCCAAATCTCTTTGGGTCCTTGTGGGTTAGTGTTTGGTATGGTCCTTTTGGGAACCCATACCTTTTTCATAGTTTGCTTACCTCTTGCCCTGCAAACAGAAGTTGTATGTCCAGGTTTATCACAATAGTAACATCTAATATAAGGTTTAGTGGAAAACTTAGGTCTATGATGCATATTGCTTTTCACAAAATTATTTCTCTGAATCCTAAGATGCAATTTGGGCATTTTGTCTATTGTACATTCAAGCTCATTGATTTTCTTTTCATGTTCTATACATTTATCAGATGCATAATTTTCTTTAACATACACAAGTTTATCATTTTCTTTCCTAAGTTCTAATTTTTCTTTAGTTAAAACATTAACTTCATCTTGAAGATTAGCAATGGTTTTCTTTGATTTATCTAATGCCTTAGCTAATTTCATAGAATCATCATGCAATTCAGTGAAAGCTTCATATAAATCATCATATGCATTTTGTAAAGATTCAGAGTCAGAAATTACCTCGTTTTCATTTTCGCTTTCATGATCAGCCATTAATGCAACTTGAGTTTCTTCATCTTCTGATTCATCTGATGAATCCATGCAGTTATCTTCCCATGCGATGTAGGCTTTTCTTCCTTTGTTATTTTTGAATGCTTTCTTTTCAGATTTGGAGTCCTTTTTCTGTAGATTAGGACATGCCATTTTCATATGCCCGGGTTTCCCGCATTCATAACAAGTAGGAGGACCGGATGTACTTTCTTTGCTGGAGAACCTTTTTGATTTGAAGTTCTTCTTTGGATAGTTGTTGTTTTTCATGAACCTTTTGAACTTCCGAACCATAAGAGCCATATTCTCTTCATTTTCATCAATTTCATCATCTGAGTTGTCACTATCATCAAATTGACTAGAACAAGATGCTTTTAGAGCCAAGCTTTTCTTTTTCTTATCTGTGTTTTCGTACTCAGCTAGACGAGTGAGTTCTAGTTCGTGCTCTTGAAGTTTACCGAACAGAGTAGCCAGAGTCATAGTAGCTAAATTTCTTGATTCAGCTATAGCAGTAACCTTGGGTTGCCATTCTCTATTCAGACATCTCAGAACTTTGTTGATTAGATCCTCTGCAGGAAATGACTTACCCAACAAGCTTAACTGATTCACTATGTGAGTGAACCTTTTCTGCATTTCTGGTATTGTTTCACCTGTATTCATTCTAAATAGTTCGTACTCTCTGATAAGGGTATTTGTTCTTGCCCTTTTCACTTCATTTGTACCCTCATGAGTAACTTGGAGATTATCCCACATTTCTTGGGCAGATTTACAGTTTGAAACTCGGAAAAATTCATCAGGACTTAAAGCAGATGTAATAATATTTTTGGCACGTAAATTATGTTGCACTTTCTTTTCTCATCATCAGACCATTCATTTCTACTTTTAATAGTAAGAATACCATCTACTAAGTGTGTGGGGACATAGGGTCCTTTTTCCACAACATCCCAAACATCTAAGTCTACCCCTTCAATAAAGATTCTCATTCTTTCTTTCCAATATGCGTAATCTTTCCCGTTGAATCCCGGAGGACGGGTAAGAGAAGCACCCTCTTGCGTAGACCAACCTGAAGCCATTTCTCTTGAAGCTGCTAGGCCTTTTATACAAGAGTCTAGCTCTGATACCACTTGTTACCAAGTGGCTTCAGTCTCAAGAGGGGGGGTGAATTGAGATTTAAAAACTTTTCAGATCTTTCAAAAATGTTTTTCCCCTTTTCAATGACTTAGATCAATTTTCGCGCAGGTTAAGTGGAAGCGAAGGAATTAGAATGAAAAGCAGTAAAGCGGTATAAGAGTAAAGCAGGAAAGCAGTAAAGCACGCAGAGATTTATCCTGGTTCGGTCACCTCCTAGTGACCTACGTCCAGTCCTCACACCCTTGTGAGATTTTCCACTAACCAAAACAACAAGGCTTACAGGTGCCTTGGAAAACCTTTACAGACTCAGGCACTCTCCTCCTAGGATACCCCACCTATAGAGAGCCCTCAGATCTAATATAACAATAACAAGAGATACCCCACCCCTGTTACAATCAACTGCCCTAGAAAGATACCCCACTTCCTAGTACATGCAGCTACCCTAGAGAGATACCCCACTCCCTAGAACAAAACACAACAATTAAATAATAAACAATTGTAAATGCAGAAATACCTCTAATGTAGGCAGATATTACAACTTGAAGAATGCAACCCCAACTAACTCTTAGCAACAGATCAGGTCAGACAGACCAACGGTGCGTGACGAGCAAAAGTATAAGCGTGAAGAGTTTTCTCAAAAGTTTTCTGTTTCATGCAAATGGGTTGAGTTGTGTGGTGTGTGTTCTGTGAAATGAATCGTGAAAGCACTGCCTATTTATAGGCTATGAGGAATTTATTTTTACGTTGAAAATAGTGTAGGAATCGATTCTTTGTTAAAATGTATTTGATCGAGGAATCGATTTATTTAGGTAAGGAATCGATTTATCTTTGTTTAGAAAATATGGGAAATCGATTCTTGAGTACCATGGAAAGCTAGGAATCGATTCTATACTTAGTGAAAATATGTAGGAATCGATTTTCAGCTTGCCTGAGACAAGTGGGAATCGATTCTCAGTTATGTGCAAAAGATTGGGAATCGATTCTTCCCTTAAAATTTATTTGGCTCAGAAATCGATTTGTGTATTGAAAATACATGGCCTGACAATCGATTCTACCTTTTCTATTTTACCTAAAAATCGATTTTGATATTTGTTTATGCATGAGGAAATCGATTTTGTTATTTTAAAAGGTGATAAGAATGTTTACGTAAATATGCATGCACCTTTAAAAAACTTTGTGAGTGTGTGAGACTTTGAGATACGAGCTGACCTTTGAAAGAACTTACACTTTTTCCTAAGACACACCCAAACCCTAAGGACTACCCTTATGTTTAAGGACTGCCCTTAAACTTGAATCTTCAGTTCTTGGCTTGCTTGTCTTGGATTGATTTTGACGATTAGTCACTTTGACCGTCAACTTTACCTTTGTCTTTTTCATCATCAAAACACATCCTGCAATATCAGGTTACCTGCAACACAAGGTATCCACAACTAGTGGGAATCAACTTGCCTATCATCAACAATGAACAATAAGCAAATTAAAATGCAAAGATTAACTAAACACACAAATAAGTTGAATCACCTAGAGCAATCCTCCCACTTTGAGCAAAGTGCACTAGGCACTAGTGGGAATCAACTTGCCTATCATCAACAATTTACAATAAGCAAATTAAAATAAAACTAAAATAAAAGAAAACATAAACAAGGTTGAATCACCTCTAGCAATCCTCAACTACTTAACATAAAGTGCTCAAAGCACAAGTAGGAATCATCTTGCTAGATCATCAACAAATATTTGCAAGTGAAATATGTTGAAAATAACTTTTAACACTAAAATCAAATACCAATCGTCAAGATTGTACATCATCAAGCAAAAAGGAACAACAAAATTTGCTTAAGAACATATTAACCATGGTATGCGAAATACAAGAAATTAACATCACACAACATGAAACCAATTATTCAAGGGTGAGAGGCACCTTAAACACCCAAGCCTCCCTAAGTGCTTGTCAATAGTGTTTAAGGCTCCTCTCACCAACAACAACAAACTAAATTTTAAACAAAATGGTAATGATATGCGAAATGAAAAATGAAGAGAAAAATGGGTTTTAATGCAAAAAGATTGAAGATGATGAAAGGGCTTTAGAGTATACCTTAGATCCTAGCTAGATTATGCAAGAAATGGAGAGCAAGAACACAAATCAACCAAGGACACCAACAAGGAAACCCACGCCCAAAATGAAGATCAAACCCCTCTTGATGAAAGTTCTTGAGTTTTAGTGGAGAATGGAAGTAGTATATGAGAGAGGGATGAAGGGGAGATGGATTGGTGGTGTTTGGATGAAGAACAGTCAAATAAAATGGAGGAGAGGAGGGTGGTATAGCATTCGCATATGAGAGGGAAGGGAGGAGAGGAGAGTGATGTGCTAATTTTAGTGTAGGAGAGGATGAGCCAAAAAGTTGTGATGTGTGGAAAATGAAAGGGTATTTATAGGATTGGTGAAGAGCTAGGGTTAAAATGGTAATTAAACAATAAAAGGGAATTAATATTCAGCTGAAAATAAAATGGAAATAAATAATTGAACTTGGGCACCAAGCAAAGGGGTCATTTTGGTCATTGTTCTTGAGAGGTGCTCTAGAATTGAACTTTGATTTTGAATGGAGGGTTGAGATCACTTATCACATAGATTGAGGGTGGAGAGAAAACACAAAATGAAGAGGGAATGGGGTCATACACGAAAATTAGGAGTTTTTGTTGCACAAAAAATTGTTAAGGGTAATTAGGGTTTTGTACACAAAGTTATAGCCTAGGATTTGATCTAGAATTTTAATCAATGGCTAGGAATACAACTCACATGGATCAAGGGCATGAAGAAACACAAAATGAGGTGAAAAATAGCTGGAAAATTCGGAGCAAATGAGGCCTTGGTGCCCAAGTTTGTGCAAGCTTGCCAAAAGATAGTACATTTTGTCTTATATGAAGACACTTCCTTATTTTACCATTTTTGATTATTCTTTTCATGATAATTCCACATTATTCATGCCACTTTGGGCCATGTCCTAGGAATCAATCATTGGGCCCAAAATTCCATGATATCACCATTCCTAAAATTGATTTGATACCTCACCTTGAAGGAAATTCCCATTTTGCCCTTTTCTTTGAAGTTTGACTTTTTATGCAAAAATTTATCAATGCATGTGCATAAAAAATATGACCCAACTCATTTTGATCCAAATGCATTCTTCTGATATTGAATAATGATTTTTGGTGAGAAATTGCTTAATTTTGGAAATGACCAAAATACCCTTTTTGCTCCAAAAACCCTAATTTTTCTCCAAAATGCATTTTGACCCTAAAAATGATTTTAAAAGCTGTGGAATGACTTTTAGGACCCAAAATGCAATGAATAATGCTCTTCACTCTTCAATTTATTTATTTTTGTGGAAAATTAGGGTTTTGACCGAAGCCGGACAAAATTAGGGTATGACAGCTGCCCCTCTTTATCTGAACTTTAACGAGGAATATGAATTGGCCGAAACATATTCCAAGGCAAAATGAAGATAAAGAATTCAGAAATTATACCGATTTCGTCTACTTAGGGAAACCCGAATTTTCCTCTTTTTTCTTTTTCTAGTTTTATTGGGTGTTAGCCCGAGGTGAATGCAATGGATGAATCGTCAACTCTCAATAAGCAGGAAACTAAATGGTGCCAACCCTCAATAAGCTAGCGGAAAGCAATAAAGAAAGCAATAAAAAGGGAAGCAAAAAGGGTGCCGGCCCTCGTTAAGCCGGCGACGGAGGCTGCCTAAAGCCCTTTAACGAATCGCGAATGATCCGAGCTTGCACTTGGGCCTGGGAGCACGTGGGCTCCAAAGGGGTGGTCTTGCGAGCGACCAGGGGAGGGTACTATATCAAGTCTGGATCTCGATATTTCCCTAGGACTGCGCCATGCTTTAGGCTAACACAGCTATCCTCTTCGACTGGACCAATTGAGGTCAGGGGGACTTACCTGCAGCTCGAATACAAGGTGAATTCAATCTTGCTGGGGACACGTGGGTCAAGAGGGGATTCCAAAATCCAGTTGGTTTCCTTTAGACGGTCAATGCTTCCACACCGATCCAGGATGCCTGCTCAGGTTAGCGGACTTTTCTTCAGCTTTCTCTTGATTGATGATCAATACCATTGCACTGATCCAGGATGTCTGCTCAGGCTAGCGGACCTTTCTTCAGCTTGCTCTGATTGATGATCAGTGCCATTGCACTGATCCAGGATGTCTGCTCAGGTTAGCGGACCTTTCTTCAGCTTGCTCTGATTGATGATCAATGCCATTGCACCGATCCAGGATGTCTGCTCAGGTTAGCGGACCTTTCTTCAGCTTGCTCCGATTGATGATCAATGCCATTGCACTGATCCAGGATGTCTGCTCAGGTTAGCGGACGTTTCTTCAGCTTGCTCTGATTGATGATCAATGCCATTGCACTATCCAGGACACCTGCACACGTTAGCAGATGCAAGACAAGGTGCATGGAATATGAATGCATGCTATGCAAAGTCCGTTATGCGAATGCATGTCATGTGAGTGCATGCGATGTGATGATTTAGTGGAATGATGAATGCAATGGGATGCTATTCTTGATTCTTCATTTCTTTTGTCAGCTTTCTTTTTTCTGACTGTTTGTTTTTTCTTGGCTTTTCATTCTTTGATCAGCTTTCTTTTCTCTGACCGTTTGTTTTTTCTTTTTCACTTTTGCTCTTTTGGCTTATTTTTGCTGGTTCAGCCAACCCGCGACACTCATGGCACGAGACTGAGGAACCCACTGGAATTGCGGGGCTCGCGGGCCGAGTGCATGCTGGCTTTGACTTCGTCGTTTGAAGCAATCGTGAGTGCAATCGCTTTCTCTTGCATGATTAACTGGTTTTGGGGAATTGCTTTTTTTCGCGACCTTTAGGGACTTTGCAATAATTGTAATGCTCCATGATTTATGCACATGTTTTACAGGTCATCATCACCATCATTATAAAACATTTATTTTGGTCAAAAAAAGCAGAAAATAAAAGAGTGAATAGATATGAGAAAGTTGAACTTTATTAATGTGGAAACCGGTCGCACAAGAAGTTACGCCGATTGTTTATTACACTTGAAAGTTTAAACTATAAAAAGACACGAAAAAAGAGAGAAGTTAAATTCTGACTGTCCGTCTCTGTGGAACAGTGCTAAACATTTATGTCCTTGACCTTGATCACTCCCTCATCCAAGTCTTCAGAGGAGTTTTATGCCTTTCTTTACTTTTCATGCCCAAGTTTTCTGACCCTAATTTTTGCCTGGATCGCCCTTTGCGGGTTTTCAATCCACCGGGTCGCTCTGATTTTGCCTAGGCCGCCCTTTCGGGTTTTCAACCTAGCGAGCTAACTCTTACTTGGCTTGTCTTTCTCTTTTTTCGTCTATTTCTTTCAGGCATAATACTTCTTCACTTGATCGGAATTGACTGGGTTCCTTAAATCCTCTCCGTCCATGTTCGTGAGTATCAGTGCTCCTCCAGAAAAGGCTTTCTTGACCACATACGGGCCGTCATAGGTGGGTGTCCATTTCCCTCGGGGATCAGTCTGGATGAGCAAGATCTTCTTAAGCACCAAATCTCCCTGCTTGAATTCACGGTGCCGGACTTTCTTGTCAAAAGCTGTTCTCATTCTCTGTTGGTACAGCTGCCCATGACACAAAGCTGCAATTCTTTTTTCCTCAATGAGGTTTAGCTGATCCAGACGAGCCTGCACCCACTCTGCTTCTTCAAGCTTAGCTTCCATGAGTACCTGTAGGGATGGTATCTCAACCTCGATTGGGAGGACCGCCTCTGACCCGTATACCAGAGAGAAAGGAGTTGCCCCAGTTGAGGTACGCACTGAAGTACGATAGCCATGCAAAGCAAAGGGAAGCATTTCATGCCAATCCTTGTATGTGACCACCATTTTTTGCACAATCTTTTTGATGTTCTTGTTAGCTGCCTCCACTGCTCCATTCATCTTGGGCCGATAGGGGGAAGAATTATGATGCTGAATTTTGAACTCTGCGCACAGGTCCTTCATCATTTTGCTATTCAGATTTCTGCCGTTATCAGTGATGATCTTGTTAGGAAGACCATAACGGCAAATCAGATCCTTCTTCACAAATTTGGCAACCACTGAACTGGTTACACTGGAGTATGAGGCAGCTTCAACCCACTTCGTGAAATAGTCAATGGTGACCAAGATGAAGCGATGCCCATTTGATGCTTTGGGTTCAATGGGACCGATGCCATCCATTCCCCACATTGAAAACGGCCAGGATGCAGTCAGAACATTCAATTTGGCAGGCGGCACATGAATGTGGTCAGCGTAGATTTGGCACTTGTGGCACTTTCGGACAAAGCTGTAGCAGTCACCTTCCATCTGCAACCAGTAATAGCCCGCCCTTAAAATCTGTCTA
The DNA here is from genome assembly GCA_039519185.1 of Astragalus membranaceus. NCBI lineage: Eukaryota > Viridiplantae > Streptophyta > Magnoliopsida > Fabales > Fabaceae > Astragalus > Astragalus membranaceus. Next base: position 36,673,268 of record CM076852.1, on the reverse strand, counting down.
GCCATAGTATGCACACTGGAATGAGTTCCGAATGAGCCCTCGTGTACATCTTTCATGATTCTTTCAGCTTCTTCTTTAGCAACACACCTTAAGAGGACCATGTCATAATTCCTTTTGTAGAGAACCTCACCGCTGAGGAAGAAATTCCATGACAGTCGCCGAAGAGTTCTCTTGTCATTTTCAGATGCCCCTGGAGGGTATTCTCTGCTGATGATGTACTGTTTGATATCATGATACCAAGGCTTGTCATCCGGCTCTTCATCTATGGCTGTGCAGTAGTGATGCGCAGGTAGACTCCGGTGCTGGATTGTGACATGAGTCAAGCTTTTATCACAATTGATATTGAACATGGATGATAAAGTTGCCAATGCATCAGCCAGCTGGTTTTCGCTTCGAGGGATGTGTTTGAAAGTGATTTCGTCAAAAGACTCCATCAACTCTTGCACATGAACACAATAAGGAATCAGTTTGGGATCTCTGGTCTCCCAATCGCCTCTTACTTGATGAATAACCAGGGCTGAGTCTCCATACACATCTAGCCTTTTAACTTTCCATTCTAGGGCTACTTGAATACCCAAGATGCACGCTTCATACTCTGCTATGTTGTTTGTGACATAGAAGTTCAACCTTGCAGTGACAGGAACGAAGCGATTGTCAGGAGATATTAACACAGCACCTGCCCCATGCCCCCATACATTTGACGCACCGTCGAAGATCATTCTCCACCTTTCACTTTCTTGGGACTTCCCCTCATCAAACAGTGCCATGATATCCTCATCAGGAAAATCATGCTGCATTAGTCTGGAATCGGCTGACATGCCAAATACTCAGCAAGTGCACTACCTTTAACTGCTTTTTGTGTGACATACAGGATATCGTATTCTGATAATTGCATCTGCCAACGGGCAATTCGTCCTGTAAGAGCTGGCTTCTCAAATATGTACTTGATTGGATCCATTTTTGACACCAACCAAGTGGTGTGACTCAGCATGTACTGCCTTAAACGGTGAGCAGCCCAAACTAGAGCACAACAAGTCTTTTCCAGCATAGAATATCTTGTCTCACAATCGGTGAACTTTTTGCTGAGATAGTATATGGCATGTTCCTTTTTCCCGGATTCATCATGCTGCCCCAACACACAGCCCATTGAATTATCTAGCACTGTAAGGTATAAGATGAGAGGCCTGCCTGACAAAGGTGGCATTAAGACTGGTGGATTCTGCAAGTACACCTTGATTTTCTCAAAGGTAGCTTGACACTGGTCATTCCACTTCAACTCTTGATTTTTGCACAGCAGTTTGAAGATCGGCTCACAAGTAGCAGTCAACTGGAAGATGAATCGGGAGATGTAATTCAACCTTCCGAGGAAACCACAGACTTCTTTCTCTGTTTTGGGCACCGGCATCTCGAGGATGGCTTTTACTTTGTCTGGATCCACCTCGATTCCCTTCTGGCTGACAATGAAGCCTAACAACTTCCCTGATCTCACCCCAAACGTACACTTGGCCGGGTTTAACTTGAGTTTATATTTCCTCAACCGTTCAAAGAGCTTCTGCAGATTGACAATATGCTCCTCGTCGGTTTTAGATTTTGCGATCATGTCATCCAGATAAACCTCAATCTCCTTATGCATCATGTCGTGAAACAGCGTGACCATGGCCCTTTGGTAGGTTGCACCAGCGTTCTTTAACCCGAATGGCATGACCTTGTAACAGAACGTTCCCCAAAGCGTTATGAAAGTTGTCTTTTCCATATCTTCGGGGTCCATCTTGATCTGATTATATCCCGAATATCCATCCATGAAGGAGAATAACGAGTGTTGAGCTGTACTATCCACTAAGACATCAATGTGGGGCAAAGGAAAATCGTCTTTAGGACTAGCACGATTCAGATCTCGGTAGTCAACGAACATTCTGACCTTCCCGTCCTTCTTTGGAACCGGGACAATATTGGCAACCCACTGTGGGTATTTGGCCACCGCTAGGAATCCGGCACCAAACTGCTTTTTTACCTCATCCCTAATCTTTAGGGACATCTCAGGCTTCATCCTTCTAAGTTTCTGCTTCACAGGCGGGCATTCAGGTTTGACTGGCAACTTATGCATCACAATGTCAGCATCCAACCCAGGAATATCTTGGTAGGACCATGCAAACACATCCATATAATCGTGCAACAGCTGAACCAACTTCATGCGATCCTCGTCATTCATGGTGTAATATCCCTAATTTTTAAAATTAAATTAATTGGCGTGAATTAATATTTAGTGATTTATTATGTGATTGATAATTTCATGATTTGAAAATGAATTTGCTTGAAATACTTACTGTGAGGATTTTGGTGTTAATTAAATTTAATTGTGTCAAGTGGGATTAGTTTGGGCTGAAAGGAGTCACTAGGAATAGAATTACTAAGCCAGGGGTAAAATAGTATTTGCACATTTCCCCTATATGTATATATATATGCACCCATCAGCTGGAACACCAACACAGCCATTTGATACATTTTCAGAAATAGAACCAAAGAGGGAGGGAGAGGGCACGATAGAGGGAGGAAAGGAGAGAAGAGGGAATTCTTCAAATTGTCATGCATGCCTAATCTATCATCATATTCTGAATCAGCCTCCCATTCCCTTTCCATTGGTACTAAATTCGTAGCCATCCTCCTCCTCCTCCATAAATCACCATTGAAGGCATATCCAAGCTTCACCCAGCCATACAAATTCGAGTTTGAGGGAGAAGAAGGGTTCAACAGAAAATTCTGGGTAAAACCCGTTTTACCTACCTTCAGTGTTTCGTTCGTATCTCCCTGTACTGACCTCCGATCATCGTGATTCTTGTCCCTCTGGAAACTAGACACAAAGCTCTTCAATTTGGGCACAAGAACCGCATGATTTCATTGAGAAATGAGAGAGATATCACACTCACAACTTTCGGGTTAAGAATCAACCACTATTCCGGAGCAGTCCTATTGTTTTATTAATATCTCCCAAACCACTGGTTGCATGTAAGTGAATCTTTCTCCATCAGAAAGTAGAGAAAATTCCCTTCACCGTAGACCCTCGTTTTGCTAAGATTGGTGGAGATTTGAGTGAGTTACGCTTGTTGCAAATTGGCGTTTAGTTGCTGGAAACAGCAGGAGCAGATTCCGTTAGCTCGTGTTCGAGAAGTTTCGGCGTCGGGTGTATCGTCGTCACGAAAAGGTGAGTTCTAATACTCACTAGGATTGTTTTCAGCCTTTTCATTTTAATTGAGTCGCGAATTTGTGAAAATCCGGTGCGAAACCGTTTTGCGAAAATATCGTTTGAATCATGAGATTGATGAATTGTTGGACTGAAACTTATAAATTGGCATATCATGATTGTTGATTGTAATGGTTGACATGTCTGTATTGATGTGTTATTGAATTTGAATGTGAATCGGAATGGACAGGGGAACGATCGGAATAGAAAAGAAAACTGTTTTCTGAAATACTGTTAGTCACGCACGGACCGTGTGCCTCTGGGCACGGGTCGTGCGTGAGATTCTGGAATCACTGGTGCAGTTTTTGAAAACGCGCACGGGTCGTGTGCCAAGACGCACGGACCGTGCGTATCCTTCTGAACTCCAATTTTGAAATACGTCCTAAGTCGTTCCGATTGGTCCTAAGTCCCTTCCAATCCACTCCCCAAGGTTCCCCTAGGATGGGAACACGGTAATTCTACATGTTTGGCTATGACTGAAGTGGTAGTGTTGATCGGGAAGTAATTTGGGACCGGAATGGAATGATACGATAAATGATAGTCACGCACGGATCGTGTGTATGGGCGCACGGGTCGTGCGTGGTCTTCGGGTTGCCTATTTTAAAAAGTGTTTTAAATCATTCCGAACGATTCCAATTGCTTTCTAATCCCTCCTTCCACCTTCCCCAATGTTTCTATAATTGAATTGCCCTGAATTGAGTGGTACTTGACTGTGATTGGATCCAGATTATATTAGTGTCATGTGATTGGTTATGTTTGGATTATGTTCAGGTGCAGTGAATGCTCATGTGATTGACCATTGGTTTCATGTTATGACCGTGTGATTGGTATATGTGTTAGATTGACTCATTGAGTAAGGTTATTAAGTTAATTTAGCAAACATTAGTAATCCCTGTGAGATCACTAAATTATAAGGTTAAATTAATAACTAGATCACCTAATGTTAAGAATAAGATTAGGTCATGATGAAGCTCAGTGATTGAGTACGTTTTTAGGTTAGGCTCAGTGATTGAGCAGTTTTCATTGTTCATTCTTATTGTATATTCTATATGCATCATTGTTTAGGCTCAGTGATTGAGCACAGTTCATTGTCAGGGTGACGACCCTATTTCAGATTAGTGTGCTGGGGGAGAGGGAGTCATGACCCTTATGAACCTAGGCTCCATCAGGGACCCACTAGTGATTAGTGGGGACGGGTTCACCAGAAGCTTATTATGCCAAGTGACCGGTGACACGCTAAGAATCATGGTTAGGCTCAGTGATTGAGCATAGTTCATTGTTAGGCTCGGTGATTGAGCATAGTTCAGCCACATAGTCAACTTTGAGGACTATGAATTTTAGATAATGAATCAAGCATAATTGAACCGAGAGGATTAGTAAGGGGTCGCGATAGAACTCACTGAGACAAGTTGTCTCACCCAATCCATTATTGTTGTTTTTCAGTTAAGCAGGGAAAGTTGAAGACCGTGAGGCACGGCTATGAAGATGCTTGAGGAGCAGCCGCTATCTTTATTTCTTTATGTCTCATATTTCAGTTTCCCTTGTATCTCTGTATTTTGTATTCAGTATCTTAAGACTACTCGATTGTACGACTTATGTATTTCAAGTTGTAAATCGCTTCCGCAGACTTTCGGTTTTGAGTATTGAACACTAGTTGAGGGTGTAAGGACCGACTTTATTGATATGCAGTTTAGTTATTTTAAGCACGTTTGATGAGTGATTCATCGAAGTTTAGTATGTGTTCAATATGTTAAAAGGAAAGTCACTCTGATGTATGCCAGTAGTGCGCTTCGGTAATTTCTACAAGATAGAAATTAACGGGGTGTTACAATTGGTATCAGAGCAGTTCGACCTAGTCGGGCTTAGAATCTTGAGTCTCTTAAGTCCTCTAAGTGTGATTCCTCTTAGTATGCTATTAGACGTTTAGCCTGATCAACTAAACACTTTGTGCATATTTCGCAGAATCATGGCTGGTGGAAGTAGGAGAAGCGTCCCTGTTGATCCAAATACCGAATGGATGCAGAATGTCATCGAGACGCAACAAAAGATGATGAATGACATGATGCAAATGCAGCAACAGCAGATGGCTCAAATGGCCCAGATGCATCATGAGATGATGAATCAACAGCAACCGAATGTTCAACAACCTCCTCTGGAAGATCCGAATAGGGCTTACTTTCGTTTCCAGAAAATGAACCCCCAAAGTTTCAAGGGAGAACCTGAGGTAATGGTATCACATTTCTGGTTGGATTCGATGGAGAAGATTTTTAGGACTCTTCAATGCAGTGAAGAAGAGAAGGTTCTTTTTGCCGCCCATATGCTCGAGGAAGATGCTCAAACCTGGTGGACCAATGCTCATGAACTAATGGTGAATCAGGGAACTCCAGTTACCTGGGCCAACTTCAAAGAAATGTTTTCTGGTCACTTCTTCCCTCCGGTGATGAAGTTAAGCAAGCAAGCCGAATTTATCAATCTGAGGCAAGGAGAGATGTCGGTGAGAGAGTTCACCGCCAAGTTCGAAAGACTGTCGCAGTTTTATCAATTGGCAAAGCATGCTCCTAATGATGAGTGGAAGATGCAGATGTACAAGGCAGGTCTTCGTGCGGATGTGGCCCAAGGTCTTAGCTCTTATGCTATGACCAGTTATGCTGGATTGGTGCAACAAACTTATGTTGCAGAGGCAGATCTCAACAAGATGTATGAGGAAAGGAAAGCGTATCGGAAGGAGAAGAGGAAAACCTTGGAATTGTCATCCCCGAGTGATGAACCGAGGAGTACCTACAACAAAGGGAAGCAACCTACAGCACCCGAACTACTAAGGTCCGGTAAGTGTCCGAAATGTGGAAGGCCTCACACTGGAGAATGTCGCCAGGGATCGACGATGTGTTACTACTGCAAGGAAGAAGGGCATTATGCTAACGAATGCCCGTTGAAGAAGAAGAATCGAGAAGGGAATTCTAACTCTGCAAGCGGAAAGGTATATTGTGTGCTAATTGTTTTGATTGGTCCAATTTTGAGGACAAAATTTTAAAAGTTGGGGTGATTGTAATATCCCTAATTTTTAAAATTAAATTAATTGGCGTGAATTAATATTTAGTGATTTATTATGTGATTGAAAATTTCATGATTTGAAAATGAATTTGCTTGAAATACTTATTGTGAGGATTTTGGTGTTAATTAAATTTAATTGTGTCAAGTGGGATTAGTTTGGGCTGAAAGGAGTCACTAGGAATAGAATTACTAAGCCAGGGGTAAAATAGTATTTGCACATTTCCCCTATATGTATATATATATGCACCCATCAGCTGGAACACCAACACAGCCATTTGATACATTTTCAGAAATAGAACCAAAGAGGGAGGGAGAGGGCACGATAGAGGGAGGAAAGGAGAGAAGAGGGAATTCTTCAAATTGTCATGCATGCCTAATCTATCATCATATTCTGAATCAGCCTCCCATTCCCTTTCCATTGGTACTAAATTCGTAGCCATCCTCCTCCTCCTCCTCCATAAATCACCATTGAAGGCATATCCAAGCTTCACCCAGCCATACAAATTCGAGTTTGAGGGAGAAGAAGGGTTCAACAGAAAATTCTGGGTAAAACCCGTTTTACCTACCTTCAGTGTTTCGTTCGTATCTCCCTGTACTGACCTCCGATCATCGTGATTCTTGTCCCTCTGGAAACTAGACACAAAGCTCTTCATTTTGGGCACAAGAACCGCATGATTTCATTGAGAAATGAGAGAGATATCACACTCACAACTTTCGGGTTAAGAATCAACCACTATTCCGAAGCAGTCCTATTGTTTTGTTAATATCTCCCAAACCACTGGTTGCATGTAAGTGAATCTTTCTCCATCAGAAAGTAGAGAAAATTCCCTTCACCGTAGACCCTCGTTTTGCTAAGATTGGTGGAGATTTGAGTGAGTTACGCTTGTTGCAAATTGGCGTTTAGTTGCTGGAAACAGCAGGAGCAGATTCCGTTAGCTCGTGTTCGAGAAGTTTCGGCGTCGGGTGTATCGTCGTCACGAAAAGGTGAGTTCTAATACTCACTAGGATTGTTTTCAGCCTTTTCATTTTAATTGAGTCGCGAATTTGTGAAAATCCGGTGCGAAACCGTTTTGCGAAAATATCGTTTGAATCATGAGATTGATGAATTGTTGGACTGAAACTTATAAATTGGCATATCATGATTGTTGATTGTAATGGTTGACATGTCTGTATTGATGTGTTATTGAATTTGAATGTGAATCGGAATGGACAGGGGAACGATCGGAATAGAAAAGAAAACTGTTTTCTGAAATACTGTTAGTCACGCACGGACCGTGTGCCTCTGGGCACGGGTCGTGCGTGAGATTCTGGAATCACTGGTGCAGTTTTTGAAAACGCGCACGGGTCGTGTGCCAAGACGCACGGACCGTGCGTATCCTTCTGAACTCCAATTTTGAAATACGTCCTAAGTCGTTCCGATTGGTCCTAAGTCCCTTCCAATCCACTCCCCAAGGTTCCCCTAGGATGGGAACACGGTAATTCTACATGTTTGGCTATGACTGAAGTGGTAGTGTTGATCGGGAAGTAATTTGGGACCGGAATGGAATGATACGATAAATGATAGTCACGCACGGATCGTGTGTATGGGCGCACGGGTCGTGCGTGGTCTTCGGGTTGCCTATTTTAAAAAGTGTTTTAAATCATTCCGAACGATTCCAATTGCTTTCTAATCCCTCCTTCCACCTTCCCCAATGTTTCTATAATTGAATTGCCCTGAATTGAGTGGTACTTGACTGTGATTGGATCCAGATTATATTAGTGTCATGTGATTGGTTATGTTTGGATTATGTTCAGGTGCAGTGAATGCTCATGTGATTGACCATTGGTTTCATGTTATGACCGTGTGATTGGTATATGTGTTAGATTGACTCATTGAGTAAGGTTATTAAGTTAATTTAGCAAACATTAGTAATCCCTGTGAGATCACTAAATTATAAGGTTAAATTAATAACTAGATCACCTAATGTTAAGAATAAGATTAGGTCATGATGAAGCTCAGTGATTGAGTACGTTTTTAGGTTAGGCTCAGTGATTGAGCAGTTTTCATTGTTCATTCTTATTGTATATTCTATATGCATCATTGTTTAGGCTCAGTGATTGAGCACAGTTCATTGTCAGGGTGACGACCCTATTTCAGATTAGTGTGCTGGGGGAGAGGGAGTCATGACCCTTATGAACCTAGGCTCCATCAGGGACCCACTAGTGATTAGTGGGGACGGGTTCACCGGAAGCTTATTATGCCAAGTGACCGGTGACACGCTAAGAATCATGGTTAGGCTCAGTGATTGAGCATAGTTCATTGTTAGGCTCAGTGATTGAGCATAGTTCAGCCACATAGTCAACTTTGAGGACTATGAATTTTAGATAATGAATCAAGCATAATTGAACCGAGAGGATTAGTAAGGGGTCGCGATAGAACTCACTGAGACAAGTTGTCTCACCCAATCCATTATTGTTGTTTTTCAGTTAAGCAGGGAAAGTTGAAGACCGTGAGGCACGGCTATGAAGATGCTTGAGGAGCAGCCGCTATCTTTATTTCTTTATGTCTCATATTTCAGTTTCCCTTGTATCTCTGTATTTTGTATTCAGTATCTTAAGACTACTCGATTGTACGACTTATGTATTTCAAGTTGTAAATCGCTTCCGCAGACTTTCGGTTTTGAGTATTGAACACTAGTTGAGGGTGTAAGGACCGACTTTATTGATATGCAGTTTAGTTATTTTAAGCACGTTTGATGAGTGATTCATCGAAGTTTAGTATGTGTTCAATATGTTAAAAGGAAAGTCACTCTGATGTATGCCAGTAGTGCGCTTCGGTAATTTCTACAAGATAGAAATTAACGGGGTGTTACACATGGCGGTACCCACTTTGACCTCTTTCTTGCTCTCAGCTGTACCCAAGTTGATCACTTCAGTAGATTCTCCGTGTGGCTGAATTACCCTTTCTTCCTGTTTCATTAACCTCATGAGTTCTGGAGGAGCTTCCCAGTCTTCCTCAACATCCCCCTCAGCTTGATTAATAGGGTGATCAAAGTCAAAATATGGACTGTTGGCACTGTTATTTTGGGAGACAATTGCTGTGGATCTGCATTTTGCCGAAGCGAAAAAGCAGAATGAAAGGCGAGACAAGCAAGCAAACAATAATAAAGCGAGGAAAAGACACATGAAATGAAAAGGATTGATTTTTATTGATTGAAATTCAAAAACAACGTTTTTATTAATGATGATGATTCTGAAAATAAAAACATGCTCGCCCCTAACAACTTGTCCTACGGCCTTGGGCAGAGCCACAGGGTTGCATTACAAATGATTACTTTAAATTGAAGGTCACAGGAAGATCAGTAGCCTTCCAATTCTTTAATTTTTCATTGGCACCGCAGCGTCGAACCAAACTTGCACCACCCTCTTCAGACTCAGAACCATCCTTGATGACAGCAACTTGATTGGGATCCAACAAACCAGCACTCACAAAACTTTGACTAATGTCGCAAATTGGAATCCTCTGGGGCCATGGATCCTGGCCTTTGGACTTGGCCAACCATCTGCCCCTTCGTTCATCTGCCATTTTTCTTCTTTCTTCCTCACTTGGGGTGTATCCCAGCCCGCAACGGTCCTTGTTTTCCTTCAGTTGAATGGGAGCTAGAATTCCCTGACCAAACTTTCCCAAGCCAGAACCAACCTTATATCCTTGGGCTAACATGATCTTAGCAACCATCTCCTCCTCCTTGGTCCTCTCAAATACTACATTGGCGATCTCCAAAGACTGATAGGCTGTTTCCAAGGACTCTTCGGCAGCTTCCACATATTTGAACTCTGATGGCTTATTAACCAGAGTCTCTTCCTCACCAAATACTACCACGACCTGGCCGTCAACCACGAATTTGACCCGCTGGTGTAAAGAAGAAGGGATTGCTCCAGCCATATGGATCCATGGTCGGCCCAGCAAACAAATGTATGAGGACGTAATATCCATGATTTGGAAATGGATGTAGAAAACTTCGGGACCAATCTGGATGGGAAATTCCATTTCCCCCAGAACTTCCTTTTTGGACCCATCAAAGGCCCGCACCAGTGTCGAACTCGGCTTCATGTAGGAGCAATCAACGTCTAACTTATCCATAGTTGACTTCGGCATCACGTTCAATGAAGACCCATCGTCAATTAGTACTCTGGCCAGCACATAGTCTCCACACTTTACAGAGATGTGCAAAGCTTGATTGTGTTCTTTTCCGCTTGAAGGCAACTCATCATCGGCAAATGTTAGGTGATTTGCAGCCACTATATACCCCACAATCCCATCAAACTGATTCACTGTAATATCCTCTGCAACGTGAGCCTCGTTGAGCACTTTCATCAAAGCTGTTCTGTGTGCTTCCGAGCTAAGCAACAATGATAGCATTGATATCTTGGATGGAGTTTGCTTTAACTGATCAACCACTCGATAATCACTCTGCCGGACGATCTTCAAGAATTCATCTGCTTCTTTTTCCGTCACTTTCTCTTGAGCAACCTCTGGCTCTTTTCCTTTTTCCTTACGGCCCCTCTGTTCGGCCTCCTTGGAAGTTTCAGCTTGGAGAGTCTCAGGAGCATATACTCTCCCGCTTCTTGTGATCCCACTTGATCCCCCTATGTTGGTTACGGTAGGAGCACTTGGGGAGCATTCGACTGTAGATAGTGCAGTGTACTTCCACGGAACTGCCTTGTCCGACTTATAGGGAAAAGGAGCCGGAACTTCAATCACTATTGGTTGGGCGTTTGCCCGCACCAATCTGGGATTGTAATTGTAAGGAATTTCGACAGGTCTTCTGGGTCCTCTACTTTTATCGGAATGTAGGGTCAACACTTCTTCTTCAACATCATAGGTTCCTATCTGGACCACATACCGATCCACCAGGTCCTGCAGGATCTCCTCAAAGCTTTCACAATTCCCCACGCACGTGGAGTCAGCACACCCCTCTTCATGGCAACACCCCTTCTTAACCACCCCAACATGGCATAACTCAGAGTAGATAACACCCAATGGGGTCTTGATCTTCTGCACATCCTTTACCAATTGCCCAACGGAACTTTCTATAGCATTGGTAGCTGGCCTCTGATGACCTGGCAATGGATTAGTTGTTGTATTCGGGCTGCTCTGCTTGAACGAGATCCACCCAGCATCTACTAGGTCTTGCACCACATGCTTGAAGGCTTTACATTCCTCCACAGTATGACCGACCCTGTTTTCGGGGAAACTGCAGGTAGCATTAGCGTTGTAACTTCTGGGAAATGGCGGCTGCAGGGCCTTCATTGGCCGAGTGTTGATCAAGTTCTTGGAAGTCAAGTGATCAAACAATTCAGTGTATGTCATTGGTATTGGATCAAAACTGATCTGTTTCTTGTACTGATAACCCTGAGCCCTGTGACTGTCACTGCCTTACTGGGATGGCACAGGAGCAGAAAATGGAACAGTTTGTGGTGGAGGGGTACCAAAGGATGAACTTTCTCCCGAGATTACATTTGTTTCCCCTTCCTTCTTCTTCGAGAAATGGGAGTGAGGTTTCTTCTGATTGCTTGAACCACCAGAGCTTCCTGCATTACTGAGGTGATTCGAAATCTTTCCACTTCGGAGACCATGCTCAAGTCTTTCCCCGAAGACTATCATATCGGAGAAGCTAGTTGAAACACTTGTAATCAGCCGGTCATAGTAAATTGCTGGCAGAGTTTCCAAGAACGTGTACACCATTTCTTTTTCAGTCAAAGGAGGTTGGACCTGGGCGGCTAGGCTTCGCCATTTCTGGGCATATTCTTTGAAAGTCTCCCTTTCGCCCTTACTCATGTGTTGCAATTGCGACCTGTCCGGAGCCATGTCCATGTTATACTTATATTGTCTCATGAATGCTTCGCACAAATCTTTCCAACAACGAATTTCAGAGGATTGCAGTTTCATGTACCAATCTAGAGGAGCTCCAGCCAAACTGTTTTGAAAGCAGTAAATCAGCAGTTTGTCATCATTGGTGTAAGGACCCATTTTTCGGACAAACATCGTAACATGGCTCTCCGGACAGCCTGTTCCTCTGTATTTGTCCACTTCGGGAGCTTTGAACTTTGGTGGCAAAACCAAATCTGGGACTAAACACAGCTCACGAGCTTCCTTGGCTCTGACACCCACACCCTCCATTGCCTTTACTCTTTCTTCAAGTGCACGAATCGGGTCATTTGGCTGTGATCCCTCAAACATATGTCCTTGGGGGTGACTCCCCATACTGTAATAATACCCTCCAGGCTGAGAAACATTGTGAGGGTGCGCTGCAAGCCCCGGAGTAGGACTGAGCACAGCATGAGGACTAGGAGTTTGGATCTGCGGTCCTCCGGCAGCTCCCCCGGACACGGCGGCAGTGACCTGATTAGGCGCAACCATACTGACGGGGATAGGTCCAACAGTTCGCGGCATGTACCCAGCAGGCATACCCCAAGGATATCTTTGTGAAGTGTATTGATTCGGCCCATTCAATCCTGAAGCAAAGACGGGATGACTGACCCCGGATCCCGGAGGAACTGTGGCTGATATTGGAGGAGGAACGAAAGAAGTGACACCATCTGGACCCACGACGGCGACACCTTCAGCAGCTGTCCCACTCTTTAAACTTTGCAGCATGACCATCATCTCATGCACCTGGGCCTCCATTGCCCCAACCTTATCCTTAAGCACTTGGTTCTCCTGAGCCAGCTGCTCAGGATTCAGAATTTGTACGCCCAAGATGTTCATGTTCTGGATTACTTTCAGTTTCAATCTCTGGATGCCCTTGAGGATCAGCCATCAACTTTGCTTGTAACCGGGTGAAGTATCGGTGGCGGCGAACCAGCTTGCCTCTCGCTTCTGTTGGTAGAACATTTTTATTAAGTGAAGAAGCAAATTAATGAATGCAATGCGTGCAATGCAGATGAGTGTTGGTTTTAGTTCGTCTTATGCCGTGAACCCCAACGTGTCATATCTTGCCATAGATTTAACAGTGAATTTTGATTTGTTTTTTCTTTGAAACACAACAAAGTTAGGATCAATAAGCGAAACAAAGCACATTCCATGCATTCAAACTTAAACAAACACCTCAGAGTGTACGCTGTTTCACTTCTTGATTCCATACTGTACCTATGGCAAGATTCTTTGTCACTTTGGGATTCTCGGCAAACAAACTTTGATGAAATGCAAGGATGCATGCATGAGCTGTAAAAGCTTATGTTGGATGCAATGCGAGGATGCATGCAAAATGATGATGATGTTTTATGCATATGCAGATTAGGGCAAAACCTTTATTGGCATTAGTTCAAGTTTTTTTCTTTTTTTTTTGAAAAATGCGGGCCGTACGTGGTTTCATATGGACCAAGTAAGAGAAAGGCTACAACGGCAGCTCGTTCTCTCTTTTTTTTGAAAAGAGTGGGCCATATGTCACTTCGTACGGACCGGCAGAAGAAAGGCTACAACGGCAACTCTTTCTCTACTTTCTTTTTTTATTTCTTTGGAAAAATTCCCTTCTCTTTTTTTTTGAAAACATGCCTAGATTACAATGCAACACACAATTTGGTATGCCCCTTGTGTCCTACGAAGGTGGGGACCTAAGTTCTAGGACAACTCAAATGTTCCTCCCATGTGGGTTCTAGTCACTTCCTCACCAGGTTACCAGAGCTAATTCTTTCTCACAATAGCACCCACAACGATGGAACGTCATCTGGTGTGAGGCCTCATGAAAGAGCATACTCTGGCTGAAACTTTCGTGAGAGTCGGAAGGACAACGGTCCAATTGCCAGTCACTACTCGTTTCCACTCTCCTAAGTTTTGTCAGACCTTGGGTTTTGGGCCCCTCTCAAAGCATAGTAAGCATAAGGTGTGAGTGTGTGTAGTGAGGACATACCGCCTAAAACTACCCACATATACCCCACCTGCAAAGGAAAACCCAGAACAGTCCAGACAGAAGCAAGCAATAACATGTCGTCTACCCTAGGTTTCAATATCACAATACCAATAATCCAACCTAGGTTTCAGCAACAGTCATATGCACTGCTTACCTCAAGAAAGGGAGCGGAGAAAAAGGGATCATAATAGAATGGGAGGAAATGCATGTTTTTACCTTAAGAAAAGGAGCAGAGAATAGGGGACATGGGAATTGAGGAATGCATGAACACGGCATTGTGAACAAATAGAAAAGAAGTAAAACAAAGCTTTCAACTCAATTAATTTTAAAACCACACATCAAAGTTAACTAGGCTTGACCCTCGTCTTTTTTTTAAAAAAAAAAAAGTCCCCAGTGAAGTCGCAAGCTGTTGCGCCCGAAAAATCCGGTTTGGGACTTTTCGTTTGACAACGTGGAAAAAGTTTGGAGCCGCCACCAATATTTTAATTTTAAGACCAAAACATTGAAAAAAGGTCTTTTAAACAAGACGGATGGTCTTTTGAAAACTAGAGATGTAGGTTCGGGGGTCAGTTAGGTACGGGGAAGGTATTAGCACCCCGCACCTCCTTTCTACCGAAAGGGAACCATTAACTTGATGTGTGGTTTGGATAAAAGTTTGAGTTGAAAGCAATTTATTCTACTTCTTTTCTTTTCTTTTCTTTTCTTTAAGGTTTGTTTTATTGAAAACAGGAGGGAAGAAGAATATTTTTGGTTATCTTTGAAAATCAGGACAAAACAAAGATTTTTTAAAAGTGTGCTTGACGGGGCAGGACCCCGCTCCTACGTACCCTCACTGGAAGAGGGATCAAAGCTACGTAGTTCTCGGGTTTTTGGTTTTGAAAAAGGATTGAGCTTTCACGAAGACCGACAAACAACGGTTAGAATGGTCTCGCTTCTAACTCCTTTTGAAAACAATATCATCATTAACAACCTAATCGCCAACGGCGCGATTGGTGTTTAATGACAATTGGTTTATTTTTGAGAAATGAATAAGTTTTCGAAAATGGGATAGAGCTTTTGCGAAGACCGAACAACAACGGTTAGAATGGTCTCGCTACTAACTCCTTTTGAAAACAACATCACCATTAACAACCTAATCGGCAACGGCGCGATTGGTGTTTAATGACAATTGGTTTATTTTTGTTTTGAAAGTAAAAGTTTCTTTTTGTTTTGAAATGATTTTAGGAAATGGGTTTTAGAAAAGGAGTAGAATATTTCAAGTCAATTCTAAATCCATAACCAAATGCAAATGAATGAATAATACTCAAGAAAACATGAACATATCATTCATTAACCAAGATTAAAAATGCCCATACAATCAAAGGATTCAATTATTAAAGATGCAAAACAAAGTTCTCAAAGTAAATGTGTGTGTACAAGAAGGATTGTATTTACCCTAATGGCTCTATGCTACAACATGCATGTAGACTTACGTCTCCATTAGGAGGTCATACAAGTGGAGAGGAGGGCACACAATCAAGTCAAGACATTTACATGGCATCAAGAACAAGTGAATACAATTGATTGTAAACATAGAGTATTCTAAGTTAAATGATTGAATATGTAAGCAAGGATGCATGATTAGGTAAGCATGTAAGTGCATGAGTGTACAAGGAATGGATGCATAGCACTTTATTTATGAATGGATGGCATACAGGGATGCATAAGAGGATGCAAGAGATATAAGCATATGAGGATGCATGAGAGTGTCACATAAACTAAGTATGAATGAAGATGCATGAATGTGAAAATGTTTTGGGTATTTTTGCAAGTTGATAAGTTGTAAAACTTTAAGTAAGAAGTTAGAGAAAAGTAAAGTAAAAATGCATGAAGTAAATGGTAATTATTTAATGAGGTGGTAAGGTAAAAATGCATGAGGTAAATGGGAAGTGGTAAAATCTTTTTATGTTTTAGTAAAAAAAATTAATGAAGTGGTAAAAACCAAAGTAGTAAAATATTTTTGTTTTGGTAAAAAGTTAATGAATGGTAGAGTAAAAAGGTAAAAAGTAAATAAACACTAAAACCAAGTTGAATCATATAGAGCAATCCTCTCACTTTGAGAAAAGTGCACTAGGCACTAGTGAGAATCAACTTGCCTATCATCAACAATGAACAATAAGCAAATTAAAATGCAAAGATTAACTAAACACACAAATAAGTTGAATCACCTAGAGCAAACCTCCCACTTTGAGCAAAGTGCACTAGGCACTAGTGGGAATCAACTTGCCGATCATCAACAATGAACAATAAGCAAATTAAAATGCAAAGATTAACTAAACACACAAATAAGTTGAATCACCTAGAGCAATCCTCCCACTTTGAGCAAAGTGCACTAGGCACTAGTGGGAATCAACTTGCCTATCATCAACAATTTACAATAAGCAAATTAAAATAAAACTAAAATAAAAGAAAACATAAACAAGGTTGAATCACCTCTAGCAATCCTCAACTACTTAACATAAAGTGCTCAAAGCACAAGTAGGAATCATCTTGCTAGATCATCAACAAATATTTGCAAGTGAAATATGTTGAAAATAACTTTTAACACTAAAATCAAATACCAATCGTCAAGATTGTACATCATCAAGCAAAAAGGAACAACAAAATTAGCTTAAGAACATATTAACCATGGTATGCGAAATACAAGAAATTAACATCACACATGAAACCAATTATTCAAGGGTGAGAGGCACCTTAAACACCCAAGCCTCCCTAAGTGCTTGTCAATAGTGTTTAAGACTCCTCTCACCAACAACAACAAACTACATTTTAAACAAAATGGTAATGATATGCGAAATGAAAAATGAAGAGAAAAATGGGTTTTAATGCAAAAAGATTGAAGATGATGAAAGGGCTTTAGAGTATACCTTAGATCCTAGCTAGATTATGCAAGAAATGGAGAGCAAGAACACAAATCAACCAAGGACACCAACAAGGAAACCCACGCCCAAAATGAAGATCAAACCCCTCTTGATGAAAGTTCTTGAGTTTTAGTGGAGAATGGAAGTAGTATATGAGAGAGGGATGAAGGGGAGATGGATTGGTGGTGTTTGGACGAAGAACAATCAAATAAAATGGAGGAGAGGAGGGTGGTATAGCATTCACATATGAGAGGGAAGGGAGGAGAGGAGAGTGATGTGCTAATTTTAGTGTAGGAGAGGATGAGCCAAAAAGTTGTGATGTGCGGAAAATGAAAGGGTATTTATAGGATTGGTGAAGAGCTTTTGTTGCACAAAAAATTGTTAAGGGTAATTAGGGTTTTGTACACAAAGTTATAGCCTAGGATTTGATCTAGAATTTTAATCAATGGCTAGGAATACAACTCACATGGATCAAGGGCATGAAGAAACACAAAATGAGGTGAAAAATAGCTGGAAAATTCGGAGCAAATGAGGCCTTGGTGCCCAAGTTTGTGCAAGCTTGCCAAAAGATAGTACATTTTGTCTTATATGAAGACACTTCCTTATTTTACCATTTTTGATTATTCTTTTCATGATAATTCCACATTATTCATGCCACTTTGGGCCATATCCTAGGAATCAATCATTGGGCCCAAAATTCCATGATATCACCATTCCCAAAATTGATTTGATACCTCACCTTGAAGGAAATTCCCATTTTGCCCTTTTCTTTGAAGTTTGACTTTTTATACAAAAATTTATCAATGCATGTGCATAAAAAATATGACCCAACTCATTTTGATCCAAATGCATTCTTCTGATATTGAATAATGATTTTTGGTGAGAAATTGCTTAATTTTGGAAATGACCAAAATACCCTTTTTGCTCCAAAAACCCTAATTTTGCTCCAAAATGCATTTCGACCCTAAAAATGATTTTAAAAGCTGTGGAATGACTTTTAGGACCCAAAATGCAATGCATAATGCTCTTCACTCTTCAATTTATTTATTTTTGTGGAAAATTAGGGTTTTGACCTAAGCCGGACAAAATTGGGGTATGACAGAGGGGCTGGGGCGGTGGCCAGCTGATCCTCTAAGTGTTATTTTATTGATTGGATAGGAAAAAGGTTACACAGATGCAACTAGAATCTCCACTGATATCTAATCAGCAACTACTAAACTGTTTAACAAGATAGCCCCTCAACCATTATCATATCTTCTTTTATATAATAGGGGAATAGATCATTAGTTGTTCAACTAACTTGTCGTGACCGGGATCTCGACGTGGGCGGCCCAAAAATGATTTTTTAGGAGTCGCCACCCAATTTATTTAATAGGAAAAATTGAGAAAAACCTACATTTAAAGTTATTTGGTCTGCGTAAACTAGATTGGATTCGGGAGTCGGTTATGTATAGGGAAGGGCGAAAACTTAATTCCACTGCACCCCTAAAACATCTGTCCAAAGACAGTTACCCTAAATTTGATTGTGCGATATATCAATAAGTTTAGAAAATTTGTTTACCCCAAAAAAAAAGGAATTATTTAGAAATAAATAAAATAGGGACCGATTTAAGAAAATTTAATTTTTGACTTGACGGGGAAGCCCCGCTCCTACGTATCCTCGGGTGCAATGAGAAACTCAAGAGTCACGTAGTTCTTCCTGAAAAAGTTTGTTGGTTGGTTGATTTTATATTTTTTGAAAGGGTTTACGATCAAAGTCGTATAGCTAAAGTCTCTTAAACCGGGATTGACAAGATGTCACATCTCAGCCAATCCCTTTTTTATAATTTTTATGAAAATAGGTGCTAAAAGAAAAGAAGAACTGATTATTTATTGAAAAAAAAATTAATTTGGCTTGATGGGGAAGCCCCGCTCCTACGTATCTCCGAAGCGGAGAATCAAATGATACGTAGTTCTTTCAGAAAATATTTGTGTGTTGATTGATTTTAACTTTTGAAGGGGTTTAAGATCAAAGCCGTACGGCTAAAGTCTCTTAAACCGGGATCGACAAGATGTACGTCTCAGCCAAACCCATTTTTATAATTTTTATATGTTTTTTTGTAAAAAGGAAATTTATTTGGTGGAGAAATAATAAAGAGAAAAAAAACAAAAAAATGGGGTGAAACAGTAAAATGGGGTGAAGTTAACCACGGGGGGTTGTATTATTAAAACTGGGGTGCAGGCAGTAGCCCGTTCCCATTTTTAGTGGGCTGGTCCAAAGCAGAAAACGTGGGCTTCAAGGGGGGCGTGCGAAGCAAACGCAGGGGTGTAAATAAGAATCTGAATAATTAAAAATGTGAAAAGACGAAACTGCCCTTGCTTTCCCAATATAAAAGCAAAATCCCAAAAACAGAAACCCTAAAACTCTCCGCTTCCCACGGCGCCTCACCCCTCCCAAAATGTCAAACCCTCATTTGTTTCCCCCCTCTCTTTGCGCCGTATCTCTGTCCCTTTCCCCCCTAATTTCGTTTCCTCTTTTTCCTTCACCACTGTAAAACCGAATCCCTCTCTCCCTCTTTCCTCTACCACTCTCAACGACGCTCCTTACTCCCTCTCTCTCAATCCTACTTTCGTTTTTTTTTATCTTCTCCACCACCGCCTTTTCTTGCTTCCAGACATAGAAAATAAGGTTCAACATCTCAATCGTGGGAAGGGAAAAAAGATGAAGAGGAAAGGGAGGATAGAGTGGACGCGGTGGTCGCTGATGTTTTTTTTTGGGGGTGGTTGGCCGTGGACGGGCGTAGACGGTAGCCGTTTTGGGGTGGGTGGCCGTGGGTGGTGGCGATCGCTGTTGTGGCGTGGTGCGGTTGGGAGTTGTTTGGTGGAGGATATGCGATGTGGGTGGTGGCTGTGGAGGAAAGGGGTGTGTGGTGGTGCGAAGGTGGTGGGGCCGTGGGTGGTTGCTGGGCTGCGAAGAGGGAGGGTAGCGGTGGACAGTCGCAGATTTGGGTGGAGGATGGTGGCGCATTTTTTTTGGACGGTGGCGGTGGTTGGAGCGGCGGCGACCACCACACACGGTGGTCGGAGTAGAGGTATGGTTACCTTCTCCCTTTCCCTCTCATACTACTGTTATTTCTTTCCTTTGTGTTTCTAAAAAATCCCCTTTGTTTTTGTTCATGAGGTTTATTTGTTTTGGACAATTCATTTGCTTTCAAATTTTTTTTTGTTCCTGTTTCTATATATATATGTATACTAAGAAAACTATATATCATCTATGTAAATTGGAGACAAACATTGGTAGAGAGTTTTGTTTCTGTTTCTATGTATATGTACATAAAAAAAATTATAGGATAAAGTGCTCCCGGGGTCCCTTATCTTTATTTAAAGTAACGAATTAGTCCATTATGTTTTTTTTGTCCCAAATAAGTCCTTTATCTTTCAAATTTTTGACACATAAATCCTTTCTCGTTAACAGTGCTGATTTAAGTGTCAAAAAAAAGGATTTATGTGTTAAAAATTTGAAACATAAAGGACTGATTTGGGACAGAAAAGGATTTATGTGTCAAAAATTTAAAACATAAAGGACCGATTTGGGACAAAAAAAAGATAAAGGACCA
Organism: Astragalus membranaceus; assembly: GCA_039519185.1. NCBI lineage: Eukaryota > Viridiplantae > Streptophyta > Magnoliopsida > Fabales > Fabaceae > Astragalus > Astragalus membranaceus. Next base: position 36,652,594 of record CM076852.1, on the reverse strand, counting down.
AATCGTTACTTTAAATAAAGATAAGGGACCCCGGGATCACTTTAGCCAAAATTATATGAGCAGAGAACAAGTAAATTGGAGACACTAAATAAATTCAGGAACTAACCCAGTTCCAGAAAATTTCTTTTCTCTTCTTTTTGAACCAAATTAGTTTGCTGGAAATATGGTTTCCTTCTATTATATTGTGTCTCTGTTATTGTTTGTGTGTATCCGTCTGTCTGTCCTCCTTGTGCTATGTTCCCAGCTTAATTTATAGGCAAAACTTCCTTGTTTATTGAACTGTGAGATCAATTTTACCTCTGCATCTCAGCTTGTATTTGTTCAAAAAAATTTCAGTCTTTGTGCATATTTGCCCATTCAACACTGTTTTTCTTTCCCGCGCCTCTGCTGTATGCAACTTATATTCTAGCTTCTGCATTGTTGACCTTTGAAAAGATCCCTAACTCTTTTTTATGTGTATTATGCAGAGAAAGGAAAAAGCAAAGGAGGAAGGACCTCCTATTTTAAGCTTTGGAGCTGCTGCCACAAATTGGACTCTTCCTCTTGTCCATACTGCTGGCTTACCCATCCTGATTAAAGCCTATCCCTTTTGTTTAAAAAGGATATTTTGCTCATGTACAAAGATGTAAGCTAGAGTTAATATATGCATTTTTATCATTGGTGAAGTTGCTGTCTGCGTACAGCACCAACCTTTTGCCTTTATTATTATTATTATTTTTTTTTTATTACTTTTGTGAATTTTACCTTGGTGTGTATTTTATTTGTATTTGAAAACCTTTGAATTTTGTATTTTGTAAATTATAATTAAATAGATTTTTTTTATATTAAGTTTTTTTTTCTTACAATAAAAATAAATAAGTTCCACTAATAACAATAAAAAAAATAAAAAAAGAGTTAATAATAATAATAACAATTTAATCCTAAAACTGATTTTTTAATTGAGTTTTTCTGAAAACGAGTTCTAATAATGATAATAAGAATGATAAAAGCGAAGATCAGCAATAAACCCAAAATGACACGTGAAAGTTTTTAATTGAGTTTTTTTGGAATGTTGCAGTTTCCACTTTCCAAGATCTCAGAGTCTTGGTAGGTTGTAATTTTTCTCAAAGTGGAAACTACCAAGACTCTGAGATCTTGGAAAGTGTCAAATGGCTCCTAACAAGTTCGCCTTTCTGAAAGCAGTTGTTGAAACGAAGGCCGCCCTTCAGGAAGGCAATTCCGATGCTCCCTTGATTACTCAGGGAACCCCTAGGCGGGATGAGCCTATGCAAGTCGTGCCTATTAACACCGTACCTGCTGCTCGGAGTGGATTCGAAAGTATTTGGAAGGACCTCCCACTGTGGTCGTCAATGATCTGTTTTGGATGCTCTGTGGGTCGGCCTCGTCGGTCGTTAAACTCACATGTCATTCGATCCTTGGGTAATGTGAAGATTTTTAAAAAATATAAACAAACTGAAGAATTGTAATTACTCTATCCAAACAAGGAATTTTAAAAACGAAGAATTTTAATTATCTCAATCAAACAAATAATTCTGAATATGAAAGAATTTCAATTGATGCATTTGAATTGTCTAGAATTTGAAATTTGCTAGAATTTTCAAATGCCCCATACAAACACACACTTATTTTTATAAGGACTAAATTGAATAAAATGATATTTCTAAGGACGAAAAACAAAATTTTATTTTTATAGGGACTAAGCTGTAATTGAAGGCCCCGTGATTCATTATTAATTATGGGAATAATATGATTATTTATCATATTTTGTTTTTTTATAAGCAAATGTTAGTGGGGGTGGGGGAATATTAGTTTCCGGGATTTATCAAATTTTGTTAAATCAACTTTGAAAATTGACTTATTGTAATTGGGCCAAACGAAGTTTGCAAACAATTAAATGTATGACATGTTGTATTTTAGTGACGATTAAAATTATGGGTGTTACAGTAGCGATCATGTTTTCTTGCGGAAACAAGAAGTCCAATGCGGGAGAGCAACGTAGGGTTTCGACACCGTTAGATTCTTTGGGGACTCCTATACCTCCGCGTTGTAATTTCATAAAATAAAAAAAACGCCGTCCCTAATCGCCCTCCCACCGGCACTCCCGCTCCTTGGACTCCTCGCTTATCTGTCCCTAGAACTAGAAGGGCTGGCGCGGAAGTGGAAGCCTTACTGAATCATCTTTTCAATGAAGTTTTGTCATCTGGGCAAGTTGACAGGTCTCTTGAAAAGTTAGAAACTTCCGGTTCATTTGAAAGGGATGGAGAAATGAAACCAATGTTTTTGTGCGTTTGAGAAAATCAATCATTGACACCTTAGCTAAACATTGGACCACAACCAGAGGTGCAGAGATTTTGTCCATGGCTGTTGTTTCCACCCAACTCTTGGAAAAGCAGCAGAAACTTCATAAGTTCCTTCACTTTCTTGCCTTATCCAAATGCCACGAGGAGATGCACTTCTTGAAGCTCTTTATCAACAAGTCAAGGAATTTGAAGCTACCCATAAGATTATTATTATATTTTGCTTACCTTATCCTCGCAAGCCTGGAGTGGAATACAAGTATAATATTGTTTGTGTAATTACTTGTGCAGGATTCAATTGGTGGAACGGAAGAGTGGAATGAAGAAGTCATTATGAAGGTTACTTCGCATCTGCTATCAATTGCTAAACAACGTGATTGCTACAAAGTTATGTGTATGGTTTTCTCCTTTGTTGCGCTACTTTTAAGTAGGTGCTGCTAGGGTTTGGAGGGTAGGTTTGATTTCGGCCTGGAGATTGTGATCGTTCGCTAGCTCCAATCGTTTGGGTAGGTTTGATTTCGGCCATGAGATTGTGATCGTTGGTTCTCCATAGTCGTTTGGGTGTCGTGCAGCAGGTGGCTTTTTGGTTCTCTGATCGTTCCCTCCTGCACGTGTTTCGGTTTGATCTGCTGTGCTTACGCGGCCTTGCCTGTTCTCTCCTTGGTGTCTTCTGCAGTTCTCCAAGGTTAGCTTCGGTTTGTTCTTGGTTCTTTTGCTGGTCTGTATCTGCTATTGCTGTATCGGTTTGCTCTTGTTATTGGGTTGTTGGTCCGAATTCTCGCTGGTCTGGTATTCGGTTCTTACTATATGCGTTAATGGACTTCTATCCATGGCCATGCATGGCCGATCCACCAGCGCTGGCAGCCACGCCTCGGGTTCAGGCTCAGCCAGTGACCGTTGCAAAGTCCTTTGCTGCTACGTTAACTAACTCCTGCGTGATCCCTCCTAGTCAGTTGCCTAAGCCTTGCTTCAAAGGTGATGCACTCACTATCAAGATCACGGAAACCAAATATCAAGAAGGAGTCAAAGGGTGCAAGAAGGTATTGCATGGCCGACTTACCCTTTCTAAGGGGGATTCTCCTATAAAGATTAATGATTTAAGGGCAAAACTGTTGAAAGAATGGAAATCCATTGGCTCATGGACAATGGTCTTGTTGACCAAGTGACTTCAAACACAAGAGGGGGGGGTGAATTGTGTAATTAAAAATTGCGATTAAAAATAAAGTTTTTAAAAGATTTTGATCAAATAAGATGCTTGAATTTAAATACCTCTGATAAAGCAATAAAATAACTTGCAAGTAAAATAAAGGAGATGAAGGGAAGAAGATGACACAAAGAGATTTATACTGGTTCGGCCAAACCACAGGCCTACGTCCAGTCCCCGAGGAATGCTCCAAGGGTTTTCAACTAATCACTAGCTTTTAAAACAGGTTCAGCTAGAAACCTTTACAATCAAGAACTTACAACACCGGGATATCACCGCCCTGAAAGAAAACCTTCAAAACCTAGAGATATCACCTCTCTAGAAAACACCAAGAGATATCACCTCTCTTGAATACCTTGGGATCTCACCCAACAAATGAGAAGAAAAAAGATTTGATAGCACACTCAGTAGTGTGGATAAAACAAGTTGAAGCACAGATTACACAATATCTAATTATGTGAATTATAAAGCTCTCAACAAATAAAATATTAGCAAGTGAAAGAGTAGTATGAGAGTGATGAACAGAATGAGAGAAATGCGTATGAGTTGTGTTTTGAAATGAGAAAATGAGCGCCCTATTTATAGGAAAACCAAAGTGATCTATTTTAGGAAATGAAATAATCGATTAGTTGCTTAAATCACTTAGGGTGGATAATCGATTAGGAGCTCAAATGATTTCAGGTAGATAATCAATTAGGAGCTCAAATGATTTCAGGTAGATAATCGATTAGGAGCCTGAGTAAATCGATTAGGCACTTTCCAAATTAGGTGAAATAATCGATTATAGTTATGTTAAAAGTATGGCATAATCGATTAGTTGCTTCCTTAGATCTTACTAATCGATTATGTGCTTCAATGACACAAGGAGGTAATCGATTATTGGCTTCACAAAATTCATGGATAATTTCCTTATTTAGATGAGTAATCGATTATGAAGATATTCTCATAGAGAGTGTAATCGATTATTTGCTTGAAGGAAGGATATGATGTAATCGATTGAGTGCCTTCCTAAAAACATGGATAACCTCCTTATTCATCAAGAATAGATTATATGCATGCTAAAATCGATTTTATGCTTTCTAAAAAATTATTTTCATATCACATGTGCTTATCCTATTTAATCTTGCATGCATGAGGTTTATTGAAAAGTATTTTCATGCAAAATTATTTTTATAAAACCTTTTGTGATGTTTTCATGCAAAATTATTTTTATAAATCCTTTTGTGAGTGTGTGATTTATTTTATACTTTGAGAGCTTTATTTTCACTTACAATAATATCCTAAACACACACAACAGTAAAATAATTCTTGACTGTCGCTTGATTGCATTTTTCCGCTTTTTGCAGTCTTGACCTTTTTGCCCTTCTTTTGTCAATCATCAAAACCTGATTATTCCTGTCAAGGCATAAACTCACAGGTCTCTTTGGGAAAAGGCTACTCTGAATTTTGTTTTCAGTCGTTTGAAGAGATGTGTAGCCTGCAAGCAACTGGGTCATGGTCTCTGCACCCGGGATTTCTTCGGCTCTTTGCATGGACGCCTGACTTTGATCCAAATAGGATCAGAAACACTAATCTCCAATGTTGGGTTCGCATCCATGGCTTGGCTCGTGAATACTGGCGTCCAATCACGCTTTTTGAGATTGCCGGTGCAATCAGTGGTCCTATTGCTCTGGATGATGCTACAAAGAAACGTACTTTTGGACATTTTGCAAGAGTTCTTGTTGATATTGACCTTAATGGTGATCTTCCTGAGCATATTAGGGTTGAACGTGAAGGTTACGCATTTTACGTTGTAGTTGTTTATGAATGGCTGCCACACTTCTGCTCTTATTGTCATATTATTGGGCACAGTTATTCCAATTGTAAGCAGGCTCATAGCAAGCAGGAACCTCGCGCGCAGCCCCCAAAGCAAGCATGGGAGCCAAAGAGGAAGAACGTCCTAGATGCCACTGTTCGTGACATGCATATGCCTGATGCAGGGATAGAAACTCAAGTTAAAGGTAAGGCTATAACTAGTGCTAATATTGTTATCCATAACACTATTGATAATGGTGCAGGTAGAGATCCTCAAAAGGATACTGATGCTGGTAATGAAGCCCCTACAGCAAACATTGTGAACAAGGATATTCTCTCGGATCTTCCCGGAGATCTCATCTCTTTTGAGGAAATCACAATCCCTAACCAGTTTGGAGGCCCTAATAACATCCCTCATGATGATATTAATCCCCTGCTTGGCTTTATTTCTAACCATTTTGAAACAGGATCCCCAAGTGGTAGAGCTCCTTCAACGCAAAATGAGTATTCCCCTGAGCAAACTCTCGTTGGTGACTCTCAAATGGAAGCTGCTTTGGTGGTTGATAGAAACTGGGTCCTTATGGTTGCTGACCAAGAAGCTGCTCAAGTTGTGATTGATGATTTGAATATCCTTAAGCAGCCTTGGGCTGATCTAGTTGAGGAGGCTGATAACTTGGAGATGGAGAATGCCTAGCCTGATGAGGGCTCTGACTTTGAAATAGTTCTCTCCAAGTCCCAGAAGAAAAAGTAGAAACAGAAGAAGAAAGTCGTTACCCCAATTACCACCCGTTCAAGGGCAGGATCTAAAAGTCTTACTCAATGAAGTGCTTATATTGGAATTCAAGGGGACTTGCTAATCCCCCCACAAGATTAGCGCTTAAGAAGATTTGTTCCTCTAACAAACCTGATTTCGTTTTTATCTCTGAGCCTTGGTGTCTCTTACTGATTTCCCGAGCAGGTATTGGTCTCGGTTGGGTATGAAAGTCTTTGCTACTAATGACAGGAATAACTTAAATCCAAACCTTTGGTGTATCTGTACGGATAACTTCAATCCTACTGTTATCTCTTGTTCTGATCAGCATGTTTCATTCACGGTTGAGGTCAATAATAAGACGGTTGGTATTTCTGCCATCTATGCTTCTTGTAGCAATCTGGTTAGGCGATCGCTGTGGCAGGATCTTTCTCTTCTCCAGCATTCTCATAAAATCCCTTGGTGCTTTATGGGGGATTGGAACGCTATTTTGGGCAGTCATGAATATAGGGGCAGTGGCGCCACTTCTCAAACGGCTTGTGAAGATTTTTAGAACAGGACCAATTTGAATAACTTGATACATCTGCTGACTAGGGGTGTTCAGTACACTTGGTCTAATGGCCGTAAACGCAGGGCTTTCACGGAGAAAAGACTTGACCGGGCTATTTGCAATGACGCCTGCTTTACTTTTTATATAGGTATTTCTTGCTATACTCTTACTAAGTCTAGATCGGATCATTTCCCTATTCTGCTTGATCTTCAGATTGCTGCTGGGGCTCACCCCTCTTCTTTCAAGTTCCTTCGCACCTGGGCGAGTCACCCTGATTGCCTGAATGTGATAAAGGAGGCTTGGCACACCCATGTTGTTGGCTGCCCTATGGTGGTCCTAAATCAAAAGCTTAAAAATCTTAAGCTGAAGCTTAAGGCTTGGAATAAAGAAGTATTTGGGGACGTTAATCTTCGGGTGCAAGTGGCTACCGCATCCCTAGACCACGTCCAAGAGCAGATTGATAATGATGGCCACTCAGAGTTGTTGGATGAGCAAGAAAAGGTTCATCAGCTTGAGCTGCAAAAAGCTTTAGCTTCCCAGGAGGACTTTTGGCTTGAAAAATTTAGACTTAATTGGCACTTGCATGGAGAACGCAACACAAAATTTTTTCATCAGATGGTCAAGATTAGACAGATTACCAAGCAAATAACGTCTCTAAAGCATGGTGATATTCTTCTTACTTCTCCTAATGATATTGAATCGCATGTTGTTAATTATTTTGAAAATATTTTTGCCTCCAACAACCAGTGTCTTGATAATGGTATGGTGGAGAAGATTATCCCTAATCTTGTTACAGGTGAGGAGAACGCTATGCTCACCAACGTTCCTAATAGGGAAGAGATCAAGCAGGCCATCTTTTCTATGAATTCTAACGGTGCCCCTGGCCCGAATGGCTTTGGCGCTTTCTTTTTTCAGCATTTCTGGGACATCATTGCGGAGGACATGGTGTGCGCGGTTCAGCAATTCTTCAAGCATGGTTGGCTGCTATCGAACTTCAACTCTAATTTGGTGGTCCTTATTCCTAAAGTCAACGGAGCTGACTGTATTGAGAAGTTTCGGCTTATCGCACTTGCGAACTTCAAATTTAAGATTATTACTAAGGTGCTTGCTGACCTCCTTTCCAGAATTGCTCCCCGCATCGTTTCTTCGCATCAGCGTGGCTTCATTCATGGTAGAAACATTTCGGACTGCATTTGCTTAACATCTGAAGCCATTAACATGCTGCATAATAGGTCCTTTGGTGGCAACATGGCTCTCAAGGTTGACGTCACGAAAGCTTTTGATACTCTGGATTTGAAATTCCTTCTTAGAGTCCTCAAGGCTTTTGGGTTTAATAGAAAATTATGTGATTGGATTAATGCTCTTTTGCATTCTGCAAAGCTTTCAATCTCAGTTAATGGCCAGCCTTCTGGGTACTTTAGCTGCAAGCGGGGTGTGCGTCAAGGGGACCCCCTCTCCCCCTCCTTTTTTGCTTGGCTGAGGAGGTTCTGAGCAGAGGCATTTCCAAGCTGGTGCATGATGGGGACCTGCAGCTAATCAATGGTCCTAGAGGCACTCAGATTCCCTCTCACACCCTTTATGCGGATGATATCATGATTTTTTGCAGAGCCTCGCTGAGAAATCTTCATAGTCTCCTCAATTTCTTCACCAAGTATGGGGAAGCTTCTGGTCAGATTGTTAACTCCAGCAAATCTACCGTTCATTTAGGCGCCGTTCCCAATCACCGGCAGCACCGCATTGCCGATCTTCTGGGCTTCTCTTTTGGCCAGTTGCCGTTCACCTACTTGGGCATCCCTATTTTCAAAGGTAAGCCTAATGCCGTGTATTTATTGCCTATAGCTGACAAGATTAAAGCCAAGTTATCTGCGTGGGAAGCTTCGCTCCTCTCTATTGCCGGAAGAACGCAGCTGGTCAAGTCAGTTGTGCAGAGCATGTTAATTTACAGCTTCCTGATTTACAAATTGCCTACCGCTCTGTTGAATAAGGTGGATTCTTGGATTAGAAATTTCATTTGGTCTGGTGATGTCAATCAGCGTAAAGTGGTTACCGTCGTGTGGCATAAGGTTTGTCGGCCAACCTTTGAGGGGGGTCTTGGGATTAGGTCCCTTAAAAACATTAATAAGGCAGCCTGTCTGAAGCTCTGCTGGGAGCTCAGCATTTCCCAGAACAACTGGGCTGTCTTGTTAAGATCCCGGGTCTTAAGAAATAATACTACGATCTCTTATCATATCAGTTCTTCTTTGTGGGGTAATCTGCGTGATCATCTATCCGCCATCCAAGAAAGCTGTATTTGGCAAATTGGTAAAGGTGACTGTATCAACTTTTGACTTCATTCAGAATGGTCACTGGTGTATTCCAGCATCTCATTCCAATATCTTTCCTCAGCTTGCTTCGCTCCTTCATGAAAAAGATCTGCCTTCATTTGACGCTCAGGACCAGCTGATTTGGAAAAGCTCTTCCGATGGTATGCTTACTTTTAAAACTGCTTATCTTTACTATAGGCCTATTGGGCAACCGATTAGGTGGTTCAAAAATATTTGGCGTAGTGTCATCCCTCCATCCAAGTCTCTTCTTATGTGGCGAATCCTCCATAACCGTATGCCAACGGATGAGCAGCTTAGAAGCCGTGGCTGTGGCACTGTTTCCTTGTGTAGTCTTTGTGAAGCGGAATATGAGTCCTCCTTGCACCTTTTCTGTGAGTGTTCTTTCGCTAAGCAGCTCTGGGACTGGCTTAGTGGTAAGCTTTCTACTAATATTGATGTTTCCTCCCCAGCGACGATTATGGAGGTCTATTTCTGCCCTTGGTCTGACCAAGTGCAGGATGTTGTCTCTGGTACTATTATTAACGCTTTTTGGGCTATTTGGCACTCTCGGAATCAGATTCGTTTTGACAACAAGAGGATCTTGCCAACTTACCTGAAAAACTTGATCACGACAAATGTGCGCATTTCTGGCAATCTCAGCAAGGGCTCCACGTCTTACTCCATGCAGGACTTTCTGATTCTTAAGGCTTTTTCGGTTGACTGCAAGCCTCGTAAGGCTCCTACAATTACTGAGGTTATTTGGAAGTCTCCTCCTTGCTTTTGGGTTAAGTGTAACACAGATGGCGCTGCGAGGGGTTCTCCTGGTTTAGCTGCCTGTGGGGGTATCTTTCGAGACAGTAATGCTGAATCTCTTGGCTGTTTTATGCTTCCTCTTGGAAACAATTACGCTCTGCATGCTGAGCTTGTTGGAGTCATGGTCGCCATTGAGGTGGCTTTCCACAAAGGTTGGCATCGTTTATGGATTGAGAGTGATTCTCAACTTGCTGTTATGGCCTTCTCGTCTCACACCATTGTGCCTTGGAGCCTCCGCAATCGGTGGCTTAACTGCATGGGTCTTCTCAATTCCATGACTGTCAGCTGCACTCATATTTTTAGGGAAGGAAACCATTGTGCTGATAAGCTTGCTTCTCATGGGACCACCCTGTCTGGTTTCCAATGGTGGAATTCTATTCCCACTTTTATTAAGGATGATTTTAACCGTAATAGGGTTTGTCTTCCTTCTTTTCGTTTTAGACTGTAATTTTGTTTGCATGGGTTTTGGTTTATGTCCCCCCATGCTTTTTGTAATTTTGCTTTTTGTTTTTTAATGAAATAGGGGGGAGTACTCTTTCCTTCTTGGTGTTTTTATCCTTAAGGAGGGTTTTGCATCAGAAGGTTTTAAGGAGGCTCCTTTCCTTTTGTTTAAAAAAAAATTATTTCTCTTCACTTTTTTTCTTCCAGATATTTGCAATGATGATTTTATTACGGGTAGGATAGGACTTTAGGGTGGAATTTTGATAGGAACCAGAATTTCTTATCTCTAAAACGGAACAATCAAACTGTATATTAATGGGGAAAACTGAAATTACAATACGGTAACCCACTTTCCCTCCAATTTGCCATATAAGCAAGTTGGTCACAACCAATTCCCTCCCTAAGCAATAATCCCCTACATCTCATTTATTTAATTTCCCTCCCTACATTACATTTATTTAATATCCTACCAAATTTGAAGTCTGCTTTTCTTGTTAGTATTAATATTTTACTCCAATATCTGCTTTTTTCAAATATTTCCCCCCCTAAAAAATGTCCCCGTTGTTTCTGTGCAGCATGAGAATTTGGGACCTCATGGGGGATTTAGTTTGTTAGCCTCCTGCTAATGATGCTACTGATGCAGAAACTTAGAGGGGCTGGGGCGGTGGCCAGCTGATCCTCTAAGTGTTATTTTATTGATTGGATAGGAAAAAGGTTACACAGATGCAACTAGCATCTCCACTGATATCTAATCAGCAACACTAAACTGTTTAACAAGATAGCCCCTCAACCATTATCATATCCCCTTTTATATAATAGGGGAATAGAGCATTAGTTGTTCAACTAACTTGATAACAGTCCTAACTAACCTAACAAACAAAATAACAACCACTAACTAACTAACTGTTTGACAGTTACTAACTGATCAAACAGATTACAAAATAACAAACACTAATTAACTGTTTGACAGTTACTAACTGATCAAACAGATTGCATAATTAATTCAAAACATAATTTACAATTGAGACTGATTATGGCTGTGTCATACGCTTCAACAAATCACACAGCACGGCAGTTAAAGAATTGTACACTAAAATAATCATACACATACACCCAAATAATCATACAACTTGTAATAAAAAAACTAAAAGTAGTCGTCCTAACAATATATGGAACATCCCATATAGAAGAACCAAATGACATGTGAATATCTGTTAAAAACTACACACTCCGTTACACAATATAAGCAAAAGTGGGAAACAAAAATTGTCCATTGGTTCTTTCTTTAGTTGGTCACTCTTCCTTATAAAGAACTTTCATTTCAGCTGCTTGGCAGTTGTTTGTCCATCCTTCATAAAGAAAATAGAAATTGTTAAAAAATTATTTTTACTCAACACAAACAGATAATGTGGACAACATGAATCATAGCATGTTGGAATAAAATGAAGTATCAAAACAACCTCTTTCATTTCTCTCAATTTTTCTAACTTTTTCTTCAACATAGCCAATTCAGAGTCCTTTACTGAAAGGGTAGACTCAGCCGTAACTAATTCTTGTTTAAATAGATCAAGCTTTTTTTCAAGGTTTGAAACTTGAGAGTTCAGAGCTGTGCGTTCTTGTTCAAGGTCTGAAACTTGAGAGTTCAGAGCTGTGCGTTCTTGTTCAAGGTCTGAAACTTGAGATTTCATAGTTGTGCGTTCTTTCTCATGTTTCGATTGAAGAGAACTTATCTGCATTGCATTACACCCGCCACCATATAATAATTTGATTGAATATCATAATCCTGAAATTAAAATTAAGGTTTTTATTCAATCTTACTTCTTCAGCATTCTTCTTCTCAATCTCAGATAACTTTTGTGTCAAAATCAACTTGTCATTTGTCAAGCTTTTTCAAAGTCTCTTCAGCGACCTATTAGGCATCAACCAAAGGAATATCAGTGACAAAAAAGTATCCTAATTGGTCATTTTCTCCAAACAATCAATGGGGTGGTCCTTTTTGGTAGTTCTCACTATCACCAGATTATTTAATTTAATCATCCTCCTTTTTTCTACGATTTTAGCCATTAAGACGTGTCAATATTGCAAAGATAAAAATCAGACTTACTCTGTAAAATAAGAGTTGGAGAGCTTTACCTTAAGTTCCTTATCTTTTGCATCGCATAACTATCTATGTCTATCACGGTTATTTGTAACTTGTGCAAGACCATCATTGTAAAAACTTTAAAGACTTTTTCAAGCCTTCAAATTCTTGTAGCATTTCATCTTCATGTGATTGATAAATGCATTAGACATCATAACAATATAAGGGTGGCTTGGCATGAAAACTTATCTACTCAAAAATCAAATTAGGATAAGAAATATTTCTTAGACTTACTTGATCATTACTTGATCGTAATTTGGAATACCGACACAACAATACATCATCTACGTATTTCTGAAGAGCTGCACAAATTTCTCCTACCTACGAAACAATGACATGAAATAACTCCAAAGTTACAACAGTGTAAATAAATTCCAAAGTTTAGTGAGTATTTCCTTTGAGGATGCAAATAGGATGCGGCCTAAACTATCACTTGATCCCAAGCATTTTTTGTGTAATTTTTTTATTTTATGATTCTTCGTATTTTTATTTACATAAAAGGGATTAGTTCTTCTGTAATGATTCTTCTCTGATCTATCTCCATGTGAATAAGATAACACAAACAACTCAAGAATAAACTACAATATGAGTAATATAAGAAAATAATACGAAGAGTTTTAAAAAAATTGTTACCTATCAATTATGATGAGAAAATGACACATCCGTTTCTCGTTCATGGAGATCTGAATGGTGGAGAGCTAGATCTCTCAGATCCGATCCAGATTTGAGAGAGTTCATGGAGATCCAAGTGGTAGAGAGTTAGATCTCTCAAATCCTACCTAGATATGAGAGAGATGGAACCTGTATTTATATTTTTTGAATTAATTTCCTACACATTGGCCATTTATTTAGAAAGGAAAGAGGAAAACAGTTGATAAAATGAATTTAAAGTTTTAAAAATTAAAACTTTTCAAACATTTAAGAGTTTATGATGTCCAAACTCCAACATTTTAACCAAAAGGAAACATTTTTCTTTCTCATTGCTTCAAAGCTTGGAAGCTCATGAATTTATAGCATCCATAACTTGCACCTTTTCTTTCCATATAAAATAGAAGAAAATATTGAAAAATTGTAAGTAGATCTAAGTAAAAACAATTCAAAAATTTCATAAAAAGAGACATCCTTAATGGATCCATCTTCTCCTTTGTTTTAACCATGAAACTAGCTAGCCTTAGACTTGTAAATGAATGAAAGGGAAACAACATAAAAAAATAAAAATCTTACCAAAGTGGAGTAGGTGGGCTGTTAATTGCAGGAAGTCTTCCTTTAAGATCAACTATCTACATTGATGTTTCCAAACTTCATCCACTAAGGTCCAAGGGAAAATGGAAGAATAGAATGAAGAGGATGAGAGGGGAAGTGATCCAGACTTTATCATTTCCAATGTTTATCATTCTAAGAATGTCTCTATTGTCTAATGTCCAGTGGTTCTTTCATAATTTTTAAAATCTTAGTAATTATTGATTTATTCTGTTTAGCATTGTGTGTACTGTTAGATGATATTTTGCATTTGGAAAGTAGAATGTATCTTGTTTGGCTTATTTTCCTTGCACTTGGGTGGTGATGCTTTTGTAGAAAGAGCAGAAATATTCTACCAAAAAAGACACCTATATAATTAATTGCATGTCATCGCTTCTAACAAATATTTATTCAAAACTTGATTGCACAGTCATTTTATGTCCTTAATCAATTCTAAGTTTGGGTGCAAGTGGTTAATGTACTTCATCTAAAGGGGCGGACTCGGCTAGTACACGAGTTCGATCTCCAGATTATTCAGGGCCCCTTTGTTAAGAGTCCCACATCGGATGTGATATGGCCTGAAAATGTGTTTATAAGTGGGAGACATCCCTCACCTTACAAGCCGGTTTTGTGGGGTTGAGTTAGGTCTTAACCACATTCTAAGATGGTATTAGAGCCAATCCAAGATCCGCTGGGCCACCCGCTATCGGGCCACTCGGGTCACGCTCCAGTTGCCTAGTCCTGGGCGTGAGGGGGGTGTGTTAAGAGTCCCACATCGGATGTGATATGGCCTGAAAATGAGTTTATAAGTGGGAGGCATATCTCACCTTACAAGCCGGTTTTGTGGGGTTGAGTTAGGCCTTAACCACATTCTAAGACCCTTTCCTCTGGACACCGGAGCGGGGTCAAAGACCCTTAGACCAAAAAAAATCTTATTTCTTAATGTTATTTTGGTTACACATGTGAAGGGTTTGATTATCATTTGACAAAGTATTTAGAACCTCCAATCAACATATATTGTATAAAACCACTAACTAAGTAAAATTGTTCTTAATTTGTAAATATGTTCTCACATCTTATGTCCTCCAACTCTTCAACGAGCAATTGATATATAGATGCAAGATCGTGATGAAACAAACGGTGAACTCCCACACTTCACTCCTCTGTTATTGCTTCAATTACAAATTAGGGTTATTGGACTAGATGAAAGACGTGGTTGTTGTTTTCTTTACTTTTGCCCGACAAAAAAAAAACCTCAAGTATTTATTGGTTTTTTTAATCTTTGACATAAAGTCTGTGCCTCCTAATTCTCCATCTTGCAAATGGCGCCCCCTAGAGGTGAAGTCATCAAATTCAATGTTGATGCTCACTCTGAAGTGAGCTCGAGAAAGGGATGTAGTGGTATTGTTTGTAGAGACAGAAATACGGGATCCAGCACCAAGTTCTTCGCCATTAACGCTCTCGTTGCTGAAGCTACGGGACTGAGGGAAGCAATTACTCCGGCCTCTGGTCTTCACGTATCCTCCATCATCCTTGAGTTAGATTGCTTGTTGGTTATTGAGATGTGTAGAGGAAACACAGTTAGAAGAGAGACTGATCAGATTGTACATGATATTCTAAATCTCAAGAGTAATTTTACCTCGGTGGGTTTCACTTGGACGAGAAGACATGGTAACACAGTTGCGGACCTGATTGCGAAGCTTGGATCGAGTCGAGGTATATGCTCAACAACGCCACCATATAATAATTTGATTGAATATCATCATCTTAAAATTAAAATTCAGGTTTTTATTCAATCTTACCTCTTCAGCATTCTTCTTCTCAATCTCAGATAACTTTTGTGTCAAAATCAACTTGTCATTTGTCAAGCTTTTCAAGGTCTCTTCAGCGACCTATTAGGTATCAACCAAAGGAATATCAGTGACGAAAAAGTATCCTAATTGGTCATTTTCTCCAAACAATCAATGGGGTGGTCCTTTTTGGTAGTTCTCTCTATCACCAGATTATTTAATTTAATCATCCTCCTTTTTTCTACGATTTTAGCTATTAAGATGCATGTGTCAATATTGCAAAGATAAAAATCAGACTTACTCCGTAAAATAAGAGTTTGAGAGCTTTACCTGAAGTTCCTTATCTTTTGCATTGCATAACGATCTATGTCTATCACGGTTATTTGTAACTTGTGCAAGACCATCCTTGTAAAAACTTAAAGATTTTTTCAAGCCTTCTAATTCTTGTAGCATTTCATCTTCCTGTGATTGATAAATGTATTAGACATCATAACAATATAAGGGTGGCCTGGTATGAAAACTTATCTACTCAAAAATACAATTAGGACAAGAAATATTTCTTAGACTTACTTGATCATTACTTGATCATAATTTGGAATACCGACACAACAATACATCATCTACGTATGTCTGAAGAGCTGCACAAATTTCTCCTGCCTACGAAACAATGACATGAAATAACTTCAAAGTTACAACAGTGTAAATAAAGTCCAAAGTTTAGTGAGTATTTCCTTCCACACACTTGTTGTATTACTCTTCCACACACTTGTTGCCATGTCATATGTGATCTCTTCAAATTTATCATCCAGAAAGAAGACTTTGGTTGTCAGCTTTCTCCCGGTCAACGGAGCGTCAATCTAGATGGGACCAGGTGTTACATGCCTAGGACTAGAGCTGGCAAATAGATTTTAGTATGAAAGGATGCCAATTAGGATTTACATTAAATAGATTTTGGTGAAATTCACCTGTGATTGACACCTTGGATAAAAAGACCATAGAGACATTTTACTTTGTATCTTTATAGATAGATAGATAGATATTATAAATATGAATATATAATAACACGAGATATATATAATAACACGAGATAGCTGCACTGATATATAAAAAAATACAGGGATAAAAACATGAGGATATATAGAAAAATACGGGAATAACTGCAATGATATATAAAAAACATGGGATAACAAGACTGATATATAAAAAAACACTGTACTGATATATAAGATAGATAATGTGTAAAAAAGAAGAGCCTAAAATATGTAGGATGGTTTGTTGACATACTGTTGGAACAATTGCGGACACACTGACGAACACGGACAAAATAGCCCGAGTCGCGGACTAGGTCGCTCTCTTTAAGACGTTTCGCAGCTCTGCCCAAAGTGTGCAAGCAGTCTCTCCTAGCCCCGTCGTCCCCAGGATAAAACAGCCTTCTCAAAAATATGATTCTCCCTGCACCTAGAAGAACCACCAAACTCACACTCTCATCTATTTTATTTAACTGCTCGAAATTTTTATTCTTTTCTCACAATGATGAGAAGTCCTCCATACTATTTTCTTTGAAAAATCTTTTTTCTCACATATACCTTTTTTCTCTTATAAAAAAACGGGCACCAAGTTTTTTCTTTCAAAATTCTTTTCTCTTCCCCTAAAAAGTATCCGTGTATGTCTATATATACATATATATCATAAGAAATAAAACTTTCAATCAATGCGTTGGAAAATAGCCACCAACGGCTAAAGCTAGTTAATCAAATTAATGGCTATTAAAACAAAACGTATGCCATGCTTTCAAAACAAATCGTAACATATGCTTTTAAAACAATTGAATTATTTCAAAGATACAAATTACTCCTATGGATTTAAGGATATAATAATATAGTAATAATAAAACGGCCGAACGTTGAATGAGAATAAATTGTACCTTTCAAAAACTCATAACATAATTCGTTCAAAGAGAATAAATTGAATTTAGTAAGACTATTGATAATCCAAACGGTTATAACATGGTATCCAACGTTCATGTCTCAAAAAAAAAAAATTAATCAAATATTTTATTATTAATAGTATTATTATTTTTATAAATAAAACACAACACATACCAATGAAGCCTATTTATATTGTTAATCTAGATGTTAGTTGTATGCAAATGGTTTGAAAATAAAATTTAAAAAGTTCGCCAAAAACTTTGAAAATTATGCCAGATAAATTGTTGAAAATTTTGAAATATGATTGCAATTGCGCCATATAAGTTTTTGAAAATTTTGAGATATGGTTTGCCGTAAATTTTTATTTTTAAATTGTTTAGGATTATTAGGACTATTGTTTTGTATATCAATTTAACATATGATTGCAATTATACCTGAAAATTTAATTGGAAATCATACGTTACTGTTTGAAAATTTATACGGTCATTGAAATGTTTTTTCATTAATTAAATTGTTTTTTTAATTCATTTTTTTAGTATGAAAGGATGCCAATTAGAATTTGCATTATATCGATTTTGGTGAAATTCACCTATGATTGACACCTGGGATAAAGAGCTCATAGAGACATTTAACTTTGTATGTTTATTATAGATAGATATATTATAAATATGAATATATATCTATATATATATATATATATATATATAAATATATATACATATATATATATATATACATATATATATATATATATATATATATATATTTATATAAATATGTATATATATATATATATATATATATATATTTAAAAGTATATTTATATTTTTAAAAGTAACACACCGGACCTCCGCCACCCGCCACCGCCTACCACTGCCGGCCACCGGACGCCGTGTCGACCGTCAGCGCTCCGCCGACGGTCGCCACCAACCACCGCCGGTCGTCGGAGCACGCCACACCGGCCGCAGGAGATCGGCCGTTGCCACAACCACCACATATAATCTTATATTTAATTATCTTTTTTTTGACAAAGTTATATTTAATTATTTATATAATATATATTTATATATTTATAGATATAGAAATCAAAAATAATTATTTTTGACAAGAAAAAGGACAATATTCTGCAACAATATAAAATATAAAAATTATGACTAAATTTTTTGACTCAAATTCTTTTTATTAAAAGAGTTTTGTTTTAAAAATATTAATGGATGGATTGGATACTTGCGCTCCAAACAAGTATTCCTTGCATCGGCCACAGCTGTAACACCCCGATAAATTCTAACATGTAGAATTACCGAAATGCACTAAATGGCATACATCAGAGTAACTTCCTGTTAATGAATATTGAACACAAACTAAAAAATTTCGATAATACATATCAAATGGTTCTATGAACCTCATTAACTTCCTGAAAATGCTTAAGTTTCACAACTTAAGACTTATACAATCCTGGTGTTCAATACTCAAAACATAAAGTAGCGGAAACGATTTACAACTGATATAATGATAGTTATACAATCGATAACATAGAAATGGTAAATGGGACAAAGGCCTAAACATGAAACTCAATCTTCAATGACTCCAAGAGTGGCACCGGCTAACCGTGCTTCTTCGCCTTTGCTTTCCCCTGTTGCTCTGTAAAAACCACAGAATATGAAGGGTGATATAAACATTATTTCAGTGAGTCCTATCGAGACCCCTTACTACATCTACGGTTCATTATTCTTAACTTTGAACTCATGGCCCTAATAGGCAACCATGTGGACATGTATTTTACCTCTTGTAATTTGTAGCCCTACTAAGCGACTACGCATTACATTTCTTTTACTTTCATCATTCTAGCATAACACCTCAAGCCTACCTATTCTTAGGCACTTCTTTGGCTTTCGGTGAACCCATCCCGCTATTTCTAGTGGGCGAAACATGTGAGCCTAGGATTTGGGGCTCATGACTTCCCCTCCCCTAGTATGCCAATCTTCTAAGGGTCGTCACCCTTGACCTCAATTTATATATTTTTATATAAATGTACCCGCATTGGGCCGTCTGTTAGTTTCATTCATGTACCGTCTACCCTTCCTCAAGGGAAGGTATCTTGTCTTGAATTAAACATTGCTTATCTTGATTTGTATAAGTTAACATGTGTACACTCGCGTTTTACTATTATACGGTTTTCCTTAACATGTATAACTTACGAGGTTTACCTCAAACTTCCTTAATTTCATAGCATAAGTGTGTTCCCATTCTTGGGAAACATTGGGGAATCAATCGGAAAGGAATCGGAATCGTTCGGAACGGATTAAAAAGGATTTTGGATTAGGGTAACAGAAGGATCCGCACGGTCCGTGCTCCAGAGGCGCACGACCCGTGCGTATCAGTAAAAACTCAGTTTAAAAAATGTTACAGGGCGCACGACCCGTGCGTGTCTTAAAGTTTTAAAAACCTGTTTTGCGAAGGTGACGCACGGTCCGTGCCCAGGGGCGCACGACCCGTGCTGTATCAAAAATTCAATTTCAGGCTGGTACCAAACCAGGCGCACGGCCCGTGCCCCTGAGGAGCACAATCCGTGCCTCTATGACGGAAGCGAAAAATCTCAGTTTCGTGTAACTTTTCCATTCCGATTCGATTCCAAATTTCGTTCCGATCGATATCCTAACATAATAAATATTATTCCAGTCCAGATAATAGTCAAACAACACATATCATCATATCATCAATCAACAATTCAATCCATTCGAACATTTCACAACTTACTGTTTTTCGATAAAAACGGTTTCGTCGCTAATTTTCACAAAGCGGATTTTTGAGGATATCGTTTCAGAAAATATAATGACTCAACATCTAAAACGTCCCTAAGCGAGTATAGAACTCACCGTATTGTGATGAAAATCACATACAACGAAACCCCGTGAACTCAACTGCTCCAAAATGTCACGAACTCGCCCCGAATTCGAACTTCTCACCACAACTCGAACTCAAGTCCTATCGAACGATCCTGAACGATCCAAAATGGCAATGTTGGTGTTCAGTCACTCTAATGTTGCTCAAAGTTCAACATGCAACTCACTTTCAGCTCCTAAGATGCCCTTTTTGACCATTTTGTGCTTGAAACTCTTCAATGGTGTTTTGGTGATGGAGGGTTTGTTGATTTCGAAATTGGTACTAATGGAAAGAGGAAGGAAAATGGAAGACAACAGTGGTCTTGGATCAGGCATGCATCAAGATTTGCTGAGTTTCCTCCCCTCTCTTCTTCTTCCTCTCTCGCGAGCTCTCTCTCCCTTTCCCTCAGCTCTTCTTCTAATTCCCAGCAAAATGAATTCTGATTGTTTTGTGTTGTAAGGCTTCAGTTGAGATTCACTTAAAGGGGGAAATGACCGTAGTTCCCCTCCCCTCTAATACTCTCTCAATTTACTCCTAACACCACAATAATCCCATAGTCTACTAACTTAACATAATATTTTACTTATGCACAATAATAAATCATCTATTTCAAACCTCACATAATTAAATAGTTATGCTAATTAATCGAATCTTAATAACCTCATGTGCTAAATATTCGATTTAGCCAATAGTTCGCCTTAACCTTTTCGCTAATTTAAATAAATTAAATTAGCTAATTAGGGGATGTTACAACAGCCTTCCTCGGACACGCCTTACTCTCGGCCTTCGGCCGTTGATACCTGTAACATCCTGGGCCCTTTTCTTACTTAGTAGGCTATCCAGCGATGCACTCACGATCTTCTCTACCCCCATGTAGAGTTTTTGCCTTCCGTGAGAATCAAACCATGTACCCTGAGGCTTAGGTACATGCTCAATGCATTCCCACTACCAATTGATCTAGTAGCTCAATACATGGGGGGTAGAGAAGATCATGAGTGCATCGCTGGGTAGCCTACTAAGTAAGAAAAGGGCCCAGGATGTTACAATACCCCAGCCGAGTCACTCTGTGGTCGAGGCACCCTCCAACCGAGCCGTACTGCGCTTTAGTGGTTTTTCTCACCTCCTCGGCGACCTCAATTTCCTCAAGTATTTGTCCCTGCACTCCCAGATATCAAGTCCTTCATATTCCATGGCAAGCAAAACCTTGTGTATACCCTGATGTTTTAAGGCTGCCTCAACTTGGTTTTGGCCCCCAAGTTCATTTTTTCCCATCGACCAACAACTTAATTTGTTTTGGGTGTTAATAGACTTCGAGAATCCATCGATCTTAATTCTTCCCGTCGAATATCAGAAGCTTTGCCGAAAATTAACCGTTATTGCCACCGGTGTTCGCCCTCACCGTCGTGCAACTACCCGTGGATCATTCTCAACCTCGGTCTAGATGAAAAATCTGTTGGAACAGATGAAGATTTGTGATGAGAAATGCACAAATACACAGAGAATTCACATCTCTCTACTACACACACAATCACACCTTGAGAGAAAACAGTTTTGCGAGGGGTGGGAATAGGCTGGACCGAGCTAGGCTTTGCCTGGCATGGGCCTGGCCTGCATCGAAAATGTCAGGCCTGAGCCCGGCCGGTGGCCTATCATAGCCAATTTTTTAGGCATGGCCTTTTGGAAAGCCTGACAAGGCCTGAAAGCCTCTTTAAAAGCCGATTTCACCATATTTTTTTAACGAAAACCTACAATCTTTAAATGGTATAAACTTTTGAAAAAAAAGTAAGAAACTAATAGGTCGATGAGATTAAGCTCTAATTTGAGATTCAACAAATCCTTTTAAAGATATATTTTTATATGAGATCATATTTAAATTCCTTTTTTTTTGACAAGATGTAAATTCTTTTTTATAATAATAGCTTTATATATGTCAAAAATTGATGTAGGTAAATATTTTAAATTAACAGAAAGTGCTAGCAAATTATTGATTTAACACATTGTAGAAAAATTGTTATAATAATTGTAGAGACCGAAAAAATCCGGGTGAGGACTCCTCGAAGGTCCAAAAATGAAGCCGCCACCAAAGTTTAGTTTAAGGGCAAACATTGGAAAATCCCTTTTGGAATGGATAAGGGTCCTTGAGACCAGATAAGGGTTCGGGAGTCGGTTATGCGTGGGGAAGGTATTAGCACCCCACGACATCCTTCCTAATGAAGGTTACCAGCTAACTAATTGTAGGAAAGAATATTACTTTTGAATTTTACCCTTTTTTATTTGGAAGAAAAAAGACTTAGTAAAAATTTTAGTTTTTTGTGCTGGACAGGAGTGGGCCCCTGCTCCTACGTATCTCCAGGTGCGATGGAGAAATCAAAGCTACGTAGTTCTTGGGTAGAAAAAGGTTTGTTGGTTGGTATTTTTTAATATAGGGGTTTTAGGATTATTGAGCTGTATAGCTCATCCGTCCTAGAACGATGACTAACCCGTCTGTACAGTCGGCTTAGTCCCCTATATTATAAAAATGGAGTTTTTGGAGCTTGGAAAATGGTTTGATGTGTGTTGGTTTGATTTTATTGGAATAGGGATTTTAGGACTCTTGAGCCGTACGGCTCATTCGTCCTAGAACGCTGACTAACCCGACTGTACAGTCGACTTAATCCGCTATTTTGAAAATTTGATTTGTGAAAAGAAATGTGTTTGTAGTTTTTTAATTTAGAGATTATTTGTTTTGAATAGGGATTTTAGGACCTGATCCGTACGGTTCATTCGTGGTCCTAAAAAGCAGACTAACTCGACTATACAGTCGACTTAATCCCCTATTTATGTTTTTGAAAAAATAAAATAATTTGTGTATTTAAAAAATTAAGGCTAAATTGCTCTTTTGGCCCTTTATCTTTGAGGTTGTGGTCTCTTTGGCCCTTTATCTTTTTTTCTTCTCATTTTAGACCCTCATGTTTTTTGTGTGTGTCATTTTGGCCCCTGCCGTTATGTTTATGTTTTTTGTAGCAAATTTTTAAGGACGAAAATGAAATCAATTAAAAACATAAGGGCCCAAAATGAAATCAATTAAAAACATAAGGGACTAAAATGAAATCAATTAAAAACATAAGGGACTAAAATGATAACGGCAGGGGCCAAAATGACACACAAAAAAAACATGAGGGTCTAAAATGAGAAAAAAAAAAGATAAAGGGCCAAAGTGACCACAGCCCCAAAGATAAAGGGCCAAAAGAGCAATTTAGCCAAAAATTAATGACAACACTAACAATTAATAAAGAGTAAAGTTAATAAATAAA
Organism: Astragalus membranaceus; assembly: GCA_039519185.1. NCBI lineage: Eukaryota > Viridiplantae > Streptophyta > Magnoliopsida > Fabales > Fabaceae > Astragalus > Astragalus membranaceus. The sequence continues at coordinate 36,629,168 of CM076852.1, read as the reverse complement.
TAACTATACACATAAATAAATAAATGAATAAATAATAAATAATTATATACATAAATATATAAACAATATAAATAATAAATAAGTATGTACATAAATAAACGGTATACATAATAAATAAATATATACAAAAATAAATAAATAAATGCAAAACTAACCTCAAGCTGATCAATGCAATCAACGCCGAAACGGACCGAGCAATCTGACCAGATCAACCGCGAACCGGACTCCTATTTCGTCCATTTTCACCCAAAAATCGCCAAGTAAAAGTCCTCAACGGCCATCCCAAAAATAACTAAGGACGGGCTTTTAATCTAATGGACTGCAAAAGCTAGCCCAAAAGAATTAAAGATAGGCTTTTAATCTAATGGACTGCAAATGCTAGCCCAAAAGATCACTTACCCCATCAATGACCCATGTCCATAGCCTTTGCATCTCCATCCCTTTTATAGCCAAAGGCTAGGTAGTTCTTGTTTCTCCCAAGCAATGTGGGACTAAAACAACATAGAAAAAGCAATTTTCGTTTTTCTGAAACCAGCCTCCGTAAAAGTGTGATTTCCGATTTTTTAACCGTTGGATCATTTTTGTTTTTTGACACAAGGTTCGTGAGACATATATCTTCAATTTCACCGTTTGGATCGTTGAAAAAAACACTGAGAAGAGAGAAATTGCATTTGGAAAGTAGCTAAAAACTAATCCCGTTTTTTCTCAAACCAGCCACATTGACAGTGCGATTTCGGATTCGTTAACCGTTGGATCGTCTTCGTTTTTGGACAGCAGGTTCGTGCGACATATATCTTCACTTTTACCGGTCAGATCGTCGAGACGAGTTCTAAGGAGAGAGAAATTGCTTTCACAAAATAGCCATTTTTATATTTTTTTAACCTTGGCATTCTTGGGCCAAGTTATGGACATTTTTTTGTAATAATCTAAAGTAACATATTTTTTAATCTTTGTTTAACCACTAAAAAAAATAAATAAATAACAACGCAAAATTGGTAAATGAGCACGAAATGACCTATTCGAGGGTTTAAGAATCAAATATAACAAAAAACATTTTTTTTTTTATTTTTCTAAAAAGTGAAAAATACCGGTTAAAAATGGGTATCGTTTTCCTTTATTTGAAAACATCCGGACAAAATTAGGGTATGACAGCTGCCCCTCTTTATTTATATTCCATAGATAAACTGAAGGGTTTTCATAGTAGGAATAGAAATAAAGATAAGACAAATGCTAATTTTGTCCTTTTAGTAGAAAAGTTAAGAGTTTGAGAATTAACAGAGAACGGTTAACACTCGGGGCATCGACAAGAAAGGAATAAAGAAGGAGCACTGGGGCTCTGAAGGAGCACTAGGGCTCTAAAGGACCACCGCGGGTCTGGAGGAGCACCGAGGCTCTGAAGGATCACTGGGGATCTGAAGGAGCACTAGGGCTCTGAATGTCTACTGGGAGTCTGAAGGATCGATGCCCTGAAGTGTCGGCATAATGATCTGAGGGTCTAATTCGCAGTCGATGCTTGGCGCATTGATTTGAATTAAACTGAAGGACCGGTGGGTCTGAAAGGCTGCCTGGGCCTGATGGACCAAAATGGTCTGACTGCAACTAGCTATGGTACTAATAAAACAGTCTGAGGGTGACCTACGTCGATGCGGCCGTGAGGGTCAAGATCAGATATAGAACTGATATGTTGGCCACGAAGGATGTCCACTATGTCTTAGGCAGACACAGCTAATCTGAAGGACCTCTGGGGGTCTGAAGGATCCGCCGCGCTCAGTGGCGACATTAAGATCTGATGGTAGAGTTCGAAGCCGTCGTTTTGACGTGTTAATTTGAACTGAACTGAGGGACCAAACTAGTCTGAAGGATCTATGCTAGACTCTGTGCTAACACTGCGATCTGGTGTTTGATATAAGATTCAACCCTTTTCGTATTGACTTAAGAAATGGAAGTGATAAGGATCGACAGTTGAAGTCGATTAGAGAGCAACAGGTCATATGCCTGTAATGTATGCATCTGTAATGATTGATTTTAAGTGGAATGAATGAATGTAATGAGATTTTTTCTTATTTGCCTTTTTTTCTTCTTTTCCTTTTTTTGCTTCTTTTCTTGGCACATGATAAATGTATGAAATGCGAATGATGCAAATGTAATGCTTTGATGCATCTGCTACGGTGGATAAAGGAAGACACGTGAATGCATGGTGCAATGACATAATTAGTTATGTAGAAATATGTTTAGCAACGACGAGACCGACACTTGGCATGTCTATCGAAGTAAAAGTGTCATGTGTGTGCATGCATGCAATGTCATGTACGTGCAATGTGGAGACAAACGAACCAAAAAGGCCCATGAACTGTGGACGCTGAAGCTGATCGAGAAAAATTGATAAGCAGCATATGTGAGTGCCGATGACGTGCAAATGCACATGTAATGCTTTGATGCAGGTGCCATGGTAGGTGCATGTTTGCATGGTGGAATGAAATGTATGGTATGATTTATTGATGATGCAGAAAGATTTTTGTAATGATGAGAGATGAGGCTTTTGATGCAAGAGGCACAGAAGTGACTATTTTGCAATAATCGTTCCTTGGAAAAAATTGGATTTTATTTGAATTCAAGCTCTGGCAATCTCAAGGTTGTTATTTACAGTCACTGATGTGCAGCCGTACTTGACTATATTTACAGACTCGTTCACGTTTGTTCTTCCCTTACGGTGTCCCATGATTGATTGAATTTTAGGTTTACAAAGTTAACAGAGTGAGTGTTCAGCGTCACATTATTAACTTGTGTTCTCACTCTTTGAAGCATTATTTTAGTGAACATGTAGAGTAGTGCCAATACAGAAGAATGAGTCAGTTGACTCGGGGTATGGACAGATATGACACGTGATGGGATGAATGGTAGGTTTTCCCCAAAGTCATGAAAGGTAGGTTTTTCCCAGCTCGAGAAATGTGGAACTGCCCCGATTTAGACTGCCAGTGAAGGTGATCGAATAGTCTGCCCCTGTCTAGTGATGACAAAACAAGGGGTGTAGGGGAGATAATGAATTGGGAATGCCATGACTTTGGAATGATATTTAAATGATTGCTTTTAGTGGGTTTATGAAAGGTAACTGAGTTAGGGTCATGGGTCCTTGGAATTGGTCGTATGGATTGGATGGTGTCGTGACCGGGGTTCTGACGCAGACGGCTCAAAAATTGATTATTTCAGGGAGTCGCCACCCAATTTATTAAATAGGGAAAATTGAGAAAAACCTACCTTAAAATTATTGACTGCGTAACCTAGGTTGGATTCGGGAGTCGGTTATGCAAAGGGAAGGGCGAAAACCTAATTTCACTACACCCCTAATACATCTGTCCTAAGACAGTTACCCTAAGTCTGATTGTGCAAATATTAATAAATTACTTAATTCTTTGTCTTACCCCAAAAATAAAAATATTTAGTAAAAAATAACTAATTATTTACAAAGAAATAAAATAAGAACTAACTTAGAAAAATTTAGTTTTGACTTGACAGGGAAGCCCCGCTCCTACGTATCCTCAGGTGCAATGAGGAACTCAAAAGTCACGTAGTTCTTTCCGAAAATTTTTGTTGGTTGGTTGATTTTATTTTTCTGAAGGGGTTTAAGATCAAAGCCGTACAACTAAAGTCTCTTAAACCTGGATTGACAAGATGTACATCTCAGTCAAACCCGCTTTTGTGATTTTTTATGAAAATAGGTGTTAAGGAAAAAAAACTGATTATTTAATAGAAGAGAGAAAAAAAAGATTAATTTGGCTTGACGGGGAGGCCCCGCTCCTACGTATCTCCGTGTGCGGAGAATCAAAGGCTACGTAGTTCTTCTAGAAAATATTTGTGTGTTGTTCGGTTGATTTTAACTTGGAAAAGGGTTTAAGATCAAAGCTGTACAGCTAAAGTCTCTTAAACCGGGATTGACAAGATGTACATCTCAGCCAAACCCATTTTATTTATCATTTTTATAGGTTCTTTTATTTAGAAGGTTCTATTACTTAGAAAAAAAAAATTGAAAGAAATATAATAGAAAAACGAAAGGGGTGGGCCGTAACATAATAGGGGGGTGAAATTTGCAAAAGGGGCCATAACGGACAGCAACCCAGAACCTTTTTTTTTCTTGAAGGGGAATTCCAAAAAAAAAGTTGGCGTAAACAAACATAAGGGTGGGAGTAACAAATTTCTTAAAGAAAACAAATAAAAAAAATGGCCCACGGAGCCGTGTAAGACAACCTTGTAGAAAACCTAAAAACTAATTCATTCTTTTTCCAAACCTTACAGCACCGCACTCATACTTTAACAGAGAGAGAGGAAGCATAATTCCAGCCATGGGGAGAGAGAGAAAAGAAGATCGTGGAGGGAGAGAGAGAAGAACAGGCTTTGAGTGAGAGGGAAGGGGGAGGGGGAGGGACGGCATCGATGGAAAAAAAAAACGACGGCGTCGACGGGGAAACCGACGGTGTCAACGGGAAAGCCGGCGGCGGCGCTAGAGCGGACAACCACCGTCCGTGGTGGTAAGAATTCGGAGGTGAGTCCTATTTCTAAAAAAAAACGTTTTTTTTCTTCTTCCTCTCCTCTCTTTCTCTCTCTCTCTCTCTCTCTCTCTCTCTCTCTCTCTCTCTCTCTCTCTCTTTATTACACTGATTTTCTTGTGTTAGGCATCTGGTTCTATATTCTACCTCTCTAAATTTTTTGTTTACCTATTTCTTGTGTTAGGCACTCTGGCTCTACCTTCTACCCCTTTTTTTTTACCCAAAATTCGACCTTCCCTACTCTTTGCTTGAGTTTTTTTTTTGAAACAGGGAAAACTAACCAAGCCCTAAAGAATTTCTGTAACCCAATCCCCCCCCTTTTTTTACTTAAGACTCAAATGTTTTCTATATAAGAACCGAAACCTAATTTCTCTAGTAAAACAAAACCTATTTTTCTTCATAATAAAATAAATAAATAAAAAATTAGGGAAAGAAAACAGAAACAATCATCTGGGCCCATCTTTTTCGAATCTGGACATATATACATATATTTCTTTTTATAAACCCTACTTCATATTTTGTTTATTCTGTTTCTAGTATGACAGAAAAACGAAACGCACATATATAAAAGACCCAACCTGAATCTCCAGCTTCAGCAATTTCCCTTTTTCTTTTGCCACTGTTGTTTTCTACTGCTTGTTACTTGCTTTTTTGGTGCCAAACACAGCAACTAAACTCCTCCAGAAAAATTGCACTTTACTCTGAGAATGTTTGTGTACGCTCTATGTGAATCTCTGTGACGATGGTTATGAAATCCCCGTCCAATTGGTTTCTGGATTAGCATTTTATAGGCTTCTTTTTAAATCCAAAAATTCATTTTTTTGATCCTCCCTTATTGCTGATTAATGCCTTGTTTCCTGGACAGCTAATGTTTTGTGTGTGGCTGACTCAGGGCCTGTGTGTAGCTGACTCAGCCTTGGATTGTTTCCTTTTCAGGTCCTTGGTGTAACAGCCCAGGTCCAACGCATTGGCCACCCCAACACTATTACATCACGGTCTTCTCTACCCCCCTTGTAGAATTTTGCCTTCCGTGGGAATCGAACCTTGCACCTGAGGCATAAGTGCAAGTTAAACACAGCTCCCACTACCAATTGAGCGCGCGTTCAATTGGTAGTGGGAGGTGTGTTTAACTTGCACTTATGCCTCAGGTGCAAGGTTCGATTCCCACGGAATGCAAAAATTCTACAAGGGGGGTAGAGAAGACCGTGATGTAACAGTGCTGGGGTGGCCAATGCGTTGGACCTGGGCTGTTACACTTGGCAGCTGGTGAAACTTGCTATGCAATCTTAGGAGCAGCAGCGGAGGCGCATGGCTTGGGGCAGGGATTAGGGTTTTTTTTGGGCCTTTCTCTATTTTTTTTTATGGTTAGGTGTAATTTTTTCGGCCCATTTGAGGCCTGTTTTTTTTTTTTGTAACTTTGGCATACGTTTGGGCCAAGTGTAACTAGACATCGTGTAAATAATAATTTTTTCACCCACCTCTTGTTGGACTAAATACGACGAGACGCTAAAACAACGACGCGACGAATACGCGCACAAACCGAATATTTCGTCAAAGTGATTTATTTCAGTATTATTATTTTTTAGTAAAAGGAAAAGTAGATAAGTGAATAAAATAAAAAAATAAAAAAAATAAGAAAAATACACCGGTTAAAATTGGGTGTTCACAGTTGCCCCTCTGTGCTTACTTTCTTACGAGATAATACATAAAACCATGTTTTCTTGCATTATTAAAGTAAGGAGTAAGTGCAGACACGAACCTCAATTTTAATCGGTGGAATATGCACAACTGTCTGTTGACTGTTAAAGTTAAAATGGGTAACAAAGCCAGAGCTGAACGGATAGCACAAAATTAGCACAAAACAAATGCCAGGGTGAGACCGATAGCAGAAAATTAAAAACAAATGCCAGGGTGAGACCGATAGCCGAAAATTAAAAGCAAATGCCAGGGGCGAGACCGGTAGCAGAAAATTAAAAGCAAATGTCAGGGGGAGACCGATAGCAGAAAATTAAAAGCAAATGCCAGGGCGAGACCGATAGCAGAAAATTAAAAACAAATTCCAGGGCGAGACCGATAGCAGAAAATTAAAAGCAAATGCCCGGGCGAGACCGATAGCAGAAAATTAAAAGCAAATGCCGGGGCGAGACCGATAGCATGAAGAATTAAAAGACAGTGCCAGGGCTGAACCGTTAGCATAAAAAATGTAAAAGACAATGCCAGGGCTGAACCGTTAGCAAGAAATTTTAAAAGACAAATGCCAGGGCTGAACCGTTAGCATGAAATTTAAAAGTCGAATGCCAGGGCTGAACCGTTAGCATGGAATTTAAAAGGACAAATGCCAGGGCTGAACCGTTAGCATGAAAAACTAAAAGACAGTGCCAGGCTGAACCGTTAGCATGAAATTTAAAAGACGAATGCCAGGGCTGAACCGTTAGCATGAAATTTAAAAGGACAAATGCCAGGACTGAACCGTTAGCAAGTAATTTAAAAGACGAATGCCAGGGCTGAACCGTTAGCATGGAATTTAAAAGGACAGATGCCAGAGCTGAACCGTTAGCATGAAAAATTAAAAGACAGTGCCAGGGCTGAACCGTTAGCATGAAATTTAAAAGATGAATGCCAGGGCTGAACCGTTAGCATGAAATTTAAAAGGACAAATGCCAGGGCTGAACCGTTAGCAATAAATTTAAATGATTTGCTTACTTGTGAATGTGTTTGTTTCGGTATTAGAACCATTGCTGCGAACTAATGACCTTTGACCAATCAAACTTTCGTCTACTTCCCATCTTCTTTGCGAACCATGTCGACCTTTCTTAATATTGATCCCCTTTTGACTGGATGCATTCTCCTTGGGCCTCGTGCAAACTTGCTTGGGACGCATTGCGACCTTTGGGTTTTATCGCCTTTGTAGTGAAGGGCGTGGATTTACTCTCCTAAATTGATAGTCAACTGAGCTTTTTGTTTTTTTTTTTACTTTTTTTTACTTCTTATCAATTTTTTTATGGCATTTTTCTTTTTTATCAATTGTTAAAGTGTTACTGACATACTCGTCTTGAAGTTTGCCAGACTTAAGCCATTTTACTTGAGACATAAGTTAATGAATCAATCATGAATGCAAGAACAAAAGAATCAACTAAGCGAATCAATTATGAATGCAAGAATACATGAATGCAGAAACAATTGAACAATAGGCAAGAATGATTTGTCATTGGCTAGAAAGAGGAAGTACAAAAAGGGCAAAGTGGTCGTGGGCAAAGAACTCCACGCAAATCTTGCCCCATTATGAGTTGGTCGATCCCCCATCTGCTGACCCTCTTGAATCCCCCAATGCGACTACTTGAGTGGATTCTGATGCAGTCATAGGAACCATATTGCCCCGGTGTAAGCGTGATCATTGAGTTCCTCTACCGTTCATGCCCCTTTTTTCTTCTTTTTTTTTTCGCCTTAATTTTTGTCTAGACCGCCCTTTTGGGTTTTTGATCTAGTAGGCTTTGTTGACCCTAATTTTTACCTAGACCGCCCTTTCGGGTTGTCGATCTACCGGGTCTTTATTATCCCCGATTTTCGCCTAAACTGCCCTTTCGGGTTTTCAATTTAGCGGGATTCTCTTTTATTTGCCCCTAATTTCTGCCTAGACCGCCCTTTTCGGGTTTTCAATCTAGCGGGGCGTTTTATTCTCTTCTTTGTTCTCTCTCTTTTTTTTTTCAGGCATAAAATTTCTTGACAGCGTCTGAGTTTATTGGCTTCGGAAGCTCATGTCATTCACTGTCGGTCAATACTAGGGCTCCACCTGGAAACGCATGCTTGACCACATAAGGGCCATCATAGTTGGGTGCCCACTTACCACGAGCATCTTCTTGATGTGGCAGCAGTTTCTTCAGAACCAGGTCTCCTGGTTGAAACTCTCTCGGACGTACTTTCTTGTTGAAGGCCCTAGCCATCCGACTTTGATACAACTGCCCATGACAAATGGCTGCCAATCTCTTCTCCTCAATCATATTCAGCTGTTCAAATCGAGCTTTTACCCATTCTGACTCTTCTAGGTCTGCCTCCATTAAAACCCTCAAGGACGGTATTTCAACTTCAATGGGGGACACGACTTCCATTCCATATACCAAAGAAAATAGCGTTGCCCCAATGCTGGATCGTATGTTAGTGCGGTAAGCATGTAGGGTGTAGGGTAACATCTCGTCCCAATCCTTATAATTAACCACCATTTTGGCGACGATCTTCTTAATGTTCTTATTTGCTGCTTCTACTGCACCATTCATTTGGGGTCTATATGGAGTTGAGTTGTGATGTTTGATTTTGAAGTTTTCGCAAAGTCTTTGTGTCTCGGAGCCATTGAGGTTGGGAGCATTGTCTGTGATTATCCTTTCAGGAATCCCATATCGACAGATGATGTCTCTCTTCAAGAACCTGGCAAACACTTTTTGGGAAATACTAGCATATGAGGGTGCTTCTACCCACTTGGTGAAGTAGTCAATTGCCACTAGTATGAACCGATGCCCATTGGATGATTTTGGATTAATCGGCCCAATCACATTGATTCCCCACATAGAAAACGGCCAGGGACTTGTTAGGTTATGCAGAGGAAAAGGAGGTGCGTTGATCCTGTCGGCATACAACTGATATTTGAGGCACTTTCTCACATGGGCTATACAATCAGCTTCCATGGTGGTCCAGTAAAACCCACTTCTCATTACTTTGCGGGTCATCATGTGTCCGTTTGCATGCGTTCCACAGATACCCTCATGTACCTCAGTCATGATCTTTCGGGCCTCTCGTGCATCTACGCATCTCAACAAAGTACCATCTTGACTTCGCTTGTAAAGTATTTCTCCGCTCAAGAAGAAATTCATTGCCAGCCTTCTAATTGTTTTCTTGTTTGCATCACTTGCACCGGTTGGGTATTCACCATGTTGGATGTACTGTTTTATATCATAGAACCATGGTTTGCTATCTGGCTCTTCTTCTTCCACATTTGCACAATATGCCGATTCATCTTTAACCTTTATACAGATAGGTTGGACCTCAGCATTAACATTCAGCTTAAACATCGCTGCTAGGGTGGCCAAAGCGTCAGCAAATTGGTTCTTATCTCGCGCCAGATGAGTGAAAGTCACCTCTTCAAAATTTTCCACCAGCTGAGTCAGATGCTTTTGATAAGGCACTAGCTTTGGGTCCTTGGTTTTCCACTCACCCTTTACTTGGTAAATGATGAGGGCTGAATCCCCGAACACATCTAATCTTTTCACGCCTAGGTCAACTGCCACCTGTAGGCCATTTGCACATGCCTCATACTCAGCAATATTGTTGGTGCATTCAAAGCTCAGCTTGATGGCAACGGGATATTGTTTGCCCTCTGGTGAAATCACTACTGCCCCAACGCCGCTTCCATACATATTGACTACCCAATCAAAGTACATTTTCCAGGCAGTTTCTGGCTCTTCATCTCCATCAGCTGCCATTATTCCTCTTCCATCTAAGTTAGACGATTGCCCCTCCTCAAGTGGGTTTTCGGCTAGATAGTCGGCGATGGTACTTCCTTTGATAGCCTTTTGGGACACATACTTAATGTCATATTCTGATAATATCACTTGCCATTTCGAAACCCTCAAAGAAACATGGGGGCTTTCGAAGATGTACTTCAGTGGATCAAAACGAGAGATCAACCATGTAGTGTAGTACAACATGTATTGACGGAGTCTCCTAGCGGTCCAGACCAAAGCACAACATGTTTTCTCATTTGCCATGTAGCGAGTCTCACAGTCATTGAACTTCTTACTCAGATAGTAGATTGCCTGCTCTTTTCCCGAAGTGTCGTGTTGTCCTAGCATTGCACCCATGGATGATGACAACACAGTTATGTACAAAATCAATGGTCGACCTGGTGTAGGTGGAGCCAAAACGGGAGGGTTTGACAAGTATTCCTTTATTTTGTCAAAGGCTTCCTGACATTTCTCGTCCCATTTACCTGGTTGGTTCTTTCTTAGCAGCTTGAATATAGGTTCACACGTGCTAGTCAAATTGGCAATGAACCTAGCAATGTAGTTGAGCCTCCCTAAAAAGCTTCTCACTTCATGCTCGCTTTTGGGAGCAGGCATCTCCTGAATAGATTTTATCTTATCAGGGTCCACCCTTATCCCATCCATACTTACAATGAATCCAAGTAGCTTTCCTGAAGATGCCCCAAACACACACTTGTTGGGGTTTAATCGCACCTTGTATTTTCTGAGTCTTTCAAACAGCTTCCGCAGCACTCCGACATGGCTTTCCTCTTCTTGAGACTTTGCGACCATGTCGTCCACATAGACCTCAATCTCTTTATGCATCATATCATGAAAAAGGGCAACCGTGGCACGCTGGTACGTTGCCCCAGCATTTTTCAAATCGAAAGGCATCACCCGATAGCAAAAGGTTCCCCATGCAGTAATGAATGTCGTCTTTTCTTTCTCTTCAGCATTCATGGGGATTTGATTGTATCCAGAATAACCATCCATAAATGAGAAATAGTGGTTCTTGGCAGTATTGTCGACAAGTAAATCAATGTGAGGAAGTGGGAAATTGTCCTTGGGACTGGCCTGGTTTAGATCTCGATAATCCACACACATCCTGACTTTCCCATCCTTTTTGGGTACTGGAACAATGTTAGCTACCCATTCTGGATGTAATGAGATCTCTAAGAATCCCGCCTCCCACTGTTTGGTCACCTCTTCTTTGATTTTCAAGGACATGTCCGGATGCATCTTTCTCAATTTCTGTTTCTTTGGCTTTATATCTAGGAAGAGAGGAATATTATGTGCTGCTATCTTTGGATCAATGCCGGGCATATCTTTGTAGGACCATGCGAAAACATCAAGATACTCTTTAAACAAGGTGATCATTTCTTCCCGTTCACGGTTATCTACCAATTTCAACTCTCTCTTTTCTTCCTCGGTTCCTATATTGATGGTTTCCACTGTCTCATCATTCAGACCAAAATTTCTTTCAGTGTGCCCCAGAAGTTTAGAAAACCTATCAATCAGTTCGTCATCTTCTTCCAACTCACAATAGTCCTCACTAGAAGTCGCAAGGGGATCAGATGATAAATTATCGACGTTTTCACAATGAGGCAAAACTCTAGCGAAGTTAGTATCCCTGGAGAGTAGTTCATAGCGGGGTTGGGAAACAGAAGTGAAAAGGAGAAAATAAAAATAAAAGGGGAAAGGGGTAAGAGATTAAGAGAGATCAAGAGAGGAAATGACACACAAGAATAGAAATGCATGCAACTTTATTCAATTAATGTCTCAAGCAAAATAACATAAGTCTTTATAGCCTTACTCGGCTAAATTAAACAAAGTAAAAAACGATTACATGATAGCAACAACATCAACAACTGGTTCAGCATGCCAATTTCTCAGTGACTCCTGATTGGTGTCGAGGAGGACAACGCCACCTGCTGTTGAGCCCTCCTTGTCCGTCATTTTGATCACAAGGCGGTGCATAGCGCCAGCTGCATCTTCGGGCGAGATCACTTCTGCTGGTTCAGGGAAGGTGTAACAGCCCAGGTCCAACGCATTGGCCACCCCAGCACTATTACCTCACGGTCTTCTCTACCCCTCTTGTAGAATTTTTGCCTTCCGTGGGAATCGAACCTTGCACCTGAGGCATAAGTGCAAGTTAAACACACCTCCCACTACCAATTGAGATTGTAACGCCCTAAAATAATTTAATTGATTAATTAATTAAGTTATTTGAGGGATTACAATATTTATTTAAGTGGAATAATTAAATTATAATTGTTTTATTTCAGGAGGTGAAAAGAATTAAGAAGGGTGGTGTAAATAGGGCCCAAGTCAATTAGTGACCCAAGCCCATTCCTAAAACCCCAAAACCTAAGTGGAATGTCTCATTCCCACAAGAAAGAAAGAAAAACAGCGAACAGGGAGAGGGAGTAGGAAGCCACGGCGTGAAGAGGAAGGGAAAGGAAGGAGAAGAAATCCTCTCAAGTCTTCATTAGGTAATGGGTTGTTGATCCTTTCTTTTCTATTTTCTTCCTTTTTCTGGTGTAGTAGCTCTCAATCCCTCATCTTCCATTGTTGTTGTTCTCCATGGCCTTAGGAAGCCCTACGGTTTGCGCAAGAGAGGAGGAAGGGCTGCGTTTGTTTTTGGTGGCTTTGGCTCGTTGTGTTGCCGGGTTTTGTACGTGACTCCTTCGTCGTTGTGCCGGATCACACCAATTAGAGGTAAGGGTGAGCGTTTCAATTTAATGTAATTGGGTATATGGTGGGTTTGTGGGTTTTGGTGGTGGTTGAATTCGTAATTTCTATGTTAAGAGGAATGATGGATTGAATTATTAGTGTTGATATGCGAATTGCCCTATGAGATGAAGAGATGAATTTCGAATTCTTAGTGAATGTGGTGTGGTTAATTTCGATGTTTGGTGAATTGTTGGTGTTGAAATGCAACTTTGATAAATTGGGTGATATGAGTATAATTGTTTGAATGATATCAAGAAATTGAAAATAGACAATGTTGCTGTCTCTAGAATTAAAGTGCTGCTGTATGCTGTCTTAGTAAAAGAAATGTTGCTGTTTGTCAATTTAAATGTTGCTGTTTGCAGAATTTAAGTGTTGCTGTTTGTCAATTTAAATGTTGCTGTTTGCAGAATTAAAGTGCTGCTGTTTGTCAATTTAAATGTTGCTGTTTGCAGAATTAAAGTGCTGCTGTATGTCAATTTAAAAATGTTGCTGTTAACCATTTAAATGTGTTGCTGTTTGCTGTTTTTGTCAAATAAAATACTGCTGTTGCAGAATAAAAATGTTGCTGATTCTGTTTGTCAAAATAAAATGTTGTTGTCGCGCTGTTTTCTAAAATAAAAATGCTGCTGTTTTATAAGAAGTGAAGCGCTATTTTATGTGTAATTTCTTGCTGTATCTTGCTGCTGTTTTGCGCTAAAAGGCCACCGTCCTATCGCTGTTTCTCTCGATTTAATAGTGATGTTTCTTAGGCAAGAAAATGAGTTGTTTGTCCAAAATTTTAAAACAAGTTGTACTCGATTTTCCTTAATAGGTTGTCACTTAATTTCTATGTGTAGTTACTTATATTTAATTAGATTGTCACTTGGACTTTTAATGTGTAGCTACTTACATTTAAAATAGTTGTCACTTAAAGTTTAATGTATTGTTACTTAAAAATTTAGGAGTATTGTTACTTAAGATTTGAAGACGTTGTTACTCCAATTTTTGAATGTGATGTTTATGGAGAAGTGTTGATATTTTTATGGTGACTATGACGATTACACTCTATGAGTGTTCTATGATGATGATGACGAGTACTCCGGGTGAGTGAATTGGTGATTGCACATGTGTTCCATAGTGTCTCATAGCATGTGCATATTATGACGAATAGGCTTCGGCCTCTTATTGACGAAAACCAGTGACGATGTGCCAAGTGGCTGTTTATGACGAGTATGGTACCATCATGCATATGCCCAGGTGTGGGTTGCATTTTCATGCGCATACATTTTTATGACTGGTGATGTGATTATGACTTTGGTTTGTGTGTAGTGATGATGAAGTTGATGATAATGATGATGTTGTGTGATAGTTTGCTCATATTACTCTACTGTATGCTTAATTATGTTTTGTTGAAAATTCTCACCCCTTCTGCTTGGAATGTTGCTCTATTGTGGCAACGCTGCAGGTAACTGCGAGTGAAGGACATGCTGCCTTCCTTTATAGCTATTGGGATGTCTGTTGAGTCGCTCTCTGATACTGTGACACCTAGGGGGCGCGGTTGACATTGTTAAATTAAATAATAAATTGTTTCATATTTTTGTTGATGGCGTGAGGCGTGTTTGAGTGGTATTTAGTGAGTGTTGTTTAATTCCGCTGTGACGTAACTCTTGAAGTTTAATTTTATGACGGGTGATGGTTGAAATTTTTTATGAGGATGATTGCGCAAACTTAATGAATACAAGTGGACATTCCTTTTGTTAATAACGACGTGGCATTTCCTTTCTATCAGTCAAATTAAATTTTGCGAAAAAGTTTTACTCTGATAAGTGACGTGTAAATTATGGGGTAGAAAGGGGGTGTTACATTAGTGGTATCAGAGCAGTTCGGTCTGTCCGGCCGGTGGTCGAGTTGTCAAGTTGAGTAGCATTTGAGTTTGTTACTCGTATCTAAATTTTGTTTTCTGTTGCAGTGCTAGAATGGCAGGACGGAACGATGCTGCACTTGCTGCTGCCTTGCAGGCTATAGCTGGGGTTGTGGGTAACATACCCAATGCTATTGGTGATGGGACGCGTAGTTTGGCTACGTTCCAGCGTGAGAACCCTCCTGCTTTTGAAGGCGGGTATAATCCTGATGGTGCCCTTGAGTGGCTAAGTGAGATGGAGCGGATCTTCCGCGTTATGGATTGCACCGATGCTCAGAAGGTTCGCTATGGCACACATATGTTGAAGAAAGAGGCTTATGATTGGTGGAGGACGACTAGTCAGGGGTTGACGGCTGTCAATGAGGAGGTTACTTGGGCTGTGTTTGAGAGGGAATTCAAGAGAAAGTACTATCCGGAGGATGTCCGCGGGCAGAAGGAGGTTGAGTTTCTGAGACTTGAGCAAGGTAGCATGACTGTAACTGAGTATGCTGCAAAGTTTACTGAGCTGTCTAAATTTTATCCTCATTACGATAGAGAGGGTGCGGAGTTCTCCAAATGCATCAAGTTTGAAAATGGGTTGCGTGCTGACATTAAGAGAGCCATAGGGTACCAGCAAATTCGTGTGTTTCGATTGTTGGTTAATAGCGCCAGAATTTTTAAGGAGGACAATAATGCCTTCTCCAGAGTTATGAAAGAAAAGCAAAAGAATTTCTCAAGTCGTGGTAAGCCATATGAGGCGCCTGCTGGTAGGGGCAAAGGTAAGTTTGTTGGTGGGCCTAAGCGAAGTGGGGGAGATGCTGCAGCCAGTGTTACTTGTTACACGTGTGGGAAAGTAGGCCATAAGAGTCCAGATTGCCCAAGCGGGGATAAGAAGAGATGTTATCGGTGTGGGAAAGAGGGGCATATATCTTCCGGTTGTGATAAGAAAGAGGTGGTATGCTTTAATTGTGGGGAGAGTGGTCATATCAGTACACAGTGCTCAAAACCCAAGAAGGAGAAGTCTTTTGGAAAAGTGTTCGCTCTGGCTGAGTCTGATGTAGTGAATGAGATTCGAGGTACGTGCTATATCAATAATTTTCCTCTTGTTGTTATTGTTGATACTGGTGCTACCCATAGTTTTATTGCTGCTGCATGTGTTGAGAAATTAAGCCTTGTTTTATCTGATATGTTGAGGGAGATGGTCATCGACACTCCAGCTAAGGGTTTGGTGACTACCTCCGTTGTTTGTGCCAAATGTCCTGTATCTGTATATGGTAGAGAATTCTTAATTGATTTGATCTGTTTGCCGCTGAGTGGAATGGATGTAATTCTGGGTATGGACTGGTTAGTTGATAACCATGTCCATATCAACTGTCGGGAAAGGTCCGTGAGTTTTGAGTCGTTTGAAGAGGAGTCTGGTCTGTTATCTGCGGGTCAGCTGCATAAAGTGATGAGAGAAGAGGTTCAGCTGTTTTCTCTGTTGGCGTCGTTGTCTGCCGAGAGCCAAGCGAAGATTGATGTGTTGCCGGTAGTGCGTGAGTTTTCTGAGGTGTTCCCTGATGAGATTCCGGATGTACCGCCAGAGAGAGAGGTGGAGTTTGCTATTGACCTGGTTCCTGGCACGAAGCCTGTGTCTATGGCACCATATAGAATGTCTGCGTCTGAGTTGGCAGAATTGAAAAAGCAACTTGAAGATTTATTAGAAAAGAAGTTTGTAAGACCGAGTGTGTCACCTTGGGGAGCTCCAGTGTTGCTAGTGAAAAAGAAAGATGGTAGCATGAGGTTGTGTGTAGACTATCGACAGTTAAATAAAGTTACAATCAAGAACAAGTATCCATTACCAAGAATTGATGATTTGATGGATCAGTTAGTGGGTGCTAAAGTATTTAGCAAGATTGACTTAAGGTCTGGTTATCATCAGATCAAGGTCAAGGATGAAGATGTCCAGAAGACGGCATTTAGGACAAGATATGGGCACTATGAGTATTCCGTTATGCCTTTCGGTGTGACTAATGCGCCGGGGGTATTCATGGGATATATGAACCAAATCTTCCGTGAGTACTTGGATAAGTTTGTAGTAGTTTTCATTGATGACATTCTGATTTACTCTAAGTCAGAAGAGGATCATGCGGAACATCTGAGGTTGGTGTTAGAAATTCTGAAGGATCGAAAGTTGTATGCGAAGTTATCCAAGTGTGAGTTTTGGTTGAAAGAAGTCAGTTTTCTCGGTCACGTGATTTCTAGTGAGGGAATTGCGGTGGATCCTTCCAAAGTTGATGCAGTGTTGCAATGGGAGTCTCCAAAGTCAGTTACTGAAGTAAGGAGTTTTCTGGGATTGGCTGGCTATTATAGAAGATTCATTGAGGGGTTTTCGAAGTTGGCTCTGCCATTGACTCGATTAACTTGCAAGGGCAAGGCCTTTGTTTGGGATGACCGATGTGAAGAAAGTTTCAATGAGCTGAAGAGGAGGTTGACTAGGTCTCCAGTGTTGACCCTGCCTAATCCGGTTGAACCGTTTGTGGTTTATTGTGATGCGTCCAAGATGGGTTTGGGTGGTGTGCTTATGCAGAATGGGAAAGTGATCGCTTATGCGTCGAGGCAATTGAGAATTCATGAAAAGAATTACCCTACTCACGACTTAGAACTTGCTGCTGTGGTATTCGCATTGAAAATTTGGAGACATTACTTGTATGGATCGAGATTTGAGGTGTTCAGTGATCACAAGAGTCTACGGTATCTGTTCGATCAGAAAGAATTGAATATGAGGCA
This sequence comes from Astragalus membranaceus, assembly GCA_039519185.1. Classification (NCBI taxonomy): domain Eukaryota; kingdom Viridiplantae; phylum Streptophyta; class Magnoliopsida; order Fabales; family Fabaceae; genus Astragalus; species Astragalus membranaceus. Next base: position 36,611,736 of record CM076852.1, on the reverse strand, counting down.
GCGCCGGTGGTTAGAACTATTGAAAGATTATGATTTTGAATTGAGTTATCACCCGGGAAAAGCTAATGTGGTTGCGGATGCGTTGAGTCGGAAGACCTTGCACATGTCGGCATTGATGGCTAGAGAGCTTGAGTTAATTGAGCAGTTCAGGGACATGAGTTTAGTTTGTGAAGTTACACCTCAGAGTGTCAGGTTGGGTATGTTGAAAATTGGCAATGATTTTATGGCTGGTATCCGAGAAGCGCAGAAGTTAGATGTGAAATTAGTTGATCTGATGAGTGGGATTGGTCAGTCTGAGAATGAGGACTTCGAGATAGATGCGCAAAATGTACTGAGGTATCGTGGAAGAATTTGTGTTCCCGAAGATGAGGAAATGAGAAAGGCAATTCTTGAGGAAGGGCATAGGAGTAAGTTGAGTATCCATCCTGGAGCGACGAAGATGTACCAAGATCTGAAAAAGATGTTCTGGTGGCCTGGGTTGAAGCGCGATGTGGCGCAGTTTGTGTATTCGTGTTTGACCTGTCAGAAATCGAAGGTCGAGCATCAGAAGCCTGCGGGGATGATGCAACCGTTGAATGTTCCAGAGTGGAAGTGGGATAGTATCTCCATGGATTTTGTGACTGGGTTACCCAATACGGTGAGAGGGCATGATTCAATTTGGGTGGTTGTGGATAGATTGACGAAGTCGGCTCATTTTATTCCTATCGGCATTAAGTATCCAGTGTCGAGATTGGCTGAAATCTACATCCAGGTGATTGTGAAACTGCATGGGGTTCCTTTGTGCATTGTGTCAGATAGAGACCTAAGGTTTACTTCGGAATTTTGGAGTAGTTTACAGAAGGAGTTGGGTTCGAAATTGAGGTTGAGTTCAGCTTATCATCCTCAGACTGATGGGCAGACAGAAAGGACAATCCAATCATTGGAAGACCTGTTGAGATCATGTGTACTAGAGCAGGGAGGTGCGTGGGATACTCATCTCCCGTTAATTGAGTTCACCTACAACAATAGTTATCATTCCAGTATTGGGATGGCACCGTTCGAAGCGTTGTATGGTCGGAGGTGTAGGACTCCGGTGTGTTGGTATGAGACTGGAGAAAGTTTAATACTCGGACCTGAGCTGGTTAGAGAAACTACTGAGAAAGTGAAGATGATCCGAGAGAAAATGAAAGCGTCGCAGAGTAGACAGAAGAGCTACCATGATAAGAGAAGGAAAGATTTAGAATTTGAAGCCGGTGACCACGTATTCTTGAGGGTCACACCTATGACTGGTGTTGGGCGAGCGCTGAAATCAAAGAAGTTGACTCCTCGATTTATCGGGCCGTATCAGATTACGGAGAGAGTTGGAAATGTTGCATATCGGGTGGCCTTACCACCTAACCTTTCGAACTTGGACGACGTGTTTCACGTGTCGCAGCTTCGGAAGTATGTTGCGGATCCGTCTCATGTGATTCAACTAGATGATGTGGAGGTGCGAGACAATCTCACCGTGGAGACTATGCCAGTTAGAATTGACGACCGTGAGGTAAAAGTGTTAAGAGGCAAAGACATTAATTTAGTGAAAGTGGTTTGGTTGGGAGCCGTGGGCGAGAGCGTGACGTGGGAATTGGAAAGTAAGATGAAAGAAGCCTATCCAGAGTTATTTGATTCAGGTAATTTCGAGGACGAAATTCTCTAAGTGGGGGAGAGTTGTAACGCCCTAAAATAATTTAATTGATTAATTAATTATGTTATTTGAGGGATTACAATATTTATTTAAGTGGAATAATTAAATTATAATTGTTTTATTTCAGGAGGTGAAAAGAATTAAGAAGGGTGGTGTAAATAGGGCCCAAGTCAATTAGTGACCCAAGCCCATTCCTAAAACCCCAAAACCTAAGTGGAATGTCTCATTCCCACAAGAAAGAAAGAAAAACAGCGAACAGGGAGAGGGAGTAGGAAGCCACGGCGTGAAGAGGAAGGGAAAGGAAGGAGAAGAAATCCTCTCAAGTCTTCATTAGGTAATGGGTTGTTGATCCTTTCTTTTCTATTTTCTTCCTTTTTCTGGTGTAGTAGCTCTCAATCCCTCATCTTCCATTGTTGTTGTTCTCCATGGCCTTAGGAAGCCCTACGGTTTGCGCAAGAGAGGAGGAAGGGCTGCGTTTGTTTTTGGTGGCTTTGGCTCGTTGTGTTGCCGGGTTTTGTACGTGACTCCTTCGTCGCTGTGCCGGATCACACCAATTAGAGGTAAGGGTGAGCGTTTCAATTTAATGTAATTGGGTATATGGTGGGTTTGTGGGTTTGGTGGTGGTTGAATTCGTAATTTCTATGTTAAGAGGAATGATGGATTGAATTATTAGTGTTGATATGCGAATTGCCCTATGAGATGAAGAGATGAATTTCGAATTCTTAGTGAATGTGGTGTGGTTAATTTCGATGTTTGGTGAATTGTTGGTGTTGAAATGCAACTTTGATAAATTGGGTGATATGAGTATAATTGTTTGAATGATATCAAGAAATTGAAAATAGACAATGTTGCTGTCTCTAGAATTAAAGTGCTGCTGTATGCTGTCTTAGTAAAAGAAATGTTGCTGTTTGTCAATTTAAATGTTGCTGTTTGCAGAATTTAAGTGTTGCTGTTTGTCAATTTAAATGTTGCTGTTTGCAGAATTAAAGTGCTGCTGTTTGTCAATTTAAATGTTGCTGTTTGCAGAATTAAAGTGCTGCTGTATGTCAATTTAAAAATGTTGCTGTTAACCATTTAAATGTGTTGCTGTTTGCTGTTTTTGTCAAATAAAATACTGCTGTTGCAGAATAAAAATGTTGCTGATTCTGTTTGTCAAAATAAAATGTTGTTGTCGCGCTGTTTTCTAAAATAAAAATGCTGCTGTTTTATAAGAAGTGAAGCGCTATTTTATGTGTAATTTCTTGCTGTATCTTGCTGCTGTTTTGCGCTAAAAGGCCACCGTCCTATCGCTGTTTCTCTCGATTTAATAGTGATGTTTCTTAGGCAAGAAAATGAGTTGTTTGTCCAAAATTTTAAAACAAGTTGTACTCGATTTTCCTTAATAGGTTGTCACTTAATTTCTATGTGTAGTTACTTATATTTAATTAGATTGTCACTTGGACTTTTAATGTGTAGCTACTTACATTTAAAATAGTTGTCACTTAAAGTTTAATGTATTGTTACTTAAAAATTTAGGAGTATTGTTACTTAAGATTTGAAGACGTTGTTACTCCAATTTTTGAATGTGATGTTTATGGAGAAGTGTTGATATTTTTATGGTGACTATGACGATTACACTCTATGAGTGTTCTATGATGACGATGACGAGTACTCCGGGTGAGTGAATTGGTGATTGCACATGTGTTCCATAGTGTCTCATAGCATGTGCATATTATGACGAATAGGCTTCGGCCTCTTATTGACGAAAACCAGTGACGATGTGCCCAAGTGGCTGTTTATGACGAGTATGGTACCATCATGCATATGCCCAGGTGTGGGTTGCATTTTCATGCGCATACATTTTTATGACTGGTGATGTGATTATGACTTTGGTTTGTGTGTAGTGATGATGAAGTTGATGATAATGATGATGTTGTGTGATAGTTTGCTCATATTACTCTACTGTATGCTTAAATATGTTTTGTTGAAAATTCTCACCCCTTCTGCTTGGAATGTTGCTCTATTGTGGCAACGCTGCAGGTAACTGCGAGTGAAGGACATGCTGCCTTCCTTTATAGCTATTGGGATGTCTGTTGAGTCGCTCTCTGATACTGTGACACCTAGGGAGCGCGGTTGACATTGTTAAATTAAATAATAAATTGTTTCATATTTTTGTTGATGGCGTGAGGCGTGTTTGAGTGGTATTTAGTGAGTGTTGTTTAATTCCGCTGTGACGTAACTCTTGAAGTTTAATTTTATGACGGGTGATGGTTGAAATTTTTTATGAGGATGATTGCGCAAACTTAATGAATACAAGTGGACGTTCCTTTTGTTAATAACGACGTGGCATTTCCTTTCTATCAGTCAAATTAAATTTTGCGAAAAAGTTTTACTCTGATAAGTGACGTGTAAATTATGGGGTAGAAAGGGGGTGTTACAGAAGGTGTCACTCAAATGTGGGATTATCTGAGCCTTCTCTTTACCAGTCGCTGCTGTCTTGAGCTTTGACCCAAGGTCTTCCTCATAGCCGATCCCAAAGGTATCCATCTTCTGCTTCACGGGTATGGGCATGCAGACTCCTTGTAAGTTTCGACCCAAACCTTTCCCTTCCTCGTAGCCATTTTTCGTCATTATTCGGGCTACTACTTGGTTCACATTGCACTTCGAAGGTCCTCCCCCCTCGACCCCTGGCTTGTCCACCTCAAAACTGTGACACAGATTGGTCACTTCTTCCGCCGTATTATCCACGTAGGGAAGGGATACGGGCTTTGAAACCAACATCTCCTCCTCTCCACGGATGGTGATAATGCGCCTGTTCTCAATGAATTTGACACTCTGGTGAAGGGTAGAAGGCACTGCCCCTGCTTCATGAATCCATGGTCGCCCCAATAGCATGGTGTAGGCTGAATCAATCACCAAGACTTGGAACAACGCACGAAAGATGCTCGGGCCAATCTCGAGTGGGAGCGTTATCTCACCCAAGACACTCCTTCTGGACCCATCAAAAGCACGAACCATCAGGGATTGATGGGTCAAATCCCTCTCCCCTAATCCCATCGCCGTCAAAGTGGTCATAGGCAAGATATTGAGGGCCGACCCACCATCAATCAGCACTTTTGCTATCACAAATTCCCGACACCTCAAAGTGATGTGAAGGGCACGATGCTCTCCTTTTTCCTGAGGGTGGACTTCACTTTCGGAGAATATGATTTGGCTAACTCGCTGCATCGGGTCCACCATGTTGACCACATTCTGGGGGGTCACGTCGGGCTTTACGAAGGCTTCCTCCAGCGTCTTTAACAGGGCTTTCCTGTGTATCTCCGAAGATAGAATGAGAGATAACAGCGAGATCCGGGCTGGAGTCTTTCTCAACTATTCAGTCACATCATATTCGCTCTGCTTCATGATTTTTAAGAACTCCTCTTCTGATGGGTCTTCCTTTTCCGTCTCCTTGTCCTTCTTCCTTCTTTCGGCCTCTTCAGGACCGAAGTATCGCCCACTCCGGGTTATCCCACTAACAACGTTGCCGACCGGCTTCTCAACACATTCACTCTTTCTTACTTCTCTTTCAGCAGACCCTCCCACAACTTCAATTTGGGGCTCATAATTCCAAGGGATCGCATGGGTGTTCTGGCAAACGAAGGGTATAGGTTTCTTCACCGTCACTACAACCTTTTCTGGCGCAGCAGGTGGGTTGAGTGGGGGAACTTTGAGAACAAAGCGTCCTAGAACGTTAACCTCTTCCTGCAGCATCGACCCCCTAGCTTGTACAACTCCCAGTGTCATTAGACTTTGGACTCAGGCTTTGAAGTCCCAGCAGTCCTCAATGTCATGGCCTCCACAACCATGGTGGTACACACACCTTCTTTCTTCATTATACATAGCATATCTAACTTCCTCTTCAGTCGGTGCCAGCACTTCGTAACCAGCTTCGCTCAAACCCTCCCATATTTCTATCATGGGGGTTTGAAGTTTCAAAACTTTTCTGATAAGCGTTTGATCTCCTTCCACCATACTCACTGCCATGTTCCCATTGTGATCATGGAGAGGATTGTTTTTGATATTTGGATCGGTCTCCTCCTGAATGTCCAGCTTCCCATGAGCCATCAACCTCCTCACGGCTCTTTTAAATGCTTCACAATCCTCAATCGAATGTCCTGCGGCCCCCATGTGGAACTTGCAGTTTAGATTTGGATTATACCATGCTGGAAATGGAGGCTCCCAATCTTTTACAGGAACCCCTGCGACTAAACGAGCATCTGCAAGACGTTGGAATAGTTCTGCATTGGTGATGGAGAGTTTAGGGAACGGTGGGAAGTTGACTTGTATTCGGCGGTAGGGTGGACAATTTTGTTGGTAATTTGGCCGCGACTGGGGTTGTCCTCCTGGGATACTGTTTACGGGAAAGGATGGTGTATGTGAAGGGTTGGTGTTTGGGTTTGGGGTGTAGGGAGTATTTGGGTGTGGTTGGTGGTATTGTGGCTGTAGGGGGTTGATGTGAGGCTCGTACGAAGCTAATCTCAGGCTCTTTCTTCTTCTGGGGGAAATTCCTTTTCGATTGCCCTCCATCTGACTGCTCTACGGGGAGCTTTCCAGCTCTCGTTAAAATCTCAATTCTCTCTCCTGCAGCTATTAGATCAGCAAAATCCCTATATGCAGCTCCAGCCATTGCCGCCACATAGGGGGACCCTAAGGTTCCCAAAAAGTATGAGCACATTTCCAAGACGGTGAGCGGTGGCTGAACCTGTGCAGCAAGGGCCCTTCACCTTTGAGCATACTGTTTGAATGTCTCATTGTTCTTCTTCTGCAATATCCCCAGCTGCTCACGTGTTGGAGCCATATCCATGTTGAACCTGAGGTCAGCAAGGTCCTTCCAACAATCGATTTTGGAGTGATCCATCTGGATGTACCATTCTAGTGCCGGCCCGGTCAGACTCTCGTTGAAAAAACTGATGAGGAACTTCTCATCCTTTGACCATATTGACATTTTGGTGCAATAGGTCCGCAGATGCAAAAGGGGATTGGTGCTCCCGTCATACTTCGTGAAATCTGGTACTTTAAAGTCCCGGGGGATCGCCACATCTGTAGTAGGGCAGAGTTCATTTACCCCCAGGGACCCGAAAGAGCCAGACCCCTGGAGAGCCTTGATCTTCTCCTCCATTTTGTCCATCCATGATTGTCTGGCCCTGCCCTGCAGCATCGTTGCATGCCTTTCAGCTTCCCCATCTTCGGCGTGGAATAGTCCCCCACCTCTGTCCCCAAGGTATGGGTTTTCAGGCCCAATAGGTCCCATAGCTTCATAGCCCATCCCGACGGGTATGTCGAGCGCTATGTTATGTGGACCCTCACATTGGTTCGGGAACCTTCCGCCCTCACCCCCAATTACTCCTATTACCCTTGTTGTCAATAGAGCAATAGTCTCCCTTACTGCCTGTAGGGTCTCTTCCATCCGCGTCTGGGTCGCGGCCATTTCTCCCATTCTTTCTCTGACTTCATCCACTTCCTGGGTCAAATTTCTTCCATGTTGTTCCTCTTGCTCAGCCATTCTTGCTCTAGATCTGGTGAAGTACACTCGAGTTTGATTGGCCTTTTCTTTATTAGTTCGAGCAATGGTTGCTAAGTTCCTTTTTAAACAAAAAGAGAAAATTTATTATTGTTATTTTTTGTTTTTATACAAGAAATGACTAAATTACCAGTTAGTTGTCGAGGAATCATTATAGATTGTTCTTGGGATCTGAAGTGAGTATCTTTGGTTTGATAAATAGGTCGTAGACATGGAACTTATGGAGAATTAAACAAACGAGTCTCCTCAACAGATAACATTCAAAACAATGAGTCCAAAATCCAAAATCCAAAATCCAAAATCCAAAACCATAACAAACGAGTTCTTCCAAACTACATAACTATAATTCAATATCAAAAGGAAAACATTCAAACATCATTCATAACAACATCCTTCATGGCCTGCTTGAGCAACTCCTCGAAGTTTTCAACAAGTCTTTTCCACTTTCTCTCTCTCTCTCTCTGTTTTTTTTTACACTGATTTTCTTGTGTTAGGCATCTGGTTCTATCTTCTACCTCTCTAAATTTTTTGTTTACCTATTTCTTGTGTTAGGCACTCTGGCTCTACCTTCTACCCCTTTTTTTTTACCCAAAATTCGACCTTCCCTACTCTTTGCTTGAGTTTTTTTTTTGAAACAGGGAAAACTAACCAAGCCCTAAAGAATTTCTGTAGCCCAATCCCCCCCCCCCCCCCGTTTTTTTTACTTAAGACTCAAATGTTTTCTATATCAGAACCGAAACCTAATTTCTCTAGTAAAACAGAACCTATTTTTATTCATAATAAAATAAATAAATAAAAAATTAGGGAAAGAAAACATAAACAATCATCTGGGCCTATCTTTTTCGAATCTGGACATATATACATATATTTCTTTTTATAAACCCTACTTCATATTTTGTTTATTCTGTTTCTAGTATGACAGAAAAACGAAACGCACATATATAAAAGACCCAACCTGAATCTCCAGCTTCAGCAATTTCCCCTTTTCTTTTGCCACTGTTGTTTGCTACTGCATGTTACTTGCTTTTTTGGTGCCAAACACAGCAACTAAACTCCTCCAGAAAAATTGCACTTTACTCTGAGAATGTTTGTGTACGCTCTATGCGAATCTCTGTGACGATGGTTATGAAATCCCCCTCCAATTGGTTTCTGGATTAGCATTTTATAGGCTTCTTTTGAAATCCGAAAATTCATTTTTGTTGATCCTCCCTTATTGCTGATTAATGCCTTGTTTCCTGGACAGCTAATGTTTTGTGTGTGGCTGACTCAGGGCCTGTGTGTAGCTGACTCAGCCTTGGATTGTTTCCTTTTCAGGTCCTTTGCAGCTGGTGAAACTTGCTATGCAATCTTAGGAGCAGCAGCGGAGGCGCACGGCTTGGGGCAGGGATTAGGGTTTTTTTTGGGCCTTTCTCTGTTTTTTTTATGGTTAGGTGTAATTTTTTGGGCCCATTTGAGGCCTGTTTTTTTTTTGTAACTTTGGCATACGTTTGGGCCAAGTGTAACTAGACATCTTGTAAATAATAATTTTTTCACCCACCTCTTGTTTTAATATTCCTATTATTATTACTAAACAAAAGGAAGTTAAAAGGCAACACGACAAAACATGGCGGACTAAACACGACGAGACGCTAAAACAACGACGCGACGAATACGCGCACAAACCGAATATTTCGTCAAAGGGATTTATTTCAGTATTATTATTTTTTGGTAAAAGGAAAAGTAGATAAGTGAATAAAATAAAAAAATAAAAAAAATAAGAAAAATACATCGGTTAAAATTGGGTGTTAACAGATGGGGTATATGAATGGGATGGATGCCGGACATTTTCCATGTTCAAGAAGCATGAAAGGTGAAAGGTATGCCCCACTTTGTGATCTAGGTGATGGTCCTAGTCCAAACTTTTGGCCCTATGAAGGTGACTCCCACGGACTATGATAATCCTGAGTTTTTGATACGATGAAAATTTCAATTGGTGATCACTAAACCTTGTCTTGATATCAGTGCGATTTGAACGAATATTGGAGTGCAAGCCCTTTGGTTTTTTTCTTTTTTTTCTCCTTTTTTTTTGATTTTTTTGAGCAAATATATTGTAAATAAATAAACTTACTTGTCCTAAAATTAAATAAAAGCAATCGGTCATTGATTGGAATGGACTCTATAGGGTTGTAATGTGGCCAGTGGCTAGGGGTTTATGCAAGAAGGATTTGTAATGTGGTCAATGGTTATGGGTAATGTGGTCAATAGTTATGGGCTTGTGGAGTATAGGCTCAAGTGGGCACAGAGAGGTGTCTGGTGGTTTATTGATACGATGACCTTTTAAAAGATAAGTAGGTTTAGAGAAGTGTTTGAGGCCAATGATTTGGGTTTTGTGGAAGAAATGATGATTCGGCCTAAGGAGGTGTTTGTGGGTTTATTCAGACAAGGATATCTTCTGTGTTTGGTGATATTATGTATCAGCTCACAATTTCTACTGCTTTTGCTTTTTTCTTTTTGAGGATTTCTTTTTCAATCCTCTTTTTTGAATTTGACATTCTTTGTGATCTTTTTTCTTTTTTTTTTTGAGTAGAGTGAGCAGATAAAAGTGACACACCATTTTTGATGTGGAATTGATTCCTGTCTAGGGTGACTGAAAGATTTTTTGATTTTTTTTTTGTTTTTGGCTCAAAGGGGTAGTAAAGAACCTTTTTTTAGGATACGGGAAGACGACCAAACTTCATTTCAAATCATGATTGCTTGTTTTTCTCAAAAATTATTTCAAGGACAAAAATTATTTATTTTTATATATCCGCTCCTTTTCTCTTTATTTCTTTTATTTGCCCTAATTATTTGCTTAAGCTGCTCTTGCGAGTTTTCAACCTAACAGGCTTATTTGAGTTTTTTTTGAAAAGGACTTACATCAAGGAAATACAATGTTTACAGGATATCTAGTGATCATAAATTTGCCCCAGCTTGGGGCCTAAAGTGTTAGTTCATGAAATTTCATCATTGGGAACAAACCAAATGGTTAACGAGGTACTTGTGTGGAGAACATGCACCTTATGGGATGGTCGGGGTGGGACTGAACATGAACAAGAAATGATGATGGGAAAGATATGGACACTAACTGACTCAAAAGGCTCGTATTATGATGCCGGAGACCGATTAATTATTTGTGGGAATAATTGGTCGGGTCTCAGGGATTAATATGTCAAGAAAATTATCAAGAAAAACTATTCTCCATTAAAGGGTGGCCTATTCATAGTAAAATAAGGAATTGGGGTCGAAGGGCAAATCTGTCTTTTCACACCCTAGCTATTAAATTATAATTATGAAGGTTATAATTAATTATGAACCGAAGGAATTGAGGAATTGCGGACCGGAACCGGATTAATCAAGAAAGTTGTACCGAAAAGAATTTTTAACGCCTAAACCATCATTTTATTGGCCAAGGGCAAAATGGTCTTTTCACCATCATTTAAACCCTCAGCCTTATACTCTCAATTGAACCCTCACCCACTCAATTCATCACTTCCCAGCTGAAAGAAAGAAAGGAAAACAGAAGTGAGGGAGAGGAGAGTGGGGCGAAGGGAAGAGGAAGGAGAGGAGAGAAGAGTTTCTCAATTTGGTCATTGCATGTAAGTCTTCTAAACCTCTCTCTACTCCATTTTTGATTCTGAATCCAATGGTACCACTTTCAAAGCCTGATTCCAACTCTTTCCCTCATCTCCATTGATGCCCATGAAGCTCCAAGTGATGAAAATGGTGGAGCTATGTGTTGATGACTTACATGTGCAGTCTTGCTGTTAAGAGGAGGAAACCTCAAGCTTGCAATTCGATTTGGAAGGGTTGTGAAATATTAGGTTGCTATTTCAGTTGCTCTAGTGGTGGAGGTCGCTGTTTTGGAAATCGGTTCGAGCTCTAGCGGGGATCGTTCGTGTACTTTCGTTTCGGTGACTTCGCTCTCGACTCGACTCTCGAATTTCGGTATCACGGGTGAGTTCTACTCACGGATTAGGGACATTTTCATGAATTCTGAAAACTACATTTGTTTCAAACAATAAGGCAACCATTCCGTTTTCGAAAGACTTAGAATCGAAAAGCGTTTTTGAGTCAAAACGGTGTTTTACGGTTTAATGAGATTTTGTTCAAATCATTGAAATGAAATGGATTGTGCATTACTGGAAATATATATATATGTTCTGGAAATTTTGAGTTTCAGGTGATCGGAATTAGGAATCGAATTCGGGCGGAAACGGAAAGCGGAATTGAGAAATAAGCGGAATTCGGTAACAGACACAGGTCGCACGGACCGTGCGCCCCTGGGCACGGACCGCGCGCCTGCTACGGGTTGGTTCTGTTAAAAATTTAAACGGGACGCACGGGTCGTGCGCCCCTGGGCACGGACCGTGCGCTCCTTTCGGTTTGGCTGGGTGATTTTAATAAATCACGCACGGGTCGTGCGCCCCTGGGCACGGACCGTGCGTGAGTTTCTGTCACCGCTTCCCGATTTCTCATTCCGGAGCTCCGTTTGATCCCGAACCTTTTCTAATCTCTTTCTCAATCATTAAAAATGAAGTTGCCTTATTAAAAACCGTATTTTGAGCTTGTTCAACTTATGTTTTTGAAAAAGAGTTTCGAAAGCACATTTAATTGAAAAACCGAAACCCTAGGATACGTGTGGGTACACTGATTGAATATATATGTTTATATATGTCAAATGAAAATGATTATAATGCCGGAGATCTAACTTATGAATTCCTCAAAACGGGTTATAGATCGATATGGATATTGTTTATCCGATTATTATGTAATTGATCCATGTGGTGATCGAAAAGATATAAATTATCTAACTCTCGAGAATTTGATGCATATTGTCATATGTATTGCGTTGGGTGACGACCCGACAAGTAGCATACTAGGGAGGGTAGTCATGACCCCTTACCTAGGCCCTGTATACGTTTTGGCGTGGTCAATTCGTGGGTTATCGGGATTCGTAGTCGTTGTACAGCCGATTTATGCTAAACTAAAATGAAAACACGATTTGCCGGGATTCGTAGTCGTTGCACAGTCGGCATTTCGTTTTATAGCTTATGATTCGGGATTCGTAGTCGTTGTACAGCCGTTTCATGATAAGCTAAGATAAGAACACGATTTGCTTGGCATTTCGATTAATAAATAAGACATTGTTATGTCAGATTTGATAGCGGTTTAATGAATTGAACCGAGTGTCAGTGAGGGGGCACGGTAGGACTCACTGAGATAATTGTTATCTCACCCAATCCATATTTGTTGTTTTTCAGAGAAGCAGGGAAAAAGGAAGGCTATTGTGCACGAGTAATTGGTATACTCTTGGAAGTCCCGAAGACTTAGTCGTTGGATCCTTTGTTCTTTTGTTGTCTTATTGGTTGTATAATCTTGTATTGAGTATGAGTTATATGAACCGTTTTGTGTTTCTGTTTGGTATTTGGACTTGGATATTGTAATCCATTCGGTGTGTAACCGATAAACTTCTATTTGATGAAGTGATGTTATTCCGATTATGTTTTTATTTCGGAAAAAGTTTGTATGTCCAATATTTAAACAGGAACTGTGTCCTCTGAATCTTCCGTATTTGTGCAGTTTTGGTGTCTCTACATGTTAGAAATACCGGGGTGTTACATTTGGTATCAGAGCGGTTCGACCTAGTCGGACTTAGTTGTTAAGAGTCTTTTACGTCTTCTAAGTCTGATTTTTCTTAGTATGCTATTAGACATTGAGCCTGATCAACTTAATACTTTGTGCATACTTCGCAGAATCATGGCAGGAAGAGGTAGGAGAAACCCACCTGTTGATCCTCATCAAGAATGGATGCAGAATGTCATCGAGACTCAGCAAAAGATGATGAATGACATGATGCTAATGCAACAACAACAGATGGCTCAGAAGGCTCAAATGCAGCAGATGCACCAGATGCCTCAACCACAACCAGCTGAGCCAGTAAATGTGCCAACACCTGAGGATCCCAACAGGGTGTATTTCCGGTTTCTGAAGATGAAACCCCCAACCTTCAAAGGAGGATCCGAGGCAATGAAAGCCCATTTCTGGATAGATGCCATGGAACGGATCTTTGATACTTTGCAATGCAATGAAGGAGAAAAGGTAATTTGTGCTGCTAACGCTCTGGACGAGGATGCTCACACTTGGTGGGTTAACGCTCGTAGAATGCTTCAAAACCAAGGAACTCCTCTTGAGTGGAGTAATTTCAAGGAATTATTTTTGAGTCATTATTTCCCCGACTCCCAAAGACTTGACAAGCAGATGGAATTTCTGAGTTTGAAACAGGGAGAGATGACAGTTGGGGAGTACGCTGCAAAATTTGAGAGGTTGTCACAATTCTATGAATTGGGGGCAACCGCTCCTGATGATAAGTGGAAAATAGTGATGTTTAGACAAGGTCTTAGAGGCGATGTGAATCAGGGTCTCAGTTCTTATTCCATGACCACTTATCCTGCTTTGGTTCAACAAGCTCATTCAGCAGAAAGCGATCTGAAAAGAATAAACGCTGAGTGAAAGGATTTCTGGAAGGATAAGAGAAAGAGTAGTGAGTCAACTACATCAAACCCTAGGTACAAAGGGAATTCAAGCAAAGGGAAACAGACACAGTCAAGCAACACCGTAGGATTTGGCAAGTGTGATGTGTGCAAAAAGAGTCATCGAGGAAAATGTCAAGCCGGGCCGAACCAATGCTACCTTTACAAAGAAGTGGGTCATTATGCTAATAATTGTCCATCTAGGAAAGCTTTCTTGGAGTCCCCTGATGCTCCGAGGAAGGCTCGAGTCAACACTTTGGATGCCAAGACCATCAAGCCAGCTGATAATCTTATAAGGGGTACAGGTTCTCTCTTTAATCAAACTGTTAATATTCTGTATGATTCTGGTGCTACTCACTGTTTTATCTCTGAAGCATGTGCTGAACGGTTAGGATTAGAAGTATCTCCTATATCCGAACCAATCACCATTCGTACTGCTGCAAAAGGGCGGGTGCGAACCCAATCATTATGCCTTAACTGTCTGCTTACAATAAGAGACAGGGACTTCGTTGTTGATTTTATCTGTCTGCCTATGAGAGGAATGGAGATCGTTTTGGGAATGAATTGGATGACTTCCAATCACATTACTATTGACTGTTTCAACCGTGCAATTAATTTTCCTTCTGAAGTAGCGGAACATTCACTACCTACAGATGATGGTGTTATTTCGTTCGCTTCAGCCAACCAGTCGCTATTCCAAGGTGCAGAAGCTTTTGTTGTTATTTTGTCTGCATCAACTGAAACTGAATTGGATTTATCATCTATTCAAGTTGTTAATGAATTCTTAGATGTTTTTCCCGAGGAAGTCTCCTCTTTGCCTCCAGAACGAGAGGTAGAATTCTCTATAGATTTGGCGCCTGGTGCAGGGCCAATATCCATAGCACCATATAGGATGTCTCCTCTCGAACTGAAGGAATTGAAGTCCCAACTTGAAGAATTAATTTCCAAGAAATTTATTCGACCGAGTGCTTCTCCATGGGGTGCTCCGGTATTGCTAGTCAAGAAGAAGGACGGAAGCATGAGATTATGCATAGACTACCGTCAGCTGAATAAAATCACTATCAAGAACAAATATCCATTACCAAGGATAGATGATCTGCTTGACCAACTTCGAGGTGCTAAAGTTTTCTCCAAAATTGATCTAAGGTCAGGATACCATCAAATCAGGGTAAGAGCCTTAGACATTCCGAAGACTGCTTTTCGTACGAGGTACGGACACTACGAGTTTGTAGTGATGCCCTTCGGATTGACTAACGCTCCAGCCGTATTCATGGACTATATGAATAGAGTGTTTCATTCCTACCTAGATCATTTTGTGGTCGTTTTTATTGATGATATCTTGGTTTACTCAAAGTCAGTTGAGGAGCATGCCCAGCATCTCCGCTTTGTCCTAGGAGTACTCCGAGAGAAGAAACTTTATGCTAAACCATCGAAGTGTGATTTTTGGATGCCCGAGGTGAAATTCTTAGGTCATGTGATTTCCCAGGAAGGAGTTGCAGTTGATCCCAGTAAAGTGGAAGCAGTGTTGAATTGGGAACGACCAACGTCAGTGACTGAGATCAGAAGCTTTCTGGGTTTGGCAGGTTACTATAGAAGATTCATTGAAGGTTTCTCACAACTGGTACTTCCGCTTACTCGATTGACTCGCAAGGGTCAACCGTTTACTTGGGATGCCGATTGTGAAGAGTGTTTTCTTGGATTGAAAGAAAAGTTAACTTCCGCTCCGATCCTAATTCTTCCAGATCCATCACTGGGATTTCAGATTTACAGTGATGCATCTGGGAAGGGTTTGGGATGTGTTCTCATGCAGAATCAACATGTTGTGGCCTACGCATCTAGACAGTTGAAAACTCATGAACGGAATTACCCAACTCATGACTTAGAGTTGGCAGCTATTGTGTTTGCACTAAAGATTTGGAGACATTACCTTTACGGTTCTCGTTTCGAAGTCTTTAGTGATCACAAGAGCTTGAAGTATCTGTTCGACCAAAAGGAGTTGAATAACAGACAGAGGAGGTGGACTGAATTTTTGAAGGACTACGACTTCGAATTGAAATATCACCCTGGGAAAGCCAATGTGGTAGCGGATGCCCTGAGCAGGAAGTCTATCCACACGGCAAGGTTAATGGTTCACGAGGTGGCTTTGTGGGAGTCATTCAGAGACTTAAAGCTCAAAGTGGTTAGAAAGAGGGACCGCATAGTGTTGCGGCATATACGGATAGCCAGTGTGCTAAGGGAACAAATCCGTGTAGCTCAAGGAGCTGATATGAAGTTGCAGTCTCAGAGGGGATCGCCAGATTTCACTGAGGATAGTGATGGCGTGATTTGCTTTAATGGGAGGATTTGTGTTCCCGATGACGATGATATCAAAAGGCAAGTATTGGAAGAAGCTCATAGGAGTTAGTACTCCGTACATCCGGGATCCACCAAGATGTACCGAGACTTGAAGTTAATGTATTGGTGGCCTGGGATGAAGGCCGATATTGCAGAATTTGTCTCTCGGTGCGTAACTTGTCAGAAGGTTAAGGCAGAACACCGGAGACCAGGCGGTCAGTTACAACCGCTAGATGTGCCAGTTTGGAAATGGGAGGATATCTCCATGGACTTCGTTATGGGTTTGCCGAGGTCACAGGCCGGCAATGATTCTATTTGGGTAGTGGTGGACCGATTGACTAAATCCGCTCACTTTATTCCCATTCGCTCGACTTATAAGGTTTCCAAGTTAGCAGATGAATATGTGAAGAACATTATCAGACTCCATGGAGTTCCAACGAGCATTGTGTCAGACCGAGATCCCAAGTTTACTTCCAGGTTCTGTAGAGCATTGAATGAAGCTTTGGGAACAAGGGTGCTGGTTAGCACAGCTTATCATCCTCAGACTGATGGTCAGACGGAGAGGACTATCCAGACCCTTGAGGACATGCTTCCGGCTTGTGTGCTCGACAGTGGGAGAAAATGGGAGGATCATCTTCCGTTAGTAGAATTCTCCTACAACAATAGTTACCACTCCAGCATTGGAATGGCACCTTTTGAAGCACTTTATGGTAGGAAGTGTAGAACTCCGTTGTGTTGGTGGGAGAGTGGTGAAGATAAGTTTTTGGGACCCGATATGATTCGGGAAACCACTGAGAAGATCAAGCTAATTCGAGAAAGGATGAAGGTTGCTCAAAGTCGGCAAAAGAGCTACGCTGACAACCGAAGGAGACCGTTGGAGTTTGAGGTTGGTGATCATGTGTTCTTGAAAGTTTCTCCAACCATAGGCATTGGGAGAGCCTTGCGAGTGAAGAAGCTCAGTCCTCGATATATTGGACCTTTCCAAATCATCGAGCGGATTGGGCGAGTTGCCTATCGCCTCGCATTGTCTCCGGCTCTATCAAACCTCCATGATGTGTTCCACGTGTCTCAGTTGAGGAAGTATGTTCCCGATCTGCATCAACCGTTGAGTGTTGATACAATGGACCTGCGACCAGATTTGTCATTTCAACCTTACCCTAGCTACATCTTGGAACGTGGCGAGAAGACGCTACGGTCAAGAACTATTCCTATTGTCAAAGTGGTCTGGGATGGATTCTCAATCGAGGAAGCTACCTGGGAGCTGGAAGATGACATACGGGCTCGATATCCATATCTCTTCAATTGAGGTACGTCTTGCCAATTTTGAGGACAAAATTTTTAAAAGTTGGGGTGATTGTAACACCCCTAATTTTCAAAAGGCTCGTATTATGATGCCGGAGACCGATTAATTATTTGTGGGAATAATTGGTCGGGTCTCAGGGATTAATATGTCAAGAAAGTTATCAAGAAAAACTATTCTCCATTAAAGGGTGGCCTATTCATAGTAAAATAAGGAATTGGGGCCGAAGGGCAAATCTGTCTTTTCACACCCTAGCTATTAAATTATAATTATGAAGGTTATAATTAATTATGAACCGAAGGAATTGAGGAATTGCGGACCGGAACCGGATTAATCAAGAAAGTTGTACCGAAAAGAATTTTTAACGCCTAAACCATCATTTTATTGGCCAAGGGCAAAATGGTCTTTTCACCATCATTTAAACCCTCAGCCTTATACTCTCAATTGAACCCTCACCCACTCAATTCATCACTTCCCAGCTGAAAGAAAGAAAGGAAAACAGAAGTGAGGGAGAGGAGAGTGGGGCGAAGGGAAGAGGAAGGAGAGGAGAGAAGAGCTTCTCAATTTGGTCATTGCATGTAAGTCTTCTAAACCTCTCTCTACTCCATTTTTGATTCTGAATCCAATGGTACCACTTTCAAAGCCTGATTCCAACTCTTTCCCTCATCTCCATTGATGCCCATGAAGCTCCAAGTGATGAAAATGGTGGAGCTATGTGTTGATGACTTGCATGTGCAGTCTTGCTGTTAAGAGGAGGAAACCTCAAGCTTGCAATGCGATTTGGAAGGGTTGTGAAAGATTAGGTTGCTATTTCAGTTGCTCTAGTGGTGGAGGTCGCTGTTTTGGAAATCGGTTCGAGCTCTAGCGGGGATCGTTCGTGTACTTTCGTTTCGGTGACTTCGCTCTCGACTCGACTCTCGAATTTCGGTATCACGGGTGAGTTCTACTCACGGATTAGGGACATTTTCATGTATTCTGAAAACTACATTTGTTTCAAACAATAAGGCAACCATTCCGTTTTCGAAAGACTTAGAATCGAAAAGCGTTTTTGAGTCAAAACGGTGTTTTACGGTTTAATGAGATTTTGTTCAAATCATTGAAATGAAATGGATTGTGCATTACTGGAAATATATATATATGTTCTGGAAATTTTCTGAGTTTCAGGTGATCGGAATTAGGAATCGAATTCGGGCGGAAACGGAAAGCGGAATTGAGAAATAAGCGGAATTCGGTAACAGACACAGGTCGCACGGACCGTGCGCCCCTGGGCACGGACCGCGCGCCTGCTACGGGTTGGTTCTGTTAAAAATTTAAACGGGACGCACGGGTCGTGCGCCCCTGGGCACGGACCGTGCGCTCCTTTCGGTTTGGCTGGGTGATTTTAATAAATCACGCACGGGTCGTGCCCCCCTGGGCACGGACCGTGCGTGAGCTTCTGTCACCGCTTCCCGATTTCTCGTTCCGGAGCTCCGTTTGATCCCGAACCTTTTCTAATCTCTTTCTCAATCATTAAAAATGAAGTTGCCTTATTAAAAACCGTATTTTGAGCTTGTTCAACTTATGTTTTTGAAAAAGAGTTTCGAAAGCACATTTAATTGAAAAACCGAAACCCTAGGATACGTGTGGGTACACTGATTGAATATATATGTTTATATATGTCAAATGAAAATGATTATAATGCCGGAGATCTAACTTATGAATTCCTCAAAACGGGTTATAGATCGATATGGATATTGTTTATCCGATTATTATGTAATTGATCCATGTGGTGATCGAAAAGATATAAATTATCTAACTCTCGAGAATTTGATGCATATTGTCATATGTATTGCGTTGGGTGACGACCCGACAAGTAGCATACTAGGGAGGGTAGTCATGACCTCTTACCTAGGCCCTGTATACATTTTGGCGTGGTCAATTCGTGGGTTATCGGGATTCGTAGTCGTTGTACAACCGATTTATGCTAAACTAAAATGAAAACACGATTTGCCGGGATTCGTAGTAGTTGCACAGTCGGCATTTCGTTTTATAGCTTATGATTCGGGATTCGTAGTCGTTGTACAGCCGTTTCATGATAAGCTAAGATAAGAACACGATTTTCTTGGCATTTCGATTAATAAATAAGACATTGTTATGTCAGATTTGATAGCGGTTTAATGAATTGAACCGAGTGTCAGTGAGGGGGCACGGTAGGACTCACTGAGATAATTGTTATCTCACCCAATCCATATTTGTTGTTTTTCAGAGAAGCAGGGAAAAAGGAAGGCTATTGTGCACGAGTAATTGGTATACTCTTGGAAGTGCCGAAGACTTAGTCGTTGGATCCTTTGTTCTTTTGTTGTCTTATTGGTTGTATAATCTTGTATTGAGTATGAGTTATATGAACCGTTTTGTGTTTCTGTTTGGTATTTGGACTTGGATATTGTAATCCATTCGGTGTGTAACCGATAAACTTCTATTTGATGAAGTGATGTTATTCCGATTATGTTTTTATTTCGGAAAAAGTTTGTATGTCCAATATTTAAACAGGAACTGTGTCCTCTGAATCTTCCGTATTTGTGCACTTTTGGTGTCTCTACATGTTAGAAATACCGGGGTGTTACATAACATAGTTAGCGACATGATAGAAGAAATTTTGATAACACATTAGTTAACAAAATGGACCATTTGGATCATTTGTCATGGGACTGATGAGATGCGTCATTTTTCCGAAGAAAAATTGTGAACGAGCTGCAAAAAGTGAATAACTTCCTTTTTTGAAAGTTGGGTGTCTGAAAAAAACATTGAGTTTGTAGCTAACCTAAACTTTTCCAAAGAAGAATAATGAATTTCTCCTCATCTCATCAATTTTTTGAAAAAAAAATATGCTCATGGTTTTTTTTTTTAGAAAATGAGACAAAATGTGATAGTTGAACTAATACATGATGATGGACATGGCTGATGAAGATGTAAGTGCATGAAATGCATGTGATTGTTTGACTCCAATGACATCTACGATGTTCAAAGGAATGATTTTAGATGATTTTGGTTTTTAAGAGACAATACAGCATGTAACAGGTGCAAAGTTTCTCATTGATGCTCAATGATGCATGAAAGAGTGATGACATGTTTTTTTGTTTTTTTTTCTCCTAGAAAATGACACATGCAGTGAAAAATGATTGTTTGATTCTAATGAAATGCTACGTCAAGTTTGCAAAGAAACAATTATTGTAAATGACTTTGCAACATGATAATGATGCAAACATTTTTCCATTGATGATGAATGATGAAAGAATAATGAAATACTGTTACGTTTTTTTTCTTTATTTAGAATGTAACGTATGAATGAACACATGATGATGGATATGTACGATGAAAATGCAAATGTATGAAATGCATGGAGGAATTGATCACTTGAAGGGACCAACGACTTTATTCTATTATGAATGCATGATGTTTTTTTTTTAAAAAAAGACTAACTATGCGTATGCAATGGGGATAATCAAATTACCTGCCCCCCGTGTCCTAACGCATGAAGGAACACGTGGTGATAGATATGTATGATGCAAATGCATGAAATGCGTGCATGAATGATCACTTGGAATGACCAATTATTCTAAATGATTTTTTTTTGGGGGCAATGCAGCATGTGACTGATGCAGGGCCTCATTTATGTATTAAAAATAATGACATAGTTTTTGTGAAATGATGCATTCAGAAACGGGGAATGAAATGACGTATGAATGATCGGTGAAACAACGGTTTTTTTATTTATTAGGATGAGTGAAATGATCTATGAATATATGTTTTTACATGCATCTCATGATGATGAAATGTCTACATTATTCGATGATGGTTTTTTGTGAATGGAAGTGCGTGCTATGTGAGATATTCCAATGCTTATCACAATTTTTTAATTGTGCTCGTGGTTTTTTTCTATGATCTCTTTTTTTTAAAAAAAATAAAATAAATGCATGAATAAACAAATGATGTTGCATGATGCAGATGCATGGAATGTGAATGATCACTTGAAAAGATTGACTATCCAAAAATGATTTTTCGGAGGCATTGCAAAACGCTGATGAATAATGCAAGAAAGTGGCATTATTTTTTTATTTTCTTTTATTTGGAAATGATGCATGCAAGATGACTAATGCATTCGGGGTGGTTAAGAATGAAGAGCTTTTGTTTTTATCTTTATATTTTTTTGCACGAAGAGGAGTAATGAATATAGTATATTTTTTCTATATGAGTATGCAAGATGATGCAAGTTGGGCAAATATGTAGTGTCTTTGTTTTTTGGATGATGATGATATGCATGAGAACGAGATGTATATGAAAACAAGTGATTCGTTCTACGGTGATTTTTTATTTTCTAGCAAAATATAATGCCCATGATGACGGATATGTTTGGAAAATGCAAATGCATGTATGCATGAGGAAATAAATGTTTGATCCTAATGCAATTATTTTTATTTTTCAAGAGGAAGTGCAACATGTATGCAGACTCTTATTTTTAATTCATTGGATGACTAATGATACAATTATAATGAAATGATTTTTTTGTTTTATTTGGGAAAATGATACACGAACATGGAGTTGATGCATTTAAACTAGGATGGCAACATGAGGGAAAATGATGCATGAATGTTATGTTTTTTGAAATGTAATTTATGACTTTACAAATGATGTGATGCCTACGCTATGTGATAATGATTTTGAATGATTATGTATGAATGTCAGTGCATGTTGAGATGCTCATGTTATATGACTAAAAATTACTCTTTTTTGTGCGAGGAAATGAAATGCATGACACTCGCAGTGATTTTTTTTATGCATGGAAAAGAAAGAGTACATGATGCATGACATGATTTTGAATATTTTTGTTGTTTTTGGAACGGGAAGACAGATGCATGAGTATTTGTGAACCAGCCCGCCTTTGATTGAATGAATGAATGTGCGTGAGATGTGAATGTATGGTTTTATTCATCTCGTCGGGGAATTCAAAAGTTTTTATTAAAGTATGATTCTAGGGTCCGACTTTCAAATGGTTTTTTATTTTACTTTCTTCCACCATTTTTAAAAAGTTTTGTAATTCCCCGGCGGTCATTGAAATGTATGGAAAACGATATATTTAGAGATTTGTTTTTATGATATGCAAAATAAAAGAAGAATGCATGAGACGTGTTTCAAGAAAAGAAAATAGCTAGGACAAATGAAATATGATTTTTGGTTTTTTTTTTCAAAAAAAAAAATGGGAAGGAAATGTATCTATGCTTGTTTGAATGCGACGGAATGAAGCTCCTTTGTGTCCTAAAAAGGGTTCCTTTGAGAATAGATCTAAGATTCTTTCTACTGAGTGAACCTTTCAAAGGGTAGCTCTACAAGGTCCTAATAAGGTTCCTAGAGCCAACGACCTCGTTCGAGAACGCTAGCCACAACAATAGGCAAGCTATTAGAAGTGATAGCACCCTCGAAGGGACCAAACTCTAGGTGAGACTTTCGTAACCATCGAGCTGGACGTACATCCAGAGGGCCATTACTACGCAGTCTCGTTCTAACTTAGTTTATTCTCCAGTCCGGGTATAGGACTATTCTCACGTGTGTGCAAAAGTGTGATAGTGGAGTATGTGAAGGAGCAAAATATCAGGAATACCCCCCAAGCTGCAAAACAAACAAACACACATACAACAATAATAGTCTTCTACCCTAGGGTTTATATACATAAAAGAATATAATTGGCAATAAAATAAAAGAATAATCACATAATGGTATTCTATCCTAAGGTTTACATATCACATGAAAATAATATAATATGCAAGAATAAAAGACAAAAGGATAGGGTAAAAATAAACATTAAATCAACAATTAATCCTACAACTAATTAGACTAGGCTTGACTCTCTAAAATTTTCCCAGTGAAGTTGCCAGCTGTAGCGACCGAAAAAATCCGGGTGAGGATTCCTCGAAGGTCCAAAAATGAAGCCGCCACCAAAGTTTAGTTTAAGGGCAAACATTGGAAAATCCCTTTTGGAATGGATAAGGGTCCTTGAGACCAGATAAGGGTTCGGGAGTCGGTTATGCGTGGGGAAGGTATTAGCACCCCAGGACATCCTTCCTAATGAAGGTTACCTGCTAACTAATTGTAGGAAAGATTATTAATTTTGAATTTTACCCTTTTTTATTTGGAAGAAAAAAGACTTAATAAAATTTTTAGTTTTTTGTGCTTGGCAGGAGTGGGCCCCTGCTCCTACGTATCTCCCGGTGCGATGGAGAAATCAAAGCTACGTAGTTCTTGGGTAGAAAAAGGTTTGTTGGTTGGTATTTTTGAATATAGGGGTTTTAGGATTATTGAGCTGTATAGCTCATCCGTCCTAGAACGATGACTAACCCGTCTGTACAGTCGACTTAGTCCCCTATATTATAAAAATGGAGTTTTGGGAGCTTGGAAAATCGTTTGATGTGTGTTGGTTTGATTTTATTGGAATAGGGATTTTAGGACTCTTGAGTCGTACGACTCATTCGTCCTAGAACGCTGACTAACCCGACTGTACAGTCGACTTAATCCCCTATTTTGAAAATTTGATTTGTGAAAAGAAATGTGTTTGTATTTTTTTAATTTAGAGATTATTTGTTTTGAATAGGGATTTTAGGACCTGATCCGTACGGTTCATTCGTGGTCCTAAAAAGCAGACTAACTCGACTGTACAGTCGACTGAATAGGGATTTAAAAAATTAATGACAACACTAACAAATAATAAAGAGTAAAGTTAATAAATAAATAACTATACACATAAATAAATAAATGAATAAATAATAAATAATTATATACATAGATAAATAAACAATATAAATAATAAATAAGTATGTACATAAATAAACGGTATACATAATAAATAAATATGTACAAAAATAAATACATAAATGCAAAACTAACCTCAAGCTGATCAATGCGATCAACGCCGAAACGGACCGAGCAATCTGACCAGATCAACCGCGAACCGGACTCCTATCTGGTCCATTTTCACCCGAAAATCGCCAAGTAAAAGACCTCAACGGCCATCCCAAAAATAACTAAAGACGGGCTTTTAATCTAATGTACTGCAAAAGCTAGCCCAAAAGAATTAAAGATAGGCTTTGAATCTAATGGACTGCAAATGCTAGCCCAAAAGATCACTTACCCCATCAATGACCCATGTCCATGGCCTTTGCATCTCCATCTCTTTTATAGCCAAAGGCTAGGTAGTTCTTGTTTCTCCCAAGCAATGTGGGACTAAAACAACATAGAAAAAGCAATTTTCGTTTTTCTCAAACCAGCCTCCGTAAAAGTGTGATTTCGGATATCTTAACCGTTGGATCATCTTTGTTTTTTGACACAAGGTTCGTGAGACATATATCTTCAATTTCACCGTTCGGATCGTTGAAAAGAAGTCTGAGAAGAGAGAAATTGCATTTGGAAAGTAGCTAAAAACTAATCCCGTTTTTTCTCAAACCAGCCATATTGACAGTGCGATTTCGGTTTCGTTAACCGTTGGATCGTCTTTGTTTTTGGACAGCGGGTTCGTGCGACATATATCTTCACTTTCACCGTACGGATCGTCGAGACGAGTTCTAAGGAGGGAGAAATTGCATTTGGAAAGTAGCTAAAAACTAATCCCGTTTTTTCTCAAACCAGCCATATTGACAGTGCGATTCCGGATTCGTTAACCATTGGATCGTCTTCATTTTTGGACAGCAGGTTCGTACGACATATATCTTCACTTTCACCGTTCGGATCGTCGAGACGAGTTCTATGGAGAGAGAAATTGCATTCACAAAATAGCCATTTTTATATTTTTTTAACCTTGGCATTCTTGGGCCAAGTTATGGACATTTTTTGTAATAATCTAAATTAACATATTTTTTAATCTTTGTTTAACCACTAAAATAAATAAATAAATAACAACGCTAAATTGGTAAATGAGCACGAAACGACCTATTCGAGGGTTTAAGAATCAAATATAATAAAAAGCATTTTTTTTTATTTTTTCTAAAAAGTGAAAAATACCGGTTAAAATTGGGTATCGTTTTCCTTTATTTGAAAATATCCGGACAAAATTAGGGTATGACAATAATATAATAATAATAAAAGTAATTAACATTACCCTTTAGGTTTATTTAAATAAGCCGGCTCGGTAGGCCTAAAAGGTTTTTTCGTTGGCATGTGGTTTAACCTTTTTAGCTAAATAGGCTTTTAAAAAAGTCTTGGCATTGTCTATTTTAAAACAAGTCTAACCTGGCTTGGGCCTATTGCCTTATCTAAACTATTTGTTTAGATCCTTAATTGAATTAAAATTGTTATTTTTTTAAATATGTAGAATGTTTGGCTTGTGATTGATTAGATTTAGTTATTGATTTATGACCAATTGTAAGTGTTAGAAATTAATTAGGTATTAGTAGAAAGGGGGCGTGTGAGTAGTATTGTTACTAGCTTACATGTGATGTGAGAAGTTTGAGTTGGAGTCTTTAAGCTTGCATTGTGTTTGCTGGGGGTCAATTTGGAGCTAGATGGTGTTGTATGTTGTTTGAAATTGCACAAAGAAGAGTTTAGTAACTGATAATTTCGAATTCAAAGGGTGGAGAGCACTTTTCAGCTCAAGAGAAGGGGAAAACACATAGAGCCATCAAAGCAATTGTGCTTCCAAGTGAGTTCTCTACTCACTCTTCCCCTTAGAATCGTTAGGGTTAATGAATTTCATTTGTTGCTGCACTTTTTGTTCGTAGATTGAAATATTAGTGAATTTAATATCCCCCTTGAATCTGAATTTTTGGTCAACTAGTTGTATATCTGTCGTCATTTTATAACCTTGTTAGAATAATACAGGTTGTGTGTTTTCTTTCAGCAACCCAACATCACTGTTGGGTGGGCTGATCCGTGTCCCTCTTTTTTTTTTTTAAAAAAAAAGACTGTGGTAGAACGCAGGGTACAAATAACAATCTGAATAAATAAAAGTTGAAAGGACGAAAATGCCCCTGGAGTTCCCCACTATAAAAGCCAAACCCTAAAAATAGAAACCCTAAATCGCCTCCTTCTTCTCAACGGCGCCCACAACCCCAAAAACGACCAAACCCGATTCCTTCACTTCTCCACGGCGCCCCTACTCCCGCCATTACCAAAACCCGACTTCTCTCCTCTCCACGGCGCACACCTTCCACCATTGATTCCTCCAACCTTTCATCTCAACACCGTTTCCATCTCTCAGAATAAAACACATTTTCAGCAAAAACAAAGAGAGAGAGGGAAGAGGAGAAAGAGAGCTCGCGAAGGGGAGAAAGGGAAGGAGACAGATACGTGGGAGAAGAGAGAGAAAGAAAGGAGATGGGAGAAGAACGAGATGAGAGAGAGAGAGATGAAGAGAAGGAGAGAGAGCGAAGAGAGGAGAGAGTGGGCGGTGGCTGTTTGGCGGTGGTGGTTACTGGGGTGGTTACAGTGTGGGTGGTGTCGCGTGGAGAGAGAGAGGTGGTCGTTTGGGTGATGGTTCACGAAAAAGGGGGAGTTTCTTAGTTGTTTGGCGGTGGTGGAGGGATGGTGACGGTTTGGTGGTTGTTTAGAGGGTTTGAGGGTGGTTTTGGGTGAAGGGTGGGGTGTGTGGTGGCCGTGGGAAGGGAGGGAGGTAGTGGTGGTTGTGGGTCTAGCCGGAGACGCGGTGGCGGAGATACTCGCCGGAGACTATAGTGGTGGTGGTGCTCTCTCCCTTGTTTTCTTCTCTACTCACTGTTTTCATATATTTTCTACATCTTGCTTTTCTCTCTAATTGATGCCTCTCCTCCTCAGTTGATTTTTTTGCTTCAAGATTCTACCTCCTAATCTTTCTCCTAATTTTTCTCTTTTTTTTCTCTCTGAAATCGTTCCCCCCCACCTTTACGTTTCTGTTGTTGGTTTTTTATAGAGGAAGCAAACTAATGAGACAAAAATTGTGTTGTTATGCTTTTTCAAAGTAGTGGAGCAGAGGTGTGGGAAGACAGCTGTGGGAGACAAGGCTTGGTTGGAGCTAAATTGGTAAAAAGCAAAAGACAAGAAGAAAGTTCTATAGGCTTATTACTCAAAAAAAAGTCTCAGCAACAGCACATCTTGCTCCATGCGCACAGCACATCTGCCTCCATGCGCACTGTCCCATTTTTTTTATTAATATATATATATATATATAATATATAAAAAAAAGCTGGACAGTTGACTATCTCAATTAGTTTATTTGATTTTGAGTTGATTTCTTTTTTTGGTTAAGAGAGAGAGAGAGACAAAACTATTATTAATAATTAATAAAACCAACAACAACAACAACAACAACAACAAAAAAAGCGAGCGCCAAAATAAACACGTGTACACGACAAGAGGTGACACGCGTGCATAACAAAAATAAAAGGCGTACACGTTTAGAAATAACACGCATATGCGGTTAGAAATAACATGCGTACACAACGGTGCAAGACCGTCAAAACTAACGCGCGTATGCGACTAAAAATAATGTGTGTGCACAATGAAACATATTTTTGGGATCTTTTGAGAACGGGAAAATAGCCATTAAAATTAAGTGTCCACAAAAATTATTATTTTCAAACTTATTTGCAAATTCGATAATTAATCTATATTCCTTTAGAAAAAGGAATTAGGTAATCAAAACAAGTTACATTAATCTATCGGACAAAATTAGGGTACAACAACACGTAAAATCGATTAAAATCAGAAAATGCATAAAAATAATATTTTTGGGATTTTTCATAAAAAAAAGAAGAAAATACTGGTTAAAATTGGGTGTTCACAAAATGTTATTGTCTACTAGCTATATAATATACAGCAACGATGAATTTATTATACGATCATATGCTGCCTGCGAGTGATGAACAAAAAGGCCACTTGAAATGCACAATATTCCAATCTTTCCTTCCAAACAACCAAGCACAACAAATAACAAGAGATTTGGTTTTGATCATCTTCTCCAGCGCAGCAACAGTAACTTAAGCCTCTATTCCTATCGAGTGTTTCAATCCCTCAACTAAGTGCTAAACTGATGTCTGCATAAACCCTTTTTCTGGAAAAATATGTCTCTAAACCCTTATTTCCCTCTTTCAACTTATGCCCCTTTTATTATGTTGGGTGAATTTACTTTTTTCCCCTAATATGAGATAGTAACGCTAATAACCGATTGGGTCTTCCAAAGAAGAAGATTATCACCACCAGAATCTTTAATCTTTAATATGTAGACAAACAACTAAAATACCGATCAAAAAATAAACAACTAAACTTAATTTTTCAATTTTAAATATATATTTATATTTGTTTTAATATAACATGAAAATTTACAATAACATGATAATTATTTAAACTTAGTTATTTTCACAAATTATTTAAATTTAATATAACATGAAAATTGTTTCCATGCATCGCAGGGTTACATACTAGTATTATATACAATGGTTATTATATTATATAGAACTGTCATTATGATTTTAATACTGTTTACTACCTATTTCAACTAGTCACATGATCTTCTATAACTCTTTTCAAAATTATTCTAAGTCGCGCTACACATACCCTAATGTAACAAAAGAATTTTTGTACAGAATTGTAATCCTCATTGTTAACCTATGTTCTGTACCTTATCTCCTGCCTTGTATCCGACCTTGGATACCTGGTCTGATCCGAGATAGTTGGTAGCGGTGTTCTTGGTTAATCCGAGCCTGGGCTCCGATCCGAGGTAGGGTGGTACCTGCAATGACACCCCGACACTCAAGTTAGAAAGTGAGTCAGTTGCAAGTAAAAGAATTGAAGAGTGTGTACCTTTAATGCTAGCATTGAATGCTTATTTATAGGTTTTGGGGATCAATGAGAACCATTGGATCTAGGTCTTTGATCTCCACCATTGGTTAATGGATTTGGCATTTGGTATTGGGCCTTAGTGAAAGCCACCAAAGGCCCAATCTGTAACAGTTGCCCCCCAAATCGGTTTGCCTTAGGGCGAGCCTGACTTGATGCCTTGCCCGGGTTTGAAATAGCCTCTGAGGCCGAGTCGGCTATGTCGATCAAGAGACCACACCGAGCTTCTGGGGCCGGGCTTATACTCATGTTAGTGTTTTTCCCCAACCTCGGAGTACTTTGAGATTCGGGTCGTCTGCTCGTTTTTAGAAAACCGAGCTTAACTTGCTCTGCGCGAGCTTGAATTTGGATGCCTGGTATATGTGGCGACTTTCCGAGGTCGGGCTTGTACTTACCCGAGTTTCTGCCCTCAGCCTCGGAAAGGTTAGTAAAGGCGAAAACGAGTGACCCGAGGTATACTCTTTATGGCGACGCCTTGGTTCCCGCGCTGACATCAATTCGTAGCCGTTTCACGCGCTAGGAATAGGTGCTACTGATTGGACGCATTACATAGGCGTAGGCCCAATTCGTAGCCGTTGGTTCACTATAAATATGTGTGAGAACCTTATTCATTTGCACTGGTTTTTGCAAATTGCTCTGAGTACCGACCTTAACATCGTCACTCCGTGCCTTGATTTCTGAGCTTCCGATTCAACCTACTGTGCCGAGGGTCTCTGCCTTTCAGGTTATTGAGGTCGTGAAAGTGAGCGAACAAGTTCAGCTTCGCCGAGCTTCCAATTTCCAAGGTTAGTGTGCTTTCACTGTTTCTTTTTTTTTTGCCTTATGCTTTAGCCGGCACTCCTGTTGGCATGTTTTCTTATATACAGAGTGGCGGTCGCCAGGTCGGGTTCCGACTTGGTTGTGAACCCACTGCTTAGCACTTAAACTTGACTTGGCATGCCCCCATTTCTGTAGGTCCGATCTGGCTAGAACCAAACAAACCCACAGGGTTATCAATACAGATCGTCCAAACATAGCCAAACGGATGGCTTTCGATCCTAGAGACTCGGAGGATACACGTACTGATAACCCCGGGTTGGCTGAGCCCGATGTTCATTAAGGGCTCAATTCCGCTCCCAATAGTTTCCAAGTGGAAGATCGCTCCCCCGAGCTTCCTGGTAATGAACTAGTGGAGGAAGGTCGAAGAAGTGGAATCCGATCTGAGGACGTCGTGGTGGTTGTGTCGGATGAGACCGAAGCTGATGATGATGCGGGAGAGCAAGGGAGTACCAACTCTTGCTGGAGCTCTGATGACAGTGAGGCTGAAGCCGAGGTTGATGTGGAGGGTTTTGCTGAAAGTCGGAACAAAGAAGGAGATTTTGCTGAATGTCGGAACGAAGAAGGGGATGCCGGACACAATGAAGGTGATTCCGACGAGTACCCCAACACTGGGGTCGGTTTGGTCGATGTCCCCCTGCTCTTGCCATTAAGTACCCAACGGGAATATTCCTGGGTGTCGGAGTCGTTGAGGGAGATCTGATCTTTGTATAAAGCCGGAGACGATATGAGCCACATCGTTAACCGAATCTCTGGGAGGAGAGGACAAATATGGAGAGCGGGAGGCATGGGAGAAGATTAGCACGTCGCTGTTTGGGCACAGGCCCTCAAATTCGTAACGTACGAGGTGACGATCGCCACTATGAACATCCGCCCTCTATTCACCGCCCTTCAGCAGGAGGTATTGGGAAGACTGAACCTTGCACCTACCCAAATCCACCCCAATGCATGGGCCTTCATGCGGGCTTTTGAGCTGATGTGCGTTCATTTGGAGAGGCCGATCTCCGTTAATTTGTTCTTTTTCTTATTTGAAATAAATAGACGGCACGAGGAGGGGTCCAAGGTGCGATGGGAGAACGTGAGCTTCAGGGCCAAAAGGAACACCAAGATTTTCATGCTCTATTCTGACTCACTAAAGGGAAATTGGAAAGACAAATTCTTCTTTGTTGAGCCTGTGAATGATGTAGCCGTGAAGTATGTCGGCAAATATAACGATGATGGACAATCTCTGGAGTCTACTAAGTTTCCTATTGGGTGGTCTCTTTGTCACTTCAATCGCCCACCCAATTCCTACACGGTTAGCATGAGTAGATTAAGTGAAGAAGACCAAGAATCCTTGGCGATCCTGACGAACTTTGCTGATCTGATTCCTTGGAGAGATCCCAAGAAATTTGGTATTGTTACAGCGAAATTGGTGGAGGCAGGTTCGAAATCAAAAGTTGTAGAAGCGCTTGGTAGGGTCGGACACTGATAAAAATGTTTTCAGCTTTTATTTCATTTTTAAGAGGAGGATCCCTAATCTCGTTTTGAACTTTGTTTGTCTTTGCTGATCAAGTGGCTCCTGACAAGTTCGCCATTCTGAAAGCAGTTGCTGAAAGGAAGGCCGCCCTTCAGGAAGCCAGTTTCGATGCTCCCCTGATTACTCAGGGAACCCCTAGGCGGGATGAGCCTATGCAAGCCGTGCCTATTAACACCGTAACTGCTGCTCGGAGTGGATGTGTATGATTATTTTAGTGTACAATTTAATTCCACCCAATAATCACTCGTATTGCATAATCATTCAAATTTAATTCCAATCAAATGAACAATGAGTACGTAATAACATCACAAACTCTATCATTCAGCAACTTATATTCAATGTGATAGAATACATAAAATTTCAAGTAAAATAGGTATGCTTCGAAGCTTTTATTCCACACAATGTTAAACTTGATAGTAAATCATCCAAAAAATGTGTGCATATCTTTAACTTTAAAAAGTTAAAAAAATTATGAATGTCTACAAACATATGTATGAATACATAGTATGGTCATCAAAAAAAAAGTATGGTCATCAAAAGCCCCTAAGACACACAAAAATTGAAAGTAGCATGCAACTAATGCAAACCTTCATAAATTTGTAAGTGGGAAAGGGTCCTAAATTCAACATTAGAAAAAATAGCAAGAGTTGTGAAAAATATACCTATAAGGAAAAAATAGCATAAAATAGTGAAGGAGAAGCAACTCAAAATGAATCAAATTTAGGGTAACTGTCTTCCGACAGATGTTTTAGGGGTGCTGTGGAATTAAGTTTTCGCCCTTCCCTATACATAACCGACTCCCGAATCCAATCTAGTTTACGCAGACCAAATAACTTTTAAGATAGGTTTTTCTCAATTTTTCCTGTTAAGTAAATTGGGTGGCGCTCCTAAAATATCACATTTTTGAGCTATTTACGCCGAGAACCCGGTCACGACAGATGGCGACTCCGCTGGGGACAGGTGAGGGTCAAGCCTGTTATATTTGGTTGTGCAAAAGATTATAAGGTACGTGCATTTGTTTACCCCTCTTTACTTTTATTTATTTCTTTAGTTTTTTACGTATATCTTTATTTTGTGCTTGATATAAACCCTAGGGTTGAAGACACTTGATATTATTGTTTGGTTGTTGTTTCTAGTTATTTTTTTCCTCTTTACTTATGTTATTAGGATTTGAGGTTCGTATGCTCCCTTCACACACTGTACATACACTGTGAGCACACACAGGTTGAGCTCACACCGGAGCCGCAAAAAACACATAAGTTAGAACGAGGATGAGTGGGACTCATTTTGGATGTACATCCTGTGTGACTCCCATGAATTCCTCATCTAGAGTACGATTTTTCTGTGCGGATATCGACATTTTGGATGTACATCCTATTGTGGTCCATCTTCCCGAAGAGTACTTGACTCTAGAGACCTTAAACATCCATAGGTTATAACAGCCAACCTTTGTAAGTGTTCACTGTAGAAGAAGCATTAGATCTATAAGGTCCAAAAACCAATAGTATGGGCAACCTGTCATAGGCCACAAAGGGAGCTATTTTATCTTATATCCTTATTCTTGGTTGTACATCCTTTTTCTTTCTCTCATACTGTTTATTCTTCTCTGGCAAAAAAATCAATAAAAATCATATCGCA
This sequence comes from Astragalus membranaceus, assembly GCA_039519185.1. NCBI lineage: Eukaryota > Viridiplantae > Streptophyta > Magnoliopsida > Fabales > Fabaceae > Astragalus > Astragalus membranaceus. The sequence continues at coordinate 36,578,544 of CM076852.1, read as the reverse complement.
TGTCATGCATAAAAAGCATAAAAAAAAACTCATGTCGCATTTGTTGTATAAAAAATGGTGCACTTCATCTTGCGTTATGCCGCATGTCATTGAAAAGCATAAATTTATTTGCGTTTTCCTTTGCATGAGTTTTCAGAAAAAATTATTTTTCTGCATGTGGTGCGCATTTTCATTGCATCGTCATTCTTCATAAATTTCTCCATATTTCATTTTTTTTCTTTGCTTGTATATAAAAATCTATGCATGTTATGCATCCTTTCATTAGTGAATAAAACAAAATACATTTGTCAATCCTCATAGCATTTCCTTGCAGAAGAGGGAAAAAAAGGAAAATCGCATTACATTTCATCCATAAAGTATCATGTCGCATTCTAAGAAAAAATGTTTGTATATAGAGAGGCATTTTATGTCAAAAAAAATATAGTCTTTTCTTATTGAGCATTAGATCGAGTGTCTTTGGAAAGTATAATTTCCTCCACATTTAATATTTTTCATGGAATAAATTCTAGAAAATAAAATATTTTTGCATTCTCATAGGTAAATAAAAAAAATCACATTGTCATTCATCATTCATCACGGTCTATTCTCTTTCAAAGTTCCATGGATTTCGACTGTCGTTTCTTAGGATAAATACTTGCATGCATAATAACAATACATACACTTTCATAGCATAACACCCTAAAAATTCTCCACATTTTTTTTCTTTGCATATACATATAAAGATTGTTCTTGCATGTTGTATGTATTTTCATGAGTAAATAAAACAAATCACATAGTCAATCCCCAAGCTGCATGACATATTTCCTTCAAATAAATACAAATTAGGAAATTGCATTACATTTCATGCATAAAAAGAATAAAAACAATTCAAAAAACACATGAAAATAAGAATTTCTCCATATTTTATTGCCGCATGTTGTCCATATCTTATGAGTAAGCACATTAGAATGTATTGTCATTTGTCAATCCTCATAGCATATTTCCTTAAAAAAAGTAAAAAAAAAACTAGGAGAATTGCATTTCATGCATAAAAGATCATGTTTCATTCTAAAAAAAAAATCTTTGCATATATTCACATGAATAAAAAACAAACTTGCATGGTATCTCTTACGGAAAACACATTGAATGTGGCATCGTAGGATAAACATCTGCATGATATCTCTAAGTTCATGCACTTTCATAGCATAACATCATAAGAATTCTCCATATTTCATCTTTCTTTGTCTATACATAAAATTTGGTGTTGCATGTTGTACATACTTAAATGCGTAAATAGAATTGCATTGCATTTCTTACTTAAGAACAATAAAAAAAAATCACAAAACAAAATGCATAATTGCATCTTAGCATGTATGTTTGCATACATAAAATATATTCATGCACTCCATAACATCATTTTTTTTTCTTTGGACACATTTTCATTTGTCATAATTCTCTTGAAATAAAGAATTTTAAAAGTTATTGAGTGTCCATCCACATTTTTTTTTCACAAGAGAAAGTTGAATTTTGTGTGCTTGCATCAAGGTGGATACCAATCAAGCTTTAACTCATGGAATCAGATCATTCTTTTGAGACTTATTGGAAAGAGGCGTAAGGAAGTCTACCTAGTGGGAAGATTTCATGGGGCATTCAAAAGGGGAAGGGAGACATAAGGTTGGAAATTAGTTCTTGAACTAAAAGCTCAAAGCAAAAAAATATGATTATCATTAGCGCTTTGAAATCATGTTGTGTAAAGGCAAGTTGGCTTTGTTGAAGCTTTATATTAATGGATTCGCTTGGACTTAAAAGCTCTGTCCAATTCTTTACACCCCATTATCCCTTTAAGATTTGGTCCCCAGTTCAGCGGTTGCCTCAAGCTATAATTCTCAAAGCTCTTTTGTGTGTGTGTCATTCGAGGATGAGCTAGTGAATGGATGTCGGTTTTTAAAGGTCCAATCCCCCCCCCCCCCAAAAAAAGCAAAAAAGAAGCAAAAAAAAAGCAAAAGAAAAAGAGAGCAAAAGAATTTTTTTAGAGAATAATGTTAGCCATTTACTAATGTTGTTTCAAAATTAATGTTTGAAAATGAGAAATCATGATTTGAAATGAAGAGTGGCATTTTTTTTTCCAAATAAAAAGTATTATACCCATTGATCTCCCCCTTTGAGTTTGAAATTTCCTTTTCATTTGACCCTAGACAAGGATTGATTCTACGATGGACTTTAGTGCATCAAGTCTACCATATGAATTCCCAAGGTAGAAAATTGATGAGATAAATATCAGGGGCAATGAAGGAAAGGAAGGACAAAAGTCAAAAAAAAAAAATAAAGAAAAAAGTTGGGGATAAACTAGTGATGGAAAAAAAAGAGAGAGGAAATCGACCAGGAATGAAGTGGAGACAAATGAGTAAATGAAGAAAAAAAATGGAAAAGGTCAAAAATGAAAAAAATCAAGAAGGAGAATGGATGGGTGTTACAAGAAAAAGACTAGTGTACTGGGAATACAATAGAAATAAATGTACTAAAGATCATTGATCCTTTTAACCCACAAATCATTTTTTTTAGCCTTTAAATCCCTCTTGATATTTTTAACCCATTAAATCATTCCTCGAGCCTTCTATCCCTTTTGTGTTAACCTATAACCCATAAAATCATTTCTCGAGCCTTCTAACCCTTTTGTCTTAACCTATAACCCATAAAATAATTTCTCGAGCCTTCTAACCCTTTTTTGTAACACCCTAATATTTCTAACAAGTAGAAATACTAAAATGCACAACTTAGTATACATCAGAGTAAAATTCCTGTATTCGGATATTGAACAAAATGAAAACCTTGATATAACTCATCAAGTGATCGATCTTATTCCCTATTATTCAATATCGAAAACAGCAATAGCGGAAAAGATTTACAACTTCTAATACATGTACAAGTCATAATATCGAAATCACATTAAAACTAGGAGAAACAAAATGAAGACAAAAGCTAAGTCTTCGGGTTCTCCATAAGGCCTCATCTAACCATGCTTTCTCGCTTTGTTCTTTCCCTGCGTATCTGGAAAAACATCAACATATAAAGGGTGAGATAACATTATCTCAGTGAGTCCTATTGAGACCCCTTGCTAACTCTCTCGGTTCATTATGCCTCTTTTTATACTCGTAGTCCTAATAAGCGACTACGTGAAACCTCTTTCATAATACTTAGCATATCACCGTTCATTAATAAAATCCGGGTGAACCCATTCCACTGACCATTTTCTAACAGGGATCCCATGGGGCCTAGGTTCATAGGGCTCATGACTTCCCCTCCCCTAGTACGCTAACCTCAATACGGTCGTCACCCTAGACCTCGATTATATAATTTATATATAGTTGCACCCGCATTGGGCCGTCTCTTTTACTTAACCTTGACTTAACATAACCTCAACCTCAAGGAACATATAGTTCATAACCTTAGAGGTGGAGGGCGGCGGCCGGTGGTGGAGGGCGGTGCCCGGAGGTGGAGGGCGGCGGCCGGAGGTGGAGGGTGGTGGCCGGCGGTGGGAGGTGGCTCATAGTGGTTTTCATAAATAATAAATCATTTATTTTTAAAATTATTATTTTCAAAATTATTAAATTATTTTTAATGGATGGATGGATATCCATCCATAAAAATCTTGTTAATGGATGAATTGGATTGATTTTTTTTTTTATCAATGGATGGATTGGATTGGATTTATTTGGAAAATTTTGATGGATACAAAAGGGTTGAATGGATTTCTCATATCCATCCATTTTAATCTAAATCCATATCCATCCGATCCATCCATTTTGACACCTCTACCTTAGACCTTGCCCATGTCCACTCACGTGTACTCTCTTTCGGTTTTCGAAACATTTATAGGTTTGAGGGAAGTTTTCAAAACCATCTTTGATCATGTCAAAAACAATGTCTTATAAGTGAAAAGTCATCAAAAGGGGTTGGAAAGGAGATTAGAAAAGGTTTGGAATCGAAAAGAAGTAATCCTGGAAATAGCAGAAAACACGGCTGTCAGTGTTTTTGCTACTAGAAAAACAGCTTTTAGCGTCGGTCAAAAGCCCACGCTAGCAGGCCAAAAGCGAACGCTAACAGTGAATTAGCGTCGGAGTAGCGTCGGCCACGTGTCAAGGCTAAAATGTTCGAAGGTAAATATAGCGTTCCGTAAATTTAGCCGACGCTAACTGTAGCGTGGGCCAGGCCGACGCGAAAGTCAACAACAGAATAGTCAACTTAAAGGGTAGCGCTGGCCAGGCCGACGCTAAAGTCAACAACAGAATAGTCAACTTAAAGCGTAGCGTCGGCTAGGCCCACACTAATGTAAGTTTTTTTAAAAAAAAATAATTGAGCATTTCTTGTCATTCCACACAGGACCAATCTTAGAACTAATCAACAGAAATCATAAACTAATCTTTGAACCTTATGTTTGAGGGTGATCAAAAGAATTTCAAGTGTGAATGGTAATATTTTCCATTCCTCCAATAGCAAACAGAAATGCAGTTTATTTGACTTGGAGGCTTTAAAACAAAAATGCATAAAATATTAAAAATTAAACTGGCACCTCATTCAATTTTGAATGAGGTGCCAGTTTAATTGCAGTCAAAACAAAATTAACTTAAGTGCTTCATTATGAGTCTGTGTAATCCTAGACATTATTAATCCTTTTCATTTAAATAAATAAAGGAATGTAAATGACAAAATGCAATTTTATGCAGACGAAACCAAAATAACTAACAGCAGAGTAGTCATTGATCCTTTTCATTTCAATAAACAAAATAAAATAAAAGAAAGCATAAGATGGAGTTTTATGTTGCTCAAGACAGACAAAAAAAATTACTAGCATAGAAGTATAATATCTACAAGACATCTTGGAAGCAAGCACAATGAATTGATGAATTTAAATGCTTCTACTCCTACCAGTGCAGAAAGATAAAGCAGTCACAGAACTGCGTGTAGAATGTGTAAAAGTAACCAACTCTTCATCCTGAAACACGTGAAATTTACCTCTTGCATTCTGTTAACTGTTTTCCCAGGCCCCAATAAGTACCACCGCCAAATCTGAGTTGTGAACACATTCATCAGTAAATAATCGAGAAAACATAATGTGTAATGTAGTAAATAGGCAATGTAGAATTTTTTGTAATGGCAAACTAATTGAAAAGCAGAAGTAGTACCTTTATGCAGTAAGAACTCTTTGGTTTCAGCATCAGTGGGAACTCCTACAGCAGCAAGCTCCACCGGACCTGTAAGGACAAATAATATTCAACACTAGATGTCTAGATGCAATATATTTAAACCATTTAGACAATTTAGTTGACATATAAATCCGTTGAAGCATCCCATAGATACACATAAGACAGAAGGTTTCTAGCTAGCTGTACTAATTTGAGCGGCTACTAAATCAGATGAATGATACACTTAGATTGAGAAATTAAGATGTCAGTAATAAGCTCAAAGCTAAGAAACTAATAACAGAATTGCAACCAGAATTTGTTATTAAAGAGCACCAGTAACAGAATCGAATATGCAGAACAGTAACAGAACCGAATATGCAACAGTAACAGTTTCACAAGAAGCAAATACAGTAACAGTTTCACAAACAAAATTGATTGAGTAATGTCTAAATTTTGCAGCACTTAGAATCAGAAAAATACAGACCAATGGCAACAACTTACATAGAAACAAGACTGGCATATTTAGTAACAAAAAAAGAGTTACATATTTAGAAACAGAGAAGTTGACATTATATTCAAAATTCAACATCAATATGCAATAAAATCACCTAGTTTTCTTTAACTGCTTCACATCAATAAAATCACCCATCTTTTATTCTGGTATGCTTTGGTTTTATGAGCTGATTTGGAATGAAAAAGAAAATCTAACGCCAAATTAAACATAATAGCATACATATTCGTAGAATATAATGAAGTTCAATCAAATGAAAAGTATCCTCTCCTAGACATAGAAACAATACTGGACATCATTTTAAGTGGAAATAGTATTAGAAATGCAAGGTTCAATTGAAAATGATTAAAAATAATAAAGGCATAAATTCTTGTATATATGAAATAGGTGTGTTTGATTGAAAATAAACTCATAAACTCATAAAAAATTTGGAGAGTTCCTCAACTTATCTGCAATATATTTGTCTCTCAACTTAAATCCATTTACAATCTTTCAAGGTGAAGAGGTTACAATGTTTATGAGTGCCATTGATCTCTATCTTTTGCTGTTCCACTACAACATTTTCAAGATCATTCTATGACAGGTGGATCCAGCTAAAACAAAGTAAAATTATATATTCACAAAGCCAAATCGATCAAAAGCTTGAGAAACAACTTTAAAAGTGTATTAGGTCATTTCAATAGGCTTAAGATCACCAAGATTACGATGCCTTTGAATTCTATTACTAAGGCAAAGCAATGATAAAAGAAACTACATTGATATTCATGAGAAAATAATAATTTGGCAGGGTCAAATTTCTCTTCTTTCTTACACATTAGATTTTTAAATAAAACTACAAAGATAGTAATGAGACAACTTGTTCTTTATTGGTAGGCAAGTATATATAAAGAAATTTGAAGCATATTTAGACATAATATAAAGTAAAAAGGAAGAAGATAGATAAAATTATTAAGCACCTTCGCTGCTGCAGCCTACTTTTAGTGCTGCCGTGTCGTTATATGTAGCCAAGAATTTTTGAAGTTCATCCTGAGGAGTCTAATCACCCATGTGGTGCCCTTCTAAACATAAGCAGTCCATGCATGAACCCAACATGGGCATCTGTAAAAGTACAAAAAACTCCAGAAAAAACATCAAAAGTCCATGCCATATAAAGGCAAACTGTAAACAATTTAACAATAACAAAATCCATTAATCAGAAACCAAAGTGAATACATGAGTATGACTTTCTACAACTGAGTAAAAGAGTAAGAGATAGAGAGAGTATAGAGACATGAGCATAGGGCAAGGATGTTCCTTGATGGGTTCTGGTCTTCACCAGTCTTCAACTTTGTAACGCAAAACAGAGTATTTTCCGTTGATTCCCAAGTATGGAATAGAGGAACTGATCTGCGTCTTCCTTGTCTACAACCCCATTATACTATGACCTCTTGTTCCAGGCGCAGTTCCTTCTGCCTACCCCCTTTGAAACCATATGCATCCTCCCCATAAATGGGATCCACAAACCCATTGTTATACCCCAATTTGGTCCGATCTTTTTATTTTTTTGCAAACATTTCTATCATTTATTTTGCGTGTCATAAATCACAAATCCTATTGCTACGAGAAAAGCTTTTCCGGCTCATTCGATGATGTCTCGTCTTAACTCAGGCCAACGCTTAATACTTTGTTCAATCGGGCCGAAATGCCTTTTTTCCCGATTGGGCCCATACTTGCGTGGTTGGCCTGTACATCTACAATTCGCGCCTGTCTAGTAATATGGGCATATGTGTTGCTATTGGACCTATGTTAGTATTTTGTTTAGATTGGACCTAATTTTAGAAAATTGTTCTAATTGGGCCTTATTTTGGTCATTTGTCTAAATGGGCCTATGATTGGTATTTTGGGACTAATTTAGTCCTTTGATCATAAATCACCAAAAATATTAAATAAAATCAGAATTAATTAAAATAATATTTACAATTGTCCAAAATAATCAATAGGCCAAAAATACAAAAAAATCAGAAAACGAAAACACAAAAAAGATCAGCAGCTCTCTGGGCTTGTTCTTGCTCTCCAAGGCTTCTCAATAAGCCCGATATCTGAAACGGAAATGAAATCGTTAGTCATAAATTTTCGATTACGTTTCACACCTACAAAAAATCAGCGTAATGCAGACAAACACACAGGAAATGAGATACGAAAATTTAGAGAAAAAACACCCAAGCGATTAGGGTTTCACACCGAAACCCTAATCAACAAAAATAATCAGAGTTTCTGAAATAGAGAAGGAGAGCCAGCGAGTGCGAAATCGGACAGCAGCAGTAGCAGTCAAACAAGAATGTAAATAACGGTAGCCGTAGCAAACACACGGAAGGAAAATATAAGATGCTGGAGATTAGGTTGGTCCGTTATTTTGTACACGCATTTTATGTGATTATCTAGAAACAAATTATTATAATACCTGTCTGTTATTAGCTTAACTATTTCTGTTTAAGATTTCAAAAAACAAAATAAAATCAGAATACATAGATAGTCAAGTAAACCACATGTAAATATGAGTCTTGTTTAGTGGACAGAGGGATCAAAACACAAGTCTAAAATCTCAGACCTGTTCGTTTTTAACTTTCAACAAAAAAAATGAAAAGAGAAAAAGAAACTAACCTGCGCCACCGTGAGACAGACTCCGACCACCACCCACGGTGGTCGTTCTGCAGAAACCGCCGTCCCCCTAGCTGTTCGTTCCAAAACACCGCCACCGAACCTCCTAATCACGCCTTCGCACTATGCGTTAGGCGTCGTAACCACCACCGTGAGCCTCTCCGCACCACCGCGAACCTCCACTGGTCACCAGACACAGCCACCACGGTGTTTCCCTTCTTCTCCTCTCGCCGTCGCACCATCCCTGCGTCGTGAACCCGCCGTCGCAGTGGTTTTCACCAGTCAGCAACTCGACCGTCGCCGTCGTGTGCCACCTCCTCCACCACTGTCGCTGCAACTCCGGTCACCGTCGTCCCTTTGCATTCGCGAAGTGTAACATCCCTAATTTACAATAACTCGTATTATGAAGCCAGAGGCCGATTAATTATTTGTGGGAATAATTGGTCATGCCTCGGGGATTAATAGTCGAGGAATTTGTCCGGAATCCTTTTACCTATTTAATTGTGGCCTAGCCATGGGTTTATGGGAGAATTGAGCTGAGGGGCAAAATCGTCTTTGCACTCCCCTTTAGTGATTCAACCCACTTGTTTCAGCTGAACCCTCCAAATCACTCACACTTATTCATTCCTAACAATCAGAACTCAAAACTCAGAACTGAAAACAAGAGCAAAACTCAAAGGGAAAGAAGGAGAAGAGGGGCGAAGGTGAGAGGAGAAAGAGGTGGAGAGAACTTCCTAGATTTTGAATGCATGTAAGTAATCTTGATACCATTGAACTCCAAGTTGAATCTTCTTTCTTCTGATATAAACATTTCAAGCTGAACCATCCTCTTCCTTCCTTTTCCATTTTTGAAATCATGCAGCTCAAAGTGGATTCAGCCCTTTTGAGGCCTTGCATGTGCTTTGATCACCTTGGAAATGATTCCCAGCAACTGAGTGAGCTTGCATTGTGGTTTGAAAAGCATTTGGAAAGTGGATAAGCTGCTGTTTCAGCCCCACAAGTGTATATAGTCGCTGTTTTCTTGTGTTGGTGCCTTTCGGTTCTTGCTCGTGCATTTCGTATCTCGGTCATTCCGTGTTTCGGTTGGAACTTCTAGAACGATCGTCACCGGGTGAGTTCTACTCACGATTAGGGAATAAGTATTTCTGAAACTATGTTGTTTTCAGTCCTAAGATAAAATGCTGATTTCGAATGTTTAAGAACCGAAAACCGTTTTATTAAAACTATTGCGTTTTACGTTTTTTACTTAGAATCTACAATTATGCCATATAATTTATGAACTGGAGATATAGTCTGGAATTGCCTGGATTTTCTGTATTCAGGTGGGATTGAGATTAGGAATCGAATTGGGAACGATCGGAGAAATGAATCGGAAAAATCTGTGCAAGTTCTATAACAGAACAGGACACACGGATCGTGTGCCCCTGGGCACGGACCGTGCGCCTGCTTCGGTTTGGCAAATTGTGAAATAATACAGGACGCACGGATCGTGCGCCCCTGGGCACGGACCGTGCGCTCCCTTCGGATTGACTGGATGGTTTTAGGTGCATCACGCACGGGTCGTGCGCCCCTGGGCACGGACCGTGCGTGGGGTTCTGTTATCGGCTTCCGATTTCTCGTTTCGCCGCTCCGATTGATTCCAAACCACTTCTAATCTCGTTCCCAATTATTTGTGACATAATTCACCTAATAAAAACTCCGTTTTAAGCAAGTTCAACTTGAGTTTTTGAAAAAGAGGTCTTGAAGGTTAATTGAACCGAAAATCGGAAACTTAGTACGCGTGTGAGATAATGTTTTTGGCATAACAAACCGGATCGTGGATCCTTCTCGACGCTATGATTACAACGCCTGATGTCTAACTTCGAATTCATCAAAACGGGTTATAGATCGATAATAGATATAGATATCTGAAATTGAAAAGACGGTCCAATGCGGACATGATGTATATTTTATTATATATCACGTTGGGTGACGACCCGACAAGTAGCATACTAGGAAGGGAAGTCATGAGCCCTCACCCTAGGCCCTGAAACATTTTGGCGTGGTCAAACGTGGGTTACCGGGATTAGTGAACTGTTGCACGGCCGGTTTTTGCTAAGTTAAGAACACGATTCGCCGGGATTAGTGAACTGTTGCACGGTCGGCGTTTCGCTTAAGAAGCTAGTGATTATAAATTATTCGACTAGGCTTAATGATATAAAGGATAGTACTTAAATTACCGAGATTAGTGAACTGTTGCACGGTCGGTAGTGGGCTATATTTATGTTGATAAATAGTGATATATATATATATATATATATATATATATATATATATATATATATATAACTATGTTGCAATCGGTTTTATAAACAAACCGAGTGATAGTGAGGGGGCACGGTAGGACTCACTGAGACAAGTTGTCTCACCCAATCATATTTGTTGTTTTTACAGAGAAGCAGGGCAAGAGGAAGAGTAACCGGCACTGATACGTGGCGTGTTCGTAGGAATGTCAAGGATTGACAGTTCTGACGTTTATTTTCCAATTTTGCTGTCTTGTATGGTTATATAACTTGTAATTGTTATGAGTTGTATGAACCCTTTTGATTTCTGTCTATTGCGTATTGAACACGGTGTTGTATTCCTTTTTGGATTTTGGATTCGTGTATGAAATTAAGACGGCTTAGTCCGAAGTATTATGTTTTAATTCGAAAAAAGTTTGTACGTTCAATACCAGAGCAGGAATTGTGTCCTCTGATTATTACTAATATTGTGCATTACGGTATATCTACACGTTAGAAATATCGGGGTGTTACACGAAGCAACCCGTTCTTGAGCCTTACCGCTGCGTCCACCACCGTTGCCGGAAACGGTGCACCACCTCTCCCCCTCTCGTTCCCTCTCACCGTCGCTTCACCCCATCATAGCCGGTCACCACCTCCATCCCTCTCAGTCGCACTCTTCTCCTCTCACTCCCTAATATCTTCCCTCTCTCCCTCTCCGCAAATCTCTCTCTCCCACCAAAAAATTTCGCGTGTTGCCCTCTCTCTCCTTTGATGAAACGGCGCAGCTGCTGGAGAGTGGAAGGGAATTAGGTTTAGGGTAAAAATGAAGTGGGATTTTATATCCCTCAGATTTTTGTTTTATTTTTTTATTTCAGTTTACTTCTCACACCCCCAGTGTTTCATTATTACAGCCTGCAAGCCCATATTTTAAAACCCAGTCCAGTTCACAGAAACGAACTGGGCTCGCTATTTACACCACCCCTTTTCTAAATACAACTCCCTTTTGCAAACTGCACCCCATATTACTATTTCACCCTCTTTTTTGTTTTATTTACTTTCTTTTCAAGAAAACCATTACTTTTACAAAAACCTATAAAATACATAAATATTTGGTTAATTTTCAAAAAATATAAGTAGGGAACTAAGTCGACTGTACAGTCGGGTTAGTCTGCTTTTTAGGGCCACTAATGAACCGTTACGGATCATGTCCTAAAATCCCTATTTAAAACAAACAATTTCTAAATTAAGAAAAATAAAAACACATTTCTTTCCACAAATCAAATCTTTAAAATAGGGGATTAAGTCGGCCGTACGGCCGGGTTAGTCACCGTTTCAGGACGAATGAACCGTACGGATCAAGAGTCCTAAAACCCCTATTCAAATAAAATCAAACCACCAGACATCAAACCATTTTCCAAACTCCAAAAAACCCATTTTTACAAAATAGGGGACTAAGCCGACTGTACAGACGACTTAGTGATCATTTTAGGACAAATGAACTGATCACTCAGGAGTCCTAAAGTCCCTAAATAAAATACACCAACAAACGAAGTTTTCTACCAAGAACTACGTGTGATTTGATTCTCTACTGAGAGATACGTAGGAGCAGAGGGCGGCCGACCTCTGTCAATTGCACTAATAAAAAACCATTTGTTAGTCTTTTCCTAAATAATCCATTTTTTTGAATTCAAATAAGATATCAATTTTCTTCTTTCTTTTTCTTCACAATAAAAGGGTAAAAATAAATGTTTTCAAAAATAACTTTCGCTTCTTCAACTAATTAGCAGGTAACCTTCCTTAGGAAGGATGTCGTGGGGTGCTAATACCTTCCCCACGCATAACTGACTCCCGAACCCTAATCTGGTCTCAAGGACCCTTATCCATTCCAAAAGGGATTTTCCAATGTTTGCCCTTAAACTAAACTTTGGTGGCGGCTTCATTTTTGGACCTTCGAGGAATCCTCTCCCGGATTTTTCGGTCGCTACACCCATCAAAGACACCTTAGGTTTAAGAGGAATAGAATCCCGAAGTAAAAAACACCAATAACTCCAAAACGAGTCTCCCTTCTTCTAGTTAACGGGGTAGCCGAAGAACCCAATAATTACAAAAACATCAAAACCATAACAGAACTAATAATTGAGTTAAATTTATCAATTACCAATGTATATGACTGAAACCTGTAACACAAAATGCAATTGAAAGGATGTACAGAGAACGAAAGAGAAAGAAAACCATTACATTTACACCAAAGAAGCCATTAAGGAATATAAGGACTTCAGCCAGCAACAGAAAAAACCCCAAACAATGAAAAGCAGTTTACAGGTGCCAGAAGCTGCTACTTAACAATCCACTATGCTAGAAGGGAGACATATGTTTGGATTTCTAGCTAAATTTACCCATTTGGACTTTACTTTGAAGTTTCAAACACCATTCTTGAGTTACACCTTAAGCATCCAAATTAAGTTCACACATCCCACTTAGTACACCATGTTCTTTCTATCAGATCATGTGTTCAATTTTGTACCCAAAAAAAAACCTAAATACACAAAATCAATAAACCCAAAAACCAAAATACACAAAATCAACAAAATTGTTAATACAGAAACCCTATCAAGTGAGGAAATTTGTCAAAAAACTATTTTGAGAGAGATAGAGTGAGAGAGATAGAGAGAGAGAGAGAGAGAGAGAGAGAGAGAGAGAGAGAGAGAACGAACCGTGAGCAGTGAGTGAGAGAGAGAGAAACGCGCACAGATGGAAAACCCAAATGAACCGTGAGGCGGAGGAAGAGGTGACGGTGGTGGTGACCTAGAAATCAAGAATAGAGAAAAATGAAAAAAATGAAAATGGTGAAAATGAAATATAAACGGTTCTGGAACTGAAACAAGTGGAGAGACTACTAACCTTTCAGCGGCCGGAAAAATTAGTGGATGGCGGAAAACGGTGGTTGCGAGAATGAGGGCGGAGGCCGGAGTTGAGCAAGGGATTGGGGAAAGGTGAGGTTAGGGTTTCGCCGAAATTGAGGAGAATGAGGGCGTAGGTGAGGGAGGAGTCGAGCACGACGATGGGGAGTGTGGGTGGAGGTGAGGTGGTGGTGATTGAGAGTGAGGGAGGTGGAACGGAGGATGAGGAGAGTGAGAGCGAGAGTGTGAGAGTGAGAATTGTGAAAGTGAGGATAGGGTGAGGAGAGTGAGAGTGAGCGAGAGTGTGAGAGTGAGAATGATAATAGTAAAATAACGGAGAGGTAGCATCGGCCCTGACCGACGCTAAAAATAATATTTAAAAATTAAGCATTTAACGTCCGCTATTTCCAGAGTAGCGTTCGCCAGAGCCGACGCTAATTTTTTTTTTTAACAAAAAATTAATTCGTGGGTTGCGTGGGTCAAGCCGACTCTAGGCCGATGCTATTAGCGTGGGTATCGTGGCCGACGCTAAAATATGGACGCTAAAAACCCATTTTCTAGTAGTGTTTAAAACACTGCTAGTGTTTTAAAACACTGGTGCCCGTGTTTTAAAACATGGCCATGTTTCTGCATTTTAAAAATTCTTGCGCAGAAACAGACTAAAACACAGCCAGCCGTGTAATAAAACATGGCCATGTTTTCTTCAGACAACCAAATCCCTCACTACGAAAACAACGTTTTTAAAATCGTTTCTTCGCCCTTTTCGATTTCGCTTCAATACCAAATACTGAATCCAACCTAATACTTTATCATACCAATAATATTTCCAATCAAGAATACAATCAAATATAAAATTCGATAAAAACCGTAAAACATCATTTTTCCGAAAACGGTTTTCGACTCTTAAGACTTTTCGAAACGAAATACACTTCAAAACCGATCACATGAAAATCATTTCAGAAATACAAAATGATCCTAAGCGTGAGTAGAACTCACAATCTACACCATTATCATATCATCACATTTAAACATCAATAACATCACATTCAAACACATAATACTTCATAGTTTCGAAATTATGATTTTTAACGAAACGAAAACACAACGACTCGATTCAGAATACATGCAATCATATATTCGAAAAACAAATCCCTAAGCGAGTATAGAACTCACCTTTGGCGATGAAAATCACACACAACACCGGAACTCCGTGAACACGAAAGAACCGTAACACACGAACTCTCCGAATCCGCTTTCCAACTTTGAACTCAGCTCCCCGAAATGCTCCTGCTGTTTCCAGCAACCATGTGACATTTTGCAACGAACATAACTCAGTAAATTCTCAACCAAACTTAGCAAAACGAGTGTCCATTGTGAAGGTAATTTCATCTAGTTTCTGAGGGCTTAGGTTTTGTGTTCATACAACAAGTATTCAAGGAGGTAGCAACGAAACATTGAGACTGGCTCGAAACTGACACTGATTCAAAACCGAAACTTGTAATTCATTTTCATCCCACGATACTTAGTCAAATCAAGTGGTTCTTGTGCCTAAACTGAAAAATTTTGTGTCTAGTTTCTAAAGAAACAAAAATGATCTTAAACTGAGGTCTATACAGGTAGTTAAGAAGGAAATACCAAAGACTTTCAAAACGGGTTTTCTGCTGAACTTGTAGTGTGAGTTGATTTCTTCAATTCCACCATCAAGCACCACGAACTCAGCAACTAAAACTCCCTCCATCAGCTCCAAAAATGAATTTGTGGACTTCTACAACTTTAAGGTAGTGGAATGGAAGCTCCCATCAGTTCCTAATGTCCCAAGGTTGCTGAAATGGACACATGCAAGATGACACCCAAGCACTTTGAAGGTTTTGTGTAGCAAAAGTAGATTTTCAGAATTTGGGGATCCTTCAGCTATGGTGGTTTTCGAAATTCTGATGGAAGAAATGGAATGAGGAGACTTATATGGTTTCAAATCAATGGAGAAAAGGGACATGCATGAAGATGAACTCCTCTCCCTCTCTTCCCTCTCCTCGAGTTCTCTCCCTCTCTTCTCTCAACTTCCTTCTTCTTTCTCAGTTCTGATTTTGCACTATTGAGGGTGTGTGTGTTGGTCCCTTGGGTGAGTTAATGGGCTGAAGGAGTTTAGCTAGGTTAATGACCATTTCGCCCTTAAGGTGAGTACACCCCTCTATTTACTAAAGCATTACCCAACACGATTTAATTTAACTAACCAACAATTACCCAATCAAATCATTTAATTATTTTGATTCGTAACTCAAACGCTTAATATTATTTAGTAATTAAACACATAATTGATCTATCCAATCCATGACAATCACCTCATCATTAATTAATTAAGCTAAATTGCTGAAATTAGCTAATTAATCAAACATAACCTCTTGTTGATTTCCATTAACGAACTTAGACAAAATTGGGGATGCTACACTTTTCGTCCTAACCCATAACCCATAAAACAATTTCTTGAGCCTTCTAACCCCACTTTTCTTAACCTTATAACCCATAGCCACATTATAAGCCTCTAAAAGTCCACTCTAACGATGAATGATTGCTTTCATTTTTATAATGTTAATTTTGAGCTAAATCATTTATTTTCTTTTAACAAATCTTTGCTCTAAGAAATGAAAAGAAAAAAAAAAGAATGAGGCCCGCTAGACTGAAAACCTGCAAGGGCAGTCTAGGCAAAAATTAGGGTTAATAAAAATAGAATAAAGCCCGCTAGGCTGAAAACCCGCAAGGGCAGGCAAGGCAAAAATTAGGGCACGAAAGGGAAAAGAGACTTACCTCCAGACATTCATGTGGTTCACTAGGGGCAATTTCTATGTTTAACATGCTCGTTCACTAGCGTAATCTCTTCCTTTCATGACCAACATGATGACACTTTGGGGAAATCTTTTGGTTTGAGATAAGCTTGAGAGTCTCAACAAATCTCACACTGAGGGAACCAAATTTTTTGCCCAATCCTTCATGAGTCAAACTTTTCTTGCTATACCAATCTAGTCTTCTCTCTAGCAATGTCTTCCACCAATATTGGGTAAAACATTTTGGTAATATGCTCATGAGTCAAACTTTGTGTGCTACACTAGTGTAGTCTTCTTCAAGGTGCAATACCGTACACCAACTCAGGGGATAAATTTGTTGTATGACCCTTAATGAGTGAGATTTCGCTGGTTACATCAGTGTAATCTACTCTCGGGGCAACACCTTTCATTAAAACTGGGGCAGAAATGTTGCAAGACTTCACGTCGTTTAAACTGTGTTTGCCACACCAGTGTAGTCTTTTCTTAGGGCCATGCTTTTACCAACACCAGGGCAAAAAAAAAAGAAAAAATTGCAAGACCCTCCATGGGTCGAACTTTGCTTTCTACACCAGTGTCGTTTTCTCTTTTAGGATACCTGTTGCCACACAGGGAAAATCTTTTGCGAGACCACTTCACAAGTCCAGATTTGCTTGTTACACCAAGTAGTCGTCCCTTTGTGTAAAACCTTTTACCAAATTCTACCAAGTAAGCTGTAACAGCCCGAAAATAGTAGATTAATTTTCTAGTTAATTAAATGAGGTTTAGGTGGTAGGAGATAATTAATTAATTGATTTAATTAATTATTTAGGGTTTTGAGTGTTAAATAAATAGAATTATTTATTTGGATAATTGGACCTAGGGTTGGGTTTAGATGGTGGTGGCGAGTTGAAGTGGATTAGGAGAAGCCCATGATTAGGTCATTAAGTGGAAGCCCATGTCCATTAAGCTAGGCGCCTATATGATGCCAAACTTAGGGTTTGGTGATTCATTCCAACACTTTAGAAAAAAAAATAGAGAGAGTGGGACGGCTTGGAGAGAGGAGAGGCGTGACACCCTAAGAGAGAGAAGAAAGGAGAAGGGCGCAAAAACCCTATAGGAGAGAGAGGAAGATTTCGCATGCACCAAGGAGGGAGAGGAGGATCTTAGTTGCTGAATTTTGATGGTAGCTTGCTCACCAAGAGATAGGTGTTCTTCAATTATGAGGTAAGGGGGCTCTCGTTCATAGTTAATAATTTATAAACCACGAAATCATGGGGACTAGGTGTTAGGAGTAGTTGTTTAAATTGCTATTGATGTTTATAATATCTATATGTGGCTGAAGTGTGATGGTTGTTTGTGTTGTTGAATTCACTGTTTTGAGATGTTCTGACATAGGTTTAGTATTTCAGTGACTGAGAACGTTTTGCTAATTGAAAAATTATGTGGTTTGTCATTTCGAAAACTTGATTGAATGCTTGTTAATTTGGCGTTGATTTGGTTGCATTTGGAGTTTTAAAACTTAAGTTATAGGTGAAACAAGTTAGGTTAAAATTCTGGAAATGATTTGGGTAGAGGTTCAGTATTTCGGTAACTGGGAACGTTGTGTTGACTGAAAAATTATGTGATTTACTGTTCTGCTAAATAGACTTGATGTTTGTTAATATGACACTGGTTTGGTTGCGTTTAGAGTTGTGTAGCTCGAGATATGATTTTCACAAGTTAGGGTAAGACTCTGGAAACAATCTGGGCATAGGGTCAGTGTTTTGATCACTGCGTTTTCAAAAGAACTCATTTTCGAACGAATCCAATTTCTTTGAAAACTAGACATAATTCTCCCCAGTTTATGCACAAGTTTCATGCAATTTGATTGAGTTTTGGTCATTTTGGAACTGCTTGAATTTGAAGGACAGAAACTGCCCTCTTTTGAAACTAGTATGGTGTTTTTGAAAACTGTACCTGTTAGACTCTCTTTTTCAAAAACTGAACTTAGGAATAAGAAGTAGACCCATAGGGCTTTCCAACGAGTATTTATTTGTTGAAATCCGGTGTGGGTTACTATTTTAATCAATTCGCCAAAGTAAGCGCATGGTTACGGAATTTCTGCACCTTGTTTGTTTTCGCGATACCTTTTGATCCGGAAACCCGATTGAGGCGTTCTAAGATGCGTTGAAGAGCTCATTCAGAGGGCTAACCGATTATTCTATTTTTAAGGCAAAATGAACTGTTTTGTATTGTTGTTGCTGTTTTTATAAATAATGCTATTGCTGTTTTTATAAATGATGCTGTTACTGTTTTTATTAAGATGCTGTTGCTGTTGCTGTTAATTTTAGTTGCTGTCACTGTTTTTAAAGGGGTGCTGTCACTGTAATTTTAAAAGATGCTGTCATTGTTTTTAGTGTTTTCCGCTGCGATGTTTTTATACTTATGTTGACGTAAGCTAAGCCGAATATGATATTGACTGTGGTGCTATGTATTATGCACTTTACGACTTTATAAATTAATTTTTGGAAAGATCATACGTTGTTGTTTGTTTAAATGTGGCACCCTCTTGCGGTTGCACTGAAAGGTTTTTGAAAACTCTGATTTTAAATTAATTAAATAGTAGTTAGTAGAAGGGGGTGTTACATTAGTGGTATCAGAGCAATGGTTGGTCCGTCCGGCCAAGTCATCGAGTCGTTGTGTCGGTTAGCGACCAACTGTTGTCTTTTTAGTGCTAACCAATGTTTGCGTTGCAGGTACATCAAAAGTTGCCAATGGTAAGTGATCTAGTGGGGGAGACATCCCTACTAGTGTTATGTGTTTTGTGTATCCCTATGTGCTGTTGTCTGGTTTGTTTTTGACCTTCCCTGCTGTGTGAACTGTGTGTGATTGTTAGTGGGAGAGTGTTAGTTTTAGCGGATAAATTTCGAGGGCGAAATTCTTTTTAGGGGGGGAGAGTTGTAACAGCCCGAAAATAGTAGATTAATTTTCTAGTTAATTAAATGAGGTTTAGGTGGTAGGAGATAATTAATTAATTGATTTAATTAATTATTTAGGGTTTTGAGTGTTAAATAAATAGAATTATTTATTTGGATAATTGGACCTAGGGTTGGGTTTAGATGGTGGTGGCGAGTTGAAGTGGATTAGGAGAAGCCCATGATTAGGTCATTAAGTGGAAGCCCATGTCCATTAAGCTAGGCGCCTATATGATGCCAAACTTAGGGTTTGGTGATTCATTCCAACACTTTAGAAAAAAAAATAGAGAGAGTGGGACGGCTTGGAGAGAGGAGAGGCGTGACACCCTAAGAGAGAGAAGAAAGGAGAAGGGCGCAAAAACCCTAGAGGAGAGAGAGGAAGATTTCGCATGCACCAAGGAGGGAGAGGAGGATCTTAGTTGCTGAATTTTGATGGTAGCTTGCTCACCAAGAGATAGGTGTTCTTCAATTATGAGGTAAGGGGGCTCTCGTTCATAGTTAATAATTTATAAACCACGAAATCATGGGGACTAGGTGTTAGGAGTAGTTGTTTAAATTGCTCTTGATGTTTATAATATCTATATGTGGCTGAAGTGTGATGGTTGTTTGTGTTGTTGAATTCACTGTTTTGAGATGTTCTGACATAGGTTTAGTATTTCAGTGACTGAGAACGTTTTACTAATTGAAAAATTATGTGCTTTGTCATTTCGAAAACTTGATTGAATGCTTGTTAATTTGGCGTTGATTTGGTTGCATTTGGAGTTTTAAAACTTAAGTTATAGGTGAAACAAGTTAGGTTAAAATTCTGGAAATGATTTGGGTAGAGGTTCAGTATTTCGGTAACTGGGAACGTTGTGTTGACTGAAAAATTATGTGATTTACTGTTCTGGAAAATAGACTTGATGTTTGTTAATTTGACACTGGTTTGGTTACGTTTAGAGTTGTGTAGCTCGAGATATGAATTTCACAAGTTAGGGTAAGACTCTGGAAACAATCTGGGCATAGGGTCAGTGTTTTGATCACTGCGTTTTCAAAAGAACTCATTTTCGAACGAATCCAATTTCTTTGAAAACTAGACATAATTCTCCCCAGTTTATGCACAAGTTTCATGCAATTTGATTGAGTTTTGGTCATTTTGGAACTGCTTGAATTTGAAGGACAGAAACTGCCCTCTTTTGAAACTAGTATGGTGTTTTTGAAAACTGTACCTGTTAGACTCTCTTTTTCAAAAACTGAACTTAGGAATAAGAAGTAGACCCATAGGGCTTTCCAACGAGTATTTATTTGTTGAAATCCGGTGTGGGTTACTATTTTAATCAATTCGCCAAAATAAGCGCATGGTTACGGAATTTCTGCACCTTGTTTGTTTTCGCGATACCTTTTGATCCGGAAACCCGATTGAGGCGTTCTAAGATGCGTTGAAGAGCTCATTCAGAGGGCTAACCGATTATTCTATTTTTAAGGCAAAATGAACTGTTTTGTATTGTTGTTGCTGTTTTTATAAATAATGCTATTGCTGTTTTTATAAATGATGCTGTTACTGTTTTTATTAAGATGCTGTTGCTGTTTTTATTAAGATGCTGTTGCTGTTAATTTTAGTTGCTGTCACTGTTTTTAAAGGGGTGCTGTCACTGTAATTTTAAAAGATGCTGTCATTGTTTTTAGTGTTTTCCGCTGCGATGTTTTTATACTTATGTTGACGTAAGCTAAGCCGAATATGATATTGACTGTGGTGCTATGTATTATGCACTTTACGACTTTATAAATTAATTTTTGGAAAGATCATACGTTGTTGTTTGTTTAAATGTGGCACCCTCTTGCGGTTGCACTGAAAGGTTTTTGAAAACTCTGATTTTAAATTAATTAAATAGTAGTTAGTAGAAGGGGGTGTTACATAAGCTACCTCAAGTAAATAGAAATACACTAAAAGATTAATCTTGAGGCAAGCCTAATCCCTTTTCCCAACCATATCAGTTTCTCTTTGTCTTCCCCATTTCTTTCACTTTACAAATAGCATTCACTTCCAAACCTTCAAATATCCAAAAAACAATATAAAAGCACGAAAAGCCCAGCTTGTTAACACTAGTAAATTTATGCATGTTCATTAATTAATGCTTCAAAAATAGTCAACTTGGAATCATTGATATGATTTATAGAGCTAATGACAATCTGTGAGAAAGGGTCAAACTTGAACATGTTTTGCTTTGAAGGATGAGGATCATAAAAGAAAAGAGATCTCGCAACGCAAGAAAGGATGATGATAAGTTTCCATTTGAGGACGAGCTTGATTGGTTTCAAATAAAACATGCACGAAAAAATATTCTCAGCAAATATAACCTTTAGAACATGTCCATCTCTATGCTCATGCATTACTCATACATATCATGTCATAGCATTCATACAACTCATGTCATATCATGCATACATTCCATGTCAAAACACGCATTCCCTTTCATGACTAGAATCATTTTCTTAGTCGTTTGTGAATAAAGTACAAAAAAATAGTCATTCAAAGCAAGGCATGCATTGCATTTAATTTCCCTTCTGTGCTACGGTTTAGCCCTGGCACTGGTCATTTTGATTTTGTACTACGGTTCAGCCCTGGGATTGCGATTTTATTCTTGTGCTATCAGTTACGCCCTGGCACTGCATGCTATCGGTTACGCCCTAGCATCGCATTTTTAGTTTTGTGCTATCGGTTACGCCCTGGCACTGCATGCTATCGGTTACGCTCTGGCATGCATTTTTGTTTTGTGCTATCGGTTACGCCCTGACACTGCATTCTATCGGTTACGCCCTGGCATTGCTTTTTTTGTTTTGTGCTATCGGTTATGCCCTGGCACTGCATGCTATATCAGTTACGCTCTGGCATCGCATTTTTTGTTTTGTGCTATCGGTTACGCCCTGGCACTGCATGCTATCGGTTACGCCCTAACGTTGCATTTTTAGCTTTGTGCTATCGGTTACGCCCTGGCACTGCATGCCATCGGTTACGCCCTGGCATCGCATTTTTATTTTTGTGCTATTGGTTACGCCCTGGCACTGGAAGCTATCGGTTACGCCCTGGCATCGCATTTTTAGTTTTGTGCTATCGGTTACGCCCTGGCACTGCATGTTACCGGTTACGCCCTGGCCCTACACATTTTACTTTTATGCTATCGGTTTAGCCCTGGCATCTATTTTCTAAATTTTGTGGTACCGATTCAGCTCGGGCACTAGTTTTTGCATGCTACCGGTTCAGCCCTGGCTTTGTCTTTCAAATTTTTGGTGCTACTGATTCTGCTCTAGCACTAGTTTTTCATGCTATCGGTTCAGCCCTGGCATTGTCTTTTTAAATTTCGTGCTACCGATTCAGTTCTAGCACTGTTTTATTTTCATGCTATCGATTCAGCCTTGACAATGTCTTTTTAAATTTCGTGGTACCGATTCAGTTCTAGTAATGTTTTATTTTCATGCTATCGGTTCAGCCCTGACAATGTCTTTTTAAATTTCGTGCTAGTGGCATTGTATTTTAAATTTCGTGTTATCGTTCAGCTCTGCCACTATATTTCATTTTCATGCTATCGGTTCAGCCCTGGCATTTGTCTTTTAAACTTCGTTCTACCGATTTAGCTCTGGCACTATTTTTACAATCGTGCATATTTCACCGATTAAAATTGAGGTTCGTATCTGTAGTTATTTCTTACTTTGTTAATACAACAAAACATAGTTTTTTGTATTATCTCGTAAGAAAGTAAGTATAGAGGGGCAACTGTGAACACCCAATTTTAACCGGTATTTTCTTCTTTTTTTTTATGAAAAATCCCAAAAATATCATTTTTATGCATTTTGTGATTTTAATTGATTTTACGTGTTGTTGTACCCTAATTTTGTCCGATAGATTAATGTAAGTTGTTTTGATTACCTAATTCCTTTTTCTAAAGGAATAAAGATTAATTATCGAATTTGCAAATAAGTTTGAAAATAATAATTTTTGTGTACACTTAATTTTAATGGGTATTTTCTCGTTCTCAAAAGATCCCAAAAATATGTTTCATTGTGCACGCGCATTATTTTTAGTCAGATACGCCCGTTAGCTTTCACGGTCTTTCATCGTTGTGTACGCATGTTATTTCTAACCGCATATGCGTGTTATTTCTAAACGTGTACGCCTTTTATTTTTCTTATGCACGCGTGTCACCTCTTGTCGTGTACAGGTGTTTATTTTGGCGCTCGCTTTTTTTGTTGTTGTTGTTTTTATTAATTATTAATAATAGTTTTGTCTCTCTCTCTCTCTCTCCCTCTCTCTCTCTCTTAACCAAAAAAAGAAATAAACTGAAAATTAAATAATCTAAGTGTCCAGTTTTTTTATATTTATATATATTATATAATAAAAAGTTACAATTTTGGTTACACATAGAGACAAAAACAAGAAAAAATAGTACAAAAATTAATTAAAAAAAAGGGACAGTGCGCATGGAGCAAGATGTGCTGTTGCTGAGACTTTTTTTGAGTAATAAGCCCATAGCTCTTTCTTCTTGTCATTTGCTTTTTACTAATTTAGCTCCAACCAAGCCTTGTCTCCCACAAATTTCTTCCCACACCTCTGCTCCACTACTCTGAAATAGCATAACAACACAATTTTTGTCTCATTAGTTTGCTTCCTCTATAAAAAACCAACAAACAGAAATGTAGAAAATATATGAAAACAGTGAGTAGAGAAGAAAACAAGGGAGAGAGCACCACCACCACTATAGTCACCGGCGAGTATCTCCGCCGCCGCATCTCCGGCCAGACCCACAACCACCACTACCTCCCTCCTTTCCCACGGCCACAACACACCCCACCCTTCACCCAAAACCACCCTCAAACCCTCCAAACAACCACCAAACCGTCACCATCCCTCCATCACCGCCAAACAACTAAGAAACTCTCCCTTTTTCGTGAACCATCACCCAAACGACCACCTCTCTATCCTCGCGACACCACCCACCACCGTAACCACCACCGCCCACTCTCTCCTCTCTTCGTTCTCTCTCCCTCTCTTCGTCTCTCTCTCTCCATGGATCTCCCTCATCTCGTTCTTCTCCCATATCCTTTCTTTCTCTCTCTTTCCTCTTCCCTCTCTCTCTCTCTTTGTTTTTGCTGAAAAAGGGTTTTATTCTGAGGGATGGAAACGGTGTTGAGATGAAAGGTTGGAGGAATCAATGGTGGAAGGTGTGCGCCGTGGAGAGGAGAGAAGTCGGGTTTTGGTGATGGCGGGAGTAGGGGCGCCGTGGAGAGGTGAAGGAATCGGGTTTGGTCGTTTTTGGGGTTGTGGGCGTCGTTAAGAAGAAGGAGGCGATTTAGGGTTTCTATTTTTAGGGTTTGGCTTTTATAGTGGGGAACTCCAGGGGCATTTTCGTCCTTTGATCTTTTATTTATTCAGATTGTTATTTGTACCATGCGTTCTACTCCACGCACCCCCCAGAAGCCCACAGTCTTTCTTTAAAAAAAATGAGGGACACAGATCAGCCCACCCAACAATGACGTTGGGTTGCTGTGTTGCACCCCCTTTTTACAATATACAACCCGTTTCCGCAAATCCCACCCCATTTTTTTTCCTAATATAACCCCCCTTTTTTATTAATTATACCCCTATTTTTTAATTTTACCGCCTTTTCGTTTTTTTACTTATTCCTTCTCGAAAATAATTCCTTGTTTATAAAAACTATAGGAACAATAAAAATGGGTTTGATTGAGATGTACATCTTATCAAAACCGCAACCTAGTTTAGGACACCTGAGTTGTACAACTTGGTGCTTTTAAACCCTTAAAAAATGATAATCAGTCTTTTTCTTTTAACACCCGTTTTCCTAAAAAGAACTACGTAGCCTTTGATTCTCTGCTTCGGAGATACGTAGGAGCGGGGCTTCCCCGTCAAGCTAAATTAATTTTTCTCTAATAAATAATCTTTTTTTTTCTTTAACACTTATTTTCCAAAAACTAAGAAAAATGAGCTTGATTGAGATGTACATCTTGTTAACCTCGCAATCCTGGTTTAAGACGCCTGAGTTGTACAGCTTGGTGATCTCAAACCCCTTCAAAAAAAATTAAAATCAACCAACCAACAAGCTTTTTCTGGAAGAACTACGTGACTTTTGAATTCCTCATTGCACCAGAGGATACGTAGGAGCGGGGTTTCCCAGTCAAGTCAAAAACTAAATTTTCTAATTTAGTCCCTTATTTTTTTCTTTTGTAAACCAAATATTATTTGTTTTTGGGGCAAACAAATTTTCTAATCTTATTGATATGTTGCACAATCAAATTTTCTAATATTATTTGTTCAGCATAACTTCATCTAATTATTTACATGTTTGCTATATATCATTTAGATAGTAGACAAAAGATTATAATATTAAATAATGCTAATTAATTGCTAAAAAATATTTAATTGCAAGATACAATACCTGATTTTAAAGGACATATTATAATTACTTTCAGATTAGGAATTGGTTGCTTGAGTTCAGCATATTTGATCATCCAACTATTTTTATACTTGAAACATCAGATATATTGGTCAAAGATGTTTAAATTTTATTTTTAAATCGTTTAGGATTATTAGGACTATTGTTTTGTATATCAATTTAACATATGACTGGAATTACAACTGAAAATTTAATTGGAAATTTACTGTTACTGTTTGTAACTGTCACGCAATGAATGTTGGTATTAATAATTTATACAGTCATTAAATTCATTTATTTGTAATTATCCTTTGTTTAGTTTTTTTCATTTTTTTTAATTTATATATTTAGTATAATTTAAATAAAACCTAAATTGGGTTTCGATATTAGTCATACCTTGTTATGCAATTAAAGGATACTAATTTGGTGTTTGCCTTATGAATTTAAAAAAAAGCTTTTCCTCATTGCATTAGTGTTTTTAAAAATGGACATTAATTATCAAATTTAAATTGTAATAATGAGTATAATTACACAATAATCTAGTAGTAGTATTTATATATGGGATGTGGATCATTTTGGGATGGGGATGTGCACCAAAATATTGAAATATTGAAATATAATCATTTTTCACCATACATTATTACAAAAGCGGAAGGCAAATTAAACTGTAATTAAGTTGGAAAATAATAAATTATTATGATTGAAGGTAAATATCATAAAATGAACCATTAAATCATTGAGTTATGTAGTCGTTGTATTATAATTATTGGTAATTAGTTTGAGTATATGATTTTTAATCATACAAAGTTAGAGATTTAGTGATTAAACTTTATTAGTTTTGGTCTGTTCTTATTTAATTTTTTTATTAGTTTTGAGGCATGCATTTTTTGTAGTTGAAAAATGATTTTGCTCCTTGCAAATAAAATTCGGATAATAAGTTATACACAATTAAACAACATGTGTATCAATAATGTTATCCAATATGAAATATATTAACAGTAGGTAATATGTTTAATAGGTCAAATATAATAAGAATTTTTTTTTTGATAAGCAATGTTAGTGGGGGTGGGGGGAATGTTAGTTTCCGGGGTTTGAACCCGGGACCTCCTTCTTGCACTCTTTTTGGCGCACTCCTTCGATATTCCTTTGCTCGCCAACTGAGCTACCTAATAAGAATATTATTGAATCTTCAGTAACGGGACATTACATGGACATTTTAACTACAACCAAAATTCATATCTAAATTATCTAATAAAATTAAACCTATTACATCAAGATCCGATGTAATTGGGACCCACATTAATACAACATTATTGAAATTATACCTATTTCATCTGTTAGTTGCTTTTCATAAAAATGAAAAGCAACAGAGTTTTAGGATGAAGACAGCCGAACTTGATTGATCAATTACTTTAAGATGAATTCGGTACCTATAAACTACCAAAAAAATTTGAGAAGCGATTCAAAAAATTGGATATACATTTGCTCCAACATGGGGTAGTGCATTCAGGTTGATATTCTGAAGAAATAGGAAATCAACAGCCATTTCAGCATCGAGTTCCATTTTTTTCTAAGAAATAACAGGATTACATAAAAAAATAGCTAATGTGTAAAGGAGAAGAGCCTAAAATATGTAGGATGGTTTGTTGACATACCAAATGGAGCCTATTAATATTGTTAACCTAGATGTTAGTTGTATGCAAATGGTTTGAAATCGAAATTTAAAAAGTACGACAAAATTTTGAATATTGCGCCAAATAAATTGTTAAAAATTTTGAGATATGAAAATTTTGAGATTTTAAAATTGAGACAACTTTGAACCCCCAAATTTTGAGATTCGAAATAAGTGAGTCAACTTTGTGTGAGTATTATTAAAATTATTAACATCATTTAAAAATTCTCCAGCAGTATTAATTTTTTAAATTGAGCTATGAATATAATTAAAAATTCTCCAGCAGTTTTATTTTATTTGTGTGAGTCAATCTTGTTTATGATTGTGTTTAACATTAATTAAATAATTCATCAAGAGTGTCCAAGTAAGCAATATGATATGCCAATTAGCCAATTAGGATTTGCATTAAATAGATTTTTTGCTGAAACTCACCTATGATCGACACCTAGGATAATGGGCACATAGAGGCATTTTACTTTGTATGTTTATAGATAACTAGTGACAAGAGATTGAGGGTGTTGTATATTTTTCCGTTGAAGTTCTAATGCGATGTATATTTTACTCTCTAGATTCTACATATTCACTACACCAATAGAGATCCGCATCTTCGAGTTTCAGCTGCAAAGGAAGTCGGTGAATAAACAATGGGAACTATAACAAGTCTTTTTTACTATTTTAAATTTATTTTATATTCATTTGACTAAGTCTCTATCTTATGTTTTTTTAAGCAATTTATAGATTTCATTACCCTTTATTTGAAACACATTTTTTTGGGACATGGTAATATGATTTTGTGTCTTGATAACTTGATGTGAGGATTCTATTGGAATGTCTTGAACACTTGAATTTTAAGATTTTTATGAATTCATGTTTTCATGAATAGTGAATATTTGGTTTGATGTTTAGGAGTAATAATATCTTGAAACTACCGCTTCACTATGATATTTGTTGATCAAGAGGTTTTTATTAATATATGTTTATTTTATTGGATTTTCAAAATGGTTTGGGGTAAAACTTTGTCAAAACTCTACATGCTAACATCTGTATGTGTTAGCCTTGGTGCACCATGATTTACCTATCAAGCGGGAAGCCTATTCTTGATATTTCGAGGCGGGGAGCCACTTATTGATATATCAACGCGAGAAGCCTACTATTGATATTTTGAGGTGGGGGGCCTATTATTGATTACGAGGCGGGTAGCCTTTTATTCATTGTAGCGACCGAAAAATCCGGGTGAGGATTCCTCGAATGTTCAAAAATGAAGCCGCCACCAATGTTTTAATTATAAGGGCAAACATTAGTAAATCCCTTGGGTTTGGATAAGGGTCCTTGAGACCAGATTTGGGTTCGGGAGTCGGTTATGCGCGGGGAAGGTATTAGCACCCCACGGCATCCTTCCTAATGAAGGTTACCTGCTAACTAGTTGTAGGAAAGAATATTAATTTTGAAAATGTTTATTTTACACTTGACAGGAGTGGGCCCCTGCTCCTACGTTTCTCCAGGTGTGATGGAGAAATCAAAGCTACGTAGTTCTTGGGCAGAAAATGTTTGTTGGTTGGTGTTTTTTAATATAGGGATTTTAGGATTATTTAGCTGTACAGCTCATCCGTCCTAGAATGATGACTAACCCATCCGTACGATCGGCTTAGTCCCCTATCTTATAAAAAAGGAGTTTTTGGAGTTTAGAAAATAGTTTGATGTGTGTTGGTTTGATTTTATTGGAATAGGGATTTTAGGACTATTGAGCCATACAGCTCATTCATCCTAGAATGCTGACTAACCCGACTGTACAGTCGACTTAATCCCCTATTTTCAAAATTTGATTTTTTTAAGAGAAAGAATGATTTGTATATTTGTATTATTTGTTTTTAATAGGTATTTTAGGACTCTTGAGTCGTACGACTTATTCATCCTAAAACAATGACTAACCCGACCGTACGGCCGACTCAATCCCCTATTTTGAAAATTTGATTTTCGAAAAGAAACGTGTTTGTATTTTTTTAATTTAGAGATTATTTGTTTTAAATAGGGATTTTAGGACCTGATCCGTACGGTTCATTCGTGGTCCTAAAAAGCAGACTAACTCGACTGTACAGTCGACTTAATCCCCTATTTAAATTTTTGAAAAAAGAAAATAATTTTTGTATTTAAAAAACTAATGACAAAACTAACAATTAATAAAGAGTAAAGTAATAATAAATAAATAAATGAATAAATAATCATATACATAGATAAATAAACAATATAAATAATAAATAAATATGTACGTAAATAAAAATAAAAATAAATACAAAACTAACCTCAAGCTAATCAATGCGATGAACGCCAAACCAGACCGAACAGTCTGACCAAGTCAACCGCGAACCGGACTCCTATCTAGTCCATCTTGACCCGAAAACCGCCAAGTATTGGATCACAAAAGCTAGTCCCAAAAATAATGAAAGACATGCTTCTAGTCTAATGGACCGCAAAGATTAGCCCAAGAGAATCAAAGAAAGGCTTTTAATCTAATGGACCGCAAATGCTAGCCCAGAAGATCACTTACCCCGTCAATTGCCCATGTCCATTGTCTTTGCATCTCAACCTCTTTTATAGCCAAAGGCTAGGTAGTTCTTGCTCCTCCCAAGCAATGTGGGACTAAAGCAAGATAGAGGAAGCAATTCCCGTTTTTCTCATATCAGCCTCCGTAAAAGTGCGATTTTGGATTCGTTAACCGTTGGATCGTCTTCGTTTTTTGAAAGCCGGTTCGTGAGACATATATCTTCACTTTCACCGTTCGGATCGTCGAAAATAGGTCTGAGTAGAGAGAAATTGAGTTTGCAAAGTAACTGAAAACAAATCCTGTTTTTTCTCAAACCAGCCACCTTGACAGTGCGATTCCTGATTCGTTAATCGTTGGATCGTCTTTGTATTTTGACGGCAGGTTCGTGAGACATATATCTTCACTTTCACCGTTAGGATCGTCGAAATGAGATCTGAGAAGAGAGAAATGGCATTCGCAAAGTAGCTGAAAACAACTCCCATTTTTTCTCAAACCAGCCACCTTGACAGTGCGATTCCGAATTCGTTAACCGTTGGATCGTCTTCGTCTTTTTACGGCAGGTTCGTGAGACATATATCTTCACTTTCTCTGTTCGGATCGTCAATACGAGGTATGGGAAGAGAGAAATTGCACTCGTAAAGTAGCTACAGTTTTGGGTATTTTGGTCTATTTTTATATTTTTTGTAACTTTGACATTTTTGGGCCAAGTCATGTACATGGACATTTTTGTAATAATTTTAATTTTTGTTTAACCACTAAAAAAAAGAAATAACGACGCAAAATCGGTAAATGAGCGTGAAACAACCTATTCGAGGGACCTATTCGAGGGACTAGGAATCGAATATACGCGAAAAAACATATTTTTGTTATTTTTTCTAAAAAGTGAAAAATACTGGTTAAAATTGGGTATCCACAACACAAAAAGTTTTGATATTGTTTTTTTCCTTTATTTGAAATTAGCTGGACAAAATTAGGATATAACAGCTGCCCCTCTTTATTTATATTTTGCTCGAAAATTTGAATGATTTCCAGAATTTTCAAAGTAAAATAGAAATAAAGATAAAAGGACACTAATTTTGTCCTAAAACACGGAGAAAGGGGATCACCGGGGATCTGAAGGAGCCACGGGCTCTAAAGGACCACTGGGTTCTGAAGGATCACTGGGGATCTGTAATATCCCCAATTTTCGCTAATCAAATTATTTGGCATGAAATTATATTGAGTGATTTATTTAGTTGGTTGAAAGCTATTTAAATTGAAAATGACTTGTTGATTTATTAATTGTGCAAATTGGGTGTGATTGATAATTAATTAATGGGTTGTTATACTTATGTGCCTAATGGTTAAGTTAATTTAAATTCCATTTAGTTAAGTGATAGTGAGCATTAGTGAGGGAGGGCATTTTAGTCCTTGCACTTATAAGTGAGCAGCTGAAGGGTATGTAAGTCTTTTCCCAACACCTTTAACACCCACCTGAAACCCCAAGTCAGCCATGTTTCACTTTCATTCCATCCATTTCAGTATTCAGAACTGAGTTAGAGAAGGGAGAGGGAGAGTTCGCGAGAAGAGAGAAGAGAAGGGAAGGGAGGAGAGTCCCATTGCATGTTTGATCCAAGGGCAGAATCATATCCCATTTTCCTTCCTCTTTTCATTGATGCTAACCTTAAACACTGAATCTCCCTCCTACAGAATTCACCATTTATGAACACCTTCAGCCCCTCATAACCAAAACATAACCTGACTTGTTGCATGTGAGTTTGGAGAGCTGGAGAACCCACTTTATCACCTACTCCACGAATTAGAACAGTTGGGAAATCACCTGGATTGCTGAGTTCGAGTTCAGTTAGGAGTGTTTTGAGCGATCCGGAGAAGTTCGTGAGTTGTCGTCGCTCGTGTTTGCAAAGTCTCGGTGCGGATTGTTTTGTCGTCACCGAAGAGGTGAGTTCTAAACTCACTAGGATATTGGGGTCATATATGTCATGTTCTGAGTTTGATTTACGTTTTACGAAAATCTAGTGTGAAACCGCTTTGCGAAAATGTCGTTTTTAAGTCATAGAACCGTTCGATTTGTTTGGCTGAAACTATGATTTGAATTGCATGATTGGTATGTCAATCAATGTGTATTGACTGCTGGAATGGATGGTTGGATTGGTTGCTGTTTGAATGTTTATAATGTGCTGCAAAATTCACCATGTAGAGCCATTCTGGATAGGTTCGGATTTATGATAACTGGGACTGTTTTACCGGTTCAAAAATTATATAGCATACCATTTTAGAAACTAGATTGAATACGTGTAATTTTGGCTTTGGAATGGTTGCATTTGGACTTGTGTAGCTCAAGATATGAGCATCACAAGTTAGAGTAGAATTCTGGAGACAGTTTGAGCATAGGTTCGGTTTCTGGGAATCTGGGGATGATATAGGTATCCAAAAATTATGTGGTCAATTGTTCTAGAAACTAGACTGAATGCTCGTCAAATTGGTCCTGATTTGGTTGAATTTGGAATTGTGTAGCTCAAGATATGAGCATCACAAGTTAGGGTAAAATTCTGTGTAATTTCGCGTCGCGACCCGTGGCCATCGCGTCGCGACCTCCCTTAAAATTTGCAACGCAAAACTTTCTGTCACTTTTCGCGTCGCGACGGTAGGTGTTCGCGTCGCGACGGTTTGCAGTTTTCACTAAAAAGTCCCTGAACTTGTTTTCGCAATATCTTTTGATCCGGTGGTCCGATTTCAGTGTTCTCAAATGCGTTGGAAAGATAATAAAAAGGCCTAACTGGATATGTAATCCTATATGTTTGGCTATGACTGAAGTGGTAATGTCGATCGGGAAGTAATTCGGGATCGGAACGGAATGATACGAAAAATGACAGACACGCACGGATTGTGTGTATGGGCGCACGAGTTGTAACATCCCTAGTTTTTAAAGACTCGTATTATGATGCCTAGGACCGATTAATTATTTGTGGGAATAATTAGTCGTGTCTCGGGGAATTGTTCGAGTAAAAGTCCAAAGAAATCCTATCTCATATTCACTTATGGATTAGTCATAATTTAATTGAAGATTTCAAGCTGAAGGGCAAATTTGTAAATTCGCACCCCTCATATAAATACCTCAAGTCTGAACCATTCCAACCATATCTCCCTCACTTTATCACTCTCTAAGAATTCTGAAGTTGGAAAACTGAAAACAGAAAAGGGAAAAGAAGGAGGAGGGGCGCGAAGGAGAAGGAAGGGAGAGGAAGGGATCCACCACAAATCTGAATGCATGTAAGTGCTCTCACTCCCATTCTACTCCATTTTCAATCTCCAATCTATTGGTACCACTTTCAGGGCTTGATTCTCACTCATCCTCTCAAACCCATTTTCTGAATATGAAGCTCAAAGCATTGAAAATGGTGGAGTTCTAAGTTGTTGTTTGCTTGCATGTTCAGTACAAGCTATTGGGGAGGAAGTTCTAAGCCTACATTTCGAATTTGAGGACCATTCACTCGATATTGAGTTCCTGCTTCAGTGATGCAGTAGAAGAGGTAGCCGTTTCGCTATAGTTGGTGCCTTTCGGTTCTCGTTCGTGCGTGGACCTTTCGGTCATCCCGTGTCTCGGTGGAAGCTGCTAGTGAAATCGTCAACGGGTGAGTTCTACTCACGGATTAGGGACATTTTCGTGTATTCTGAAAACTGTTTTTGTTTTAAATAATAAGGCAATCGTTCCGTTTTCGAAAGACTTAGAACCGAAAAGAGTTTTTGAGTTAAAACGGTGTTTTACGGTTTAATGAGAATTTTGATTAAATCGTTAAAATGAAATAATTGTGTACTATCTGGAATACTTGGAAATCTTCTGAGTTTCAGGTGATTGAAATTAGAAATCGAAATGGGCAAAAACGGAGAGCGAAAATGAGGAAAACTGGGAAAACGGTAACAGACACAGGACGCACGGATCGTGCGCCCCTGGGCACGGATCGTGCGTCCCAATCTGATGGGTCTTGTTGGCAAAGAAACGAGACGCACGGGTCGTGCGCCCCTTGGCACGGATCATGCGTTTTATTCTGATAGAGGGGTTCTATGTAGTGCACCACGCACGGGTCGTGCGCCCCTGGGCACAGGTCGTGCGTGAGGTTCTGGCGCCAGTTCCCGTTTTCTCATTTCGTCGTTCTGTATGATCCCGAACCTTTTCTAATCTCTTTCTCAATCATTTAAAATGAAATTGCCTTGCTAAAAACCTTATTTTGAACTGGTTTGACTCACGATTTTGAAAGAGAGCTTTAAAAGCCCATTTGATTGAAAAACCGAAACCCTAGTACGCGTGTGAGTACACCGATTGACGGACTAACTAAATATATATGTTTATATATGTCAAATGAAAATGATTATAATGCCGGAGGTCTAAATTGTGAATTCCTCAAAAGGATTATAGATCGATATGGATATTGTTTATCCAACTTTTATGTGATAGATCCTTTGGTGATCGAAAAGATATAAATTATCTAACTCTCGAGAATTTGATGCGTATTGTCGTATGTATCGCGTTGGGTGACGACCCGACAAGTAGCATACTAAGAAGGGAAGTCATGAGCCCTCACCCTAGGCCCTGTATACGTCTTGGCGTGGTCAATTCGTGGGTTACCAGGATTAGTAAGCGTTGTGCAGCCGGTTTGTGCTAAGGTTAAACACATGGTTCCCGGGATTAGCAATCGTTGTGCAGCCGGGTCATGTTAAATTAAATTCACGATTTGCCGGGATTAGCAATAGTTGTGCAGTCGGCATTTCGATTAATAAATAAGACATTGTTATGTCTGCTTTTGTTGTAACGGTTTCATAAATTGAACCGGGTGTCAGTGAGGGGCACGGTAGGACTCACTGAGATAATGTTATCTCACCCAATCCATATTTGTTGTTTTTCAGAGAAGCAGGGAAAAAGGAAGACTATTGTGCACGAGTAGTCGATATACTCTCGGAGGTGCCGAAGACTTAGTCATTTGATCCTTTGTCCTTTTGTTGTTCTTTTGGTTGTATAACTTGTATTGGCTATGAGTTCTACGAACCGTTTTATGTTCTGTTTAGTTTTGGACTTGGATATTGTATTCCGTTCGGTATGAAACCGATGAACTTCTATTTTATGAAGTAATGTTAATTCCGATTATGTCTTTAATTCGGAAAAAGTTTATATGTCCAAAAATTTAAACAGGAACTGTGTCCTCTGAACTTCCGCATCTGTGCATCTTCGGTCTCTCTACATGTTAGAAATACCGGGGTGTTACAATTGGTATCAGAGCGGTTCGACCTAGTCGGACTTAGATGTTAAGAGTCTTTTACGTCTTCTAAGTCTGATTTTTCTTAGTATGCTATTAGACATTGAGCCTGATCAACTTAATACTTTGTGCATACTTCGCAGAATCATGGCTGGAAGGGGTAGGAGAAACCCACTTGTTGATCCTCATCAAGAATGGATGCAGAATGTCATCGAAACTCAGCAGAAAATGATGAATGACATGATGCTAATGCAACACCAACAGATGACTCAGATGGCTCAAATGCAGCAGATGCATCAGATGCCTCAACCACAACCAGCTGAGCCAGTCAATGTGCCAACACCTGAGGATCCCAACAGGGTGTATTTCCGGTTTCTGAAGATGAAACCCCCAACCTTCAAAGGAGGATCCGAGGCAATGAAAGCCCATTTCTGGGTAGATGCCATGGAACGGATCTTTGATACCTTGCAATGCAATGAAGGAGAAAAGGTAATTTGTGCTGCTAACGCTCTGGACGAGGATGCTCACACCTGGTGGGTTAACGCTCGTAGAACGCTACAAACTCAAGGAACTCCTCTTGAGTGGACTAATTTCAAGGAATTGTTTTTGGGTCATTATTTTCCCGACTCTCAAAGACTTGCCAAGTAGATGGAATTTCTGAGTTTGAAACAGGAAGAGATGACAGTTGGGGAATATGCTGCAAAATTTGAGAGGTTGTCACAATTCTATGAATTGGGAACCACCGCTCCTGATGATAAGTGGAAAATGGTGATGTTCAGACAAGGTCTTAGAGGCGATGTGAATCAAGGCCTCAGTTCTTATTCCATGACCACTTATCCTGCCTTGGTTCAACAAGCTCATTCAGCTGAGAGCGATCTTAAAAGAATGTACGCTGAGAGGAAAGATTTCTGGAAGGATAAGAAGAAGGGTAATGAGCCAACTTCTTCAAACCCGAGGTATAAAGGGAATTCAGACAAGGGGAAACGAGTACAGTCAAGAGACTCTGTAGGATATGACCGGTGTCATGTGTGCAAGAAGTTTCATAAAGGCAAATGCCAAGTGGGACCGAACCAATGTTACCTTTGCAAAGAAGTGGGCCATTATGCTAATAATTGCCCGTCAAGGAAAGCTTTCTTGGAGTCTCCTGATGCTCCGAGGCAGGCTCGAGTCAACACTTTGGATGCTAAGACCATCAAGCCAGCTGATAATCTTATAAGGGGTACAGGTTCTCTCTTTAATCAAACTGTTAATATTCTGTATGACTCTGGTGCTACTCATTGCTTTATCTCCGAAGCATGTGCTGAACGGTTAGGACTAATAGTATCTCCTATATCCGAGCCAATAACTATCCTTACTGCTGCAAAGGGTCGTGTGCGAACCCAATCATTATGCCTTAACTGTTTGCTCACGATAGAAAACAGGGACTTTGTCGTTGATTTTATATGTTTGCCTATGAGGGGGATGGAGATCGTTTTGGGAATGAATTGGATGACTTCCAATCACATTACTATTGACTGTTTCAATCGTGCAATTAATTTTCCTTCTGAAGTAGCGGAACATTCACTACCTGCAGATGATGGTGTTATTTCGTTCGCTTCAGCCAGCCAGTCTCTATTCCAAGGTGCGGAAGCTTTTGTTGTTATTTTGTCTGCATCAACTGAGGCTGATTTGGATTTATCGTCTGTTCAAATTGTTAATGAATTCTTAGATGTTTTTCCCGAGGAAGTTTCCTCTTTGCCTCCAGAACGAGAGATAGAATTTTCTATCGATTTGGCGCCTGGTGCAGGGCCAATATCCATAGCACCTTATAGGATGTCTCCTCTCGAACTGGAGGAATTGAAGTCCCAACTTGAGGAATTAATTTCCAAGAAGTTTATTCAACCGAGTGCTTCTCCATGGGGTGCTCCGGTATTGCTAGTCAAAAAGAAGGCGGGAGCATGAGATTATGCATAGACTACCGTCAGCTGAATAAAATCACTATCAAGAACAAGTATCCACTGCCAAGGATAGATGATCTGCTTGACCAACTTCGAGGTGCTAAAGTTTTCTCCAAGATTGATCTAAGGTCAGGGTACCATCAAATCAGGGTAAGAGCCTTAGACATTCCGAAGACTGCTTTTCGTACGAGGTACGGACACTACGAGTTTGTGGTGATGCCCTTCGGATTGACTAATGCTCCAGCCGTATTCATGGACTATATGAATAGAGTATTTCATTCTTACCTAGATCAGTTTGTGGTCGTCTTTATTGATGATATCTTGGTTTACTCAAAGTCAGTTGAGGAGCATGCCCAGCATCTCCGCTTTGTCCTAGGAGTACTCCGAGAGAAGAAGCTTTATGCTAAACCGTCGAAGTGTGACTTTTGGATGTCCGAAGTGAAGTTCTTGGGTCATGTGATATCCCAGGAGGGGGTTGCAATTGATCCTGGCAAAGTGGAAGCAGTGTTGAATTGGGAACGACCAACGTCAGTGACTGAGATCAGAAGCTTTCTGGGTTTAGCTGGTTACTATAGAAGATTTTTTGAAGGTTTTTCACAATTGGTACTTCCGCTTACTCGGTTAACTCGCAAGGGCCAACAGTTTCCTTGGGATGCCGATTGTGAGGAGTGTTTTCTTGGATTGAAAGAAAAGTTAACTTCTGCTTCGATCCTAATTCTTCCGGACCCGTCATTGGGATTCCAGATTTACAGTGACGCATCTGGGAAGGGTTTAGGATGTGTTCTCATGCAGAATCAACATGTTGTGGCCTACGCATCTAGACAATTGAAAACTCACGAACGGAATTACCCAACTCATGACTTAGAGTTGGCGGCTATTGTGTTTGCACTAAAAATTTGGAGACATTACCTTTACGGTTCTCGTTTCGAAGTTTTTAGTGATCACAAGAGCTTGAAATATCTGTTTGACCAAAAGGAGTTGAATAACAGACATAGAAGGTGGACTGAATTTTTGAAGGACTACGACTTCGAATTGAAGTATCACCCTGGGAAAGCCAATGTGGTGGCAGATGCTCTGAGCAGGAAGTCTATCCACACGGCAAAGTTAATGGTTCAAGAGATGGCTTTGTTGGAGTCATTCAGAGACTTGAAGCTCAAGGTAACAAGAAAGAAGGACCGCCTAGTGTTGCGATATATACGGATAGCCAGTGTGCTAAGGGAACAAATCCGTGTAGCTCAAGGAGCCGATATGAAGCTACAGTCTCAGAAAGGATCGCCAGATTTTATTGAGGATGGTGATGGAATGATTTGCTTTAATGGGAGGATTTGTGTTCCCGATGATGATGATATCAAAAGGCAAGTATTGGAAGAAGCTCATAGGAGTAAGTACTCTCTGCATCCGGGATCCACCAAGATGTACCGAGACTTGAAGTTAATGTATTGGTGGCCTGGGATGAAGGCCGAGGTTGCAGAATTTGTTTCTCGGTGCTTAACTTGTCCGAAGGTTAAGGTGGAACACCGAAGACCGGGCGGTCAGTTACAACCACTAGAGGTGCCAGTTTGGAAATGGGAAGATATCTCAATGGACTTCGTCATGGGTTTGCCGAGGTCACAGGCAGGCAATGATTCTATTTGGGTAGTAGTGGACCGATTGACTAAATCCGCTCACTTTATTCTCGTTCGCTCGACTTATAAAGTTTCCAAGTTAGCAGATGAATACGTGAAGAACATTATCAGACTACAGGGAGTTCCAACGAGTATCGTAACAGACCGAGATCCCAAGTTTACTTCCAGATTCTGGAGAGCATTGAATGAAGCTTTGGGAACAAGGGTGCTGGTTAGCACTGCTTATCATCCTCAGACTGATGGCCAGACTGAGAGGACTATTCAGACTCTTGAGGACATGCTTCGGGCTTGTGTGCTCGATAGCGGGAGAAAATGGGAGGACCATCTTCCATTAGTAGAATTCTCCTACAACAACAGTTACCACTCCAGCATTGAAATGGCACCGTTTGAAGCACTTTATGGTAGGAAGTGTAGAACTCCGTTGTGTTGGTGGGAGATTGGTGAAGACAAGTTTTTGGGACCGATATGGTTCGCGAGACTACTGAGAAGATCAAGTTAATTCGAGAAAGGATGAAGGTTGCTCAGAGTCGGCAAAAGAGCTACGCTGACAACCGAAGGAGACCGTTGGAGTTTGAGGTTGGTGATCATGTGTTCTTGAAATTTTCTCCAACCATAGGCACCGGGAGAGCTTTGCGAGCGAAGAAACTCAGTCCTCGATATGTTGGACCTTTCCAAATCATCGAGCGGATTGGGCCAGTTGCTTATCGCCTCGCATTGTCTCCGGCCCTGTCGAACCTCCATGATGTGTTCCACGTGTCTCAGTTGAGGAAGTATGTTCCCGATCTGCATCAACCGTTGAGTGTTGATACAATTGACCTGCGACCGGACTTGTCATTTCAACCTTATCCTAGCCATATCTTAGAGCGCGGTATGAAGACCCTGCGTTCAAGGACTATTCCGATTGTCAAAGTACTCTGGGATGGCTTTTCAGCCGAAGAGGCTACCTGGGAACTGGAAGAAGAGATGCGCGCTCGATATCCACATCTCTTTCAGTAAGGTACGTTTCGTCAATTTTGAGGACAAAATTTTTAAAAGTTGGGGAGATTGTAACATCCCTAATTTTTAAAGACTCGTATTATGATGCCTAGGACCGATTAATTATTTGTGGGAATAATTAGTCGTGTCTCGGGGATTATTGTTCGAGTAAAAGTCCAAAGAAATCCTATCTCATATTCACTTATGGATTAGTCATAATTTAATTGAAGATTTCAAGCTGAAGGGCAAATTTGTAAATTCGCACCCCTCATATAAATACCTCAAGTCTGAACCATTCCAACCATATCTCCCTCACTTTATCACTCTCTAAGAATTTTGAAGTTGGAAAACTGAAAACAGAAAAGGGAAAAGAAGGAGGAGGGGCGCGAAGGAGAAGGAAGGGAGGGGAAGGGATCCACCACAAATCTGAATGCATGTAAGTGCTCTCACTCCCATTCTACTCCATTTTCAATCTACAATCTATTGGTACCACTTTCAGAGCTTGATTCTCACTCATCCTCTCAAACCCATTTTCTGAATATGAAGCTCAAAGCATTGAAAATGGTGGAGTTCTAAGTTGTTGTTTGCTTGCATG
Organism: Astragalus membranaceus; assembly: GCA_039519185.1. Taxonomy (NCBI): domain Eukaryota; kingdom Viridiplantae; phylum Streptophyta; class Magnoliopsida; order Fabales; family Fabaceae; genus Astragalus; species Astragalus membranaceus. Next base: position 36,538,298 of record CM076852.1, on the reverse strand, counting down.
TTCAGTACAGGCTATTGGGGAGGAAGTTCTGAGCCTACATTTCGAATTTGAGGAGCATTCACTCGAGATTGAGTTCCTGCTTCAGTGGTTCAGTAGAAGAGGTAGCCGTTTCGCTATAGTTGGTGCCTTTTGGTTCTCGTTCGTGCGTGTACCTTTCGGTCATCCCGTGTCTCGGTGGAAGCTCCTAGTGAAATCGTCATCGGGTGAGTTCTACTCACGGATTAGGGACATTTTCGTGCATTCTGAAAACTGTGTTTGTTTTAAATAATAAGGCAATCGTTCCGTTTTCGAAAGACTTAGAACCGAAAAGAGTTTTTGAGTTAAAACGGTGTTTTACGGTTTAATGAGAATTTTGATTAAATCGTTGAAATGAAATAATTGTGTACTATCTAGAATACTTGGAAATCTTCTGAGTTTCAGGTGATTGAAATTAGAAATCGAATTGGGCGAAAACGGAGAGCGAAAATGAGGAAAACTGGGAAAACGGTAACAGACACAGGATGCACGGATCGTGCGCCCCTGGGCACGGATCGTGCGTCCCAATATGATGGGTCTTGTTGGAAAAGAAACGAGACGCACGGGTCGTGCGCCCCTGGGCACGGATCGTGCGTTTCTTTCTGATAGAGGGGTTCTATGTAGTGCACCACGCACGGGTCGTGCGCCCCTGGGCACGGGTCGTGCGTGAGGTTCTGGCGCCAGTTCCCGTTTTCTCATTCCGTCGTTCTGTTTGATCCCGAACCTTTTCTAATCTCTTTCTCAATCATTTAAAATGAAGTTGCCTTGCTAAAAACCTTATTTTGAACTGGTTTGACTCACGATTTTGAAAGAGAGCTTTAAAAGCCCATTTGATCGAAAAACCGAAACCCTAGTACACGTGTGAGTACACCGATTGACGGACTAACTAAATATATATGTTTATATATGTCAAATGAAAATGATTATAATGCCGGAGGTCTAAATTGTGAATTCCTCAAAACGGATTATAGATCGATATGGATATTGTTTATCCAACTTTTATGTGATAGATCCTTTGGTGATCGAAAAGATATAAATTATCTAACTCTCGAGAATTTGATGCGTATTGTCGTATGTATCGCGTTGGGTGACGACGCGACAAGTAGCATACTAGGAAGGGAAGTCATGAGCCCTCACCCTAGGCCCTGTATACGTCTTGGCGTGGTCAATTCGTGGGTTACCGGGATTAGCAAGCGTTGTGCAGCCGGTTTGTGCTAAGGTTAAACACATGGTTCCCGGGATTAGCAATCGTTGTGCAGTCGGGTCATGTTAAAATAAATTCACGATTTGCCGGGATTAGCAATAGTTGTGCTGTCGGCATTTCGATTAATAAATAAGACATTGTTATGTCTGCTTTTGTTGTAACGGTTTCATAAATTGAACCGAGTGTCAGTGAGGGGGCACGGTAGGACTCACTGAGATAATGTTATCTCACCCAATCAGTATTTGTTGTTTTTCAGAGAAGCAGGGAAAAAGGAAGACTATTGTGCACGAGTAGTCGATATACTCTCGGAGGTGCCGAAGACTTAGTCATTTGATCCTTTGTCCTTTTGTTGTTCTTTTGGTTGTATAACTTGTATTGGCTATGAGTTCTACGAACCGTTTTATGTTCTGTTTAGTTTTGGACTTGGATATTGTATTCCGTTCGGTATGAAACCGATGAACTTCTATTTTATGAAGTAATGTTAATTCCGATTATGTCTTTAATTCGGAAAAAGTTTATATGTCCAAAAATTTAAACAGGAACTGTGTCCTCTGAACTTCCGCATCTGTGCATCTTCGGTCTCTCTACATGTTAGAAATACCGGGGTGTTACAATTGGTATCAGAGCGGTTCGACCTAGTCGGACTTAGATGTTAAGAGTCTTTTACGTCTTCTAAGTCTGATTTTTCTTAGTATGCTATTAGACATTGAGCCTGATCAACTTAATACTTTGTGCATACTTCGCAGAATCATGGCTGGAAGGGGTAGGAGAAACCCACTTGTTGATCCTCATCATGAATGGATGCAGAATGTCATCGAAACTCAGCAGAAAATGATGAATGACATGATGCTAATGCAACACCAACAGATGACTCAGATGGCTCAAATGCAGCAGATGCATCAGATGCCTCAACCACAACCAGCTGAGCCAGTCAATGTGCCAACACCTGAGGATACCAACAGGGTGTATTTCCGGTTTCTGAAGATGAAACCCCCAACCTTCAAAGGAGGATCCGAGGCAATGAAAGCCCATTTCTGGGTAGATGCCATGGAACAGATCTTTGATACCTTGCAATGCAATGAAGGAGAAAAGGTAATTTGTGCTGCTAACGCTCTGGACGAGGATGCTCACACCTGGTGGGTTAACGCTCGTAGAACGCTACAAACTCAAGGAACTCCTCTTTAGTGGACTAATTTCAAGGAATTGTTTTTGGGTCATTATTTTCCCGACTCTCAAAGACATGCCAAGCAGATGGAATTTCTGAGTTTGAAACAGGAAGAGATGACAGTTGGGGAATATGCTGCAAAATTTGAGAGGTTGTCACAATTCTATGAATTGGGGACCACCGCTCCTGATGATAAGTGGAAAATGGCGATGTTCAGACAAGGTCTTAGAGGCGATGTGAATCAAGGCCTCAGTTCTTATTCCATGACCACTTATCCTGCCTTGGTTCAACAAGCTCATTCAGCTGAGAGCGATCTTAAAAGAATGTACGCTGAGAGGAAAGATTTCTGGAAGGATAAGAAGAAGGGTAATGAGCCAACTTCTTCAAACCCGAGGTATAAAGGGAATTCAGACAAGGGGAAACGAGTACAGTCAAGAGACTCTGCAGGATATGACCGGTGTCATGTGTGCAAGAAGTTTCATAAAGGCAAATGCCAAGTGGGACCGAACCAATGTTACCTTTGCAAAGAAGTGGGCCATTATGCTAATAATTGCCCGTCAAGGAAAGCTTTCTTGGAGTCTCCTGATGCTCCGAGGCAGGCTCGAGTCAACACTTTGGATGCCAAGACCATCAAGCCAGCTGATAATCTTATAAGGGGTACAGGTTCTCTCTTTAATCAAACTGTTAATATTCTGTATGACTCTGGTGCTACTCATTGCTTTATCTCCGAAGCATGTGCTGAACGGTTAGGACTAATAGTATCTCCTATATCCGAGCCAATAACTTTCCTTACTGCTGCAAAGGGTCGTGTGCGAACCCAATCATTATGCCTTAACTGTTTGCTCACGATAGAAAACAGGGACTTTGTCGTTGATTTTATCTGTTTGCCTATGAGGGGGATGGAGATCGTTTTGGGAATGAATTGGATGACTTCCAATCACATTACTATTGACTGTTTCAATCGTGCAATTAATTTTCCTTCTGAAGTAGCGGAACATTCACTACCTGCAGATGATGGTGTTATTTCGTTCGCTTCAGCCAGCCAGTCTCTATTCCAAGGTGCGGAAGCTTTTGTTGTTATTTTGTCCGCATCAACTGAGGCTGATTTGGATTTATCGTCTGTTCAAATTGTTAATGAATTCTTAGATGTTTTTCCCGAGGAAGTTTCCTCTTTGCCTCCAGAACGAGAGATAGAATTTTCTATAGATTTGGCGCCTGGTGCAGGGCCAATATCCGTAGCACCTTATAGGATGTCTCCTCTCGAACTGGAGGAATTGAAGTCCCAACTTGAGGAATTAATTTCCAAGAAGTTTATTCGACCGAGTGCTTCTCCATGGGGTGCTCCGGTATTGCTAGTCAAAAAGAAGGACGGGAGCATGAGATTATGCTTAGACTACCGTCAGCTGAATAAAATCACTATCAAGAACAAGTATCCACTGCCAAGGATAGATGATCTGCTTGACCAACTTCGAGGTGCTAAAGTTTTCTCCAAGATTGATCTAAGGTCAGGGTACCATCAAATCAGGGTAAGAGCCTTAGACATTCCGAAGACTGCTTTTCGTACGAGGTACGGACACTACGAGTTTGTGGTGATGCCCTTCGGATTGACTAATGCTCCAACCGTATTCATGGACTATATGAATAGAGTATTCCATTCTTACCTAGATCAGTTTGTGGTCGTCTTTATTGATGATATCTTGGTTTACTCAAAGTCAGTTGAGGAGCATGCCCAGCATCTCCGCTTTGTCCTAGGAGTACTCCGAGAGAAGAAGCTTTATGCTAAACCGTCGAGTGTGACTTTTGGATGTCCGAAGTGAAGTTCTTGGGTCATGTGATATCCCAGGAGGGGGTTGCAGTTGATCCTGGCAAAGTGGAAGCAGTGTTGAATTGGGAACGACCAACGTCAGTGACTGAGATCAAAAGCTTTCTGGGTTTTGCTGGTTACTATAGAAGATTTTTTGAAGGTTTTTCACAATTGGTACTTCCGCTTACTCGGTTAACTCGCAAGGGCCAACCGTTTACTTGGGATGCCGATTGTGAGGAGTGTTTTCTTGGATTGAAAGAAAAGTTAACTTCTGCTCCGATCCTAATTCTTCCGGACCCGTCATTGGGATTTCAGATTTACAGTGACGCATCTGGGAAGGGTTTAGGATGTGTTCTCATGCAGAATCAACATGTTGTGGCCTACGCATCTAGACAATTGAAAACTCACGAACGAAATTACCCAACTCATGACTTAGAGTTGGCGGCTATTGTGTTTGCACTAAAAATTTGGAGACATTACCTTTACGGTTCTCCTTTCGAAGTTTTTAGTGATCACAAGAGCTTGAAATATCTGTTTGACCAAAAGGAGTTGAATAACAGACAGAGAAGGTGGACTGAATTTTTGAAGGACTACGACTTCGAATTGAAGTATCACCCTGGGAAAGCCAATGTGGTGGCAGATGCTCTGAGCAGGAAGTCTATCCACACGGCAAAGTTAATGGTTCAAGAGATGGCTTTGTTGGAGTCATTCAGAGACTTGAAGCTCAAGGTAACAAGAAAGAAGGACCGCATAGTGTTGCGGCATATACGGATAGCCAGTGTGCTAAGGGAACAAATCCGTGTAGCTCAAGGAGCCGATATGAAGCTACAGTCTCAGAAAGGATCGCCAGATTTTACTGAGGATGGTGATGGAATGATTTGCTTTAATGGGAGGATTTGTGTTCCCGATGATGATGATATCAAAAGGCAAGTATTGGAAGAAGCTCATAGGAGTAAGTACTCTCTGCATCCGGGATCCACCAAGATGTACCGAGACTTGAAGTTAATGTATTGGTGGCCTGGGATGAAGGCCGAGGTTGCAGAATTTGTTTCTCAGTGCTTAACGTGTCAGAAGGTTAAGGCGGAACACCGAAGACCGGGCTGTCAGTTACAACCACTAGAGGTGCCAGTTTGGAAATGGGAAGATATCTCAATGGACTTCGTCATGGGTTTGCCGAGGTCACAGGCAGGCAATGATTCTATTTGGGTAGTAGTGGACCGATTGACTAAATCCGCTCACTTTATTCTCGTTCGCTCGACTTATAAAGTTTCCAAGTTAGCAGATGAATACGTGAAGAACATTATCAGACTACATGGAGTTCCAACGAGTATCGTATCAGACCGAGATCCCAAGTTTACTTCCAGATTCTGGAGAGCATTGAATGAAGCTTTGGGAACAAGGGTGCTGGTTTGCACTGCTTATCATCCTCAGACTGATGGCCAGACTGAGAGGACTATTCAGACTCTTGAGGACATGCTTTGGGCTTGTGTGCTCGATAGCGGGAGAAAATGGGAGGACCATCTTCCATTAGTAGAATTCTCCTACAACAACAGTTACCACTCCAGCATTGATATGGCACCGTTTGAAGCACTTTATGGTAGGAAGTGTAGAACTCCGTTGTGTTGGTGGGAGATTGGTGAAGACAAGTTTTTGGGACCCGATATGGTTCGCGAGACTACTGAGAAGATCAAAAGAGCTACGCTGACAACCGAAGGAGACCGTTGGAGTTTGAGGTTGGTGATCATGTGTTCTTGAAAGTTTCTCCAACCATAGGCACCGGGAGAGCTTTGCGAGCGAAGAAACTCAGTCCTCGATATGTTGGAGCTTTCCAAATCATCGAGCGGATTGGGCCAGTTGCTTATCGCCTCGCATTGTCTCTGGCCCTGTCGAACCTCCATGATGTGTTCCACGTGTCTCAGTTGAGGAAGTATGTTCCCGATCTGCATCAACCGTTGAGTGTTGATACAATTGACCTGCGACCGGACTTGTCATTTCAACCTTATCCTAGCCATATCTTAGAGCGCGGTATGAAGACCTTGCGTTCAAGGACTATTCCGATTGTCAAAGTACTCTGGGATGGCTTTTCAGCCGAAGAGGCTACCTGGGAACTGGAAGAAGACATGCGCGCTCGATATCCATATCTCTTTCAGTAAGGTACGTTTCGTCAATTTTGAGGACAAAATTTTTAAAAGTTGGGGAGATTGTAACATCCCTAATTTTTAAAGACTCGTATTATGATGCCTAGGACCGATTAATTATTTGTGGGAATAATTAGTCGTGTCTCGGGGATTATTGTTCGAGTAAAAGTCCAAAGAAATCCTATCTCATATTCACTTATGGATTAGTCATAATTTAATTGAAGATTTCAAGCTGAAGGGCAAATTTGTAAATTCGCACCCCTCATATAAATACCTCAAGTATGAACCATTCCAACCATATCTCCCTCACTTTATCACTCTCTAAGAATTTTGAAGTTGGAAAACTGAAAACAGAAAAGGGGAAAGAAGGAGGAGGGGCGCGAAGGAGAAGGAAGGGAGAGGAAGGGATCCACCACAAATCTGAATGCATGTAAGTGCTCTCACTCCCATTCTACTCCATTTTCAATCTCCAATCTATTGGTACCACTTTCAGAGCTTGATTCTCACTCATCCTCTCAAACCCATTTTCTGAATATGAAGCTCAAAGCATTGAAAATGGTGGAGTTCTAAGTTGTTGTTTGCTTGCATGTTCAGTACAGGCTATTGGGGAGGAAGTTCTAAGCCTACATTTCGAATTTGAGGAGCATTCACTCGAGATTGAGTTCCTGCTTCAGTGGTTCAGTAGAAGAGGTAGCCGTTTCGTTATAGTTGGTGCCTTTTGGTTCTTGTTCGTGCGTGTACCTTTCGGTCATCCCGTGTCTCGGTGGAAGCTCCTAGTGAAATCGTCAACGGGTGAGTTCTACTCACGGATTAGGGACATTTTCGTGCATTCTGAAAACTGTGTTTGTTTTAAATAATAAGGCAATCGTTCCGTTTTCGAAAGACTTAGAACCGAAAAGAGTTTTTGAGTTAAAACGGTGTTTTACGGTTTAATGAGAATTTTGATTAAATCGTTGAAATGAAATAATTGTGTACTATCTGGAATACTTGGAAATCTTCTGAGTTTCAGGTGATTGAAATTAGAAATCGAATTGGGCGAAAACGGAGAGCGAAAATGAGGAAAACTGGGAAAACGGTAACAGACACAGGACGCACGAATCGTGCGCCCCTGGGCACGGATCGTGCGTCCCAATATGATGGGTCTTGTTGGAAAAGAAACGAGACGCACGGGTCGTGCGCCCCTGGGCACGAATCGTGCGTTTCTTTCTGATAGAGGGGTTCTATGTAGTGCACCACGCACGGGTCGTGCGCCCCTGGGCACGGGTCGTGCGTGAGGTTCTGGCGCCAGTTCCCGTTTTCTCATTCCGTCGTTCTGTTTGATCCCGAACCTTTTCTAATCTCTTTCTCAATCATTTAAAATGAAGTTGCCTTGCTAAAAACCTTATTTTGAACTGGTTTGACTCACGATTTTGAAAGAGAATTTTAAAAGCCCATTCGATCGAAAAACCGAAACCCTAGTACGCGTGTGAGTACACCGATTGACGTACTAACTAAATATATATGTTTATATATGTCAAATGAAAATGATTATAATGCCGGAGGTCTAAATTCCTCAAAATGGATTATAGATCGATATGGATATTGTTTATCCAACTTTTATGTGATAGATCCTTTGGTGATCGAAAAGATATAAATTATCTAACTCTCGAGAATTTGATGCGTATTGTCGTATGTATCGCGTTGGGTGACGACCCGACAAGTAGCATACTAGGAAGGGAAGTCATGAGCCCTCACCCTAGGCCCTGTATACGTCTTGGCGTGGTCAATTCGTGGGTTACCGGGATTAGCAAGCGTTGTGCAGCTGGTTTGTGCTAAGGTTAAACACATGGTTCCCGGGATTAGCAATCGTTGTGCAGCCGGGTCATGTTAAATTAAATTCACGATTTGCCGGGATTAGCAATAGTTGTGCAGTCGGCATTTCGATTAATAAATAAGACATTGTTATGTCTACTTTTGTTGTAACGGTTTCATAAATTGAACCGAGTGTCAGTGAGGGGGCACGGTAGGACTCACTGAGATAATGTTATCTCACCCAATCCATATTTGTTGTTTTTCAGAGAAGCAGGGAAAAAGGAAGACTATTGTGCACGAGTAGTCGATATACTCTCGGAGGTGCCGAAGACTTAGTCATTTGATCCTTTGTCCTTTTGTTGTTCTTTTGGTTGTATAACTTGTATTCGCTATGAGTTCTACGAACCGTTTTATGTTCTGTTTAGTTTTGGACTTGGATATTGTATTCCTTTCGGTATGAAACCGATGAACTTCTATTTTATGAAGTAATGTTAATTCCGATTATGTCTTTAATTCGGAAAAAGTTTATATGTCCAAAAATTTAAACAGGAACTGTGTCCTCTGAACTTCCGCATCTGTGCATCTTCGGTCTCTCTACATGTTAGAAATACCGGGGTGTTACACGAGTCGTGTGTGGCTCTCTGATTTCCTATTTTAAAACGTGCTTACAATCATTCCGAGCGATTCCAATTGCTTTCTAATCCCTCCTTCCACCTTCCCCAATGATACTATAATTGAACTGCCCTGAATTGAGTGGTAATTGACTGTGATTGGATCTAAGTTATGTTAGTACCATATGATTGGTTATGCTTGGATTTTGTTCAGGTTAAGTGAATGCTTACGTGATTGACCATTGATTTCATGTTATGACTTTGTGATTGATGTTTTGTGCTGGACTGACTGGTTTAGTAAGATTGATAAGATAAGTTAGCGAACCTTAGTAATCCATGAGAGATCACTTAATAATTAGACTAAGTTAGTAATTAGATCACGTTAGTAATAAGTTTATGTTCAGTTCAGTTCATTGTTATGTTATTGTCATGTTTAAGTTCATTGTTGAGTTCAGTCCAGGTATATCTTCATATATACCTTTAGTCGGGGTGACGACCCTATTTAGTTTAGTGTGCTAGGGGAGAGGCAGTCATGAGCCTTATGAACCTAGGCCCCGTTAGGGACCCAGCCGATTAGTGGGGACGGGTTCACCGGAAGCTTATTATGCCAAGTGACCGGTGACACGCTATAACTTTAGTTAGTGTTGTATCTTGTAACCGGCCTGAGGGTTGCGAGGTCAACGTTTAGTTAGTTAGCCACATAGTCAATTTTGAGGACTATGATTTATGAGTTAAGTATAATGAATCAAGCATAATTGAACCGAGAGAGTTAGTAAGGGGTCTGGATAGAACTCACTGAGACAAGTTGTCTCACCCAATCCATTGTTGTTGTTTTTCAGTTAAGCAGGGAAAGTTGAAGACCGTGAGGCACGACTATGGAGAAGCTGGAGGAGCAGCCGCTATCTTTATTTCATTATGTCTTGTATTTCAGTTCCCTTTGTATTTCTGTATTTCTATTCAGTATCTTAAGACTATTCGATTGTACGACTTATGTCTTTCAAGTTGTAAATCGCTTCCGCAGACTTTCTATTTTGGTACTGAACACTAGTTGAGTGGTGTAAGGACCGACTTTATGTATTTTATGTTAAGTTATGTAGGCGAACTTGATGGGTTTTTAGCATCGAGTATTAGTATGTGTTCAGTATTTAAAAAGGAAGTTACTCTGATGTATGCCAGTCGTGCGCTTCGGTAATTTCTACAAGATAGAAATTATCGGGGTGTTACAATTGGTATCAGAGCAGTTCGACCCAGTCGGACTTAGAATCATGAGTCTCTTAAGTCCTCTAAGTGTGATTCCTCTTAGTATGCTATTAGACGTTTAGCCTGATCAACTAAACACTTTGTGCATATTTCGCAGAATCATGGCTGGTGGAAGTAGAAGAAGCGTCCCCGTCAATCCTCAATCTGAATGGATGCAGAACGTGATCGTGAATCAACAACGGATGATGCAGGACATGATGTGGATGCATCACGAACTGATGAGTCAGCAGCAGCTAGCGTATGTTGCATAAACAAATCTCAACGGATCGAATGAGGAAAGGAAAGCGAATGGGAAAGGGAAAAAGAAGGCATTGGAATGGCCAACCCCAAGTGATGAACCGAGGAATACCTCCATCAAAGGAAAGCAAGTTGTGGTAGCTGAAATTCCGAGGTCCGTTAAGTGTTCGGCGTGTGGAAGGCCCCACAGTGGAAGGTGTCGTTTGTGATCAACCGCATGTTTTTATTGCAAGGGAAAAGGGCATTATGCTAACAAGTGCCCTGTAAAGAAGAGGAAAGCGACTGAATGGTCCACTCCGGAGGAAGAACCAAGAGGTGGCTCCAGCAAGGGTAAGCAAGTGCAGGCGTCGGAATTATTAAAGCCCGCCAACTATGGCAAATGCGGAAGTCCCCATGGAGGAGAATGTCACCTAGGATCAAAGCATTGCTTCTACTGCAAAATGGAAGGGCACTACGCCAGGGAGTGCCCAGCGAGGAAGAGGAACCGAGAGTGGAATGCTAACTCCGCAAGCGGGAATAGTCCTTGTGTTGGACGCTCAGAAAGGCGAAGCTGATGTCGGGTCGGCGAAAGGTATATTGTGTGCTATTTGTTTTGATTGGTCCAATTTTGAGGACAAAATTTTTAAAAGTTGGGGTGATTGTAATATCCCCAATTTTCGCTAATCAAATTATTTGGCATGAAATTATATTGAGTGATTTATTTAGTTGGATGAAAGCTATTTAAATTTAAAATGACTTGTTGATTTATTAATTGTGCAAATTGGGTGTGATTGATAATTAATTAATGGGTTGTTATACTTATGTGCCTAATGGTTAAGTTAATTTAAATTCCATTTAGTTAAGTGATAGTGAGCATTAGTGAGGAAGGGCATTTTAGTCCTTGCACTTATAAGTGAGCAGCTGAAGGGTATGTAAGTCTTTTCCCAACACCTTTAACACCCAGCTGAAACCCCAAGTCAGCCATGTTTCACTTTCATTCCATCCATTTCAGAATTCAGAACTGAGTTAGAGAAGGGAGAGAGAGAGTTCGCGAGAAGAGAGAAGAGAAGGGAAGGGAGGAGAGTCCCATTGCATGTTTGATCCAAGGGCAGAATCATATCCCATTTTCCTTCCTCTTTTCATTGATGCTAACCTTAAACACTGAATCCCCCTCCTACAGAATTCACCATTTATGAACACCTTAAGCCCCTCATAACCAAAACATAACCTGACTTGTTGCATGTGAGTTTGGAGAGCTGGAGAACCCACTTTATCACCTACTCCAAGAATTAGAACAGTTGGGAAATCACCTGGATTGCTGAGTTCGAGTCATAGGCAAGTGGAGAGTTCGAGTTCAGTTAGGAGTGTTTGGAGCGATCCGGAGAAGTTCGTGAGTTGCTGTCGCTCGTGTTTGCAAAGTCTCGGTGCGGATTGTTTTTTCGTCACCGAAGAGGTGAGTTCTAAACTCACTAGGATATTGTGGTCATATATGTCATGTTCTGAGTTTGATTTACGTTTTACGAAAATCTAGTGTGAAACCGCTTTGCGAAAATGTCGTTTTTAAGTCATAGAACCGTTCGATTTGTTTGGCCGAAACTATGATTTGAATTGCATGATTGGTATGTTAATCAATGTGTATTGACTGCTGGAATGGATGGTTGGATTGGTTGCTGTTTGAATGTTTATAATGTGCTGCTAAATTCACTATGTAGAGCCATTCTGGATAGGTTCGGATTTATGATAACTGGGACTGTTTTACCGGTTCAAAAATTATATAGCATACCATTTTAGAAACTAGATTGAATACTTGTCATTTTGGCTTTGGAATGGTTGCATTTGGACTTGTGTAGCTTAAGATATGAGCATCACAAGTTAGAGTAGAATTCTGGAGACAGTTTGAGCATAGGTTCGGTTTCTGGGCATCTGGGGATGATATAGGTATCCAAAAATTATGTGGTCAATTGTTCTAGAAACTAGACTGAATGCTCGTCAAATTGGTCCTGATTTGGTTGAATTTGGAATTGTGTAGCTCAAGATATGAGCATCACAAGTTAGGGTAAAATTCTGTGTAATTTCGCGTCGCGACCCATGGCCATCGCGTCGCGACCTCCCTTAAAATTTGCAACGCAAAACTTTCTGTCACTTTTCGCGTCGCGATGGTAGGTGTTCGCGTCGCGACGGTTTGCAGCTTTCACTAAAAAGTCCCTGAACTTGTTTTCGCAATATCTTTTGATCCGGTGGTCCGATTTCAGTGTTCTCAGATGTGTTGGAAAGATAATAAAAAGGCCTAACTGGATATGTAATCCTATATGTTTGGCTATGACTGAAGTGGTAATGTCGATCGGGAAGTAATTCGGGATCGGAACGGAATGATACGAAAAATGATAGACACGCACGGATCGTGTGTATGGGCACACGAGTCGTGTGTGGCTCTCTGATTTCCTATTTTAAAACGTGCTTCCAATCATTCCGAACGACTCCAATTGCTTTCTAATCCCTCCTTTCACCTTCCCCAATGATACTATAATTGAACTGCCCTGAATTGAGTGGTAATTGACTGTGATTGGATCTAAGTTATGTTAGTACCATATGATTGGTTATGCTTGGATTTTGTTCAGGTTAAGTGAATGCTTACGTGATTGACCATTGATTTCATGTTATGACTTTGTGATTGATGTATTGTGCTGGACTGACTGGTTTGGTAAGATTGATAAGATAAGTTAGCGAACCTTAGTAATCCATGAGAGATCACTTAATAATTAGACTAAGTTAGTAATTAGATCACGTTAGTAATAAGTTTATGTTAAGTTCAATTCATTGTTATGTTATTGTCATGTTTAAGTTCATTGTTGAGTTCAGTCCAGGTATATCTTCATATATACCTTTAGTCGGGGTGACGACCCTATTTAGTTTAGTGTGCTACGGGAGAGGCAGTCATGAGCCTTATGAACCTAGGCCCCGTTAGGGACCTAGCCGATTAGTGGGGACGGGTTCACCGGAAGCTTATTATGCCAAGTGACCGGTGACACGCTATAACTTTAGTTAGTGTTGTATCTTGTAACCGGCTTGAGGGTTGCGAGGTCAACGTTTAGTTAGTTAGCCACATAGTCAATTTTGAGGACTATGATACTAGTAATACGGTCTGAGAGGGCCTTTTTCGAGCGGCCATTAAGGTCAAGATCGGATCCGGAACTGATATTACCATGAAGGACGTGTGTAACGCCCCAAATTTTATTAAATATTTATTGATTAATTTATTTAATTAATTTAATTAGGATGTTGTGTGATAGAATATTAGAAATAATATATGGTTATTTTATTTAATGTGTTGGTCCATATTGGGGGTTAGAAATAATAAAATGAGGAGTGTTAGTAGCAAGCCCATGATTAAGTCAAATTAGACTAATGTAAAAGCCCAAAGGAGTGGTAAGTCATGAGAAGGGCTTGGCAATTAGGGTTTCATTCATAATTAGAAGAAAAGAAAAGAAAAGAAGCGTGAGAAGTGAGAAGAGAGGGAGTGGTGCGCGGCTAGGAGAGAAGAGAGAAGAAGGAGAGGCGCGATTTCTTTCAAGGAGGAAGCCGTGTTCCGTTCGTGTGTTCGTGAGTTCGTGTTCGTGTCTCGTTCTTCATAATTTGGAGCTTACGTCAATAGAGGTAAGGGTGGGTTTTAACACTAATAATGGGTTATGATGAGGGTATATGGGTAGTTAGGGTTTGGTTGGATTATTTGCGATGTTGGATTGAAATTGATGATGGTGCGATGTTGCTATTGTTGTTATTTCGCATGATGTGTTGTTATTGAGTCTTCAATGGTGTTTGTCTTTATGTGATGATTGATTTTGATGTAATATGATGTTGATGATGATTCTTGATAATGGCGGGTGGGTTGTGGTTGTCGATCATATCGTGATGTGGATTCGTTAAAAATCTGGTTTCTAGTGGTTGTTGTGCAAAGAGGGAATTGATGTGCTGAAATTTCGTTTTGAAGCCGTTTTGATAGGTGTCCAGTATTTCTGTGATTGTGACTTCATTATTGGCCCGAATTGCGTGGGGTTTGTTTCATTCGGAAGTAGACACCATTTCCTTCACTTTAGGCACTGGTTTCGCTAAATTTGAGTCAGTATAACTGGAGAAAATATTTTTACAAAATGGTAAAAGAATATGAAAAACTGCATGAAACCGTATGGGTATAGGTTCAATGTTTTGTTCATAACTCTTTCCACCGAACTCGGTTTCGGATGATTTTTATCTCATTGAAAACCAGACTCACGGGGCTTCAATTTTGACACGGATTTCGTTTCATTTGGTTGAGAATTCAAAGAGAAAACTGGGTTACAATTTAGCTAACAGAAGCTGTCGAATTTCTGTACCCTGAGAGGTATTTTGCAAAACTGTACTATTTGGGTACCTAAACAAATAAATAAAAATTATTTCTAGAAACTAGACATCTCAAGCTTTCCAGAGGATATTCGTTTGCAAAATTCCGACATCGTTTGATATGCTAAATTAATTGTCGGAGTTCGTGCACAGTTGCTGCGAAATACTGCTCCTTAGCTGTTTAGTAAAATGGTCGAACGAATAGGACGTTGTACTGGTTATTGTCGCTGCCCTTGTGTCCTGTGTGTGGGCGCGCCTAATGCGTAAGTTCAGGCATTGTCTAGCGGTGCTGTGCACCAATTTGTGGTGTTGCGTGTGTCTGTCGTGCTGGTGTTGTCTGGTGGTGCTGTGCGCCAATTTCTGTGCTGTGTGTGTGTTTTGGTTGTGCGCGCTGTTTGGCGTGATGTGTACAGGTGATATGTGGCAGCTGTGATGCTGTAAACAGGTGAGAGTTACGAGGTAGCTGTGATGCTACGACACGTGGTATTTCTGTGTGATAATAATTTTGGTGGTATGGCATTTATTAATTAAATGCTCTGAGTATGTGTATCTATGCATGAATCATGAGTCGCATTGTCATATGCATATTCGAGGTAGCTGTGATGCTACAACACGTGATTATTTTGGTGGTATGCCCGTCGTGGCCTTTTACGAGATCGGTACCGCATGCATATGCCCAGAGGGGTTACATTCATTCATGAGTCCATTTATAACGAGTGTTGGTATCTATTTACTAATGGAGTTTGTGCCTTGTGCCGTGATATGATGCATTGAATTCTATGTGCTTGCTGTGAGTTACCTGCTACTTATTTACTGCTGTCATTGCTTATTATTTCTGTTAATGCTCACCCCTTCTGCTTGGAATGTTGCTCTTACGTGGCAACGCTGCAGGTGACTGCGAGCGAAGGTCTCCGGCTTTCCTATCTTCTGTCGGGTCGTGTCGTCGCTCTGAAATGTAACACCGGGGGGGGGGGCGTAAACGCTATTCATTTAGATATCAATATGTATTTGAGACTTCGAGTTGTGGTTTAAGACCCTTTAATGTGAAGACGTGTTTTGATGATTATTTTTCCGCTGCTATGAGATTTCGAAATTATCTGACGTTATTAATTGAGATCGTTTTTGAGAGTAAAGTGTAACGCCTTTTTCAATATGGCAAAGTTTAATTGCGAAGAACTCTGATTTTACTTAAAATAAATGAGGTTTAGAAAAGGGTGTTACATTAGTGGTATCAGAGCAATGGTTGGTCCGTCCGGCCAAGTTGTCGAGTCGTTGTGTCGGTTAACGACCAACTGTTGTCTTTTAGTACTAACCATTGTTGGCGTTGCAGGTAAACCAAGAGTTGCCAATGGTAAGTGAACTAGTGGGGGAGATGTCCCTACTAGTGTTGTGTGCCTTTGTCGTATTTCTGTGTGTGGATTCTGTGCTTTTGTTTTTGGTTATGTTTCTAACCTTTCCTATGGTGTGAACCTGTATTGTAGCTTGAGTTTTATGATTTGGTTGTTATATTCATTTTAGTTTGTGCTACGTGATTTTGAAAACCTTAGACTGTGCATTGGCACGATTGGTGCACTTCTAACGGATTAGTTTTATTGTCGTTGTTGTGACCTGCTGTGTGTTATTTACTGAAATGATGATTGACTTGTTGTGAATTATATATGCGTTATTGATTCAGTGGTTGTAGTTGTCGGTGGGAGAGTGTTAGCTTTGGCGGGTAAAATTTCGAGGGCGAAATTCTTTTAAGTGGGGGAGAGTTGTAACGCCCCAAATTTTATTAGATATTTATTGATTAATTTATTTAATTAATTTAATTAGGATGTTGTGTGATAGAATATTAGAAATAATATATGGTTATTTTATTTAATGTGTTGGTCCATATTGGGGGTTAGAAATAATAAAATGAGGAGTGTTAGTAGCAAGCCCATGATTAAGTCAAATTAGACTAATGTAAAAGCCCAAAGGAGTGGTAAGTCATGAGAAGGGCTTGGCAATTAGGGTTTCATTCATAATTAGAAGAAAAGAAAAGAAAAGAAGCGTGAGAAGTGAGAAGAGAGGGAGTGGTGCGCGGCTAGGAGAGAAGAGAGAAGAAGGAGAGGCGCGATTTCTTTCAAGGAGGAAGCCGTGTTCCGTTCGTGTGTTCGTGAGTTCGTGTTCGTGTCTCGTTCTTCATAATATGGAGCTTACGTCAATAGAGGTAAGGGTGGGTTTTAACACTAATAATGGGTTATGATGAGGGTATATGGGTAGTTAGGGTTTGGTTGGATTATTTGCGATGTTGGATTGAAATTGATGATGGTGCGATGTTGCTATTGTTGTTATTTCGCATGATGTGTTGTTATTGAGTCTTCAATGGTGTTTGTCTTTATGTGATGATTGATTTTGATGATATATGATGTTGATGATGATTCTTGATAATGGCGGGTGGGTTGTGGTTGTCGATCATATCGTGATGTGGATTCGTTAAAAATCTGGTTTCTAGTGGTTGTTGTGCAAAGAGGGAATTGATATGCTGAAATTTCGTTTTGAAGCCGTTTTGATAGGTGTCCAGTATTTCTGTGATTGTGACTTCATTCTTGGCCCGAATTGCATGGGGTTTGTTTCATTGGGAAGTAGACACGATTTCCTTCACTTTAGGCACTGGTTTCGCTAAATTTGAGTCAGTATAACTGGAGAAAACATTTTTACAAAATGGTAAAAGAATATGAAAAACTGCATGAAACCGTATGGGTATAGGTTCAATGTTTTGTTCATAACTCTTTCCACCGAACTCGGTTTCGGATGATTTTTATCTCATTGAAAACAAGACTCACGGGGCTTCAATTTAGACACGGATTTCGTTTCATTTGGTTGAGAATTCAAAGAGAAAAATGGGTTACAATTTAGCTAACAGAAGCTGTCGAATTTCTGTACCCTGAGAGGTATTTTGCAAAACTGTACTATTTGGGTACCTAAACAAATAAATAAAAATTATTTCTAGAAACTAGACATCTCAAGCTTTCCAGAGGATATTCGTTTGCAAAATTCCGACATCATTTGATATGCTAAATTAATTGTCGGAGTTCGTGCACAGTTGCTGCGAAATACTGCTCCTTAGCTGTTTAGTAAAATGGTCGAACGAATAGGACGTTGTACTGGTTATTGTCGCTGCCCTTGTGTCCTGTGTGTGGGCGCGCCTAATGCGTAAGTTCAGGCATTGTCTAGCGGTGCTGTGCACCAATTTGTAGTGTTGCGTGTGTCTGTCGTGCTGGTGTTGTCTGGTGGTGCTGTGCGCCAATTTCTGTGCTGTGTGTGTGTTTTGGTTGTGCGCGCTGTTTGGCGTGATGTGTACAGGTGATATGTGGCAGCTGTGATGCTGTAAACAGGTGAGAGTTACGAGGTAGCTGTGATGCTACGACACGTGGTATTTCTGTGTGATATTAATTTTGGTGGTATGGCATTTATTAATTAAATGCTCTGAGTATGTGTATCTATGCATGAATCATGAGTCGCATTGTCATATGCATATTCGAGGTAGCTGTGATGCTACAACACGTGATTATTTTGGTGGTATGCCCGTCGTGGCCTTTTACGAGATCGGTACCGCATGCATATGCCCAGTGGGGTTGCATTCGTTCATGAGTCCATTTATAACGAGTGTTGGTATCTATTTACTAATGGAGTTTGTGCCTTGTTGTCATACCCCAATTTTGTCCGGCTTAGGTCCAAACCCTAATTTTCCACACAAAAAGAAAAATATAAAAAATAAATTATGCATTGCATTTTGGGTCCTAGAAACCATTCCAAAGTTTTTAAAATCGTTTTTAGGGTTAGAATGCACTTTTTGGGAAATTAGGGTTTTTAGGGTCAAAAAGGGCATTTTGGTCATTTCTCACAAAAAGGGTCTATAAAAATAATTTTGCATGGAAATATTTTTCAATAAGCCTCATGCATGAAATAATTTTTTTAGAAAATATAAAATTTATTTTATCATGCATATAATATATTCTTGACAAATAAGGAAGTTGTCCATGTTTTTAGGAAGGCACTCAATCGATTACATCATATCCTTCCTTCAAGCAAATAATCGATTATTCCACTCCTTTCAGTCAGGAGCATAATCGATTATTCACTCCTGAATTTTGTGAAGTCAATAATCGATTAGCACCTCATTTGAACCACATGTCATAATCGATTATGGTGTTGCCTCACCTTCCATTTTTAGAACCATAATCGATTATAGACTCAATGAATTCCCTCTCATAATCGATTATTGTCCTGATTGACAACAATAATCGATTATCCCTTCCTAGAACTGCATATGATAATCGATTATCAAGCAATCCAACTTTCCATATCCATCAAATTAATCGATTATCACAAGACTATAATCGATTATCATCCTGAAAAGTGTTCAGGGGCATAATCGATTATCCATCCTTTTAACTACACACCATAATCGATTATCACCTATTTTGGAAAGTTTCTATGATTTTGGAAAGGGCCTAATCGATTACTCAAGGCTCATAATCGATTATCATTGTCAAAACATCCTGAGCCCTTAATCGATTAACATACACCAAGTGTTTTTCAACTAATCGATTACTCCATTTCCTAAAATAGATCACCTTAGTTTTCCTATAAATAGGCGCACCAAATTTCATTTCCAGGACACAGATTTCACAAGATTTTCACGGATTACACACATTTTCACCACAATTTCACAACTCCTCTCTGCTTCTCAGACACAGATCAGAGAAAAAACCCATTTTTCTCGAAATCTCTCACATTTTAGAAAAAACTCTTCTACGCTTTATTTTTTCGCTCTATTCGTTCCGTTGGTCCGTCTGAGCTGATCTTCTGCAAGAGTTAGTTGGAGTTGCGTTCTTCAAGTGGTAGTATCTGCCTTCATCAGAGGTATTTCTGTCTTTATATTTGTTAATATTTAATCATTGTGATCCATGCCAAAATTGCCCTATGTGATTTAGTTTAGTTATAGTGTCATTGTTGATGATGAACCATATGATTCCCACTTATGCCTAGTGCATCATGTTCTAAGTGGTGAAGATGGTCTCAAATGATTCAACCTCCCCCTTTCAAACCCTTTTAGTTTATATGTTGTTTAAGTTGATGATTGGCAATGTGATTCACACTTGTGCACTTGTGCACTTAATCTTAAGTGTGAGGATTGACCAAAGTGATTCAACATTCTTTGATACTTTGGTCGCTAAATAATTTGCTTGCTTATGCTGGCCAATGATCAGTATTGAGGCAACTTTTTTGCTTGAGCTTACAACGTCATCGTCTACTCTCATATAGAATATCATTAATACTTAGATAGGTCCATTCCTTACATTGCATCTTCCACTAGATGTGCATTAGATTCCCTTGCGTTTTGTAGAAATATTTGAGTATGGTTCTCACCTAGCATCTTCCACTAGATGTGCATTTAGGTTCAATCTTGCCTACTCTTGTATTTTTGCTTGATTCCCAATTCAAGGTCCCTCCTTGCCTATCTATGCGTTGTGATCTACTATGTGTAGTTTAGACTTGATTTTTTGCGAATTCAAATATTGTTGCTTAATGATTTGATTCCGCTGATTGCATTATGCTTGAATCCACCAATTCTTTCTTGCATTCATTGTTTTCATCTCTAAAACGACCTGGCACAAAAACGGTTACTAGTGGCAATCCATCACAACCTTTGTTGGTTTGATTGTCATGAAAGCCTCAATTTCAAAAGAATTTTCGTAAGCATAAAGCAAGCTACTAGTGATAATCCATCACAACCTTTGTTGGTTTGATTATCATGAACGCGTCCATTTTCAAAAAGCATTTTTCTAAGTATCAAAGAATCAAAAACAAGTTATTAGCGGTGGTCCATCATAACCTTTGATCATCATGAAAGCTTTCGTTTTCAAAAGACGTTTCCAAAAAGATTTTCATTTTTAAGGCTCGTTAGAACTACGTCGCTTTGATTCCCATTTGGGATACGTAGGAGCGAGTCACATTCTCGTCAAGCGCAACAAATAAAAATCCTTTTCGCAACCCTAAATAAATCATTTTCATGAAACAAATAAAAAAGAATCATTTTCAAACCCATTGTTGCCAGTAGCTCATCAGAGCCTTTGTTCGTTTAGCTATTAGTGGCAATGTCCTTTTCTCATAAGAATAATAAACGATGATCCATCATAACCTTTGTTAGTTTGATCATCGTGCAAACAATCACTTTCAAAGACCACTTTCAAAAGAGCAAATAAAAACGGGTTGCTACTAATAGTCAATCAGAACCTTTGTTCGTCTGACTAGTGGTATTGACTCTCATTTTCTAGAGTACTTAGCGGTGATTACCCATAACCTTGGTTAGTTTAATCATTCACTAAACGCTCGTCCTATTTCGAAAACTCACTAAAAAAGGATAAAAAAAACAAAAACTTTTCAAAAAGACAAAGAAGAACTACGTAGCTTTGAGTTCTCCATCGCACCGGGAGATACGTAGGAGCGGGCCATGTCCCGTCAAGCACTTTTTTCTAAAAAACCATTTTTTCCCCTTTTTTATAATAAATAAAGATATTCATTAAGAATTTCCCAATAAGAAGTAGAGAGGCAAAATTAAGTATTTTCAAGTCAACACACCAAAACCACACATTTAATTAAAGGTTCCCTCTCAGTAGAGAGGACGTGTGGGGTGCTAACACCTTCCCTGCGCGTAACCGACCCCCGAACCCTATTCTCTAGTTTCGCAAGACCAATCGCTTTCCAAAAAAAAAGGTTTTCCTAATATTTTCCTTAATAAATATTGGTGGCGGCTTCATTGACTTTAGGAAAAGTTGTGAACGAGGAAGGTTCTCCCTCGGGGACTTTTTCGGGCGCAACAGCTGGCGACTTCACTGGGGACTAAAAAACACTTTTTTCAAAAGTGGGTCAAGCCTAATTAATTAAGTGTGTGGTTTGTGTGATTGATTTGAACATCTTGCTTTGCCTCCATTCTTCTTTTTTTTCATAAGCATGTTGCATCCATATGCATTCTTCTTCTATGTTTGCTTTTGTTTAAAATAATAGATAGTTACTTCTTTGCTTAAATGTTTAGTACCCCCATGCATTTCCCCAATCCCAATCATGTCCCCTTCTTCTTTGCTCCCTTTCTTGAGGTAAGTAGTGCATTGTTGTTGGCACCCTAGATTAGTTGTATTTGATTGGTATTGAACCCTAGGGTAGACGACATGTTATTGCTTTCTATTGTCTGGATTGTCTGGATTTTCATTTGCAGGTGGGGTAGTTTTTAAGGAAATGCCCTTCGCACACACACACTTGTACCTTGAGGCCATATGATTAGAGAAAGAGACCATAACCCAGGTCTGTTAGGATACCATAGGATGAGTGGATTCGAGTAGTGGGAGCCCATCAGGACCTTTGTCCGTTTGGCTACTTACGAAAGTTTCAATCAGAGTTGTGCTCTTTCATGATGCTTCGTACCTAGCAGTTTGCTGCATTTACGGGGATTTTCATGAGAGGGACTGTGGCTCTGATGACCTTTGTGAGGGTGTGAATAGAGCTACATGAGAAGACTATCCCTAAAGTGCCTTAGATCATAGGTTCTACCCCCTTTTAGGTCACAAGGGCTTTCCAAATTGTGTGCTGCATTGTTGCATTCAGTTCAATCAATTTTTTCCTTCAAAATCTTCGAAAATAAAAAAGATATGCTTTTCCTTTTCAATAAACGCCTATATGAGATGGCATATAGTGTGAAAATTTTCAAATCACCACCTGTAAATATCCTCTTTCTGCAAAAACACAAAAAAAGAAGCATCATTGCATCATTGCATCACTGCATCATTGCATCATTTGCATTGCATAAAATTCCAATTTTAAAAAAAAAACATTCATCTTGCATTCCCTTTCATTACATAAAGATAAAACAAAAAAAAATATAAAAAAAAAACAATTATCATCTGCATAGCATAAGCATTTCTTTTATAATCCTGCAAAAAATCCTCGTCAAGTTCATCCAAGATGAGACATTCATGCATAAGCATTATTTCAAAAAAAGACACAGTAGAACTACGCAAGCTTTGATTCCTCATTTACAATGGGGATACGTAGGAGCGGGTCATACCCCGTCAAGCACATTTTTCTAAAACCTTTTTTCCAATAAATCATTTGCATCTCCACATAGTTTTCAAAATCATGAAAAGTTTCCGATGCATGCATTTCCTCTAAGCAAAGGGAAAAATAGAAAAGCTCTTCATGTAAAAACTCAATGAGTAAAAGTGCACCTTCGAATGACGAAGGGTAATATCTCAAATTTGTTTGTGCACTACAAATTTGAGATGTTACTCCACGATATCGGGGCACTTTGACCCTATCAAGTGAGGTTTGTTTTCAAATAAGAGAATAAGTTTGAGTTAACCAAATGTCGAAGCATTTCAGTATATTGCGTGAAGTATTGAGTCAGGATCCACTCAGTGTTTCATGCAAGTTACTCAGAGTAACGACAATTGGTTGCCTCACGACATCATTTCTACAAAAAAAAAAAAAAAAAAAATCATTGTAAGCATCATGCGTTTCATTGCACAAAAAATAAAAACAAGAAAGCATCTCATTCATCATCAAATTTATTCAAAATGTAGCATTCATGCATCATTTCATTAACCTCATCACTTTAGTTCAAATACCTCATTCCTCCATACATGCATCTTTCAAAAAGGAAGGGGCGTTGGCATTTCATACTTCGCCTTGCCTTTAAAAAAATAATAAAAAAAATAAAATAAAAAAAAATATAAAAAAAAAAAATATATCATCATTTAGAAAAAAGCATCATTCCTGCATCTTTCATCATTCAAAAGAAAAAGGAGGCATCAGCATTTCATATCTTGTCTTGCCTCTTGCATCATTCATCACCCAAAGATGCATTGGCATTTCATATTTCGTCTTGCACAAAAGGAAAGCATCAAAAAGAAAAAACTTTTAGAATAATCACACCTTTCAAGTAGACATGCTTTCATGCATTTCATCTTCATCATGTATACATCATAATGTTTTCATCCATGCATTGCATACAACAAAAATGTTGTGATGAGAGACGAGATATTGCAAAGTAATCTTTCCTTTTTGGAAAAGTTTACCCTCACTCATTTGCAAACTCAAGGTGTTCCAAGGCACTCAGTTTTTCACATCAATAGCTCATTTGTATTTCCTTCAAAAAAGGGGATTACATCTCATCCATTCCATGATAAAAGACCGAAACAGTTCATCAAAAAGTTTTTATATCATGTTTTAACCAATGTTAATTCTCTGTGAAGCGTTCTTCTAGTAAGCATGCATGCCACGTGCAGTTTCTCTTGTTTGAGTCAGTCAATTTCCTTCATCTATCATCATTCCCCATCCAAGTCTAATCCCGCCCCGTCCACCCCTAAAGCGCATATTCTCTCCCATCAGTGCATACTTGACTTTTGGTTCATTCCCACTAACACTTTAAGTCCTCCATGCTGGGGCAATTCTGTGATCACTAATTTTCCTTGTTGGTATCATATTCCCTTAGTGCAAGTCTTTCTAAAAAATATATATAATAAATAAAAAAGATAAAATAAGCTCGCTAGGTTGAAAACCCGCAAAGGGCGGCCTAGGCAAAAATGAGCGCCCGGTGGATTGAAAACTCGCAAAGAGCGGTCCAGGCAAAAATTAGGGCACAAAAAAAAAAAGGGAAAATAAAAGAGCAAAGACATGAAGATAGATAAATTATTGTCCTAAAGTTAAATCTTACAGAAATAAGTAATCAGGATTTGAAATGAAATTTGGCCTTCTCTCCACACCCTCAAGAACCTAAAATCCCAGAAAGACCATTCCCTACCCCTCTTAAGCCAAAGATTCAAAATCACAAAAACACCCTTTGTTACCCATCTTAAGCCAAGAAAAGCCCAAGATATCCCCATCACTCCGGACAAAGGTTTAATTCCACATCAAAGATGGTATATCATTCTCACCCAAGTCAAAAGGAAAGGAAATCCGCAAAAGGAGGGGAATAACAAAGTTTCAAAAAGGAGAATCCCAAAGTGAAGAAAGGAAGACAAATAGAGTATAAATTAAGAGTCAATACATTTTGCCATAAAGCATAAGAGCTCCCCTCCCAAAAAGCCCTCAATTCAATGGGCTCGATCATTTCTCCTTTCAAAAAAAAAAAAAAAAAAAAAAGCCCTCAATTCACTGGGTTTAACCATCTCTTCTTTCATAAAGCCTTCAAACACCTCACCTCATCAAACCTAGTAACTATCCCCTTCATAAACCATTGACCATCGGCCAACGCTGAATAAGACCCATCCTCCCATCAACCCCAAACACTCCGATAAGCCCAGTCATCCCTTCTCCACAAAACATCACAATCCTACAAAGTCCATTTCGATCAATGACCGGTTGCTTTAGTTTTCTCAAAATTTAACTTTAGGACAAATAAGTTTATCTGTTTACAATGTGTTTGCTCAAAAAGAAAAACAAACAGTCAGAAAAAAGAAAGCTGACTAAACAAAAAAAGACTTGCACTCCCAAAAATGCATTCAAGTTGCCTTAAAACAAGGTTTAGTGATCACCAAATGAGGCTTCTCTTCATTACCAAAGTCAAGGCATTCACAGAGAACCAAAGATTTACACTGAGGACACCACTCAGATCTAGAAGTTGGGGCATTCTCTTCACCACCCATCCACCCTAGTCTTGGGAAAGCATGTTCAGCGTCCATCCTATGTCATTCATCCTTTCACCAGGTGTTATCCTTGACACCAGTTCCCGCATATCTGCCCTTTCACTCCAATTGTCAATACCACCAAACAGGGGCAAGCCTTTCATTCATAGTCACCAAATCTGGAGTGGGGCAAGTGCGTTCCCATTCCTTCACCTCATTCGTTCCTATAAAACCTCACCGGGACAATCTCTCAACTCACTATCCTAAACAAGGTCTTGTCATTCTAATTGGGGCAGCTTTGTCCTTGTTATGACTGGGGCAACATCAAACTTTATGGGTTGAGACAAAATCTCTTTTGATCCACCTTCCCTTTCAAAAGCCGAAGCATTCCCAATTCATCACCTTCTACGCCCCTAGTTATTGTCACCACTAGACAGGGGCAAACTATTCAAAGACCTGAATTGGGGCAATCTTGTATCTCTTGAGCCCTCATGAGCTTCGGCAACAACCATGTCTGTCATTCCTTCACTTGCCATAAAAGTCCATGCCCTAAACCAATTCCAAGTTAACTGACTCATTCATTCACATTTGCACTCCTACGCATGCTTACTAGATAATGCTTCAAAGGAGAGAACACAAGTTGTTTACGTGATATCTAAAATTCAGTCATCATGGAAAGAAAGAGAAAACAAGTGAGGTTGTTTGTAAATAAAAACCTTGAGAACACCAGAGTTTGAGTCAAATTCAATTTTTCAACAGAATGGTCAATAATCATCTCAAGTCCTTGCATTCGAAGTCTCGCATCTCATCATCACAAAAATGTTTACCTCATGCATCTAGGCATTATAGCATAGGCATCAAAGCATTACATTTGCATCTTCACATTTTGTGCATTCACCACATAGCAAAAAGAAAAAAAACATTCCACGTCAGTTGCACAGAAAAAGCAGAAATCTTTTCATTGCATTGGCATCACATTAATGTTTGCACAAAATCATTGCATGTCATTCATCACTAGAGCATTACATTTAGCATCAGAAAAAGCAAAGAAAGCAAAAAGAAAACAAAGAAAAGACAAAAGCATCCTATGTCATTCATCATTTCACAAAGCATTCATTTGTCATTCAATCATCAAACATTAAAACAGTGCATATGCATCATATTAACGTTAGCATTTCCATAAAAGAAAAAGAACAAGAATCATTGCATCAAACATCAGAGCATTGCATTTTGCATTTCATAGAAGAAGCAAAAAGAAACAAACAGAAGTTAGAACAGGAGCATTTCATTCATCAAAGCATCAATCACCGCATACATTTGCATTCAAACACCAAAACAATACAGTTGCATCACATCATGCTTGCATCTCATAGAAGAAAAGAAAGCTAAAGCATCCCATGTCATTCATCATTTCATGTTATTCATCAGCAATATTCACAAAAGGCAAAGAAGGAAGAGTTTTCCATTGCATGTCATCTGCCATTTCATTACATATCATCAAACACCAAAATGTTGCATTCGCATACCTGCACTTCATAAAAAGAGCAAAAGAAAAGAAGAGGAGAAAAGCAAAAGAATAAATAAAGTCAGGCATTGCATTCATCAAGCATATGGAACAGTAGAAGATCATGCATTCATCCGACATAGACAAAAGAAATAAGGAGCTCATCATTCATCATAAGAAAAAAGAAAACAGCAATCATGGCATTTGCATTGCATGCATTTGTTCATTTTCAGCTACAGGTACAAAGAGAGGATGAGCACTTCGGTGTTAGCCCTCGCCCCCAGATTCCAGAAAATGTTCCCCAAGTTGGGAGTTCAGAAAGAAAAGAGATAAATAGAAAAGAAAGAGAGAAAAGAAGAGAGAGCGCTCAAGCGCGCATTGCGGATTGGAGCACAGAGATCATCGCTCCCTTCTGCCCAGGTCTCACATCGTGTACGAGCAACGCGATGGACCGCAGCCCCATGTGAGGTTCAACGGAATAGTTGTATCAGCCTAAGATACAGTGGACGCCGTGCATTGATCAGTATATCAGTTCCGGAGCTGATAACGATCCCCCCGGTCGCTCGAAAAGGCCAACAGGAAGAGCATGCTCCTCAAAGCAACGTGCAAACTCGGATTCGTCAAGAGTTCGTTTAAGGATTACAGGTTTTAGGCAGCCTGGGCAATTTACCGCTTTCTGCACGCAAGTGCCCATTTTACTTTTCTGTTTGCACGCCAAGTGCCCATTTACTTTTCTGTCTGCACGCAAGTGCCCATTTTACTTTTCTGTCTGCACGCAAGTGCCCATTTTACTTTTCTGTCTGCACGCAAGTGCCCATTTTACTTTTCTGTTTGCACGCCAAGTGCCCATTTACTTTTCTGTCTGCACGCAAGTGCCCATTTTACTTTTCTGTCTGCACGCAAGTGCCCATTTTACTTTTCTGTCTGCACGCAAGTGCCCATTTTACTTTTCTGTCTGCACGCAAGTGCCCATTTTACTTTTCTGTCTGCACGCAAGTGCCCATTTTACCGTTTCTATTTGCACGCCAAGTGCCCATTTTACCTCTCAGTCTGCACGCCAAGTGCCCATTTACTGCTTTCTGCACGCCAAGTGCCCACTTTACCGCTTTCCTTAATAAGTGCCCATCTTTTCAAAAAAAAAAAAAAAAAAAAAAAAAAAGAGAGGAAAATTCGGGTTTTTCCAAGTGGACAAAATCGGTATAATTTCTGAATTCTTTATTTCTATTTTACCTTCGAAATATGTCTCGCGCAATTCATGTTTCTTGGTAAAATCCAAATAAAGAGGGGCAGCTGTCATACCCCAATTTTGTCCGGCTTAGGTCCAAACCCTAATTTTCCACACAAAAAGAAAAATATAAAAAATAAATTATGCATTGCATTTTGGGTCC